>JAYESA010000019.1:53836865-54564885 GCA_036927795.1 Iris macrosiphon | reverse complement strand
TCAATATTGGTGACCTATTTAAGTACACAATATGTGACATTGTGACATTTAGGGTACTTAATCATTGTTTGTCATCAACACCAGCTGAAAGGTAAGCATGACATGACTTTAGACTTACAACCTTCTTCGTAGGACAATCTCCAGATCATTTAATTTTTTTAGGACCGATTCAGTCAAAACTTCAACATAAATCTATATTTACTATAATTACATCAATAATAATTAAAGGACAATCAAAATTAGTTCAAGTTAAAAACAATTCAACCTCGAGAGTCGACCCTTGTTCTGATAGTCATTTTCAAAATATTAGGAAAATAATATAAAGTAAGTTTCACTTATGAAAGATATTTTTCTACATTTCACTCGCATTTTGTTTGGAAAGGGGAACAAATAGAGAGAAGAAAAAAGTTGAAAAAAAAATGGGAAAAAAATGAAAATTAATGGTATTTGGGAAGGGAGGAGGAAAAATGGAGGAGAGAAATTTGAGAGAAAAAATGGAGAAGAGAAATTTGAGAGGAAAAAAAAAATGTATGTCCGTTTTAAGGATATTTTGGTCATTTTTTTGTAAAATGACCAAAATATCTATTATAACAACTCTTTTTTAGGATATTTGGGTAATTTGGACCAAAAAATTCCTATAAATAGTCCATAATTCATGAAAAATAAACACAACAAATTTTTTTTCCTTCTACAAAATTCTTTTCCTCTTATAATGTTTAGAAGCAAGCAAGGCAATTACAAAGTTTAGAAACAAAACGATTACTGGAGTCCAACTTCTTTTCTCTCAGCACATTTTCTTCCGATTTCTTTTGGAGGCTTCTAGCAGACGTTACAAGTAACTTTAATATTATAGAATAGTTTTTTTTTTTTCTGATTTGAGATTTTTCTCCCCCCCCCCCCCTCTCTCTCTCTCTCTCTTGGTAGAGAATTAATTAATTTTGTTCTAATTTTTTTAAAAAAAAAATTTAATATGGATGGACAAGGTTCATACCAATCTTTTGAAAACTATGATTATTATAATAATATGTTTGAAAATAATCATATTCCTGAATCTGCGCCACCGACACAAATGTCACCTCCTGAAATTAGGAGTATGACCATGACTACAAATGTTGGCAATAGGAAAGAAATCTATTTTATGGAATTATTTTACAAAAATATTTGTCACTGATAGTGAGGGCAATCTGATTTTAGATCCAAAAGATCAAAAATCAATACCTAAGTCTGCGGATGTAAGAAATGTAAACGGGTTTACAAGTGAAAAAAAAATGATGGCACGGACACTTTAAAAAGACACTACAAAAGTTGCTATGGTAAAGACACACCACAAACACAGCTAAGTACTGGTAGTTAAGGATCTTCTTTAGGTACATTTACTTATTCTGATGCTCGTAACAAGACTGAGTTAGCAAGTTATGATTTGTGAGGAACAACCCCTTTACATTTGGTGAGAGTAATTACTATTATAAATATGCAAGTAATACTCTTAGTCCTTGTTTTAGTAAAGTTTCTAGATCTACTGCTAGCGCAGTGTCTCTGAAATTTATTTAAAAAGATAAAGCTGCTTTGAAAGAAAGTTTTATGCATGTTAGTAAATTAGCTTTAACTTCTCATATATGGACTACTAAGAAAAATTATGCTTATATTTGTATCACGACACATTATATAGATGCAAGATGGATGTTGCAAAAATGCATCATTTGTCTAAGGTCTATAGAATTTTCACATACCGGCGCTGTAATCGGTGGCGCTATAATACAAATTTTTGCGTGAATATGATCTTCACAATAAAATATTTTCGATTTCTTTTGATAATGCTAGTAATAACACTTATTCTATTAATGTTTTGAAAACACAATTTATGGCTATGTTAGAAGGTAGACTTTTTTATGTTATATGTGCTTGTCATATTATTAATTTGATTGTACAAGAATGTCTTGAATTCTTTTAACTAAATTTAGAAAATCTTATATCATGTTTACATAGTTTGAACTCTTCTGTAAGTAGACAACAAGCTTTTAAAATTTTATGTACACAATATGGTGTTACTTTTAGGCGATTTGTTAATGATGCACCACATAGATGAAATTCTACTTATTTAATGTTGCAATCTTGCATTAAGTTTAAAGATGTGATTACTCATTATTGTAATGTTAATCCTAGTTTTGATTATCAAGTAACTGAGAATAATTGGTTAATTGCGACTTCTATTTTTGAATTTTTAGAACTATTTTACAATGCTACATGTACTTTATCTGGAGTTTACTATCCAACTTCTCATTTAGCTTTAACAAAAATTCTTAACATGTCTAATTTATTTTGTAAATATAAAAATATTCCTGGTTTTGATTATGTTGTTGCCAAAATGGAAGCCAAATTTAAAAAAATATTGGGGTGATATACCTCTTCTATATAGTTTGGTTTCGATTTTTGATCCTAAGATTAAATTAGATGTTGTATATATTTTATTAGACGATTTTGAAGATAATATGAGAGTTAACATAGGTAGTTTGAAAGTAGAAGTTAATGATGTTTTAGATAGTTTAATTGCTTCATATGAGGAAAGAGTTGTTTTCGATTGTTTAATTGCTTCATATAGCTCTAGTTTTCATATGCTAAAGATGTACTGCAAAGGAAGAAGAAGAAAAATAATCTTCCCAATATACGCAAGAATTGCCCTTATATCTAAATTCTTATGAAGCAGATGAAGATGACTCTTCATCTCATTATTGAATTTTAAAATGGTGGAAGAGACACGAAAAAACGTATCATATACTTTTTTCTATAGCACGCGATATTCTAATGGTCCCAGTGTCCACGGTAGCATCAAAATCTTATTTTAGGGCAGGTTCAAGGATGCTAAGCAAGAAGTGGAGTCGGTTGTTGCTAGATATTTGGAAGCTTGTGTCTGCATTCAAGATTGGACCTGTGTTGAAGAAAGAACTCAAGACGCAAGAGATGAAAGTGCCGATATCGCAGGGCTAGACTTTGAATCTCTTACTATTGATGACGCTACTGAAGGAGGAGCCGAGCAATAAACTTCAACGAAAGACGGATGACGGACGACGAAATTATTTTAAAAGAATTGTACATTTTTTACAAGCTTTATGCAAATAAAATATTATTTACATGTTTCTATTTTTTGGTTACTTAATGTTATAATACAATTATAATTTAATTGTCATTAATAAAAGAAATTCAGCTTTTTATTACTTAATGTTCTTAGTTGTTTACATTTAACTTCTTTATGTCTATATAAATCACTTCTTTATATACTTATAGATTTATATTTAAATTCAAAAATAGATTTATACATTTTTTTATAAGTTATTAAAAGAAAATTTTAAATAAATATTCAACTTATAAATATTTAGATTTTAATTTATACTTAAAGTTATATAAATTTTGATATAAAAAAATTAAATAAAATTTCTAACAAATAAATTTATAAATTTTAAATTATACTTAACATATAACTTATAAATTTAAAATTATATGTTAACAAATAAATTTGTAAATTTTAAATTATACTTAACATATAATTTAAAATTATACTTAACATAACTACTTAAAGTTATATAAAAAACTTTTTAACAAATAACTTTGAAATTATAACTTCTTTATGTCTATATAAATCACTTCTTTATACTTATAGATTTATGTTTAAATTAAAAAAATAGATTTATACATTTTTTTATAAGTTATTAAAAGATAATTTAAAAAAATATTCAACTTATAAATATTTAGATTTTAATTTATACTTAAAGTTATATAAATATTGATATAAATAAATTAAATAAAATTTCTAACAAATAAATTTGTAAATTTCAAATTATACTTAACATATAACTTATAAATTTAAAATTATACTTAACATAGCTACTTAAAGTTATATACTTAAAGTTATTTAAAAAAACTTTCTAACAAATAACTTATTTCAATTTATACAAAAATAACTTACTAACAAAAAACCTATAAATTTTAACTTGAATTTATTAACATATAACTTTTAAGTTATATCATATAGATTATATATAAAAAATATATAAATAAACTAAATTTTTTTTTTAAAAATTGGACAGGCCAGGCCCGACCGTGAACCGGACCTAGACCGGTTCGGCCCGGTCATCCCCGGACTGGGTCATGGGCCCGGACTGGGTTAGAGTTGTTTATGACCGGGCCGGCCCGCCTCTTCACTCGGGTTGAGTTCGGTCCGGACTGGACCAGATCAAACCCGGTTGACTCGGACCGCGGGCCGGTCCGGCCCCGCCCAATACACACCCTGACTGCAAACCCTGTTGTGAGTTTGGAAAAATTGATTGCCACATAGGAATCACAACTTCATATTTCAAAAATACTTTTCCAATGCAAAAGTGAAGTTGGTTGTGAAGTTGACATGGCAATAATTTGACAAGGACAATGTGAAGTTGGTTGTCTAGATCTCGACTATGGACTTCACAATGCTTTACTTCCCCGTCTTCAATTATGAATAAAAATATTTATAAAAAAAAGTAAGAAGTGAAAAAATTGTCTTGGAAGTTGAAAAAGAATAGTTTTTATTGTCTTCTCAATACCTTTGCATTGGAGAACACTTTTCTATCTCATCGTCTTGTGTGAATATAATTTTACCACATAGAAAAGATGAGTCCATTTTTGTTCACCCACAAATCCTAGCGTGCTTGTTTACCCTCCAATAGAAAATGTACACGTTACATTTTCAAAGTCAAAACCACGTTGCTTGGTGAACAAAATCACTTGCAAGATGGTTTTGTTCGGATAAAGATGTCATATGTGCATTTTCTATTGGAGAATGAACAAATATTCTATTATTTGTGGGTGAACAAAAATGAACTTTAGAAAAGATTGTGTCTTATGTTACACAGGAATCATAACATAAAACAAGACAATCTAACTCATCATCCTATATATACAACAAAACACCAGATAGAGCCATAGCTAGTTAATGAGTTAAACTGCATAAATGATTGACAAAATTAAATGCATTCTACAATTGAATCTTGCCCACAAACAAACAAACCAACCAACCATCAGAACACTTGTGCCCCGGTCAGTCTGCTTGGACTTGGATATTATTGTTAGTCAACGTTCATCATCAAACCTTTCATCTACCACCTACCGATTCGAAAAAAAGCTGCTAGTTGATTCTTACCAGTTCAAAATTGACCAAATTGTGCCAAATCTTCTACCAAGCGGCCCAAGTGTACAAGCAAAACACGTCGAGTCTTGAACTAACTTCTAACCTGATCCAAACAAATGGACACGTGATTCCTCTCTACATATTTCAATGACTTGGTTAAATTGAGAAATATTTTCTCAACCACTAAATTAAATATTAAACATTTTTTATTTTTATGCTACATTGCATTGATTTTATGCAATTTCACATTAGATTAAGTGAATTGAACTCTCGAATCTAGAAAAATGAAAATATAATTCTCCTAAACCAAGAACAATCAGTTCCCACGGTGGTCCGAACTCTTCAGGGTGGCAGTAGTAAGTCTTAACTTACCTCCAATGTTACACTATTATATTACTAAAACTAAAATAAAAAAATAAAATAAAATTTAGTGGAACAATACATTATTGAAGGAAACTCAAAACTCAACACTGTCACGTGGTGATTCCGAACCACTGAATAATTTATGTCAAATAAAAACAAATGTATGAAGTAGCGAACGATATTTGCCGAACTCGAATAACCGTTGTGGTTACCGAAGAGAGACATAACATCATGACTGGGTGGCGAAATATCAGTTGATCGAGCACGAAAGCATATTATTTCTTTCATTATAAATGATTAAAATAAGAAGACAGTGGGTCCAAAAGATATGCAATACAACATGCACAAAATCTGAAACGTTATGCCAGACATCTCAAAGAAAAAGAAGTAGTGAGCGATATTTCTGAAGAAAAAAAAAAAGAAAAAAAAAAGAAAAAAGTATGCATGCATGCAATGCTTGCATGAAAAGAAAATCAACCAAAATTGACCATGCCCAAATGGGAGTACTTGTGCGTGACATGCTACCCCGACGAAGACGGCGGATATCTCGAATAGTCGGTCCAGGGTGGAGGCAAGGGGAATGCAGGTGTCCGCGGAGGAGGTCGGGCGTGGCCCGACGTCGTCGACTGCGGCTGCATCGCCTCCCCCTGCGAGGAGAAGACGGTAGCCGAGGAAGTCGAAGAGGACGAAGAAGTAGCTGAGGTAGCAGAAGGAAAATGTAGCCCAGCGGCTTCTACAGGAGCAGGAGCAGAGTACATCATCCGATCCAATAATGAAGTTGGAGGATTCCTTTGGTACTCTCCCGTTCCTTGTAGCAGCCTAGAGTACTCCAAGTAGTCCCCGAAAGCGTCCCGAGGATCCGAAGCGGCGGCCATCGGGGACGACGGCGCTGCAGCAGCAGCAGCAGGCCGAGACTGGGTCCAATTAGGCGGAGCGACGGCGGGCGGAGGCGCGGGCGGCCGCAGATGGGCGTTCTCGGGGAAGTTCAGCTTCGCCCGGTTCCCCCGGAAGCGCAATGCGGCCTCGTCGTAGGCGCGGGCGGCGGCCTCGGCGGTCTCGAAGGTGCCGAGCCACACGCGGGCCGCCTTTATCGGGTCCCGGATCTCGGCGGCCCATTTGCCCCACGGGCGCTGGCGGACCCCGCGGTACCGCCTGCGGGTGGCCTGCTCTGCCTCTGTGGTGGACGTCGTGGAGGTGTAGCTGGAGCTGGCTGGCTCCTCTTGTCCTGGTTGAGGGTGGACTGCGGCTTGTGGTGCTGTTCATGCATGAAGAAGAAACGAAAATGTCAGTTTTTGTGAGTGAAATAAAAAAAAATCTACCGACAGTTACGGATTAATACCAAACATGTTCATATTTGTATGAATATGCGAACGAGACTGGAGGGGATGACGAGTTGTAATAGATCGATCACATTAGTGAATGATAACCCTATATAACAATTAATTTTCTAGAACCAGCTGATTCTTGTTTGTTCATGTGCGTAAATGTTACGGAGAGGAGGATCCATGTACGATAGCTTGCATGGACTGGTGCGTAGAGCTCAATCTTTTAAAAATCGGACGGATGATTGAACCGAAAATCTTTTGTATAGATCGGATTGGAGTTCAACCATGATTCAAATAGTTAACCAAATCATATAAAATATCAGTATTTACTTCTTGATTTGATTATGTATGATTTGATTTGGTTTTATAACTATAAGGTCTTCATAACCAAACCAAGTACCAATTATAGTCTGAATCTCACCTATTGATAAACTTTTGTGAGTTTTTTTTATTTTTTTTTATTTTGTTAAAACCAAAATGGCCAGTTCGATGTGAACCGATTCGACCGGTTCACCGG
Organism: Iris macrosiphon; assembly: GCA_036927795.1. Lineage (NCBI taxonomy): Eukaryota > Viridiplantae > Streptophyta > Magnoliopsida > Asparagales > Iridaceae > Iris > Iris macrosiphon. The sequence goes on along the minus strand of JAYESA010000019.1, from coordinate 54,557,522 downwards.
TTAAATCTCGATTCATAAAAAAAAATTGTCAGTTCTTAAAAAAAAAATGGTTCATGTCAGATCGGACAAATTTTTTTTCCCGTCGGTCCGGTACGAATTTGACAACACTGATAGAGCAATAGGATGACAGCAGGAGAAGAGAAGAGAAAACGAGTACTGGTGGCAAATGATTGTTAGCTCAGTAGTCGCAGATATTATGATGTGCTTTCGTGAAAGTATAGCCTAACATCAACTTTGTCATTTTGGGAGAGCTACAAAATCTAAACTCAAATGTATAGCAAAGCAAACAATAATAGTAGGTAGAAGATAATTAGATATAGTATGCCATCGTGATTATCCTAAAGTTTGCATATAATATAGGTAATTAAAGATATGCATCACCAAACTCAATTAGTCTCTTGTGGTCAATGAGAAGAGTTGTAACCTCCAGTATATATATATATCTAATGCGAACTTTTGTACAAAATAAATCGAACTCGAGTGGTTCTTGTGGTAACCGAGGAGTGATATAAAATTCTGACTGGGAGACAGAAGATCAGTGGATCGAACCACGGAACGTATTACTCATTCCATTTATAAATGGTAGGAGTTGGAAAGCAGTGGGTCCCGAATGTTACGTCTGACCTCGTTCATTTTTCAATGATTATATAATGATCTAAAACCATCCGGCTGATTTCATATTCCTATGTTATATGGATTGGATTTTGATTGAGTGGTTGAGATTAAAAGATGGGTGGTTGAGATTAAAACGTGGATGGTAAAATCAACATCTTTTAATTTTAACCACGGAATCACAATCCAATTCTTGCATCATAAAGTAGTTATATAATATGAAATGGACCAGATGGTTATATAAAATTACCTCATTGCTAGAAGAGAACAATGGAATAAACGAAAATAATATTTGATCCGATCTTGGACGTTTCCGTCCAGTGACCGTGTCCTCAGTAAACTTCACAAAAGAGCTTAAAAATGAATCTAAAAGAGAACATATATACCATCTGCAAGAGTCGATGATGGCTCTCCAAACCCTCCTTTGTAAGACCTCATCATCATCGACTCCGGCGCGGTCGGGATCTCCTCCCTCTCCCTCTTCACCCCGCTCCCCCCTGAGCTCGAGCTCGCTGCCGCCGTCATCGTGGCATAACTCCCCGGGCCTCCGTGACCCATGACATGCGTGAGAGCCGAAACCATCTCCGACATCTCCCTCTCCTGCCCGTACCCCGACAGAGCCATCATCGGCGGCGGCGGCGGAGGCGGCGTCGGCACCTCAGTACTAGTCTCCGCCGCCGCCGATGTCGAGACTTCCTCGAACTCGGTCCCCTCCTCGGCCGAGAAGAAACGCAGGAGCTCATCGCTGTCCGCCACCTTGGAGAAGCACATGTAAACCAGCTCGCTCTAGCTACCTCTCCCCGGACCTCCTCTCTCTCTCTCTCTCTCTCTACTTGTTCAACCCTTTGAATTCTAGAGAGGGAAGAGGTTTATATAGAGTTTGGCAACTAATTTTTTTTTTAATCTACTAGAAACGTGCCAACGCCGCCTAGTAATTTTTTTTTTTTTTTTTTTTTTTTTTTTTTGAGATAAGACTTTCTCTTGTATATCTTTTTGGCTCACTATTTTTAACTCTCACACTAAATACTAAAAAAAAAAAAAAAAAAAAAAAAAATACTTTTTCGTGAATCGATCCACCGATCTTCTATCACCCAACCAGAATCTTATACCTCTTTCCGATAGCCGCAAGGGTCATACGAGTTAACGAAGTAGTACACTCACAGATTAAAATTTGCATGAGATTAATTAGGTGGGATGCATGAATTTTATATGTTTGCCTCTAGAATATTTATTTTTTTGAAACATTTACAAGAAATATCTTCCCTTGTGGATAACTACTCGTGTGTCATGTTGACTTTGCACGTACCAAATATGTTTCCTAATATTTCTAAAACAAATAGATATAAACTTAAATTATATTAAAATATTTAAAATAAAATTTGAATATATTTTAATTAAGATTTGTTAAATATTGGATATATGTTAGGATTTATTATATACTTACTTAGTTGGAAGAAATTTAAGTTTTTTATTTCTTAACTACGTCAGCAGATAACATATGCAGTAGTTAATTTTTTTAATATTTTTTGTATTAATTAATTAAAAATATACATACGACTTAGACGACTTACGACTTAGAAAACTCAATTTTGAACTGTCTTTTAAGTTACAGTATAATAGTGGAGATTTGTAATGAATATAAGGGACATGCTTCACCATACACGATAATAAATCTTGCTATTTGCTTCTAATGCATGCATGGGTCATGGAAGCTCTTTTTTTTATATATAAATAAAAATAAAACTATTTACATCTTGACCTGTTTTAGACTGCATAAGCAAACATTGAAAAATTTTAATTTTTGTTATCCACTAAAACTAGAACGAATATTCACCCTTTCACTCAAGAATTGTCATGTATCATTTTTCATTCAAACTAAAACCAATTTGAGAGTGGTTTGGAGAACATCCACACCACTTTTCACTAGTTGTTTGGCACGTTAACGTTCCTCCTATATTTGATGGATACTCATGAATGGAAGAGTGAACATCTGCCATAAATTTGGTAGGTAAAAAAGAAATGGACTCATTAGAATCCACAAGGAACAAATGCAACGATTGAGTGGTCAAAATTGTTCATCGATTATACATAATTTTCTTTTTGGAATGACTGATGTACAATTTATTAAAAAACAAAAAAATTATATATGTGAAAATATATTTTGAATTCAAGACTCCTTTGGTAAAAATAAAAAATTACTTAACCACCTTACGTTCTTCTATTTGATTGTTAAATATATAAAAACAATAAAATTATCAATATTAATTAAATTAAATATAAAGTAACAAAAGTTTGACTCTGTGTACAAATTAGAAATTTAAAGGGATATATATGAAAAAGTCAACTAACTCGCAAAGGTATAAAGGAGAGAATTGGGTTCACACCAATTTTATTGACCAACATCTTGGTGGCTAAGGATGTGGGAGTCGGTTCATGAATTTGGGCTTGTCGGTGGTGGACACTTGGAGCGGGGTTGGGTCGGTGTTGGAGCGAGAAAGGAGACCGATGCAAATTAGGTTTTCACATGCCGACATACATATCTATATTCAATTTTTTGAATCTTTGTCAATTGGGCTCCATAGATATGGGTTGGTCTGGCCTATTTTAAGGAGGTTTTGGTAATGTGTGGTGGAGGAGAATTTCACTAGAGTTTTGGGAGGAATTAATCTTATTATGTTTTATTGTTAGGGCTCACCTGATTAATATTATTTGTTCCTTGGATTGATAGCTAATCCGAGTTAGGTCGACCGATTGATAGCTACAAAATCGATAAAATAGGAGGATATTTTCTTTCCGCTCGATAGTTGCCACGTACATATTGTATCGATATTTGATGCATACACGTAAATTTAAAAAGTATTACTATACATAACAACCGTTCAATTGGAGGACAACCTCCTCTCATTCTATCTGTAGGACTTCAATAATATAAATATATAAAGTTTTTTTCTCCAACAAGTTGAGAGTTATGATACAATAATAGAGATTCCCGTGACTTCAAAGTAATACTGAAACAATTCATATTTTTTTCATGAGCGAACTTCAAGAACGATACTGTAGGAATTAACTCTCTACGAATCAAATAGGATAATGCAAATATGTAATTCTTAACCCTCATTATCACTTTTAAGTTTTGTTACTGAAACTTCGACTGTCTTAATCTTTTCTTCTCTACTTAGAACTCATAACTCGTGACCTTTTTAGCTCTTTTCATTAGCACTTTTAAATTCTGTTACAGAAACTTTAATTGTCTTAATCCTTTCTTCGCTACTTGAACTCATAAATCGTGACATTTTAGCTCTTTTTGTGTATGGAAAATTAGGACTAATTAATTCTTTAATCCCACCATCCTTTAGGAAACTTGGAATAACAAACAATAAGAAATGTCTAACCATCAATGGAGGATTGTAGCTCTAGTGTCTGGCATGATTTAGCTAGAGATAGTATACAATTCCTACATTTCTCACCCAACATAAACTGTCACAAAGTTGGCCTATTGTATACTAGAAGCAAAGAAGACCGCGTGGAGCATTTACGGATTGTATAAGAGACTTTACGAGAAAACTAGTTATGCAAAGTTGAGCAAGTTGTCACGTCCCAGTCCCAAAATATCGAGGGACTGGATGCGCGGCAATGGCCAGCAGTACGCACCGATGGACAAACCCAATTTAATGGATCCATCAGGGCATACTTAAGCTGTAGTACAACAATTAATAGGTCCAACGTTACAAGTCACAGTCTATTCTAATCTCATCCACAACAGATAATCACAGATCAAATGCCAGAATAATGCAAATAGAATAAACTAACAAATCTCAATAAAAGTGTCTCGGGGAACAATCCGAGAATACGTCTAATACATCGATGCAATAGACAGAAAATAAAGGAACTGGAAATAGAAACAGAAATAACTGACTATATAAAGCCAATGCTCAGGAGAAGTCCTCTGGCACGATCTCGTTCTCAGGTTCTGGTACAGCTCCTGGAAGTGCTCATGTACGGTGTATCTCTGGATGGATCTCTTCGGCTATACCTGGGGACATAATCCAGATCCAGGTCCTCAGGGGACATGGCAAGGTACAAAATAACTCATGCCAAAATAAATAAAGCAGTGCAGCAATAAATAAACAATAGGGTAAACTATGTAACCATCTATGTGAAATGCAGGTGAGAATATCACCAGTACTCAGGCTGAGACTACTACAAGCTCTGTGTAGGGGAGCCGGTAGCAGCGATATCATGTAGTTGTCTAGCTCGTAGTGAGACTAAGACGCCGGCATAATATAAATAACCTGTAGCCAGTGTGTCTCTCCAGCAATAAATGGAACAATAGGAAAATACTAAATAACCAGCTAAGTGATATGCAAGATGAGAGCAGTACTAGAACTCAGGCTGAAACCACTACAAGCTCTGTGTCGGGGAGCCGGTAGCAGTGATATCATGTGGTTGTCTAGCTCGTAGTGAGACTAAGACGCCGGCATAATATAAACAACCTGTAGCCTGTGTGTGTCTCCCCACCCAATGTAATCATACGTCTCATGTCCACAACGTCTCATGTCCATGCCACGCAGGATCAAGTCTAATGCAGCAAGTCATAATAAGCTCTAAGCATATATGTAAAGAATAAGTCATGAAACATGTATCCTATACAAAATCACCATGAATGTCTCAGAAAGATTTTGTATCATGAATAGTGTCAGGTGTCCTGGGTTATGATGTACTTGATAAGACAAGTACGAGAAATATCGGGTCTCGGTATCCATGTCTAGATGACAATGCACAACGCCGCGTACGGTGTTGGCACCCGACTATTAATCGGACGCTAAGTAAAGTCACACGATCCTAGGTTGAACATTATATCAAGATTATATATGTATAACAAGGAACTCAAGCAAAGTACTATAACAGGAATCACTGCGAGTTGGCAAGGTACACTTGCCTGTGGTTCTGGCTCCAAATGTAGCTCTGGTATTCGTGAAATCTCCAGGAATGTCTTCGGATGCTGAAACAAATATTACCATCAGATTCAGAAAATATCAAATAGCTAGAAATGCCTGTCATTGAGTCCAATTTGGAGACAAGGACAAAAATGACAATTTCGGGTCAAAGCGGGGTCCACATGTGGCCCGCTTTGCACCAAAAAATGTGTCAGGGTCAAAGGTCTCCAAATTCGTCTAACTTAGTGTCAATAAGTCAGGAACGATGATACAAACCCAACGGAACTTCCAGAATTGGATTCCGATGAGCCAATCACAAAATTGCCCGTCAAGTGGAACCTATGGGGCCCACGATGCGATTTTGTCAACATTCTCAGAATCGAACCAAACTTGGGTCACAGGACCAGCGTATCGCTACGAGTCCGATGGTATAAGTTTCGTTTCGATCCGACGTGTGTACACAAAGTTACGACGCATTCAAGAACTGACGGATACGGAACGGTGTCCGCGGATACGCGTTGATTCCGGTGTGCACGCACATCCAAATTAACTTCTGCGAAATCCTGCACGTCCGTATCGACGGCGCGCATGTATCGGTGAAGACCGTACGCGACCAAGTTGTCCCGTTTGGCGGGACGTACTCAGTTCCGTGGTAAAACAGGGCGTTGTTTTTCCTATTTTTGGATCACGGTTCGCGATCGCCACAGGACGCGATGCACCGAGCGGGTTACACGGATACCGAGAGGGTCACGCAGGGTTCGCGATGCAACAGACGGAATCGAAAACGGGTAAACAAGGAGAGAGAAACGGGTACCTGAACAGGGCTCGAAAAATCGAAGTTTCTCGTGTCCGCGTCGTGTCCGGTGTCCGAGTCGGAGTCGCGTCTAGGATTAGGGTTTGGCTCCTGCGGCGGCCGGAGCTGAGGCGGAGGGAGCCCGGCCGGAGGGAGCTGGGGCGGCGCTGGCGGCGGTGGCCGGAGGCGGCGGCGCGCAGCAGGCGGCCGGAGGCGGCATCGTGGAGCGCGGGAGGCCGGGCTGCTGCGGCTGCTAGGGCTCGCTGCTGGAGCTCTGGCCTACGACGTAGACGGGCGGCGGGCAGCTGCGGGAAGGAGGCGAGGGGCCGGGACTTGGCCGGCGGCGGTGGTAGCGTCGGGCGGAGCGGTGGCTATGGCGGCGTCGGGTGAGGGGTGCCGGAGGGGATCTCGGACTTTAAATAGGCGGAGGGGCGAGGTCGGGGAGGCCGAGGGAGGCGGCACCGAAGGCGGAGACGTGGGGTGCGGGGCCGGGCGAGGCGCGGAGGGCGGCGACGTGGCCGGAGGCGCGGGGAGCGGCGGCGGAATAGGTCAGCCGAGCGGGTCGTGGGAGAGGAAACGGTTAGCGGGTCTGCGGGCGGGTGCGGGTTCGGTCGGGCGGACCCGACCCGACCCGACCCGCTAGGGCGGTCGGTCCGGTTCAGCCGGTTCAGCTGGACCGGGTTCAGGCCGGTTCAGGCCGGTTTGAACCCGGTTCAGCCCGGTTCATTAATTTTTAATTTTTTAAAAATAGTTTTTGGGCCTTCAAAAATGTTTTTGGGGTCCAATAAATTACAGGAAAATTACCCTAAGTCCAATATTTTATTTTACACCCAAAAATATTATTTTCATAATATTTTAATATATTTTAAAAATATTTAATTTTATTTAATGCCAAAAATACTTTGTTTTTAATTAGTAAAAATTCTCGAAAAATCCCAAAAAATTCTGAAAAATCCAGTTTTGAAAATCTTAAAAAATCAGGGAGTTTACAATCTACCCCCCTTAAGAGAATTGCGTCCTCGCAATCAAAGAATAACCGGTCAGCAGAGATGACACGGTTGCAAGCATTTGTTCGAAACACATCACAAGATACTTAGGAAAAATGTCGTTTCCCTAAGAATGAAAGTTATGCACTTTCCAGAGTAAAGAAATCTAGTTAAAGCAAGAGAACTACAACTTTTAGAAAACTAGGTTATTATTAACAAGTTCCAAATTACTAGGTTGGGGCTAAGGTCACGAACCAACAGGCACGAGCTAAAACGATACTAGAAACGGTAGCTACGAATTACTTACGCGCATTAGCTACTCCACGAGTCTGCGCGTCCTCCAAAGTTATCGCATAAGCTTGTCCGCGTCCTTGCAGTCGATTCCTCTGCTGCTGCTGAGCCTGCTAGAAGAGTAATGCCTGGGGTATCAAAGGTGGCCTCGGCTGATACCCTCCTGGAGCTGGTGGTAGAACTTCTTGAACTTCCGTTTGCGGTGCTCCCAATGCTGGATAGGCTGGCCTCGGTATTGGTAACGCTTGCTGGTTAACCATTGGTGCTCCGTCTCGACGCTCAGGGCATTCCTTCACTAAATGCTGACTAGATCTGCAAGCTAAACATAATCTCTTCTTTCGTCTGCACTCGTTCTCAGTATGGCCTCGCTTGCGACAATATTGACAGACAGGTAGTGCCTGTGGAGATGCTCCCGATGGCTGGTGTATGTGAGGTCTTTTTGCAACTTCTTCTTGTGGTGCTCCGGCTGGTGCTGATGTGGATGGCCGCTTCAGACTGGTCTCTCTCCTGATGACGTGCTCCATGCGTCGTGCTGCAGCAAGGACGTCCGAGTATGAAGTAGGTGCAACGGATCCAATTAGTTTATGTAGCTCAATGTTTAGTCCGTCGAAGAATTTCTCAGCCTTCTCTTCTTCTGTCGGGATCAATGTTGGGGCGAAGCGACTTAGACGAATGAACTCAGCGTTGTACTCTTCCACCATCTTAGCATCCTGAGTGAGGTGATTGAACTTGTCCCGAAGTTCTGATTGAGCGATAGCTGGAATGTACATCTCCTGAAAGAGTCTAGAGAACTCTTCCCAAGTGACTCGGTCTGGTCCGAGCCGCGTCTCCTCAGATAGCCACCAGTGATGTGCATTGTCCGTCAACTGCATTCTGACGGCAGTCATCTAACGTTTTCTTGGAAGCTCACCTGCTTCTAATTGATGTTGAGTGTTGGTGAGCCACTCATGAACTTCAGTGGGCTCCTCCTTGCCTGAGAAGGTACGGGGCTTCAGCTGCCGAAAATCGGTGATAGAGCCCGTCGTTGGCCGTCGTGCTGGTAGATCTGCCTGCTCTAGTGCGGTTACTAGGCTGTGACTCAAAGCCTCTTGTTGAGCTTGCATTATTGCATAGATCATTTGAAACATCTGCTGCCCGTCCATGGCCTGCCCTGGTGGAATTACGGGCATTGGTGGAGGAAATTGCGTCGATGTTGGAATGTCATCGTGCTGGACTCTCGAGGCATGTTGTTGAGCTGATTGTCCGCCATCCACTAGTGTTACTTTATCTTCGTTGGTTACCACAGCATCTCGTGGTGATGTTGCAGGAGTCTCGTCGTTTACTCGAAGATCCATTTCTCTGCAACCAAAATAAACAATAAGAGGCGTACATGAATCAAGGCATGATGCAAGTCAAGAAATTAATTCGAATCTGATATGGATATCAAGAACATTTCAAGCAAGTGGATGAGATCCTAAAACTTATCCTATCTTATTGCTGGCCTGTTCGGTCCCTAAGTTGAAACCGAACAATTTAGTCGTAGACCTGCATGGGCCACCACAAAAACCATGTCACGCCCCAGGCCTAAAATACCGAGGGACCGGACACGTGGCAATGGCCAGCAGTACGCACCGATGGACAAACCCAATTTAATGGATCCATCAGGGCATACTTAAGCTGTAGTACAACAATTAATAGGTCCATCGTTACAAGTCATAGTCTATTCTAGTCTCATCCACAACAGATAATCACAGATCAAATGCCAGAATAATACAAATAGAATAAACTAACAAATCTCAATAAAAGTGTCTCGGGGAACAATCCGAGAATATGTCTAATACATCGATGCAATAGACAGAAAATAAATGAACTGGAAATAGAAACAGAAATAACTGACTATATAAAGCCAATGCTCAGGAGAAGTCCTCTGGCACGATCTCGTTCTCAGGTTCTGGTACAGCTCCTGGAAGTGCTCCTGTACGGTGTATCTCTGGATGGATCTCTTCGGCTATACCTGGGGACATAATCCAGATCCAGGTCCTCAGGGGACATAGCAAGGTACAAAATAACTCATACCAAAATAAATAAAGTAGTGCAACAATAAATAAACAATAAGGTAAACTATGTAACCATCTATGTGAAATGCAGGTGAGAACATCACCAGTACTCAGGCTGAGACTACTACAAGCTCTGTGTAGGGGAGCCGGTAGCAGTGATATCATGCAGTTGTCTAGCTCGTAGTGAGACTAAGACGCCGGCATAATATAAACAACCTGTAGCTAGTGTGTCTCTCCAGCAATAAATGGAACAATAGGGAAACACTAAATAACCAGCTAAGTGATTTGCAAGATGAGAGCAGCACTAGAACTCAGGCTGAAACCACTACAAGCTCTGTGTCGGGGAGCCGGTAGCAGTGATATCATGTGGTTGTCTAGCTCGTAGTGAGACTAAGACGCCGGCATAATATAAACAACCTGTAGCCTGTGTGTGTCTCCCCACCCAATGTAATCATACGTCTCATGTCCATAACGTCTCATATCCATGCCACGCAGGATCAAGTCTAATGCAGCAAGTCATAATAAGCTCTAAGCATATATGTAAAGAATAAGTCATGAAACCTGTATCCTATACAGAATCACCATGAATGTCTCAGGAAGATTCTGTCTCATGAATAGTGTCAGGTGTCCTGGGTTATGATGTACTTGATAAGACAAGTACGAGAAATATCGGGTCTCGGTATCCATGTCTAGATGACAATGCACAACGCCGCGTACGGTGTTGGCACCCGACTATTAATCGGACGCTAAGTAAAGTCACACGGTCCTAGGTTGAATATTATATCAAGATTATATATGTATAACAAGGAACTCAAGCAAAGTACTATAATAGGAATCACTGCGAGTTGGCAAGGTACACTTGCCTGTGGTTCTGGCTCCAGCTGTAGCTCTGGTATTCGTGAAATCTCCAAGAATGTCTCCAGATGCTGAAATAAACATTACCATCAGATTCAAAAAATATCAAATATCTAGAAATGCCTGTCCTTGAGTCCAATTTGGAGACAAGGGCAAAAATAATAATTTCGGGTCAAAGCAGGGTCCACATGTGGCCCGCTTCGCACTGAAAAATGTGTCAGGGTCAAAGGTCTCCAAATTCGTCCAACTTAGTGTTAACAATTCAGGAACGATGATACGAACCCAACGGAACTTTCAGAATTGGATTCCGATGAGCCGATCACAAAATCGCCCGTCAAGTGGAGCCTATGGGGCCCACGATACGCGATTTTGTCAACGTTCTCAGAATCGAACCAAACTTGGGTCACAGAACTAGAGTATCGCTACGATTCCGATGGTGTAAGTTTCGTTTCGATCCGACGTGTATACACAAAGTTACGACGTATTCCAGAACTGACAGATACGGGACGGTGTCTGCGGATACGCGTTGATTCCGGTGTGCACGCACATCCAAATCAACTTCTGCAAAATCCTACACATCCGTATCGACGGTGCGCACGTATCGGTGAAGACCGCACGCGACCAAGTTATCCCGTTTGGCGGGGCGTACTCAGTTCCGGGGTAAAACATGGCGTTATTTTTCCTGTTTTTGGATCGCGGTTCGCGATCGCCACAGGACGCGATGCACCGAGCGGGTTGCACGGGCACCGAGAGGGTCATGCAGGGCTCGCGATGCAATAGACGGAATCGAAAATGGGTAAACGAGAAGAGAGAAACGGTTACCTGAACAGGGCTCGAGAAACCGAAGTTTCTCGTGTCCGCGTCGTGTCCGGTGTCCGAGTCAGAGTCGCGTCTAGGGTTAGGGTTTGGCTCCTGCGGCGGCCGGAGCTGAGGCGGTGGGAGGCCGGCCGGAGGGAGCTGGGGCGGCGTTGGCCGGAGGCGGCGGCGCGGGGCAGGCGGCCTGAGGCGGCGTCGTAGAGCGCGGAAGGCCGGGCTGCTGCGGCTGCTAGGGCTCGCTGCTGGAGCTCGGGCCTGCGGCGTCGACGGGAAGGAGGCGAGGGGTCGGGACTTGGCCGGCGGTGGTGGTAGTGTCGGGCGGAGCGGTGGCTAGGGCGGCGTCGGGTGAGGGATGCCGGAGGGGATCTAGGGCTTTAAATAGGCGGAGGGGCGAGGTCGGGGAGGCCGAGGGAGACGGCGCCGAAGGCGGAGACGTGGGGTACGGGGCCGGGCGAGGCACAGAGGGCGGCGATGTGGCCGAGGCGCGGGGAGCGGCGGCGGAATCGGTCAGCCGAGCGGGTCATGGGAGAGGAAACACTTAGCTGGTCTGCGGGCGGGTGCGGGTGCGGGTTCGGTCGGGCGGACCCGACCCGACCAGCTAGGGCGGTCGGTCCGGTTCAGCCGGTTCAGCTGGACCGGGTTCAGGCCGGTTTGAACCCGGTTCAGCCCGGTTCATTAATTTTTAATTTTTTTAAAATAGTTTTTGGGCCTTTAAAAATATTTTCGGGGTCCAATAAATTACAGAAAAATTACCCTAAGTCCAATATTTTATTTTACACCAAAAAATATTATTTTCATAATAATTTAATATATTTTAGAAACATTTAATTTTATTTAATGTCAAAAATACATTGTTTTTAATTAGTAAAAATTCTCGAAAAATCCTAAAAAATTCTGAAAAATCCAGTTTTGAAAATCTTGAAAAATTAGGGGGTTTACACAAGTATAAATTTTAGATGATCAACATGTCATTTCTTGGATATGTTTTCTCAATAGAAGATGTTGTTGTAGACCCGAAAAAGATTGAAGCAGTTGTGGATTGGAAACAACCCTTATAGGCCAACATGATTCATAGTTTTTATGGCTTGGCGGGCAACTACCGAAGATTCGTAAAGGACTTTTCAAAGCTTGCATCGCCTCTGACTCGCCTCTCCCGGAATGGAGTAGATTTCAAGTGGACAGACGACTGCCAGGCTAGATTTTAGGAGTTAAAGCAACGACTCATTTTAGCTCAAATTCTAGTACTTCGAGATGGAACTGAGGGACTTTAGATTTACATCGGTACATCAGGTCTAGGCTTAGGATGTGTATTGTGCAGAATAGAAAAATGATATCGTATGCCTCGAGACATTTGAAGTTACACGAGAAAAATTACCCCTAGTCATGACCTAGAACTTATGGCGATTATATTTGTATTGAAGTTATGGCAGCACTATTTGTATGACATGTCTTGTATCTTTATCGTCCACAAGAGTCTCAAGTACATATTCACTCAAAATAATTTGATTTTGAGACAAAGGCGATTGTTGGAGCTTATCAAAGTTTACGACTTGATCATTTCATATAAACCGAGAAAGGCGAATGTTATAACAAATGCGTTGAGCTGGAGATTTGTTGGAGCACTTTCAATAGCGAGTGAGATACTGAAAGACTTAGATAATATGGGCATTGAGCTTCAAGTTCGCAGTCAGAACACACAGTTAGCTAAACTACAACTTGAGCCGAGTCTACTTGAGAAAATCAATACCGTACAAAGGGAAGACGAATAAGTGGGCAAATAACAAAAGGAAAGGCAACTGATTTCACAAAGCTTGAAGATAGAGCATTACGACTAAAGGAAAAGCCATGCATTCCAAAGGATAAAGCGCTCCAGAAATAGATACTTAAGGTGACTTACTATACAAAGTATGTGTTGTATCCAGGCAGCACAAAGATGTACAAGAATCCATGCACAACTTTTTGGTGGCACGATAGAAAGAAGAAAGTATCTCTCTTCGTATCGTAATCTCTAGCTTATCAGCGAGTAAAGGCATAACACCAGAGATCCAACGGGGAGATGTAGAACTTCGTCATTCCAGAGTAGAAATGAGATCTTATCACTATGGACTTCATTGTGGACTTGCCGAAGATACAACGAGGGAATGCTGCAAGTTGGGTTATTGTTGATCGATTGATCAAGTCCTATTTCATCGTCTTCAAATTAGCTTGAAGCGTTGATCGGTTGGCTCAGATTTACCTTGACGAGATAGTTCATTTACATGAAGTGCCAATGTTAATAGTTTCATATCAGGATAGGCAATTATGTCACATTTTTGGAGTAGTCTGTAATCGACGATCAAGACTAAGTTAAATTTCAGTTCAACGTATCATCCTCAAACCGATGGCCAAACAAAACTGGTGAACCAAATTCTCGAAGACATGTTACGGCTCTATGCGATGGATTTAAAATTAAGTTGTGACACCCACATACCGTTGACAAAATTCGCATACAATAATGGCTACCATGCCAAAATACAAATATGGGATGAAGTTGGTGAACGATAAATCCTTGGTCCAGAATTAGTAGAAAAGATTGTTCAAAAGATTTGCTTGATTCAGAAAAGACTTATAATAAAGCAAAGTCGACAAAAGAGTTATACGAATACTCATCGACCACCTCTACAGTTCATGGCAGGGACTATATATTTTTAAAGGTAACATCCATACCGTCATAAGATTTGGTGTGAAAGGAAAGTTTAGCTTAAGATTTGTTGGTCCTTTTGAAGTTCTAAGCGAGTCGTACCCGTTGTCTACCATATCGCGTTACCACCGGCGTTGGTTGAAGTTCATGATATTTTTCATGTTTCTCAATTGCAAAAGTACGTGCATAATTTGAGTCATGTGGTAGGCTTCGGCCAGTTGGAGCTACAAGCAGATTTGTCTTATGCGGAAGAACCCGTTTTCAAATCTCTCTGATTCACATGCTATGGAAAAATTATTATGTCGAGGATTCGACGTGGGGGCTTGAAGCATATTTGGAGGAAAATTTTCTTTATTATTCGATAGAGGTAGATTTTGTTATTAGGTTTCGAGGAACAAAAAATTTCTTAGTGGGTTATTGTGTAATGCCTTGCTCCCAGTCGAAGCACTGTATTGAAAATCCTATCGATATTTATTGATCATAACATATTGAATTGAGACCCTTCATATCGATGGATTAGCTTCTTTTGAATTTGGTCCTAAATGCAGTTAATCGTGTCTTGAAGAAGAACTCTATATATGAGTCTTTTCTTTAAATCTTTTTCACAATTTATTTTCACTGATACTTTTGTTATTAGTTTTATAAATACATTTTTATGGATATTTTTGATGGATTTTATTGCTTGCCTTCATCGATTTACGCATTCACATCGAATTATGGAAGAAGGAGAGAAGAAGAGTATTGATCCTCTGTTGGTACAAATACATGTAACCACATAGGCAAAATTTGATCGAACTGTTGGAGTTCTCTTTCTTTCGACAATTCTCCAACATGGAGTGTCTTTAATCCTTATATTATTTATCTTCACATCTTAGTAAAAGAATCTATTCATTTCCTTGTTGTGTCATTCGATCAGTGATACCTTAATAAAAGAATTAAGATAAAAAGAAAGTAATCATAATGTTGTTTATTGTTATACGGAATCATGGATTGTGGTATTGTTGTTAGATATAAATAGAATTGTGAAAAATTCTTGAAATATGTAGTATGAGATTCAAGTGATGGCTCGAGGAATGTAAAATACAAATGAGAATATATTGCATAGTTATGTTCAACTTTATGTTATCTTGCATGTTATATTTTGATATATAAACTTTATATGCATACATTATGGACAACTTAGGCACATGGTTTCATTTTTTTCAAACGGTGTCTGTGGACATGCATGGAACCGAGTCGGTCTAGGAGGAATAGAGAGAGTTGAGCTAACATACTATCACAAATAATTTGGAACCTTCAGTGAGGCTCGCTATCCGTACTGGAAGGATCATCGTCTTCACATGACTAGTCAAAAATGGTGCTTCACCATCGACCTTTATGTAGACAAATTGCATAGCTAATAATGTCTTATTCAGGAAAGGTAAATCGGTTATAGGTAAGAATCTACATATTATGTTGTTACATTCTGGTGAATTATTAATTGACCTAAAGAAGAAGATAAAAAGATCACTATAATCTTTTATGCTTTAACATGATTACTGTATTAATTTTGGTTAGTTTGATTAATTTGACGATTACTGGTGCATTTCTAATGTAATAACCCATGTCTCCATAGGAGATGGGAATCAAGGAGACGTGCATATGCACTAAAAGATCGTTTGACCGTGCATAAGATTTATTCATATTTTGAAGCTTCCAAATACTATTTTGAAGACTTCTACTGTAGGTATTTTTATTCTATTTTTAGTAAAGGGATATAATATGTAACCTCAGTTATTGAATTTCGTATTTTTGGTATTTAATTTTTTTTGTGAAAAATTAACTTAGACAGTGTTCTGTATTTTTGCACATCATATTTGATGTATTTTTCGTGATTAAATTTTGTAATGATATGATATACTATCCTGGACCAGTAGAATACCTACTATCATTGCCATAGACCCGTATTAGGACCCGTGAGTAGAACGGAGAACCCTTGAATTTTTTGAAGTGAGAATTTTTCCCTTCATTCAAAAAAATTGTCGGTATTCCGACGAAAAATTCGACCGGGATATTTTTTTTTCTATAAATAGTATTTAGATATTTTCGTGAATAGTATTTAGATATTTTCATAAATAGTGTTTTGGATTTTTTGTGAATAGTATCGATGCATTCTATTATCCACTAGTCACTTAGTTCTGAAGTACCATATTATCTAATGGTTACTTGATTTTTTTTTTTGGATGATTGTGATAGATTTAGATCGTGATGTGGATCACTGATGTGGTTGATCCAACAGTCACGATTAATTTACCTCTTCTATACCCTTTGACTTTCTCTCTCCTTTTTCTTTTCTTCTTCTTCTTCTTCTTCTTCTTCTTCTTCTTCTTATCTCTCTTTCTCTCTCTCTCTCTCTTTATTTTTTTTCTATTTTTCTCGTGAGCTTGGAGCTTGGTCTTGAGGCCTAAGAGTATAGTTTCTGAACCCCTCTTTGTGGTGGAGTAGAAGGTTTAGGCTGAGAGCTCGACCTTAGGAAAGTACAACTTACCATTCTATGAACCTAAGATTTAATTTTTCTTTGTTGTCATTATTTTTTGAATATTATTGGATAAAAATATTTTTACATGATTCTCTATTACTTTAGTTCTTGGCCTTGTATATCTTGATGAATTTTAATCATGTTTATGCCATAGCAATTCCTATATCTAACCGTGAGATCTTGGTATCATGTATGCTACTGACATATTTTGTGTGGAACTTAGTCCTATATGCTACATGAGACACTTAACTAGCCTCTACCCTAGTGGTTTTGAGTTTGGTAAAATTTGAACACGTTTCGGTTTTCAAAAACTCATTTTATAGTATTTTGAGGAATTGATTTATCAAATCTCAGGATTTTCAAAATCTAATGCTCCCATGTTGTAGAGAATTTGATTTTATTTAATTTTGGCCTTTGTATTAACAAATTATGAGTTAAAAGAAAGTTTTTATAGCCGAAACAAGTTTTAAAATTTTTTAAGTCCCGACTGCTGCGTAGTTTTGAAAAATCCGATGGAAATCTGAAGGATTTTTTGAATTTTGGTCAAAAAAATTGCTGTTTCTTATTGAGTAATCCAACGGTAATCTGAGAAGATCCGCCGTATAATTCGAATTAGTCTGTTTTGCCTGATTTGGGCTATTTTCGTCCATTTTTTGATTTTTTTTCGACTGTGATAATTTCTTAGCATGATTAGATGACCTTGTATAGCTAGGGGATGATTATACACCCTATATACTTGACATGAGTATATTTCTACATGTTATACATTATTCTGATCCCTGATAGTGGCTCGTAGTAGCGCACTCATATTTTTTGACCATGTACCTTCCTGATAGTGGCTCATAATAGTGCACTCATGATTCCTTACTCATATATTTTCCTATTGTGGCTTTTCATACCGCACGCTTATCTTGCCTATGTGGTTATTTTCTTATCTTGTACTTGTGCTTTTAATTGTTAAATCATTGTCTAGTCTTGCATATCCCCAAGGGAGTACCATGTCTAGGATGGATTCTATAGAATGCCATACCAAGAATCCTAAATAAAATTATTAAGGATTAACAACTAGCCTAAATAATTAGATCATGAGGAAAGAGGAATCTCTAGGTGCATGTGGTCCTGTATCCCAACGATATTTTCGTATTTATTTTATTAATTTGGAGCTCTACGTCGTGAGGGGCACTCTTCCATCTCACCTTCAAGTGATGCATCTACATGGACTTTATGCAAGATCACCGTTGTGTGATATTTTTTATTAGGAGCACATCTCTCAGGTGGTGCATCTACTCAACTTCTTTTTCTTTTTCGGCGTTTGGGATAGCTTGGACAGACTGTAGGACATGCACCGTACAAAAATTCTCAAATTGTATTTGTTAGTAATTAAGATTGTGATAACCCTAGTTAGCTAACTATATGAAGCCGTAGAAAATATTTGCTCGTATTTTGTTAGTTGCACATTATTTTATATTCTTGCGTATCATTTTATGTATCGGTAAGTGGCCAAAGGCTAAGTTTTGCTCGAAAAAGATCTACAATCCCGATCCTTATTTGGTTTAAGGGTTATGGCTCTAATTTTGAGAAGTTTCAAAGCTCTCTTGTCGTTTGCTGGATTATCCTTTTCTATAGCCATTATATTTAGTTATTGTTCCTATACATGTTTACTGTTGTTTGTGCCATATTTTGGATCCTGTACTTAAATGCTATACATGACTTCTATATTTTACATGTTCATATGCTCTGGATACCTTACATGTTTACGTGTCCATATTTACTTTACTTGTCCTATGTTTACTTTATGTCATCGATTTTTTACTTAATGCCTAGTATTATTCTGCTTATTGTCTTCTATATTCTCGAGATAAGTGCATTGGTACTGCACAAGTCTTGATCCGTATTTATTTACTTCTCTCTCTATCTATTGTCGTATTATTTATTGCTGGTTTTAGTTCATAGTTTGGCCTCCTTTGTGATACTTGATATTGGGGTCCTGATCCCACTAGTTTTGTATGGCAATATCATGTGGCAAAACCAGATGATCTTACTTATCTTCTATTGGATGGTGACCATCCAGAGCACCAGAGTACCTGAGTGGGTTTTCATTCTTTCACCTACTAGTATCTGTACATTATATTTTTACGGCATTTAGCCTTCGAGCACGGGTTTAACTTATATTTTGGACTTAACATCCTACCTACGGGCTAACATGATTTTGTCTATATGTAGTCTGCAGCTAGTGTTGATCATATATGACTTATACTCTTGCTAGTTCATCATTTTTATTCAACTAGCTTAATGATCATCTAATTTGAGATATTTTACTATTTTATGTCTGATGATTATATGTCTTGTATCTTGTTCATTTGCCTGTGATTGAGACACCTATGATCTCTTGACCTAGGATTGACTGTTGGCTTGCAGTATTAATTTTTCATATCTTTTACAATCGTGACTGTATCTCGGGGTACTGGTGCACTCTGTTATATATGCGTAGCTAGCTTTGTCTGCCCACGCTCTCCAGTATTATGGTTCTGGGATGTGACATAATGTATGGAACGATATATCTTATTTTGTTGTTCAAATTATAAACCAAGTTTGGCACTCTTTTCTCTGATGTTTAAGAGTCTATGTATCTATTGTAAATTATAAATAAAAAGTTATTTCTACTATGTTATGTTGTTTTTTTATTTTTTTTGTTTTATCTACTATATTTTTTTTTATAAAAATAACTATTTTAAATGTACACAAGCACGTCTTATAGAACCTGCAACTTAGACTTGTACGATATCATGTCCGGTGATAACTTATCATTTTGATTCCTAATCGGAACGTGACAGTCTTGAACCCCTATCCGAGACATACCTCATAGTGATCTCAGAATAATATTCTACAATCCATGTTAAATGTGAGATTCTTGTCACCATTGTCTCGACGAGATCTAGGAAGTGAGATATTTGTCAATGTTGAGCCTTGAAGGTATAAAACATGCACAAACTTCTGTGGTAACAGTAGTATAGGAAAAGAAATAAACAGCCAAAATTTAGGTCTAATTGGTAAGTAGAGATATACTACTAAGTTATTGAGCTAGGCTCTCTAGAGTCTATATCTAACCCATGCTAGATACTTACTGATTCACATCTATTGGACAAGTCCAATTAAAATTTCAAAACAAGCTAATTTGATTTTAGAGTATATAATTGAGAAAGTACAGACAACTAGAGTAGTACCCCTACCCCTACAAACCTCTTCGGCTACAGAACAAGTTCACAAAATTGAAGATTTGCTCATTGTAAGAAAAATAATTTTGCATGTTTAAATTTAATGGCAAAGAATTAGAACAAATATGACGATTATTTAAAAGTTATGTATCATATCTATGAATAAATAAACATATTTTGAGTTGTCTATTTGTTTGAGTGTGCATACAAAAATAACAAAAGGGATTTTTTTTGGGTCTCATAGCAGGTTATATACAATTACAGATTATAACATAAAAGCTTAGCAAAAAGAAAAGGTACCTTGAATTAGTCGGGGATGACTGTTGTCACGCCCCAATTCTGAAGAATTAAAAGTAGCCACGGACGTAATACCGTACAAGCCTAGATTATACTTGTACAAGGTAAAAAGATAGACAAATCATGGTATTTCTTAGAAACAAAGATATAGCAACAAAAAATAAGCAGACAAATTGAAGTCACAACTGAATAGAATAAAAATTAGCTCTTTATTGATAATGATCTTTGAATACATGGCTTACATTAGATTATAAAGCTTCTCAATTACAACTAATACTTGGCCACTTTGCTAACATTGATATTTGCCGTGGCTTACAATCTCACTGATACAACTGAATTACACTGTTTCATACATTATGCCCCTTATAACAGAAGATGCCTCCAATTGAAGAAAAGCTTCTGCGCGTCCCAACAATGCTTCGATGCCTCGAAATAGTTCCAGCCACTCCCCACAGCTGAGTACCTTGGGATGCCAACAAACGTGGGTTAGTACATATCGCGTACTGATGAGTAGAAACTAGCCCACTCGCCTAAACTAATACTAAGTATTGATGTGAAAAGTATGCATATTACTTAGTGATCTTTCTATTAGCGGCTAGGTTCATTTCAATATTCAAGATATCAGTAGCATAATGAAAGCAGGTTATGTAAGCAATAGATATTGAATATGTGAAAGATATTTCATATCGCTTATTAGCGATTCTTACTAATAATCCACTTGTTCATCCCTATAAATAGTACAACATATTGAACTTATATTTTCTGCATAAGACAGTCATTAGCATGCAACCTATCTATATGAAGGTCACGATGACACACATGTCATCGTTACAGACTATCCCTGGTGAGTGATGAACACTTCGAGTATAGGTTGCGAGCTCCACCGAAGGCACCAACTCATCATGCCTTACGACACGCCCTTTCATACTGGGTAGCAAGCCCGACTGTAGGTCCCGTACATCCCGTGTCCTTCTACTAGCAACACGGTGTGTTTCGTTGTCCTCCTAGACCGAACGATCCTGGTGCCTCGGTTAGCATATCATTCGAGGAACCATATTTTTGTCTTGTGCATAGGCTGTCCATGACCATGCAAATGCGTGAACATTTATTATAATATATGCACGGTGCCGAGAATGTAAATAGTGGTGTTAGCTCGCAAAATAAATATTCTCGTTGATTATATGGATTGGTGACCAGTATATCCCACCATGTCATGCCCCAGTCCCAAAATACCGAGGGACTGGACGCGTGTCAATGGCCAGCAGTACGCACCGATGGACAACCCAATTTAATGGATCCATCAGGGCATACTTAAGCTGTAAAACAAGTCTACGACAATCATGGCACAACTAATCTCATCCACACAAAATATAAAGTATGATCCACAAGATAAATAAGGAATGTAAATCATCATCTAGTCTCACAAAGTACTTCGGGGAACAACCCGATAAATATCTAGTACAATGGTTCAACAGACCAGAAATAAAAGACTGAAATAAATAATAAAAGCTGAGCATGGAACATGGATGCTCAGGCAAAGTCTTCAGCTAAGATCTCGTCCACGGATGGTGGTACAGCTCCTGAATCAGCTCCTGCTCCAGTCCCGAATACCTCGGGATAAATCTCGTCCTCAAATCCTGGGGACAAAATCCGGATCCAGGTCCTCAAGGGACATAGCAAGGTACAAGAAAGCTCATGCCAATAAATAAATAACAGTGCAGCAAATAAATAACTAAATGAAGCAATAGGTAAATATGTAACCAATCTAAGTGAAATGCAAGTGAGAGCAACACTAAAACTCAGGCTGAGCCACTACAAGCTCTGTGTCGGGGAGCCGGTAGCGGTAATAACCGGTAGTGGGTCTATCTCTGCTACGAGAGTCTACGACCTCTCAATAATAGAAGATATATATAAATACAGCCTGTAGCCTGTGTGTCTCTCCCCACCCAATGTAACCACGTATATCATGACCATAACGTCTCATGCCCATATCAAGCGTGATCATAGCTAAATGCAACAAGTCATAAAGTATCTAAGAATATAATGGCCATGTCCTGTATCCTATACAGAATCACCACGAATATCTCGGGAAAATCCTGTCTCATGAATAGTGTCAAGTGTCCTGGGTCATAGGGTACTTGATAAGACAAGTACGAGCATATAGAGTGTCACGGATGTCCATCTCTAGATGACCGTACCCAACACTGCGTACAGTGTCGGCACCGGACTGATAATCGGACGCTAAGTACGTCACACGGTCCTAGGTTAAGCATGTATAGTAATATATATAAAGCAAGGAAAATAGATAACTAAGCTGCAGAGTTTGGGCAAGGTACACTTGCCTGATGTCTGAATACCAACAACTGTCCCTGTATCGGTGGATCCGGTAGGTACTACTCCAAAAGCTGTAATAAACATCACCACTAGTCTCAGAAGATGTCAAATAGCTAGAAATGCCTGTCCTTACGTCCAATTTGGACACAGGGGCAAAAAGGTCATTTTCGGATTAAAGCGGGGTCCACATGTGGGCCACTTTGCACCGAAAAGCGTGTCAGGGTCAAAGGTCTCCAAATTCCGCAAACTCAGTGTCTATAAGTCAGGAACGATGATACGAACCCAACGGAACTTCCAGAATTGGATTCCGATGAGCCGATCTCAAAATCACCCGTCAAGTGGAGCTTGTGGGCCCACGATACGTAATTTTGTCAACGTTCTCGGAATCGGACCAAACTTGGGTCACAGGACCAGCGTATTGCTACGAGTCCGATGGTGCAAGTTTCGTCTCGATCCGACGTGCGTACACAACGTTACAGCGTGTTCCAGAAAGGACGGATACTGGGTGTCGTCGGCAGATACGCGTTGATTCCGGGGTGCACACACCTCCGAATCAACTTCTGCGAAATTCTACACGACCGTATCAACGTCGCGCACGGTTCGGTAAAGACCGCGTGCGACCAAGTCGTCCCGATTGGCGGGGCGTACTCAGTTCCGGGGTAAAACAGGGTATTGTTTTTCCTGTTTTTGGATCGCGGTGTGCGATCACCACAAGACGCGATGCACCGAACGCGTTGCACGGGCACCGAGAGGGTTATACAGTCTACGCATAGCAACTGACGAAAACTAATTCGGAGTTGCGAGGTGAAAGAAATCGGTACCTGTACAGGGCCCCGTGAGTTCTGTTCTTCAAGTGTCCGTGAGTCACTTCGATCCAGGATTCGTATCCTGGACGTGTCCGGGTTCTGCGGGGACGCTGCTGTGAATCACCAAGGCTACGAGAAGTCGGGGAACTTGACGTCGTGACACGTCCGGTCGGGGACACCGCGTGGCGGGCTCCGCTCGGTCTGGGAATTCGTACAGCGGGCGGGCTCAGTTCCGCCGGCGGGTGGGGCTGTTCCGATCGGTCGGGGACGCTGCTGCTGGAGCGGCGTGCACTGCGGCCGGTCGAGGGCTGCGCTACGGCAGACCGGAGTTGGTCGGCGCGAGGGTTCTCAGGCAGAGCGGGGTGCCGAGTCGACTGCGGGGGAGAGCCGCCGGTCGGGGACGCTGGATTCGGGGGAGGGTACGGTCGGCTGAGCAACCCGGCGGAAGGCGGCGGCAATGATCGGCAAGGGGAGTCGACGGATGATGCTGGATGAGAGGGGTGACGGCACAGATCCCTAGGTCAACCTATAAAGCTGCTACAGTATACATGCGGGTAGGGTTCAGCCAACGGGTCGGGTTCTCGAAGGTGGTTTGGTTCGGCTTAGAAATCCAATAGCTCTTTTAAGCTTAAAACTCGTTTCCGGGGTCCAAATAATTCACCGAAAAATACTGTAGGTCCGGTTTTCTATGGTGCATCATAATTTATTATTTCCAGAATAATTTGACATCATTTGGTCACACTGAAAATTCTTTAAATCACAATCATCTTCGCCTTAAATTCCAGAAAATACCAAAATTCGTAATAACTCATCTTAAAAATATTCTCAAAAATTCAGGGTGTTTACAATCTTCCCTCCTTAAAAGGATTGCGTCCTCGCAATCAAAGAATAAGCTACCAAAAAGAATTATGGAAATACAAGGTTGCTTAGTTTACAACTGCCTCCTCGAACAAGTGGGAGTATCGCTGGCGCATACTATCTTCTCGCTCCCAAGTCAATTCTCCAGGGGAATGATGTTTCCATGCTACGCGAACCAATCGGATTGTCTGTCCCCGCAATGTCTTCTCACTAACGTCGAGGATGCCAACTGGGTGTTCTTCGTATCTCAAGCTTGGGCCTACTGCGATCTCTGAATGATCGACTACGTGACTTGGGTCGGTCACGTACCTTCGCAGCTGTGAGACGTAGAATACGTCATGCACTCCCTCTAAAGATGGAGGTAATGCAAGCCGATAAGCCACCTCACCAACACGCTCGAGGATGTCAAATAGCCCAATATACCTTGGGCTCAGCTTGCCTCTGCTCCCGAATCTGATAGTACCATGAGTGGGCAAAATCTTCAAGAATACGTGATCTCCTTCCTTGAACTCCAGGGGTCGTCTGTGTGCATCTGCCCAATGCTTCTGTCTATCCTGGGCTGCACGGAGATGGTTCTGAATCTGCTTTACTTTCTCTACTGTCTCCGTTACCAACTCTGGACCCAGCATTTGACGTTCGCCAACGTTACTCCAGCATATCGGCGATCTGCACTTCCTTCCGTACAATGCCTCGAAAGGTGCCATCTGAATGCTTGCCTGATAGCTGTTATTATAGAAGAACTCTACTAAGTGCAAATGATCTTCCCAAGATCCTCCAAAGTCTAGCATATATGATCTCAACATGTCCTCCAATATCTGAATGGTGCGCTCCGATTGGCCATCTGTCTGCGGGTGGTAAGCCGTGCTGAATTTGAGTCTGGTGCCTAGACTCTCTTGCATGCTTCTCCAGAAATAAGATGTAAATCTTGAATCTCGATCCGATACAATACTAACAGGCACTCCATGTAATTTGACAACTTGTCGCATATACATGTCGGCTAGTACCTCTGTGGACTGTCCAACTCTAAATGGCAAGAAGTGTGCCGATTTAGTGAGTCTATCCACGATAACCCATACTGCGTCTCTTCCGCTGGGGCTCCTCGAAAATCCTGTGACAAAATCCATCGTGATGTGCTCCCACTTCCATTCTGGTATAGGAAGCGGCTATAACATACCTGCAGTCCTCTGATGCTCGGCCTTTACTTGCTGACAGACTAAACATTTGGCCACAAACCTTGCAATCTCCCTTTTCATTCCATGCCACCAGTAGTACTGTCTCAAGTCTCGATACATCTTGGTTCCTCCTGGGTGAACAGAGTACATAGAACTATGTGCTTCAGTCATTAACTCCTGTCTCAATTCTCCATTTGGGACATACAGGCGATTTCCAAACCTCAATGTCCCGTCTTCGTGAATGCGAAGTCCTGTCTGTATGCCGGCTTCTGTCCTTTCTTTGAGTCTTCGAAATCTAGCATCGGTGGGCAATGCCTCTTTAATCTTCTCCACGAGTGATGACTGAATCTCAAGATTAGCCATCAAGCCATTCTGTCCTGGTAAAACAACCTCTATCTGTAGCTCCTGTAAATCCTTCAACAACTCGGGCTGCATCGTCAAGAAATAAGCCATAGGCTTCCTGCTGAGTGCGTCTGCAACCACATTCGCCTTTCCCGAATGATACTGCAGATCGATGTCAAAATCTACCATCAGTTCAAGCCAGCGTCTCTGCCTCATGTTAAGCTCCTTTTGAGTATACACATACTTCAGACTCTTATGATCTGTAAAGATTTCTACCCTCTCTCCATAAAGATAGTGCCTCCATATCTTCAATACAAATATTACTGCTGCTAGCTCCAGATCATGTGTTGGGTAGTTCTTTTCGTGGACCTTCAGCTGTCTTGAGGCATAAGCAATGACTTTGCCATGTTGCATCAAAACACATCCTAGTCCACTGCCTGATGCATCACTGTAAACAACAAAACCACCTGACCCTGAAGGAAGAGTCAAGACAGGTGTTGTTGTTAATCTTCTCTTCAGTTCTTCGAAGGCCTTCTGGCAGTCTTCTGTCCATAGAAATTCCTGGTCCTTCCGTGTCAGCTTCGTCATCGGTTCTGCAATCCTCGAGAAACTCTCTACAAACCTTCGGTAATATCCCGCAAGTCCGAGAAAACTTCTCACCTCTGCAACTGATGTGGGTGTAGGCCAAGTCTCTATTGCCGCAACTTTCTCTGGATCTACTGAAAGTCCTTCTCCTGAGATGATGTGTCCCAAGAAAGGCACTTTGTCCATACAGAACTCACACTTACTGAGTTTAGCATATAACTTCTCCTGTCTCAAGGTCTCTAACACGATTCTGAGATGCTCCTCGTGCTTCTCATGGTTCTTGGAATATATGAGAATGTCGTCGATGAATACAACTACAAATTTATCCAAGAACTGATGAAAGACTCTGTTTATCAAGCTCATAAACACTGCTGGTGCGTTGGTTAAACCAAACGGCATCATCAAGAACTCATAATGCCCATACTTCGTCCTGAAAGCTGTCTTCGGGATGTCTTCTTTCCTCACCTTGATCTGATGATAGCCGGATCTAAGGTCAATCTTCAAAAATACCCTTGCACCACTCAACTGATCGAAGAGATCATCAATGCGTGGTAAGGGATACCTGTTCTTGATGGTTACAGCATTTAGTGCCCTGTAATCAATGCACAATCGTACCGTTCCATCCTTCTTTGGCACAAATAATATGGGTGCTCCCCAAGGTGAAACACTGGGCCGAATGAAACCCTTCTCCAAAAGATCATCAACCTGTTCCTTCAATTCCACTAACTCCTTAGGTACTAACCGATAGACTGATAAAGTGATAGGCTCTGCTCCTGGAGTTAGGTCTATTGTGAATTCTATTTCCCGATCAGGCGGTAAACCTGGAAGATCATCAGAAAATACATCCACAAATTCTGAGATGACTCTTGGGTAACCTGTCTCCTCTTCTACAGATAGTACCCTAAGAGTAGGCTGAACTCCTTGCTCTACTGCTCCTCGAGTAAACTTAAATTCTGGATGTCCAGGCGGTCTAAATATAACCCGCCCAAGTCGGCAATCAAGAGTCGCATGGTACTGACTTAACCAGTCCATACCAAGTACGACATCATAAACCGGCATGGAAAAGATCAGAAATTGAGCTCGCATTTCTCTCCCACAAACTACTACAGAACATGATCTACAGACGTCACTAACCGGAATAATTCCACCTCCCGTAAGAATCCTCTTCATCTTCGGAAGGGGTGCGGTAGCTACTCTATGGGTGGCTACAAAGCTAGCTGCTATAAATGAATGCGATGCTCCAGAATCAAATAATGCTACAGCTGGTAATGAAGCTACTAGAATAGTACCTGCGATGACCTCGCCTGCTGTAGTCTCCTGCTCAACAGCTAATGGGAATGCCTGTCCTCGTCCCTGAGCTGGACCTCTCTGCTGCTGAACCTGCTGGAATAAAGCTGCCTGTGGTGCCAGGGGTGGTCTCTGCTGGTTCCCTCCTGGGGCTGGTGGTCTGACCCCACCAACTCCCGTCTGCTGGGCTCCTGCTGCTGGTCGTGGTGCAGGTAATGCTAGTCTTGGTGCTCCGTCTCTGCGTTCGGAACAGTCCCTGGAAAAGTGCTGGCTGGATCCGCAGCTCAAACATAGTCCCAACTTACGCCTGCATTCCTTCTCAATGTGTCCTACCTTGCCGCAGTGGTGACAAGTAGGAAGAGGTCTGTCCCTATGTGCTGCTCTATCTGGCATACCCCTCTGGGTTCGCTTTGCTGAATCCCCATGTGCTGGCCTGGATGGTGCTGACGTGATAGGCCTCTTCAGATTAGACTCCCTCCTGGTGACGCGCTCCAAGCGTCGGGCCGCTGCAAGGACATCGGTATAAGAGGTAGGTGCTACCGATCCAATCACTCTCTGAAGCTCGAACTTCAGGCCGTCAAAGAACTTCTCTGCTTTTTCTTCCTCCGTCGAGATCAATGTCGGGGCAAAGCGGCTCAGGCGAATAAATTCCGCATTGTATTCCTCTATTGACATGTTGCCTTGGATAAGGCGGTTGAACCTGTCTCTGAGCTCTGACCGTGCGACTGCTGGAATGTACATCTCTTGGAAGAGTCTGGAGAACTCTTCCCATGTGACTCGGTCCTGTCCAAGCCTCCTCTCTTCTGCTAACCACCAGTGATGCGCATTATCAGTTAACTGCATTCTGACGGCAGTCATCCACTTCTCTCTTGGAAGTTCAGCGGCTTCCAACTGATGCTGAATGTTGGTGAGCCACTCATGAACTTCCGTTGGCCCTTCTTTACCAAAAAATGTGCGAGGCTTGAGATGACGGAAGTCGGTGATAGATCCCGTCGATGTTCTCCTCGTTGGGGGATTTGCCTGCTCCAATGCGGATACCAGGCTGGTCCTCAGATACTCGGCCTCCTGCCGATGAGCCTCCTGCTGAATCTGTTGCTGTGTTTGCATCATAGCATACATCATCTGGAACATCTGTTGCCCGTCCATGGCTTGTCCTGGCGAGAATACTGGCATCTGGGGAGTGAACTGTGGTGGAGGTGGGATGTCATCTCTCCGGAACCTTGGATTAGGCTGTCCGGTTTGATCACTCTGCGATGCTTGTCCTCCATCCCCTGGTGTCACTCCGTCTCCATAAGTAACCACAGCGTCGTGCGGCGTATCCAAGGGAATATCATCTCTGTTCCCGGAATCCATTACTCTGCAAAAAGATAAACTATAAGAACGCTCAGAGGAATCAATACAGGATGCAATTCAAGTAACAAATTTCGAGTTCGATATAGAGTTTAACAAATGGTTAATAATGGATGAGATCCTATGATTTATACTATCCTTAGGGCAGGCTGGTTCGGTCCCTAAGTTGAAACCGAACAATTTAGTCGTAGACCTGCATGGGCCACCACAAAAACTATGTCACGCCCCAGTCCCAAAATACCGAGGGACTGGACGCGTGTCAATGGCCAGCAGTACGCACCGATGGACAACCCAGTTTAATAGATCCATCAGGGCATACTTAAGCTGTAAAACAAGTCTACGACAATCATGGCACAACTAATCTCATCCACACAAAATATAAAGTATGATCCACAGGATAAATAAGGAATATAAATCATCATCTAGTCTCACAAAGTACTTCGGGGAACAATCCGATAAATATCTAGTACAATGGTTCAACAGACCAGAAATAAAAGACTGAAATAAATAATAAAAGCTGAGCATGGAACATGGATGCTCAGGCAAAGTCTTCAGCTAAGACCTCGTCCACGGATGGTGGTACAGCTCCTGAATCAGCTCCTGCTCCAGTCCCGTATACCTCGGGATAAATCTCGTCCTTAAATCCTGAGGACAAAATCCGGATCCAGGTCCTCAGGGGACATAGCAAGGTACAAGAAAGCTCATGCCAATAAATAAATAACAGTGCAGCAAATAAATAACTAAATGAAGCAATAGGTAAATATGTAACCAATCTAAGTGAAATGCAAGTGAGAGCAACACTAAAACTCAGGCTGAGCCACTACAAGCTCTGTGTCGGGGAGCCGGTAGCGGTAATAACCGGTAGTGGGTCTAGCTCTGCTACGAGAGTCTACGACCTCTCAATAATAGAAGATATATATAAATACAGCCTGTAGCCTGTGTGTCTCTCCCCACCCAATGTAACCACGCATATCATGACCATAACGTCTCATGCCCATATCAAGCGTGATCATAGCTAAATGCAACAAGTCATAAAGTATCTAAGAATATAATGGCCATGTCCTGTATCCTATACAGAATCACCATGAATATCTCGGGAAAATCCTGTCTCATGAATAGTGTCAAGTGTCCTGGATCATAGGGTACTTGATAAGACAAGTACGAGCATATAGAGTGTCACGGATGTCCATCTCTAGATGACCGTACCCAACACTGCGTACAGTGTCGGCACCCGACTGATAATCGGATGCTAAGTACGTCACACGGTCCTAGGTTAAGCATGTACAGTAATATATATAAAGCAAGGAAAATAGATAACTAAGCTGCAGAGTTTGGGCAAGGTACACTTGCCTGATGTCCGAATACCAACAACTGTCCCTGTATCGGTGGATCCGGTAGGTACTACTCCAAAAGCTGTAATAAACATCACCACTAGTCTCAGAAGATGTCAAATAGCTAGAAATGCCTGTCCTTACGTCCAATTTGGACACAGGGGCAAAAAGGTCATTTTCGGATTAAAGCGGGGTCCACATATGGGCCACTTTGCACCGAAAAGTGTGTCAGGGTCAAAGGTCTCCAAATTCTGCAAACTCAGTGTTTACAAGTCAGGAACGATGATACGAACCCAACGGAACTTCCAGAATTGGATTTCGATGAGCCGATCTCAAAATCACCCGTCAAGTGGAGCTTGTGGGCCCACGATACGTAATTTTGTCAACGTTCTCGGAATCGGACCAAACTTGGGTCACAGGACCAGCGTATTGCTATGAGTCCGATGGCGCAAGTTTCGTCTCGATCCGACGTGCGTACACAAAGTTACAACATGTTCCAGAAAGGACGGATACTGGGTGTCGTCGGCGGATACGCGTTGATTCCGGGGTGCACACACCTCCGAATCGACTGCTGCGAAATCCTACACGACCGTATCAACGTCGCGCACGGTTCGGTAAAGACCGCGTGCGACCAAGTCGTCCCGATTGGCGGGGCGTACTCAGTTCCGGGGTAAAACAGGGTGTTGTTTTTCCTGTTTTTGGATCGCGGTGTGCGATCACCACAAGACGCGATGCACCGAACGCGTTGCACGGGCACCGAGAGGGTTATACAGTCTACGCATAGCAACTGACGAAAACTAATTCGGAGTTGCGAGGTGAAAGAAATCGGTACCTGTACAGGGCCCCGTGAGTTCTGTTCTTCAAGTGTCCGTGAGTCACTTCGATCCAGGATTCGTATCCTGGACGTGTCCGGGTTCTGCGGGGACGCTGCTGTGAATCACCAAGACTACGCGAAGTCGGGGAACTTGACGCCGTGACACGTCCGATCGGGGACACCGCGTGGCAGGCTCCGCTCGGTCTGGGAATTCGCACAGCGGGCGGGCTCAGTTCCGCCGGCGGGTGGGGCTGTTCCGATCGGTCGGGGACGCTGCTGCTGGAGCGGCGTGCACTGCGGCCGGTCGAGGGCTGCGCTACTGCAGACCGGAGTTGGTCGGCGTGAGGGTTCTCAGGCAGAGCGGGGTGCCGATTCGACTGCGGGGGAGAGCCGCCGGTCGGGGATGCTGGATTCGGGGGAGGGTACGGTCGGCTGAGCAACCCGGCGGAAGGCGGCGGCAATGATCGGCAAGGGGAGTCGACGGATGATGCTGGATGAGAGGGGTGACGGCACAGATCCCTAGGTCAACCTATAAAGCTGCTATAGTATACATGCGGGTAGGGTTCAGCCAACGGGTCGGGTTCTCAAAGGTGGTTTGGTTCGGCTTAGAAATCCAATAGCTCTTTTAAGCTTAAAACTCGTTTCCGGGGTCCAAATAATTCACCAAAAAATACTGTAGGTCCGGTTTTCTATGGTGCATCATAATTTATTATTTCTAGAATAATTTGACATTATTTGGTCACACTAAAAATTCTTTAAATCACAACCATCTTTGCCTTAAATTCCAGAAAATACCAAAATTCGTAATAACTCATCTTAAAAATATTCTCAAAAATTCAGGGTGTTTACAATCTTCCCTCCTTAAAAGGATTGCGTCCTCGCAATCAAAGAATAAGCTACCAAAAAGAATTATGGAAATACAAGGTTGCTTAGTTTACAACTGCCTCCTCGAACAAGTGGGGGTATCGCTGGCGCATACTATCTTCTCGTTCCCAAGTCGATTCTCCAGGGGAATGATGTTTCCATGCTACGCGAACCAATCGGATTGTCTGTCCCCGCAATGTCTTCTCACTGACGTCGAGGATGCCAACTGGGTGTTCTTCGTATCTCAAGCTTGGGCCTACTGCGATCTCTGAACGATCGACTACGTGACTTGGGTCGGTCATGTACCTTCGCAGCTGTGAGACGTGGAATACGTCATGCACTCCCTCTAAAGATGGAGGTAATGCAAGCCGATAAGCCACCTCACCAACACGCTCGAGGATGTCAAATAGCCCAATATACCTTGGGCTCAGCTTGCCTCTGCTCCCGAATCTGATAGTACCATGAGTGGGCGAAATCTTCAAGAATACGTGATCTCCTTCCTTGAACTCCAGGGGTCGTCTGTGTGCATCTGCCCAATGCTTCTGTCTATCCTGGGCTGCACGAAGATGGTTCTGAATCTGCTTTACTTTCTCCACTGTCTCCGTTACCAACTCTGGACCCAGTATTTGACGTTCGCCAACGTCACTCCAGCATATCGGCGATCTGCACTTCCTTCCGTACAACGCCTCGAAAGGTGCCATCTGAATGCTTGCCTGATAGCTGTTATTATAGGAGAACTCTACTAAGTGCAAATGATCTTCCCAAGATCCTCCAAATTCTAGCATACATGATCTCAACATGTCCTCCAATATCTGAATGGTGCGCTCCGATTGGCCATCTATCTGCGGGTGGTAAGCCGTGCTGAATTTGAGTCTGGTGCCTAGACTCTCTTGCATGCTTCTCCAGAAATAAGATGTAAATCTCGAATCTCGATCCGATACAATACTAACAGGCACTCCATGTAATTTGACAATTTGTCGCATATACATGTCGGCTAGTACCTCTGTGGACTGTCCAACTCTAAATGGCAAGAAGTGTGCCGATTTAGTGAGTCTATCCACGATAACCCATACTGCGTCTCTTCCGCTGGGGCTCCTCGGAAATCCTGTGACAAAATCCATCGTGATGTGCTCCCACTTCCATTCTGGTATAGGAAGCGGCTGTAACATACCTGCAGTCCTCTGATGCTCGGCCTTTACTTGCTGACAGACTAAACATTTGGCCACAAACCTTACAATCTCCCTTTTCATTCCATGCCACCAGTAGTACTGTCTCAAGTCTCGATACATCTTGGTTCCTCCTGGGTGAACAGAGTACATAGAACTATGTGCTTCAGTCATTAACTCCTGTCTCAATTCTCCATTTGGGACATACAGGCAATTTCCAAACCTCAATGTCCCGTCTTCGTGAATGCGAAGTCCTGTCTGTATGCCGGCTTCTGTCCTTTCTTTGAGTCTTCGGAATCTAGCATCGGTGGGCAATGCCTCTTTAATCTTCTCCACGAGTGATGACTGAATCTCAAGATTAGCCATCAAGCCATTCTGTCCTGGTAAAACAACCTCTATCTGTAGCTCCTGTAAATCCTTCAATAACTCGGGCTGCATCGTCAAGAAATAAGCCATAGGCTTCCTGCTGAGTGCGTCTGCAACCACATTCGCCTTTCCCGGATGATACTGCAGATCGATGTCAAAATCTACCATTAGTTTAAGCCAGCGTCTCTGCCTCATGTTAAGCTCCTTCTGAGTATACACATACTTCAGACTCTTGTGATCTGTAAAGATTTTTACCCTCTCTGTATAAAGATAGTGCCTCCATATCTTCAATGCAAATATCACTGCTGCTAGCTCCAGATCATATGTTGGATAGTTCTTTTCGTGGACCTTCAGCTGTCTTGAGGCATAAGCAATGACTTTGCCATGTTGCATCAAAACACATCCTAGTCCACTGCCTGATGCATCACTGTAAACAACAAAACCACCTGACCCTGAAGGAAGAGTCAAGACAGGTGTTGTTGTTAATCTTCTCTTCAGTTCTTCGAAGGCCTTCTGGCAGTCTTCTGTCCATAGAAATTCCTGGTCCTTCCGTGTCAGCTTCGTCATCGGTTCTGCAATCCTCGAGAAACTCTCTACAAACCTTCGGTAATATCCCGCAAGTCCGAGAAAACTTCTCACCTCTGCAACTGATGTGGGTGTAGGCCAAGTCTCTATTGCCGCAACTTTCTCTGGATCTACTGAAAGTCCTTCTCCTGAGATGATGTGTCCCAAGAAAGGCACTTTGTCCATACAGAACTCACACTTACTGAGTTTAGCATATAACTTCTCCTGTCTCAAGGTCTCTAACACGATTCTGAGATGCTCCTCGTGCTTCTCATGGTTCTTGGAATATATGAGAATGTCGTCGATGAATACAACTACAAATTTATCCAAGAACTGATGAAAGACTCTGTTCATCAAGCTCATAAACACTGCTGGTGCGTTGGTTAAACCAAACGGCATCACCAAGAACTCATAATGCCCATACTTCGTCCTGAAAGCTGTCTTCGGGATGTCTTCTTTCCTCACCTTGATCTGATGATAGCCGGATCTAAGGTCAATCTTCGAAAATACCCTTGCACCACTCAACTGATCGAAGAGATCATCAATGCGTGGTAAGGGATACCTATTCTTGATGGTTACAGCATTTAGTGCCCTCTAATCAATGCACAATCGTACCGTTCCATCCTTCTTTGGCACAAATAATATGGGTGCTCCCCAAGGTAAAACACTGGGCCGAATGAAACCCTTCTCCAAAAGATCATCAACCTGTTCCTTCAATTCCACTAACTCCTTAGGTGCTAACCGATAGACTGATGAAGTGATAGGCTCTGCTCCTGGAGTTAGGTCTATTGTGAATTCTATTTCCCGATCAGGCGGTAAACCTGGAAGATCATCAGAAAATACATCCACAAATTCTGAGATGACTCTTGGGTAACCTGTCTCCTCTTCTACAGATAGTACCCTAAGAGTAGGCTGAACTCCTTGCTCTACTGCTCCTCGAGTAAACTCAAATTCTGGATGTCCAGGCGGTCTAAATATAACCCGCCCAAGTCGGCAATCAAGAGTCGCATGGTACTGACTTAACCAGTCCATACCAAGTACGACATCATAATCCGGCATGGAAAAGATCAAAAATTGAGCTCGCATTTCTCTGCCATAAACTACTACAGAACATGATCTACAGACGTCACTAACCGGAATAATTCTACCCCCCGTAAGAATCCTCTTCATCTTCGGAAGGGGTGCGGTAGCTACTCTATGGGTGGCTATAAAGCTAGCTGCTATAAATGAATGCGATGCTCCAGAATCAAATAATGCTACAGCTGGTAATGAAGCTACTAGAATAGTACCTGCGATGACCTCGCCTGCTGTAGTCTCCTGCTCAACAGCTAATGGGAATGCCTGTCCTCGTCCCTGAGCTGGACCTCTCTGCTGCTGAACCTGCTGGAATAAAGCTGCCTGTGGTGCCAGGGGTGGTCTCTGCTGGTTCCCTCCTGGGGCTGGTGGTCTGACCCCACCAACTCCCGTCTGCTGGGCTCCTGCTGCTGGTCGTGGTGCAGGTAATGCTAGTCTTGGTGCTCCGTCTCTGCGTTCGGAACAGTCCTTGGAAAAGTGCTGGCTGGATCCGTAGCTCAAACATAGTCCCAACTTACGCCTGCATTCCTTCTCAATGTGTCCTACCTTGCCGCAGTGGTGACAAGTAGGAAGAGGTCTGTCCCTATGTGCTGCTCTATCTGGCATACCCCTCTGGGTTCGCTTTGCTGAATCCCCATGTGCTGGCCTGGATGGTGCTGACGTGATAGGCCTCTTCAGATTAGACTCCCTCCTGGTGACGCGCTCCAAGCGTCGGGCCGCTGCAAGGATATCGGTATAAGAGGTAGGTGCTACCGATCCAATCACTCTCTGAAGCTCGAACTTCAGGCCGTCAAAGAACTTCTCTGCTTTTTCTTCCTCCGTCGAGATCAATGTCGGGGCAAAGCGGCTCAGGCGAATAAATTCCGCATTGTATTCCTCTACTGACATGTTGCCTTGGATAAGGCGGTTGAACCTGTCTCTGAGCTCTGACCGTGCGACTGCTGGAATGTACATCTCTTGGAAGAGTCTGGAGAACTCTTCCCATGTGACTCGGTCCTGTCCAAGCCTCCTCTCTTCTGCTAACCACCAGTGATGCGCATTATCAGTTAACTGCATTCTGACGGCAGTCATCCACTTCTCTCTTGGAAGTTCAGCGGCTTCCAACTGATGCTGAATGTTGGTGAGCCACTCATGAACTTCCGTTGGCCCTTCTTTACCAAAAAATGTGCGAGGCTTGAGATGACGGAAGTCGGTGATAGATCCCGTCGATGTTCTCCTCGTTGGGGGATTTGCCTGCTCCAATGCGGATACCAGGCTGGTCCTCAGATACTCGGCCTCCTGTCGATGGGCCTCCTGCTGAATCTGTTGCTGTGCTTGCATCATAGCATACATCATCTGGAACATCTGTTGTCCGTCCATGGCTTGTCCTGGCGGGAATACTGGCATCTGGGGAGTGAACTGTGGTGGAGGTGGGATGTCATCTCTCCGGAACCTTGGATTAGGCTGTCCGGTTTGATCACTCTGCGATGCTTGTCCTCCATCCCCTGGTGTCACTCCGTCTCCATAAGTAACCACAGCGTCGTGCGGCGTATCCAAGGGAATATCATCTCTATTCCCGGAATCCATTACTCTGCAAAAAGATAAACTATAAGAACGCTCAGAGGAATCAATACAGGATGCAATTCAAGTAACAAATTTCGAGTTCGATATAGAGTTTAACAAATGGTTAATAATGGATGAGATCCTATGATTTATACTATCCTTAGGGCAGGCTGGTTCGGTCCCTAAGTTGAAACCGAACAATTTAGTCGTAGACCTGCATGGACCACCACAAAAACCATGTCACGCCCCAGTCCCAAAATACCGAGGGACTGGACGCGTGTCAATGGCCAGCAGTACGCACCGATGGACAACCCAGTTTAATGGATCCATCAGGGCATACTTAAGCTGTAAAACAAGTCTACGACAATCATGGCACAACTAATCTCATCCACACAAAATATAAAGTATGATCCACAGGATAAATAAGGAATGTAAATCATCATCTAGTCTCACAAAGTACTTCGGGGAACAACCCGATAAATATCTAGTACAATGGTTCAACAGACCAGAAATAAAAGACTGAAATAAATAATAAAAGCTGAGCATGGAACATGGATGCTCAGGCAAAGTCTTCAGCTAAGACCTCGTCCACGGATGGTGGTACAGCTCCTGAATCAGCTCCTGCTCCAGTCCCGTATACCTCGGGATAAATCTCGTCCTCAAATCCTGGGGACAAAATCCGGATCCAGGTCCTCAGGGGACATAGCAAGGTACAAGAAAGCTCATGCCAATAAATAAATAACAGTGCAGCAAATAAATAACTAAATGAAGCAATAGGTAAATATGTAACCAATCTAAGTGAAATGCAAGTGAGAGCAACACTAAAACTCAGGCTGAGCCACTACAAGCTCTGTGTCGGGGAGCCGGTAGCGGTAATAACCGGTAGTGGGTCTAGCTCTGCTACGAGAGTCTACGACCTCTCAATAATAGAAGATATATATAAATACAGCCTGTAGCCTGTGTGTCTCTCCCCACCCAATGTAACCACGCATATCATGACCATAACGTCTCATGCCCATATCAAGCGTGATCATAGCTAAATGCAACAAGTCATAAAGTATCTAAGAATATAATGGCCATGTCCTGTATCCTATACAGAATCACCACGAATATCTCGAAAAAATCCTGTCTCATGAATAGTGTCAAGTGTCCTGGGTCATAGGGTACTTGATAAGACAAGTACGAGCATATAGAATGTCACGGATGTCCATCTCTAGATGACCGTACCCAACACTGCGTACAGTGTCGGCACCCGACTGATAATCGGACGCTAAGTACGTCACACGGTCCTAGGTTAAGCATGTACAGTAATATATATAAAGCAAGGAAAATAGATAACTAAGCTGCAGAGTTTGGGCAAGGTACACTTGCCTGATGTCCGAATACCAACAACTGTCCCTGTATCGGTGGATCCGGTAGGTACTACTCCAAAGGCTGTAATAAACATCACCACTAGTCTCAGAAGATGTCAAATAGCTAGAAATGCCTGTCCTTA
This sequence comes from Iris macrosiphon, assembly GCA_036927795.1. Classification (NCBI taxonomy): domain Eukaryota; kingdom Viridiplantae; phylum Streptophyta; class Magnoliopsida; order Asparagales; family Iridaceae; genus Iris; species Iris macrosiphon. The sequence continues at coordinate 54,519,536 of JAYESA010000019.1, read as the reverse complement.
CGTCCAATTTGGACACAGGGGCAAAAAGGTCATTTTCGGATTAAAGCGGGGTCCATATGTGGGCCACTTTGCACCAAAAAGCGTGTCAGGGTCAAAGGTCTCCAAATTCCGCAAACTCAGTGTCTACAAGTCAGGAACGATGATACGAACCCAACGGAACTTCCAGAATTGGATTCCGATGAGCCGATCTTAAAATCACCCGTCAAGTGGAGCTTGTGGGCCCACGATACGTAATTTTGTCAACGTTCTCGGAATCGGACCAAACTTGGGTCACAGGACCAGCGTATTTCTACGAGTCCGATGGCGCAAGTTTTGTCTCGATCCGACGTGCGTACACAACGTTACAGCGTGTTCCAGAAAGGACGGATACTGGGTGTCGTCGGCGGATACGCGTTGATTCCGGGGTGCACACACCTCCGAATCGACTTCTGCAAAATCCTACACGATCGTATCAAAGTCGTCCCGATTGGCGGGGCGTACTCAGTTCCGGGGTGAAACAGGGTGTTGTTTTTCCTGTTTTTGGATCGCGGTGTGCGATCACCACAAGACGCGATGCACCGAACGCGTTGCACGGGCACCGAGAGGGTTATACAGTCTACGCATAGCAACTAACGAAAACTAATTCGGAGTTGCGAGGTAAAAGAAATCGGTACCTGTACAGGGCCCCGTGAGTTCTGTTCTTCAAGTGTCCGTGAGTCACTTCGATCCAGGATTCGTATCCTGGACGTGTCCGGGTTATGCGGGGACGCTGCTGTGAATCACCAAGGCTACGAGAAGTCGGGGAACTCGATGCCGCGACACGTCCGGTCGGGGACACCGCGTGGCGGGCTCCGCTCGGTCTGGGAATTCGCACAACGGGCGGGCTCAGTTCCGCCGGTGGGTGGGGCTGTTCCGATTGGTCGGGGATGCTGCTGCTGGAGCGGCGTGCACTGCGGCCGGTCGAGGGCTGCGCTACGACAGACCGGAGTTGGTCGGCACGAGGGTTCTCAGGCGGAGCGGGGTGCCGAGTCGACTGCGGGGGAGAGCCGCCGGTCGGGGACGCTGGATTCGGGGGAGGGTACGGTCGGCTGAGCAACCCGGCGGAAGGCGACGGCAATGATCGGCAAAGGGAGTCGGCGGATGATGCTGGATGAGAGGGGTGACGGCACAGATCCCTAGGTCAACCTATAAAGCTGCTACAGTATACATGCGGGTAGGGTTCAGCCAACGGGTCGGGTTCTCGAAGGTGGTTTGGTTCGGCTTAGAAATCCAATAGCTCTTTTAAGCTTAAAACTCGTTTCCGGGGTCCAAATAATTCACCGAAAAATACTGTAGGTCCGGTTTTCTATGGTGCATCATAATTTATTATTTCCAGAATAATTTGACATCATTTGGTCACACTGAAAATTCTTTAAATCACAATAATCTTCGTCTTAAATTCCAAAAAATACCAAAATTCGTAATAACTCATCTTAAAAATATTCTCAAAAATTCAGGGTGTTTACACCCAACATACTTTTCTCTTCTTTCTTTTCTTTCATGGGGACTTATCAGTCCCTACTTTCTTTATTTCGTAGTTCATGTGCACTAAAGCACTTCGTAGATGTACATCCATTCCATGTTCTATTTTCAGTAAGACAAGCTGGTAAAGTGATTTGCACAGTAATACTTCTTTTCTCATATAAAACTTACAATTGTAAACCCCCTCGATCAGATTCCAGTATTTTAGGAATATTTTTCAGCAATTTAAGTTTTGTTGCAATATTTTAATTTATTTTGCTTACATATCCTATTGACCTGTGCACCTGTCCATCACTGAATTATTTTGAGCTTTACCTTGACTGTTATCCCAGAACGAAGTTCACATACCTCTCCTAGACATGCCAGTCTACCATCCTGCACTTTGTGCAACTCCCAGATACTTAGTTTTGAGCCTCGTATGAGACGCACAAATCTCGTTACAAATGCCCGTATTTAATTCCTATTTTAATTCCCAGATCTGTACCCATCCCTGTTCCAATAGAGATTTGAGACCCAACATGCACCTATTTTGCCTAAACAAAAATACATTAATATTCCACTTTAAATATACTACATTTAGTATATTGACACCGTAGAAAAATTATGGCCCTACCTGCCTTTAAATAATTAGAGAACACCGTGCGCAGTATTTATTTATTAATAAATACGATGACCCGTATCACCCAGAAACCAGGCCCAGTCCCTGCCCAGACTTACCCCCACCACCTCGGGACCCTCGCACAGCAAATTCCCTCAATTCTGTGAATTTTAGTATTTTCAGGAATCGGATGTTTTCCCAGACAATTTTGTAATTGCAAAATTTCCCAAAATAGGATCTCTGCGTAATTTATGAAATTTTAGGGACCTTTCTGCAAAGTACAGTGCGAGGTGTCACCCCCTCATTGGCCGGTGAACCTGCACCGTCCATCTGGAGGCGGAACCCACCCGAAAATATCCCGAAGATATCCTAAAAATATCTACAAAATATCTTGTAAATATCCATAGATATTTTACTTATTAAATTAATAAAATTTCCTATAAAAGAAAACAAAAGAAAAAGTAATAAAAACAAAAATCCCAAACCCTAACCCTACCCTGGCCGCAGCCACCCCCCTAGCCGTTGGCTACCCCCCCCCGCCGGAGCCACACCCCCGCCGCCGCTCCTCCTCTCTCCCCCTCTTCCTCCTCCTCCCCCGAGCTCCTTCCCTAACCCCGCGGCCTCCTTCTCCACCCCCGCCGCCGCACCTCCTCTCCTTCTCCTCCGACTCCTCTTCCCTCCGCCGCCACCACCATCACCGGTCACCACCACCACCGCCATCATCATCGTCGCCATCCCCTCCCCCGCAACGGCCTCGACGACCTCCTCTCTCCTCAGCCGCCCTCCCCCGAGCCCTTCCCCTCCGCCGCCACTCGCCATCACCACCGCCCTTCCTCCCCCTCCGCCTGAGGACCCCATCTCAGCCCCCCCGACCCCCTCACGTCTTCGCCACTCGCCACCGCCACCTCGACCTCCACCTCCTCCACTCTCTTCCCCTCTCGACTGAGCCCCCCCGACCTCTGCCTCCCCCACGACAGGTTAACCCCCTCGGCCTCGACTCCCCTACCTCCTCCCTGTTTCCTCCTCCACCGCCACCCCCATCACAGCCCGCCGCCACCACCATCCTCCACCACCAGCTTCCCTCTCCCCTTCCCAACCTTCTTTCCTTCCCCCCGTCGATTTCTCCACCACCGTCAACACCACCACCATCATCACCATCAACCACCTCCACCACCTCCAGCACCTTCCTCCGGTCGGCCCAGACCCGGCCAGCGTAGCCTCCCAACTCGGGCAAGTCTTCGACAGAGACCAGAACTCTAAAACCTAACCGGACGCAGCTTGGACACAGTCGTATTGTGTCAAGATGACTCGCGGACACAGGAAAACTCAATCCACGGAGCCCTGTTCAGGTAACCCGTTCTAACTTTTCGTAATTCCGTTTTTAATTCCGTCAGTTGTGACACGTAGGCTATATGACCCTCTCGGTGCCCGTGCAACCCGCTCGGAGCATCGCGTCCTGTGGTGATCGCAAACCGCGATTCAAAAACAGAAAAAACAATAACCCGATTCAACCCGGAACTGAGTACGCCCCGCCAAACGGGACGACTTGGTCACACGCGATCTTTACCGAAACGTGTGCGTCATTGATACGGACGTGCGGGATTTTGCAGAAGTTGATTTGGATGTGCGTGCACACCGGAATCAACGCGTATCCGCCGACAACGCCCCGTATCTGCCTGTTCTGGAATACGCTGCAACTTTGTGTACACACGTCGGATCGAGACGAAACTTATACCATCGGACTCGTAGCAATACGCTGGTCCTGTGATCCAAGTTTGGTTCAATTCTGAAAACGTTGGCAAAATCCCGTATCGTGGGCCCCACAGGCTCTACTTGACGGACGATTTTGTGACCGGCTCATCGAAATCCAATTCTGAAAGTTCTGTTGGGTTCGTATCATCTTTCCTGACTTGTTGACACTAAGTTTGGCGAATTTGGAGACCTTTGACCATGACACATTTTTTGGTGCAAAGCGGCCCACATGTGGACCCCGCTTTGACCAAAAACTGTCATTTTTGCCCCTGTGTCCAAATTGGACTTAAGGACAGACGTTTCTAGCTATTTGATATTTTCTGAGACTGTTAGTGATGTTTATTTCAGTATCCGGAGACATTTATCCTGAGGCCATAGTTTCTGACACTTGGTATTTGACATCTGGACATTATATTTACAGCTCTCCCGTCAGACAAGTATACCTTGCCTTGTTGTACTATTTAAATTCAATTATTGTTAGTTACATGTTTATTCATTATATAAATATACGCGTCCGAGCAGACTCGGGTGCAGTCAACGAAGGCGTTGACGTTAGGAGTAGTATCTGACTTAGTGTCTAGTAGACCCACCTAAAGTTGTGAAGTTATTGATATAACTTTCCAGGCCTTGACACGTATCATTACACGTCACAGAGTGAGTTCATGTAGGAACGCGTGCCTCATGCGCGACTGGCCATCAGTGTGAGCAACACGTGTAGCGGTATGTAGCTCAGTTGTTTATTTCATAGAGACTTGCATCATAGTATGAGATGTCCACGTCGTTTTTATGATTTGTACATCTACATTGGGCGAGAAAGATTACTAGTAGGCGTATGGGACACCCCCTCCATGATGTTATATCCTTCGTACCATGCTCCTCATGGTCGATTGCAGAGTGCCCATGCGTCTGGGGGCATATGACACATATACTAGCCAGTCATGACGATTGGTGAATTACGTCAGCATATGTCTAGCCTACACATTCCCATGTGTACTACTAGGTCTTCAAATTGCATTCACTTAGATGGTTAGCACACCCCCTTATTTATTCAGTATTTAGATTATGGCATGTTATTTTTATGTATCTTGCTATGTCCCTCTGAGGACCTGGTCCCCTGCCAGGTGTATATGTTCTTGAGTATTCGCAGGAGCACAGAGCCGGACATGTTACGTATATCCCGAGGAGGTCTTCTATTCGAGCCTTGTGATTGTCAGACGTTGTTCTTATATGGTGTGTATCTGGTTCCTTTTATATTCTATTTTCGGCAGTAGTTTTGTTTCCATCCGGCTGTCATTCTTTAGATATTTGTTATTGAGATCTAGTTACTTGGTTATTAGTTATTCATGTATATTTGACTCTGTGGATGAGATTTAGATATTACCTTGTGACTTGTGATAAGTTTTACCACTTGTGAATTTATTGTTCATATACAGCGTACGCACGTATATATGGTTTCCATATATTGGAGTTGCCATATATACGGGCGGCTGGCATAGTTACGTGACCACCTACGTATTTTGGCCTGGGGCATGACATATTTTTAGTGGTGGCCCATGCAGGTCAGAGCATATTATCTCGGTTACGTTACTGTACCGAGCAAGCCTACACCTAGGATTAGAATATAGAATCTCATCCAAAATTGACTATGACTTATCTTCCTTCCAGTCTGTCCTACTTACATAATTGCATCCTGCCTGATTCATGTGCTTTCCTGATAATTCCTTGAGTATAGCCCCTGCTAGAATATAGACATCCCTGTTGATAGGATGATTATTAGAGTAGTATTCCTATTAAGAACACAGCTAGGGCTTTGACATATCATTAAGTTCAGACTACTAAATAAACCCTAGTCTTCCATACTACCTAATGAACCCTAGCATCACTACCTATAGATTAACTTACCATCATCCCTTGACGTATTTTTTTTTGTATGACTGGAGAGTAGTATAAACACTACTAGGATTAGTTAGAGTCTTGACCATAGTGTTGACCCTAGTCTTGAGGAACCAATATAAATCCAAGGTTAAACACTAGGACTGAAACCTCATCCTATGTTTAGATAAACACAGTTTTACGCCAGAACCCTTTACCCTTGTTGACTCTTGTTTACGTAAAAGCCAAACAAACTGCCTAGTTGGCGTAAAACCAGATGACTTTCTTGTTGGCGTAAAAACCAAATTATGCAGAAGATTGTCCCCTTTACGCCGCAGTTATGACAACTGCTACCCACATTCCCTTAGTCTTCCTTATCCTGCGTCATGCAAGCCACGTAGGTAACTGTCCTGCGTAAACCTGATGATTTATAAATAACCAGCATAGAGTAACCTGATTAGGCGTAACATAAGAATAGGATGTGAGCGTAATTATTACAGCCTTAGCTTTCCCCTGTTGACCAAATCTTGCGCAGAGATACGCCTCGAGCCCTGTGCAAAAAGAGACAGCTTTTGACGGGACATCTGGTTTTGTCTCACCACGAGCGTAATAATGACTTGTATCCAATCTGTCACTAAACGACAACCTAGATCTCCGTGCAAATTTATCATCATAACCATCCACTCGATCGTTGTGCAAGTACTTTTGTCAGAGGACATGATTCATTAACTTGACTGACAAACTCATGAGTTTCTTGTACAACTTTACGCTGCAGCGTATGCTAGACTTTTTACGCTGGCAGATTCTTACGCAACCTTTAGGCAATACTTTACCCTCAGACTTTTACGCAGCAATCTTTTACGCTCAGACTTCCACGCGCAGACTTTATACGCGGACAGCTCTGAAGCTTTACTTTATGCTTCTCTGTTTTACGCGGATAACTCTGAAACCTATTTTTCGCCGACAGTTTGAATCCCTGATTTACGCCAAATTATTTTATCCCTGCTTTACGCAGACAACCTCGAACCCCTACTTTACGCGAACTTTCCTGGAATCTCTAGGCAGACAACCTATAGTGTTCATTAAGATTGTAGAACTTAGAAGGCCATACCTCTTTTGGGTCAACTAACGACTTAGACAAGGAATTAGATTAATAACTGTAGAGATTGTAGAGTCTTGTATTTATGTAAATTTGAATTGTTTTGAAATTTCTCACATCATAATCTAGCGTACTTATATTTACTGTACTACCTTGACTTATGCCGCTATTATAGCCTAGTTTTGCAAGCTTATTCCTTATCAAGCTTGTTCTTGAGAGATGTATTATTGGAGTACTACACTAATACATTTTAGAATCAGTGTATTATGGTCTGATCAACCATAGTGCACTTGGTTCGCCCTTCACATAACTACTTTACGTGGATTGAGATATATAGTGATTAGTAGATAGATGTACTTGCCCGTAGATATATCTGAGCATATCGTACCAGCTATATAACTGTACTGATACGAGCATGTGAATAGGAATTACCAAAATAGGATTTCAATCCACAACTGCCTTGACAATTCCCATTGAATTCTTTAAACGCCTTGATCCCCACACTTCTAATCTATTACCCCCCTTGAACTCTTGATTACTCTTTTTCCGTCTTTCCTTATTTCGAAAAGATGAAACCTCGTGCTTAGTATAAATACGAGAGTGTATTGTTTCTGTAGCAGCTCTGTTTATTCTTGGGTAATTACCAAACCCTATTATTAGACTTGATTTTAGTATATAAATTATGCTACCTTTAGAATGACCTTCGCTACCTACCTACGTTCCTGATACGTGCATCACTATGACGGCATAAAATTTTTATTTTTGCCTCGTAACTTGGGTCAAGTTCAGAACTCAAGTATTACGATGAAGAATGTATCATTTTGTTGTCAGGAGTCAAAAAGTATTTCACCTGGATGAACAATTGATTGACGCCTGAATGAATAGCAGCACCTATGACTAGGTTGAATTGTAAGAATCAAGATTCCTATGGACCGACTCACCAAGTCAGCACAATTCTTACCTATAGAGTTGACCAGTCTGCAGAAGCTTAGCTAACTTACTTGAGGCAGATCGTAAGATTGTACGGCATACCAGTCAGCATTGTACCAAACAAAGATTCGCGTGACCAGAGTTGGTGGTCAACACCGAGGAGTCAGTTAAGTAAATACAAGGACACTGGCAAGTAGTACAAGACAGAAGCAGTAGGCAGACCGTCATCATCATCCCGTGGAATTCAAAGTGGACGATCATGTCTTCTTAAAGATATCACTTGCTAGAGGCACCATTCGATTCATAGGACGCAGCAAGATTGAGTCCAAGGTATGTTGGACCATTGACATGCTAGAAAAAGTGGGAGTAGTGGCATATCAACTTACGCTACCACCTTCACTTGAGAGAGTACTTGATGTATTCCACGTGTCACAACTCAGGCGATATGTGTCAGACAGCAGTCATGTTTTCAACCATCCGGAGATCACTATTAGGACGAGACCTGTCGTATCAAGAGCAACCAGTGGGAATCCTTGAACATCAAGAAAAGGTATTGAGAACCAGTCTATTCCCTTGGTCCGCATAGCATGGAAGCATGGCATGCCAGGAGAATCTACTTGGAAGCGTGTGGACGACATGCGTAAACGTTTTCGAACCTATTCTTAACCCAAGATATAAATTACTTTGTTAAATTATATCTTATGCCGTCTTTGACTTCTACCATGGCTTAGTTTTAATTTCGAGGACGAAATTTTTATAAGTTGGGTAGATTGTAAACTCCCTCGACCAGATTTTAGTATTTTAGGAATATTTTTTAGCAATTTAAGTTTTGTTGCAATATTTTAATTTATTTTGCTTACATATCCTATTGACCTGTGCACCTGTCCATCACTGAATTATTTTGAGCTTTACCTTGACTGTTATCCCCGAACGAAGTTCACATACCTCTCCTAGACATGCCAGTCTACCATCCTGCACTTTGTGCAACTCCCAGATACTTAGTTTTGAGCCTCGTATGAGACGTACAAATCTCGTTACAAACGCCCGTATTTAATTCCTATTTTAATTCCCAGATCTGTACCCATCCCTGTTCCAATAAAGATTTGAGACCCAACATGCACCTGTTTTGTCTAAACAAAAATACATTAATATTCTACTTTAAATATACTACATTTAGTATATTGACACCGTAGAAAAATTATGGCCCTACCTGCCTTTAAATAATTAGAGAACACCGTGCGCAGTATTTATTTATTAATAAATACGATGACCCGTATCACCCAGAAATCAGGTCCAGTCCCTGCCCAGACTCACCCCCACCCCCTCGAGACCCTCGCACAGCAAATGCCCTCAATTTTGTGAATTTTAGTATTTTCAGGAATCGGGTGTTTTCCCAGACAATTTTGTAATTGTGCAATTTCCCAAAATAGGATCTCTACGCAATTTATGAAATTTCAGGGACCTTTCTGCAAAGTACAGTGCGAGGTGTCACCCCCTCATTGGCCGGTGAACCTGCACCGTCCATCTGGAGGCGGAACCCACCCGAAAATATCCCGAAGATATCCTGAAAATATCTACAAAATATCTTGTAAATATCCATAGATATTTTACTTATTAAATTAATAAAATTTTCTATAAAAGAAAACAAAAGAAAAAGTAATAAAAACAAAAATCCCAAACCCTAACCCTACCCTGGCCGCAGCCACCCCCCTAGCCGTTGGCTACCCCCCCCCGCCGGAGCCACACCCCCGCCGCCGCTCCTCCTCTCTCCCCCTCTTCCTCCTCCTCCCCCGAGCTCCTTCCCCAACCCCGCGGCCTCCTTCTCCACCCCCGCCGTCGCTCCTCCTCTCCTTCTCCTCCGACTCCTTTTCCCTCCGCCTCCACCACCATCACCGGTCACTACCACCAACGCCATCATCATCGTCGCCATACCCTCCCCCGCGCCGGCCTCGACGACCTCCTCTCTCCTCAGCCGCCCTCCCCCGAGCCCTTCCCCTCCGCCGCCACTCGCCATCACCACCGCCCTTCCTCCCCCTCCGCCTGACGACCCCATCTCAGCCCCCCCGACCCCCTCACGTCTCCGCCACTCGCCACCGCCACCTCGACCTCCACCTCTTCCACTCTCTTCCTCTCTCGACTGAGCCCCCCCCCCCGACCTCCGCCTCCCCCACGACAGGTCAACCCCCCCGGCCTCGACTCCCCTACCTCCTCCCAGTTTCCTCCTCCACCGCCACCCCCATCATAGCCCGCCGCCACCACCATCCTCCACCACCAGCTTCCCTCTCCCCCTCCCAACCTTCTTTCCTTCCCCCCGTCGATTTCCCCATCACCATCAACCACCTCCACCACCTCCAGCACCTTCCTCCGGTCGACCCAGACCCGGCCAGCGTAGCCTCCCAACTAGGGCAAGTCTCCGGCAGAGACCAGAACTCTAAAACCTAACCGGACACAGCTTGGACACAGTCGTATCGTGTCAAGATGACTCACGGACACAGGAAAACTCAATCCACGGAGCCCTGTTCAGGTAACCCGTTCTAACTCCTCGTAATTTTGTTTTTAATTCTGTCAGTTGTGACACGTAGGCTATGTGACCCTCTCGGTGCCTGTGCAACCCGCTCGGAGTATCGCATCCTGTGGTGATCGCAAACCGCGATCCAAAAACAGGAAAAACAACGACCCGATTCAACCCGGAACTGAGTACGCCCCGCCAAACGGGACGACTTGGTCGCACGCGATCTTTACCGAAACGTGTGCGTCGTTGATACGGACGTGCGAGATTTCGCAGAAGTTGATTTGGATGTGCGTGCACACCGGAATCAACGCGTATCCGCCGACAACGCCCCGTATCCGCCTGTTCTGGAACACGCTGCAACTTTGTGTACACACGTCGGATCGAGACAAAACTTGTACCATCAAACTCGTAGCAATACGCTGGTCCTATGATCCAAGTTTGGTTCGATTCTGAGAAAGTTGGCAAAATCTCGTATCGTGGGCCCCACAGGCTCCACTTGACGGACGATTTTGTGACCGGCTCATCGAAATCCAATTCTGGAAGTTCCGTTGGGTTCGTATCATCGTTCCTGACTTGTTGACACTAAGTTTGGCAAATTTGGAGACCTTTGACCCTGACATATTTTTTGGTGCAAAGCGGTCCACATGTGGACCCCGCTTTGATCAAAAACTGTCATTTTTGCCCCTGTATCCAAATTGGACTTAAGGACAGGCGTTTCTAGCTATTTGATATTTTCTGAGACTGTTAGTGATGTTTATTTCAGTATCCGGAGATATTTATCCTGAGGCCATAGTTTCTGACACTTGGTATTTGACATCTGGACATTATATTTACAGCTCTCCCGTCAGGCAAGTATACCTTGCCTTGTTGTACTGTTTAAATTCAATTATTGTTAGTTATATATTTATTCATTATATAAATGTGCGCGTTCGAGCAGACTTGGGTGCAGTCAACGAAGGCGTTGACGTTAGGAGTAGTATCTGACTTAGTGTCTAGTAGACCCACCTAAAGTTGTGAAGTTATTGATATAACTTCTCAGGCCTTGACACGTATCATTACACGTCACAGAGTGAGTTCATGTAGGGACACGTGCCTCATGCGCGACTGGCCATCAGTGTGAGCAACACGTGTAGCGGTATGTAGCTCAGTTGTTTATTTCATAGAGACTTGCATCATAGTATGAGATGTCCACGTCGTTTTCACGATTTGTACATCTACATTGGGCGGGAAAGATTACTAGTAGGCGTATGGGACACCCCCTCCATGATGTTATATCCTTCATACCATGCTCCTCATGGTCGATTGCAGAGTGCCCATGCGTCTGGGGGCATATGACACATATACTAGCCAGTCATGACGATTGTTGAATTACGTCAGCATATGTCTAGCCTACACATTCCCATGCGTACTACTAGGTCTTCAAATTTCATTCACTTAGATGGTTAGCACACCCCCTTATTTATTCAGTATTTAGATTATGGCATGTTATTTTTATGTATCTTGCTATGTCCCTCTGAGGACCTAGTCTCCTGCCAGGTGTATATGTTCTTGAGTATTCGCAGAAGCACAGAGCCGGACATGTTACGTATATCCCGAGGAGGTCTTCTATTCGAGCCTCGTGATTGTCAGATGTTGTTCTTATATGGTGTGTATCTGGTTCCTTTTATATTCTATTTTCGGCAGTAGTTTTTTTTCCATCCGGCTGTCATTCTTTAGATATTTGTTATTGAGATCTAGTTACTTGGTTATTAGTTATTCATGTATATTTGACTCTGTGGATGAGATTTAGATATTATCCTGTGACTTGTGATAAGTTTTACCACTTATGAATTTATTGTTCATATACAGCGTACGCACGTATATATGGTTTCCATATATTGGAGTTGCCATATATACGGGCGGCTGGCATAGTTACGTGACCTAGTCCTACGTATTTTGGGACTGGGGCGTGACAACAATACAACATTCTTGTGACAATAGTATTAGAAGTTCAGTATTCACATTTTTATTGACTACAACAGTATTGATTATAAGGCATCACTATCTTTATGTGGACTAGAACAACATATATTTATGAAATATGGAAGAGCAATACTAGAATTTATTTTATTAGGGCACGAAGGAGTAGAGAAGAAGGGATGAATCCACTCACTTATACAAATATTGTTTCTATGCCATGTGTAAACTCCCTCGACCAGATTTCAGTATTAAATAATAAATTAGGATTATTTTTGCTGATTAGGATTTATTATAATTTTTTTTATTTTTTTTACATATCCTATTGATTTGTGCACCTGTCCATCACCTAATTAATTAGAGCATTACACTAACTGTTATCCCCAAACGAAGTTCACATACCTCTCCTAGACATGCTAGACTATTTTCTTGCACTTTATGCAACTCCCATATACTCTGTTTTGTGCCTCGTTTTAGTCACACAAATATCGTTACAAACGTCCATATTTATTTCCTATTTAATTTCCAGACCTGTACCCATCTCTGTTCCAATAAAGAATAGAGTCCCAACAGGCACCTGTTTTGCCCAAACAAAAATACGTTATTATTCTACATTCAGTATACTACATTTAGTATATTGACCCCGCAATAAAATTATGGCCCTACCTGCCTCTAAATAATTAGTAAATACCATGCGCATTAATTATTAATTAATTAATACGGTGACCCGTATCATCCAAAAACCATGCCCAGTCCCTACCCAGGCTCACCCCCACCCCCTCAGGGCCCTCACACAGCTTTCCACTTCAATTCTATGAATTTTAGCATTTTTAGGAATAGGGTATTTTTCCCAGACAATTTTGTAATTGCGCAAATTTCTAATTATAGGACCTTTATGCAATTTATGAAATTGCGGGGATTTTTCTACAAATTTTCAGTGTGAGGTGTCAACCTCCTATTGGCCGGTGAACCTATACCGTCCATTTGGACGTGGGACCCACCCAAAAATATCAGGAAAATATCCCATAATATCTAAAGATATTTTAATTAAAAAATTACCTAAATACCCTTAATTAATTACTTATTTACATAAAATACCAAAACCTAAAATCCTATAAAACCCCAGCCACCCCCATTTCCGAACTCATACCACCACCAGCTCCGCCACCCTCCGCCCACCGGACCTCCGCCACCGGCTTCGCCCCTCCCCTAGCTCCCTTCCGGCCAACCACCACCCTCCCTGGCCGCCGTAGCCGCCGCCGGCAGCCGCTGCAACTCCAGCACCCACACCCGCACCAACCCACCACCAGCACCCCCGACCTTCCACGGCGCCGCCTCCGACCACCATGGACCACCGCCACCACCCCCATCAGCTCTGTCCCGACGCCCTCCGTCGAACTACCCTGCCTCCACCGCCCCACGACCACCACAGTCCCCGCCCTCTCCCCCGCAGCGCCACCACCGACCTTCCCCGACCACAAAACCCAGCCACCCCGGCCCGCCTCCAACTCCTCCCCCGACCGCCTCTGACCACCGCCACCACCACCGAACCCTTCGCCTTGACCTCCTCCTCCGTTCCCCCACTCTGCACCGTCGCCCCCGCCGCCTCATGCGCCGCTGCAGCTGCTGCAAGCCGTCGCTGCTGCTGTTGCTGTTAACTGCAGCTGCTGTTGCAGCCGCATTTTCGGCCAGCCACCGGCTGCTCCGCCGCCGTCCTCCCGCCGACGACAAGCCCGTGGGCCCCCCTGTCTGACAGGTATACCCCCCCACCCTCTCTCTACGTATATACGTATATATGTATATATGTATAAATGTATGTATATATCTATATATATATATATGTATTTATATAAATATATATTATATATATATTATGATATATATAATAGTATATATATTATTATACTGTACATTAATATAGTATATATTATATTAGTATATATAATAAATATGTATATATATATGTATTTCTATATTTATATATTTTATATATGTATATGTATATATGTAAATATATATATATATATCTATATATATATATGTAATTATATAAATATATATTTATATATATATATATTACTATATATATATAATATATTTTTATAAGTATATATATAATAATATTGTATTATATATTATATTATATGTATATATATATGTATTTTGTTTTATATATATATATATATATATATATATATATATATATATATATATATATATATATATATATATATATATATATATATATATATATATATATATATATATATATATGAATATTGACTATATATAATTATATATATATATATATATATATTATATAAGTTATATGTATATATACAATACTATATTATTATATGTATATATATATTATCATTTATTATTATTATTTTATTATATGTATATGTATATATAAATATATCTATATATACTAAACTATATATAGTTATATACATTATATATATAAGTATATTATATTTATGTATATACACTTAATATATATTATTAAAAAATATATATAGGTTGTATTTTTTACTTTCTTTTTATATATATAAATATATATATATATATATATATATATATATATCATGAGTTATTATTATATATTATTATATTATGTATTATGCATGTATTATTTATATATATTATTAATATCATATATAAAATACATACTGTATTATTATATATTATATCTACATATGTATATATACATATATATATGTACTTTTATTATTATTTTGTATATATATATGTATACTTATATGTATATTTGTATATGTAAATTTTTATATATATTATCCTAAGTACCATTATATATATGAATTTATGTATATTCTGTTTACATATAATATATGTAATACTATATAAGTATATGTATTATTATAGATATACCTATATTTATATAAAAACTATAATTATATTATGCTATAATATATATTATTATTATGTCTTTTATATATGTACATGTGTATATATATACTATACTATATTACACCTTAATTAAATATTATATTTACGAACCATGTATGTCCTGAACAGAATACCCCTACGACGCAGTCAGTGACCCCAGGTCACAGGACCCCTCAGACTTGACTGCGAGAACAGGTTCTTGGCACTTCCAGCACAGAGAAGTAGGCAAGTATACCTTGCCAAGTTTTACTGTATAATTTATTTAACTGTTGTATGTTATTTTCAGTAGACTTACATTTAACTGTTGTATCTGAGATTGCCTCGGGTACCGTCAACAAGTATGTTGACAAGTAGTATAACTAACTTAGTCATTAACAGACTTACGTGACAACTGCGAGGGTATCATAATATCCTCCTAGACCCTGACACAGGTACACGTAACATGGTTGCAATACATATTGGGATACGAGTTTACGTACTCGATTAGCTACCGGTGCGTGTGACGTGCATCACGGCTTAGCACGAACTCAGGAATATTCAGGAAAGCTATGACTTGGCATTAGTTATATTGGGCGGGGAGAACAACTAATAGGCGTATGGGACACCCACCTCTTTTATACAGATACCGTACTCGACGGAGTGATACGGACGTTATATATATATATATTATCGTTACCATGCTCTTCGGAGATGGGGAATTGCAGAGTGCCCTTGAACGGGGGCATATGTGGTATATACTAGCCAGTCACTACGGTTGGTGAATTACGTCAGCATATGTCTAGTCCACACTTTCCCATACGTACTAAAGTTGTCTCACTTTGCATTCACTTAGATGGCTAGCACACCTTTATTTACTTTATTCAGTAGTTATACATGGCATGTGTTTTATGTATCTTGTTATGTCCCACTGAGGACCTGGTTCCCTTCCAGATTTAGATGAGGCATTCTACTCCACAGTATACGGTCCGAGATAGGAGACAAGACATGCCACTGAGGAGGAGTTAGAGGAGCTGCCTTCAGAGTCTGCCTGATCCTTTAGTACACCTGAAGCTGGAGTTACTACCTAGATAGACGATGCTCTAGTCTATCTTATTTCAGTACTTTTACTTATCTTTTGTAGTGGGTTTGTTCCCACCTGACATTATCTGATTTGTACTATAACATTTCAGACTTAGTATCTATATATTCAGCACTTATTTCTTGATATATTTTGTGGATGAGATTAGATTACCTGTATTAAACCTGTAGTATTTTAGGACAGCGTAGCATGTCCCTTTGGGTCCATTAAATTGGGTATTCCCTTAGTGACGTATCAGCTGGCCAATGTCACATGGCATGGTTCCATATATTTTGGGACTGGGGCGTAATATGGTTTTAGTGCTGGCCCATGCAGGTCTAGTTAATTGCTAGTGGTATGATAACATGTCCAACAAGCCTGCTATAGGATAGAAATACTAGGTCTCATCTACACTGACTTATCCTTAAATTTTTGCATCCCGCTTGATTATCATTATTTCCTTCGTACTTTTCTAAATTATTCTATCTTCTTCAAAAATATGGACATACCCAGTGGACACGCGATTGATGGGGATGACCAAGCAACAGACCCCTCGCCAGATGTCCAAAGGACCCCAACCCCCCCGAGAGACCAATCCCCGAGAAGGATGCTGGTCTATCCGACAACCCTGTACCTTCCCCATAATCCTACCCAGGCAGCTACGCCAGCCCAGCAAGGTGGGCACACCTCCCAGGAACTGACACCATAGGCGGAGACACCTTTGCCTCCACCTCCAGCCCTCCCAGCCCTGATACGACAGCCTGAGGGACAGCCTCAGATATTCCAATTGTTCCAAGCTATGTTACAGGCTCAGTGGCAACATACTGAAGCCCTGAGACAGAGCTTGATGACAGCCCTGGAGAGAATTGTAAACCCCCCTGAAATTTCAAATTATTAAATCTTGGATTTTTCCAATTTTCTGGAATTTTCTGTAACTAAAATCATGGTTTTCAATTATTAAATGATTTTTAATTGCTAATAAATAATATTAAAATATTATGAAAATAATATTTTTGGGTGTAAAATGAAAAACTGGACTTAGGGTAATTTTCTGGGATTTTTTTGGGCATCAGACCTATTTTTAAAAGCCTAAAAACTATTTTTCTAAATTAATTAATTAAATAATATTATTATTTATTATTATTATTATTATTATTATTATGATTTACTGTTTTTTTAATTTTATTCGGATTCTGGGCCCGGCCCGGCCCAGTGGGCCGAGCCCGTTAGAGAACTCAGCCCCAACCCCATTGCCTTAGCGGGTCGGGCGGGTCCGCTCACCCGGATCCGCGCCCGACCCGACCCGTCGGCTGTCACCCTCCCCGTTCTCCCACGACGCGGAAATCCCGCCGCCCGCCGCGTTCTCCGGCGACGTGGCCACGCCCTCCGCCACAACCGCGCCTCCCCTCCGGATCATCCGCCCACGTCCCCGGCCAGCCCCTCCGCGGCTTCCCCTATATATTTCCCCATCTCCGCCTCCTTTTCCCCCACCCGAAACCCTAACTCACCCTATTCCGGCCACCCCTTCACCGGAGCCCCGCCCTCTGCACCGCACGACACCGCCCCTGCGGCAACCTCCCCCAGGCGGAGCTCCTCCTCCTCTCCTCTCCCCTTCCTCCACCTCCCCAGGCGGCAGCAGACCCCGACCCCGTGTTCATCTTCCTCCCCTCTTCTTCTCAGCCCACCGCCGGCCATCCCGAGCCCCCGCGACGCCGCTCGACGACCGCCGTGACCTCGCCGACCGACGGCGTACCCTCCAGCAGCACCGGACACGCCGCGGACACGACCCAGACGCGGATACGAGCCGGACACGCCGCTGACACGTCCAGGACACAAGCTCGATTCGGACTCGAAAACCCTGATTTCTCGGTCCCCTTCAGGTACTCGTATCTTGCAACCCTGATCTCCGTTTTCGATTCCGTAAATTCCTACGCGTAGCCTGTATGACCCTCTCGGTGTCCGGACAAACTGTTCGGGACATCGCGGCCTGTGGCGACCGCACACCGCGATCCAAAAACAGGAAAAACCAGACCCAGTTTCACCCCGGAACTGAGTACGCCCCGCCAAACGGGACGACTTGGTCACGCGCGGTCTTCACAGATACGTGCGCAGCGTTGATACGGACGTGTGAGATTTCTCGGAAGCTGATTCGGGTGTGCGTGCACACCGGAATCAACGCGTATCCGCGGACATCGCCCCGTATCCGCATTTTCTGCAATTCACCCTAACTTCGTGCACACACGTCGGATTGAGACGGAACTTGCGCCATCGAACTCATAGCAATACGCTGGTCCTGTGGGTCAAGTTTGGTTTGATTCTGAGAACGTTGACGGAATCGCGTGTCGCGGGCCCCACAGGCCCCGCTCGACGGGCGATTTTGTGTTCGGCTCATCGGAATCCAAATCTGGAAGTTCCGTTGGGCTCGTATCAGCGTTCCTGACCTGTTGACACTAAGTTTGGTGAATTTGGAGACTGTTGACCCGGACACGTTTTTCGGTGCAAAGCGGGCCCACCGGCGGACCCCGTTTTGACCCGAAACTGCCGTTTTTGCCTTTGTCTCCAAATTGGACCCAAGGACAGGCGTTTCTAGCTATTGGATATCTTCTGAGTGTGATGGTAATGTTTATTTCAGCTTTTGGACTCATCTCTGGAAACTTCCCCTAGAACAATTAATCGGATCCAAACAACAGGCAAGTACCTGCACTTCAAATTAATCTTTATATTGTGATAATTAAATTCCCTGCTCTACTAATACCCTTGCTGATTACACGAAGTGTTAAAGTACTGTATTTCATGTCTTGAATATTGGAGTTCATGTCTAGTTTTTCGTGTCGGGTGGGAGAATACTAGGAGGCATGTAGTTTACCCTTTCCCCCGATTGTGCAATAACTGTTGGCCGGATCTCGATGGTATTGTATGATAGCCGCCTAGGACGGCCAGATTAGCCTTATAAACCCCTACATGCCAACTATGTATTCTAAAAACAAACACAAGTTTCATACAGATAATTTCTGATCATGTTATAATTCTTGCTGACTGTTGTAGCCTCATTTCCTGTCTCATTTATGTTTGTTTTCTCATATTCCTGTTTACAGCATTAATCCTGAGATATTAATGTTCTTTTATGCAATTTCCTCAACAATGATACTCAATTTAATTGTCATACATATTTAGTTTAATCTTGTTGTGCACTGTGTACTTTGCTCCTTTCCTGACTGGATCCGTTGTTTAGGCAATGATGAGAACCTTGTCCCTACCTATTATGGACCCTATGAGCCAGCAGGTGGTACAGTTGCGGAGCCGGTTCCCACCCAGAAGACTACTCCTGCAGAGTAGTTAACATTAGTTGTTTATTTTCCTTTCCTTTTAGTAATCGGGTTTGTCCCCGATATAAATCTTTGGTTCTGTAATAAACTCTGGATCTGATTATCACATTCTGGTTATAAAATCTTAGCATTCTTTTCCTGTTATTTTCCTTGCCTATTTAATTGTTGTGAATGAGCTAGATTTATTACTTGTGGTCATGCCCTAGACAGCGTACTACCGCCGATTCTGCGGCGTAGGCTGGACGTACCCACGTACTCGTGCCCGAATATCCGGGTGCGGGTCGTGACACATTTTTATGGTGGCCCATGCAGGTCTACGACTAAATTGTTCAGTTTCAACTAAGGGACCGAACAGGCCTGCAATAAAATTGAGGATTCTAGGAAAAGCTCATTCACAGTATAGGGTCCTTATTTCCATTCTTGGTATTATTTCGGATCAATTTCCTATCGCCCTTGATTTCCAAGTAATCTATTCTGATCTTCCTATCCCTTCATCTTCCAGAATGGTTCAGACGAGGAACACAGTAGGAGGCACATCAGAACCCAGCTGAGCAGAATGTGCCCGAGACTCTTGCACTTCCGCCGCCTCCATCTGTTCCAGCAGTTACTCTAGATGGGGCACAGCTACTAGGAGTGTTCCAAGGATTGGTGGAATCCCAGAAAGAACAGACTACACTTCTGCGGACCAGCCTCTCAGAAGCTATTAAGTCCCAGGAATCGCCACTCAAGAGGCCAGGAAGTGCCAAAGACTTCAAGAACCTTAAACCCCTGGAATTCTATGGAACTGAGGGCATTCTCTACGCCGATGAATGGATAGAGAACGTAGAGCGACTCCTGAAGACTGCTCGGGTCCCTGATGATCTCAAAGTAGAGTCTGCAAGCCTGCAACTGTTTGACATAGCTCGGACCTGGTTTAGAGACGAACCTCAACTATCTGCTCCTGACCTCACCTGGGAGGACTTCAAGAGACTGTTCAAGGAGAAATTCTACCCCGAAGTGGCTCGGGAAGCTCTCGAAAGCCAATTCGAGAGACTGGAGCAAGGTAACCTATCTGTTGATGAGTATACTGCTAAATTTAGCAGGTTAAGCCACTTTGCGGAGTGCATGGTTCGTACCCCGGAGGACAGAGCCCGTAGATTCAAGAAGGGGCTGTCTCCGGATATTCGCCTTGCTGTCACCACCAGCCGAGCCCGCACCTATGAGGAAATCTTAAACGTGGCACAAGGCGTTGAGAGAGACATGGGGCATAAGCTAAGGCGAGAAAGAGATACCGGAAATGCGGGACCCAACAAACGCCCTTTTCAACAACAACAACAGCAGAGGGCCCCGCAGCAAACACAGCGTCCACTTCCTCGAGCTCCAGCACCCCAACATCAGGCTCAAGGACAGAACCAACAAGCTCTCACTTGTGGCTTTTGTCATAAACAAGGTCACATTTGGCGAGTTTGTAGGAAGAGACTCGGTACCTGTCTATATTGTGACTCACCAGAACATCAAGTGAGGGACTGTCCCGCTACTCCGAGACGCGGACAAGCTTACGTAATGACCGTGGAGGACGCGCAGACTCTCGGAGTAGCCAATGCGCGTAAGTGATTCGTAGATACCTTTTTCTAGTATTGTTTTCGTGCCTATTGGTTCGTGACCTCAGCCCCAACCTAGTAATTTTGAACTTGCTAAATAACCTAGTATGCTTTTAAATTTGATAACTGTAGAGATTTTGAGAGTTCTTTTGCTATTGTGTTTATTTTGTGTTACTCTGTGAACTTCAATAATTTTGTACCTCCTTTCATCATCATCTAGCGCACTTAATTTTGATGTACTTTGTTTATGCTGCTATTCTATAGCCTAGTTTTGCAAGCTTACTCTTTATCAGGCTTGTTCATGACACCTGTATTATTGGACGCGTACACTAATACAAATGTCTATTCAGAATCAGTGTATTACGGTCTGATCAACCTTAGTGCATTTTGATTCGCACTTCGCACGACTACTTTACGTGGATTGAGATACGTAGTGATTAGTAGACAAATATACCTGACCAAGACATGCTGAGCATATCGTATCAGTTATATAACTGAACTAATACGAGCATGCGAATAAATGACTACCAGAATAGAATCTCAATCCATACCCGCCTGACAAATCCCATTAGAATTCTTTCAACGCCTTGGTCCCTATACCTCTGTTCTACCACCTCGCCCTTAAACTCTTTATTATTAATCCTCGTCTTCCCTCATTTCGGGAAGACAAAATCCTGTGTTTAATATAAGTTGAATTGTAGTGCTAAGACATACCCCTCAGACCGGTCAAATTGATGATAACCTCTATGACTAAGGGAATACCATAGGTGGTGTATTTTGTTGTAGACTTAAAAGATTTAATAACATGATTTATTAAGTTGGACCTAGCTTTACTAGTTGTACAGCCTTAGAGGATATATGGGTAAAATTCTAAGTTGGGTAGCGACCGCAATCAAGTGAGATTGGACCGAGAGGACCCTGCTACAATTTTAAATTTCGAGGACGAAATTTCTGTAAGTTGGGTAG
This sequence comes from Iris macrosiphon, assembly GCA_036927795.1. NCBI lineage: Eukaryota > Viridiplantae > Streptophyta > Magnoliopsida > Asparagales > Iridaceae > Iris > Iris macrosiphon. The sequence goes on along the minus strand of JAYESA010000019.1, from coordinate 54,497,478 downwards.
GTTGTAAACCCCCCTGAAATTTCAAATTATTAAATCTTGGATTTTTCCAATTTTCTGGAATTTTCTGTAACTAAAATCATGGTTTTCAATTATTAAATGATTTTTAATTGCTAATAAATAATATTAAAATATTATGAAAATAATATTTTTGGGTGTAAAATGAAAAACTGGACTTAGGGTAATTTTCTGGGATTTTTTTGGGCATCAGACCTATTTTTAAAAGCCTAAAAACTATTTTTCTAAATTAATTAATTAAATAATATTATTATTTATTATTATTATTATTATTATGATTTACTGTTTTTTTAATTTTATTCGGATTCTGGGCCCGGCCCGGCCCAGTGGGCCGAGCCCGTTAGAGAACCCAGCCCCAACCCCATTGCCTTAGCGGGTCGGGCGGGTCCGCTCACCCGGATCCGCGCCCGACCCGACCCGTCGGCTGTCACCCTCCCCGTTCTCCCACGACGCGGAAATCCCGCCGCCCGTCGCGTTCTCCGGCGACGTGGCCACGCCCTCAGCCACAACCGCGCCTCCCCCTCCGGATCATCCGCCCACGTCCCCGGCCAGCCCCTCCGCGGCTTCCCCTATATATTTCCCCATCTCCGCCTCCTTTTCCCCCACCCGAAACCCTAACTCACCCTATTCCGGCCACCCCTTCACCGGAGCCCCGCCCTCTGCACCGCACGACACCGCCCCTGCGGCGACCTCCCCCAGGCGGAGCTCCTCCTCCTCTCCCCTTCCTCCACCTCCCCAGGCGGCAGCAGACCCCGACCCCGTGTTCATCTTCCTCCCCTCTTCTTCTCAGCCCGCCGCTGGCCATCCCGAGCCCCCGCGACGCCGCTCGACGACCGCCGTGACCTCGCCGACCGACGGCGTACCCTCCAGCAGCACCGGACACGCCGCGAACACGACCCAGACACGGATACGAGCCGGACACGCCGCTGACACGTCCAGGACACGAGCTCGATTCGGACTCGAAAACCCTGATTTCTCGGTCCCCTTCAGGTACTCGTATCTTGCAACCCTGATCTCCGTTTTCGATTCTGTAAATTCCTACGCGTAGCCTGTATGACCCTCTCGGTGTCCGGACAAACTGTTCGGGACATCGCGGCCTGTGGCGATCGCACACCGCGATCCAAAAACAGGAAAAACCAGACCCTGTTTTACCCCGGAACTGAGTACGCCCCGCCAAACGGGACGACTTGGTCGCGCGCGGTCTTCACAGATACGTGCGCAGCGTTGATACGGACGTGTGAGATTTCTCGGAAGCTGATTCGGGTGTGCGTGCACACCGGAATCAACGCGTATCCGCGGACATCGCCCCGTATCCGCATTTTCTGCAATTCACCCTAACTTCGTGCACACACGTCGGATCGAGACGGAACTTGCGCCATCGGACTCGTAGCAATACGCTGGTCCTGTGGGTCAAGTTTGGTTCGATTCTGAGAACGTTGACGGAATCGCGTGTCGCGGGCCCCACAGGCCCCGCTCGACGGGCGATTTTGTGTTCGGCTCATCGGAATCCAAATCTGGAAGTTCCGTTGGGCTCGTATCAGCGTTCCTGTCCTGTTGACACTAAGTTTGGTGAATTTGGAGACTGTTGACCCGGACACGTTTTTCGGTGCAAAGCGGGCCCACCGGCGGACCCCGTTTTGACCCGAAACTGTCGTTTTTGCCCTTGTCTCCAAATTGGACCCAAGGACAGGCGTTTCTAGCTATTGGATATCTTCTGAGCATGATGGTAATGTTTATTTCAGCTTTTGGACTCATCTCTGGAAACTTCCCCTAGAACAATTAATCGGATCCAAACAACAGGCAAGTACCTGCACTTCAAATTAATCTTTATATTGTGATAATTAAATTTCCTGCTCTACTAATACCCTTGCTGATTACACGAAGTGTTAAAGTACTGTATTTCATGTCTTGAATATTGGAGTTCATGTCTAGTTTTTCGTGTCGGGTGGGAGAATACTAGGAGGCATGTAGTTTACCCTTTCCCCCGATTGTGCAATAACTGTTGGCCGGATCTCGATGGTATTGTATGATAGCCGCCTAGGATGGCCAAATTAGCCTTATAAACCCCTACATGCCAACTATGTATTCTAAAAACAAACACAAGTTTCATACAGATAATTTCTGATCATGTTATAATTCTTGCTGACTGTTGTAGCCTCATTTCCTGTCTCATTTATGTCCGTTTTCTCATATTCCTGTTTACAGCATTAACCCTGAGATATTGATATTCTTTTATGCAATTTCCTCAACAATGATACTCAATTTAATTGTCATACATATTTAGTTTAATCTTGTTGTGCACTGTGTACTTTGCTCCTTTCCTGACTGGATCCGTTGTTTAGGCAATGATGAGAACCTTGCCCCTACCTATTATGGACCCTATGAGCCAGCAGGTGGTACAGTTGCGGAGCCGGTTCCCACCCAGGAGACTACTCCTGCAGAGTAGTTAACATTAGTTGTTTATTTTTCTTTCCTCTTAGTAATCGGGTTTGTCCCCGATATAAATCTTTGGTTCTGTAATAAACTCTGGATCTGATTATCACATTCTGGTTATAAAATCTTAGCATTCTTTTCCTGTTATTTTCCTTGCCTATTTAATTGTTGTGAATGAGCTAGATTTATTACTTGTGGTCATGCCCTAGACAGCGTACTACCGCCGATTCTGCGGCGTAGGCTGGACGTACCCACGTACTCGTGCCCGAATATCCGGGTGCGGGTCGTGACAAGAATAGCTACCCCAGCACCAGCACCTGTCCAACCAGCCGGCACTGTCCGAGGCTTTCGTCGGATGGGCCCGGGAACCTTTTCGGGCAGCGAAACTCCGGAAGAGATCTCAGACTGGATCTCCATCACGAAAATGCTGCTAGAAGGTTCACAGCTTCATCCTGACCTATGGATGACCGCAGTGAGGGCCCAACTAAAAGGCAATGCCCATCACTAGTGGGACTCCATAGAGCGCAGCATTGGCAAAAACCATACTTGGGAACAATTTCTGGAATACTTCACTGCAAAATATTTTCCAGCCACGGTCAGAAATGCTCTGTATTCCCAGTTCCTGCATTTAGAACAAGGGAATATGACCATCGACGCCTACGACGCAAAATTCAGTCGACTTAGGCGATTTGGGGCCGTTCTGATACCTAACGAGCTGGAGAAGGCCAGAAGATTCCATCACGGCCTTACCTTCGAGCTCCAAAAGTATACTACGGCACAGACGAGAATCTCCTATAAAGAGGTTCTTTCAGAAGCAAGAATACAGGAAGCCATTGGCCGAGGAGCAAGGCACTATAACCCAACCATACCGGCCAGAAACCAGCCCGGAACGGGAGGACCAATCCATCGTCCGGGAATGCAGTCACAGCAAAAGACGGTGCCATATCAGCACAAAGAACTTTCGACTTGTCACCATTGTGGCAATAAGGGACATTATGCCAAAAATTGCCGAAGGAAGCATGGACTATGCCTGATATGTGGAGAAAGTCAGCATATGGCCAAAGACTGCCCACAACATAGAGAGGCAACACCCCAGAACGGGCAAAGACCAACAGCACCAACCCAGAGAATGCTACTCTCTACTGGAGGTCAGCATCCCCCAGTGTCTGGAAGATTTCAGAGGGGACCACCCTTGGCCACCCAGGAAATGTAGTACAACCAATCCAGACAACAGACCAGAGGGCAAAGGCACGGGCAGGCCTTTGTTTTAGCTGAAATTGTAGAGGAGTCGGAAGGTGAAACCATTACAGGTACCATTTTAGTTGCATCATTACCTGCAACCGCATTATTTGATTCTGGCACTACACTATCTTTCATATCTAGTAGTTTCGTAGCCATGCACAAACTAGCCACTTCCCCACTTCCTAAGTGCTGGAAAATTCTTACCGGAGGAGGCATCATACCGATTACCAACACTATTAAAACGTGCTCGGTAATCGTGTATAGTAGAGTGATAAGAGCGCGATTCTTGGTACTTCTAATACCAAATTTTGACGTTGTCTTAGGTATGGACTGGTTAAGCCAGTACAATGCCATACTAGACTGCGGGAAGGGAAGCGTCATCTTTAGACCACCATATTACCCGGAGTTCGAGTACATACAAGTATAGATAGGGTATAGATTGTACCTAGAATAGCAAATCATAGTGGTTAACCCTAGTTACCTGGTGACTTACAGTATCCGACCTAAATTATTTTTTCCACCCTCTAGATAATAATCAGGTCTAAGCCAAAACAGATAGGTAGATTACTAGACATTGATTGATAGGCTCAAACCTATGAATCAAGTGATAGCTGAGTACTACAGGTAGTTACCAAATTATATTGAAGAAGAAAATATCGACAGATGTTAGCCTTGAGTTGGATATCGTGAACTACTAATAATGTACGACCAGTTGTAAACCTGATGATACCCATATAATTGGATAAAGGGTACGCATAGAGTAAAGTAGGAGAAACCCCAGGTTCGAGGTAAAAAGGGTAAAGTGGCAACAAGATGCAATTCGTGACAAGTACCTGACCTAAATTGATCGTTCGTACGGTGGAGAAAGTAAAAGAAGATACAAGGACACCTGCGAGCAGCACAGGACAGACAAAAACACTGGGCAAACATACATCGACGACCTCTAGAGTTCCAAGTCGGAGAGCATGTATTTTTGAAGATCTCACCTACCCGAGGTACTATCAGATTTGGTGGAAGAGGAAAACTGAGTCCGAGGTACATCGGACCCTTCGATGTGTTGAAACGCATCGGAGAAGTTGCTTACAAGCTATCCTTACCTCAGATATTGGAAGAAGTATGTCAAGCCCCAGTCCCAAAATACGTAGGACTAGGAATACATAACACGCCAGCAGTATGTATACGAACTCCAATGTATGGAAACCATATACACACGTACGCTGTACATGAATATCCAATCCACAGTGGTAAATATATGTCACAACAAGTCACACGCAGTTCTATATCTCATCCATAGCACAAATAATAGAATAAAGGAAATCAATAACTGAATATCAAAGAAGTAGTCTCAAATAGTAATCTCAAAGTGTGATAGTCGGGTGAAAACAAATCCACTGCAAATCGACTATAATAAACTACTAAAGAGAGAAGAGAATAAACTCTAATATAAGAATAAATGTCTAGAAAAGAATAGCAACTAGAATCTCTAAACAGCTGCAATGAATCACATATAATCAGAAGATAAGATCGTCTCAGACTGATAGGTAGCGTCAGGTCCAGGTCCATACTCCTGCGGGTACTCCTGCTCACCTATATCTGGAAGGGACCAGGTCCTCAGAGGGATGTAACAAGATACAAAAAGCATATGCCAATAAAGTACTGAAAATAAACATCCATGGGGGTCGCCTAACCATCTATGTGAATGCAGTTTGAGAACAACTTTCTAACAAGTGGGCTATCTGGTCATAAATAGGATTGGCATAGTTCTCTTGGAGATCCAGGGGCCTACAAAGGCACGACGACTTTCGAACGTCGGAGGCCCGCCATGATAATATATAGGGGTCATCATGACTGCGTATCTCGGGCGGAGCGTACGGGTTACACAAGGAAAGTGCAAAGGAACCCAAATGCGATACTTGTTGTTCTCTCCACCCAATGCTCTAAGCATGTCATGTCCATGACACGATAATACCTCTAATAACCGCCAGGTCCACTAGCATGCAATGTTTCTATTGGCAGTTATCCCTATCCGTCGCACGACCTATACGTACCAGTGGCCAGCCGAGTACGCAAGTCCGTGTCCTACATGTGACTCACACTCGTGTAAGAATAGTGTCATGGCCAATAAAACATAAATGCCTCATGAATATGGGGTAGTCTCATAGAGTAGGTCCAATGCATATACATAAATAAAAACATAGTACGACGACACCGTCGTTGCACCCAAGTTTCCTTGTACGCGCAGTTTATATAGCAGTTTAAAATAGATGAACTAAATAAACAGGAAATAAACATACATGCCTCATATGGAATGTAAATACAGTACAATGGTAAGGTATACTTGCCTGGCAAGAAATCTGTAAAGTGTAAGCGCCCAAATGTCAAGGACACTGAACCTGGAACTAAGGACTCCGAACAAACATCTCCGGATGCTGAAATAAACATCACCAACGTTTCCGGAATGAGCAAAATAGCTAAAAAGCACATCCCTTTCGTCCAATTTGGACACAGGGGCAAAACGGTAATTTCGGGCAAAAGTGGGGTCCATGTGTGGCCCACTTTGCACCGAAAAGCGTGCCGAGGGTAACAGTCTCTAAATGGGACAAACTATGGGTCAAACAACTCTAAATGTCAATACGAACCCAACGGTATGTCCAAATTTGGATTCCGATGAGCCGAACAAAATTTGGTCCAAAAAGTCAACTGTGGGGCCCGCCAATTGGCGATTTGGTAAACCGTCTCAGAAATGCGTGAAAATTGGGTCACAGGACCAGCGCGTTACCACGAGTCCAGTGGCGCAAGTTTTGTCGTAATCTGACAAGCGTGCACAAAATACGCACGAGTTCCACAAAAGTGGCGACACAAAATGTGTCCGCGGATACGGTCTGATTTCGGCGCGCACACGCGTCCGAATAAGTCTCCATGAATTTTTACGTGTCCCGTTATGCTGCATGCACCATTCGGTATACTTGGAACACGGCGGGGCAGTTCCGTTTGGCGGGGCGCGCTCCGATCTCCAACTTTTGAAAAACCAAAAAAAGTGGGTGCGCGCATTTTTATGACGAATATAATTATGTCCACAGCAACTAATAGAACAAAGTTATTATATAGAAAATAAACTAGGTCATGTAATCTACAGGTATAAAAAAGAATCACCGAATTCGGATCTCTGTGGTGGGAGATACGAACTCGGCAATATGGGCGGTCATTCTGGAATTCTGCGATTGCAGAATTCTGTCTGCTCGCGCTGCCTTGGGCGCTATTTTACACCTAGGGGCACACGTTTTCCGAGATTGACTATAAAACAAATATTGGAGAGGGTTGAGGGAAGATCATACCTATGAAAACGGAACAGCGTTTGGTCGAGCGAGTCAACAAAAAATCACGCCGGAGCGAAGGTGCCTCGAGTGGGAGACTGCAGTTCGCGATGTCGGCGTCGACGGGATGGTTGGATGGCTTGGGGAGGTTTCTCTGGCTGTGGTGACAGCTCTAGATGGGAAGAGGAAGTCTGGAGTTTCTAGGTTAGGGTTTTAGAGCTAACTATATATATATATATATATATATATATATATATATTATATATTAAGAGAGAGAGAGGGATATAGGATGGTTGGCCGCTGAATGGGAGTAAGGGTCGGGTGGATATTGCTGCATGGAGCGGGTCCTTAGCATATGTCTTGCTGCAGGTCACAGCATGAGTCCGCTGAAGAGCAACTTTAGCAAAGCTAAAGTTGCTGAAAGGAGAGTGGGTATTAATATTATTAATATTATTATATTATTATTAGTTAATATTAAATTCTTATTTTCTTTTCTTTTTAAATATATATGCACACACATATATATATATTTGTATATATATATATATATATATATATATATTCACACATAAGAAAATTTATAGATTAGGGTATTGCACATTGTTAGGCTAGCAACAGCTCAAGGGGTCTCCTACATGGAATAAATTCCGAAAAATTCCTGAAGGTCCCACAAGTCATCTAAGTGCCCGAACACCTAACATAAAAATTATTAAAAATCTATTTCTCCTATTTAGCTCTAATTACTAAAATTTAATTAATAAATAAATAAATAAAAGCTATATACTATTTTCTAGGAAGGGGGTTTTACATTCTACCCAACTTGTAAAAATTTTGTCCTCGAAATTAAAATTAAGCCACGATAGAATGCAAGGATGATATAAGATATAAATTAACAATGTAATTTCATACCTTGGTCTGCGAATAGGTTTGGAAAACGCTTGCGCATGTCATCCTCGCGCTCCCAAGTTGATTCTCCTGGCGCGCCATGCCTCCATGCTACACGAACCAAGGGAATAGACTGGTTCCTCAATACCTTCTCTCGGCGATCAAGGATTCCCACGGTTGCTCTTGGTATGACAAGCTCAGCCCAATGGTGATCTCTGAATGGTCGAGAACATGACTGCTGTCCTCTGGTGCTCCGCCTTCACTTCTTGACATACCAGACATTTAGCTACAAAGTGAGCTATCTCTCTCTTCATTCCATGCCACCAAAAGTGCTATCGTAAGTCACGATACATCTTGGTGCCTCCAGGATGAATAGAATAGATCGAACTATGAGCCTCTGCCATCAGCTCCTGTCGAATCTCTCCATTTGGAACATAAAGACGATCACCATATCGTAATGTCCCATCCTCATGAATGCGCAATCCGGTCTGCTCCCCGGCCTCTGTCCTTTCCTTTAGTCTCCTGAATCTGGCATCTGTAGGCAAAGCTGCCTTAATCCTCTCTACCAATGATGATTGTACTTGCAAGTTGGCTAGTGTCCCATCTGCTCCGGGTAGTATCACTTTAATGCCAAGCTCTTGCAAGTCCTCCAAAAGTTCCCTCTGTGCTGTCAAGAAGTAAGCTGCTGGCTTCCGGCTTAACGCGTCTGCTACCACGTTAGCCTTGTCTGGATGATAATGTAGCTCTATCTCAAAATCTTTCATCAACTTGAGCCATCGACGTTGCCTCATATTTAACTCCTTCTACGTGAAGACGTACTTGAGACTTTTGTGGTCTGTATAGATTTCCACTTGTTTCCCGTATAAGTAATGTCTCCATAGCTTCAGAGCAAATACAACAGCTGCAAGTTCCAAGTCATGAGTCGGATAATTCTTCTCATGTACTCGTAACTGCCTAGATGCATATGCAATTACCTTACCATGCTGCATCAATACGTATCCCAAGCCTTTCCCTGATGCGTCACTGTAGATCACGTAACCTCCTGATCCTGACGGAATCGCCAATACCGGTGCTGTAGTCAGTCGCTTCTTCAACTCTTCAAAGGCTGCTTGACACTCGTCGCTCCATATAAATTCTTGATCCTTACAAGTCAGACGAGTCATAGGTGCCGCTATCCTTGAGAAGTTTTCCATGAACCGTCGGTAATATCCCGCAAGTCCAAGGAAACTTCTCACCTCTGCTGCTGATTTAGGAACATGCCATGTCTCAACTGCTGAAATCTTCTCTGGATCAACAGAACTACCATCTCCTGTGACAACATGTCCAAGAAATAAAACTCTGTCCAAGAAAAACTCATATTTGCTGAGTTTAGCATATAACTGCTCTCTCCTCAAAGTCTCTAGAACAATCCGCAGGTGTTCCTCGTGCTCCTCGTGGCTTTTCGAATAGACAAGTATATCATCTATGAAGATGACCACGAACTGGTCCAAGTACTGGTGGAAGACTCGATTCATCAAGTCCATGAAGATCGCTGGAGCATTGGTCAATCCAAATGGCATGACCAAAAACTCGTAGTGTCCATATCTTGTTCTGAATGCGGTCTTCGGAATATCCTGCTTCCGTATCTTCATTTGGTGATATCCCGATCTCAAATCTATCTTTGAGAATACCTTATCTCCACTGAGTTGATCAAACAGGTCATCAATGCGTGGCAATAGATATTTGTTCTTCACTGTCACTGCATTCAAGGCCCTGTAGTCAATGCACATACGTACTGACCCATCCTTCTTCGGTACAAACAATACCGGTGCTCCACAGGGTGATGCACTCGGTCGGATGAAACCTTTCTCCTCTAGCTCTTTTAACTGTGCCTTCAGCTCGTCCATCTCCTTCTTCGCCAGTCTGTAAACATGCGATGCTATAGGTGCTGCTCCGGGTGCTAGTTCAATTGAAAACTCTACGTCTCTGTCTGGGGGTAGTCCTGGCAAATCCTCTGGAAAAACGTCTAGAAATTCTGAAATAATAGGGTGATAGACAACATCGTCCATTGCGAGCTGCATACCATTAAGGATTTCTGTGGATCCTCGGGCAAACTCAAGTTCAGGCTGGCCTGGTACCTTAAAAAGAATGCTTCCTCCAAAGCAATCGAAGAAAGCGTGGTTCTTGCTCAGCCAGTCCATTCCAAGCACAATATCAAAAGTTGGCATAGGAAGGACTAAGAGTTGGGCATTCATCTATCTACCACGAATCACTATAGGGCCCGATCTACAAACTCGACTAACTGGTACAACTCCTCCTCCGGTAAGAATTCTAACACAACTAGATAATGGTGTAGAAGTAATGTTGTGTTTGGCAATAAAACTAGATGATATGAATGAGTGTGTGGCTCCCGTATCAAATAATGTCACAGCAGAAAAAGTAAAAGCAAGGGTAATACCTGCTATAACATCCACCTCATGATCCATGTCATCTACCTCCAATGCAAAAGCTCGCCCGTTCCTCTGTGGCTGTCTATGTCCGGTCCTCATATACTGCTCCTCCTGAGTGGGTAGCGGTGGTCCTCTCTGAAGTCCTCCTGCTGCTGGGGGACTGGGTGCTCCCGGTCCGGTCATCTGCTGGGCTGGCTTCGGTGCTGAAAGCGCTAGTCTCTGAACTGGTGGTGGGAGTGTCGATGTTTGCATTGGGCAGTCTCTCGCCATGTGCTTCCCGGAGCCACATCTCAGACACTGACCCAAGCGAGTCCGACAATCTCTCGTTACATGTCCGCGTTTCCCACAATAATTGCAGTAGGACTTCTCTGGGTTCTGGTATGGTCCAGCTCTGTGTTGCTGATGCTGCTGTGCCAAGGGACGTCGGATAGGTCCTCCCTGCTATGTCCTGGCTGGTCCCTGCTGTATCCTTGCCGATCCTTGTTGTGTCCTCAGCTGACCTCCCTTTCCTCTGCTAATGGTTTCCTGAAATTTGGCCTCTGTCAGTAGTTCAGCATAAGAGACTCGGGACTGCGAGCTTGTATAATGTTGTAGCTCCTGGTTCAATCCTCGATGAAATCTCTTAGCCTTAGCTAAGTCATTTGGTATCAAAGCAGCGCCATATTTGCTGAGTCGACTAAACTCGATATCATACTCGTCCACGGTTCGGTTCCCTTGCTCTAAGTGAAGAAACTGATCATACAAGGTGTCCCTGACAGTGTCCGGAAAGTACTTTCCTTCAAAGCACTCCAAGAACTGCTCCCAAGTCTGGTAAGTACCCAACTGGCGCTCCATGGATTCCCACCAGTGATGAGCATTACCATCTAGAAGCGTCCGTACACCCGTCATCCATAGGTCCGTAGGTAACTGTGATGCCTCCAGTAGCTTCTGTGTGTGAGTGATCCAGTTGGTGGTCTCCTCCGGGCTCTCAGTGCCCTTGTACTGCCTTGCACCCATCTGAACAAAATCTTTTACTGATCCAACCCTAGCTCGAGGTACTGGAGCTAGTGCTTGGGCTGGTACAGTAGCATGTGCAGCCATCCTCTCCAGTGCTGCCAAAAATTCTTGTCTCTGCTCCACTGCCTGCTGCCTCTACTCGGCTGCCTGCTGCCTCTGTTCCTGTATCATCATCTGAAAGAATTGGAACATCTGCGCTTGTCCATCTTGCGGTACTGGGGCAGGTGGAGGGTTCCCAATAGGTGAAGCGGGAAGATCAGATGGAACTGGGGTGTGAGTCTGTCCATCTGGCCCCGGAAGCCTAGGAATCGTTGGGGTCCCTCCTTGAGTCTGACTATTGACTCCAGAAGTTGCGTTGCCATTGGCGGCAGTACATCCATTCTGCGAATCCATCTCTCTGCAGTTGATGTACGAAACGATTAGAAAAAGTACAGGAATCAAACAGGATGCAAGTATTAAATAGGAAGGATGAATTTCAATCAAGCGTGGATGAGATCATTATACTCTATTCCTATACGCAGGCTTGTTCAGTACAGTTACGTAACCGAGACAATATATTCTTGACCTGCATGGGCCACCACAAAAACATGTCACGCCCCAGTCCCAAAATACGTAGGACTAGGAATACGTAACACGCCAGCCGTATGTATACGAACTCCAATGTATGGAAACCATATACACACGTACGCTGTACATGAATATCCAATCCACAGTGGTAAATATATGTCACAACAAGTCACACGCAGTTCTATATCTCATCCACAGCACAAATAATAGAATAAAGGAAATCAATAACTGGATATCAAAGAAGCAGTCTCAAATAGTAATCTCAAAGTGTGATAGTCGGATGAAAACAAATCCACTGCAAATCGACTATAATAAACTACTAAAGAGAGAAGAGAATAAACTCTAATATAAGAATAAATGTCTAGAAAAGAATAGCAACTAGAATCTCTAAACAGCTGCCATGAATCACATATAATCAGAAGATAAGATCGTCTCAGACTGATAGGTAGCGTCAGGTCCAGGTCCATACTCCTGCGGGTACTCCTGCTCACCTATATCTGGAAGGGACCAGGTCCTCAGAGGGACGTAACAAGATACAAAAAGCACATGCCAATAAAGTACTAAAAATAAATATTCATAGGGGTCGCCTAACCATCTATGTGAATGCAGTTTGAGAACAACTTTCTAACAAGTGGGCTATCTGGCCATAAATATGATTGGCATAGTTCTCTTGGAGATCCAGGGGCCTACAAAGGCACGACGACTTTCGAACGTCGGAGGCCCGCCATGATAATATATAGGGGTCATCATGAACGCCGAGGGTAACAGTCTCTAAATGGGACAAACTATGGGTCAAACAACTCTAGATGTCAATACGAACCCAACGGTATATCCAAATTTGGATTCCGATGAGCCGAACAAAATTTGGTCCAAAAAGTCAACTGTGATGCCCGCCAATTGGCGATCTGGTCAACCGTCTCAGAAATGCGTGAAAATTGGGTCACAGGACCAGCGCGTTACCACGAGTCTAGTGGCATAAGTTTCGTCGCAATCTGATAAGCGTGCACAAAATACGCGCGAGTTCCACAAAAGTGGCGACACGAAATGTGTCCGCGGATACGGTCTGATTCCGGCGCACACACGCGTCCGAGTCAGTCCCCACAAATTTTCACATGTCCCGTTATGCTGCGTGCACCATTCGGTATACTTGGCACACGGCGGGGCGGTTTCGTTTGGCGGGGCGCGCTCCGATCTCCAACTTTTGGAAAACCAGAAAAAGTGGGTGCGCGCAGTTTTGTGACGAATATAATTATGTCCACAGCAACTAATAGCACAAAGTTATTATACAGAAAATAAACTAGGTCATGTAATCTACAGGTATAAAAAAGAATCACCGAATTCGGATCTCTGTGGTGGAAGATACGAACTCGGCAATATGGACGGTCATTCTGGAATTCTGCGATTGCAGAATTCTGTCTGCTCGCGCTGCCTTGGGCGCTGTTTTACACCTAGGGACACACGTTTTCCGAGGTTGACTATAAAACAAATATTGGAGAGGGTTGAGGGAAGATCATATCTATGAAAACGGAACAGCGTTTGGTCGAGCGAGTCAACGAGAAATCACGCCGGAGCGAAGGTGCCTCGAGTGGGAGACTGCAGTTCACGATGTCGGCGTCGACGGGATGGTTGGATGGCTTGGGGAGGCTTCTCTGGCTGTGGTGACGGCTCTAGATGGGAAGAGGAAGTCTGGAGTTTCTAGGTTAGGGTTTTAGAGCTAACTATATATATATATATATATATTATATATTAAGAGAGAGAGAGGGATATAGGATGGTTGGCCGCTGAATGGGAGTAAGGGTCGGGTGGATATTGCTGCATGGAGCGGGTCCTTAGCATATGTCTTGCTGCGGGTCACAGCATGAGTCCGCTGAAGAGCAACTTTAGCAAAGCTAAAGTTGCTGAAAGGAGAGTGGGTATTAATATTATTAATATTATTATATTATTATTAGTTAATATTAAATTCTTATTTTCTTTTCTTTTCCTTTCTTTCTTTTTAAATATATATGCACACATATATATATATATTTGTATATATATATATATATATATATATATATATATATATATATATATATATATATATATATATATATATATATATATATATATATATATATATATATATATATTCACACATAAGAAAATTTATAGATTAGGGTATTGCACATTGTTAGGCTAGCAACAGCTCAAGGGGTCTCCTACATGGATTAAATTTTGAAAAATTCCTGAAGGTCCCACAAGTCATCTAAGTGCCCGAACACCTAACATAAAAATTATTAAAAATATATTTCTCCTATTTAGCTCTAATTACTACAATTTAATTAATAAATAAATAAATAAAAGCTATATACGATTTTCTAGGAAGGGGGTTTTACATAGTACATGACATCTTCCACGTGTCTCAACAGAGGAGATAAATTCCAGATCCAAGTCATGTGCTGGACCTTCAGAGATCACCGACGGCCCGAGCTTATCGTACCAGGAGGAGCCCGTAGAGATCATAGACCGAAGGGAGAAGGTGTTGCGAGGCCAGACTATCCCTCTAGTTCATATTGCATGGAGACATCATGCACCAGGCAAGTCAACCTGGGAACGAGAAGAGGATATTCGACAGTGTTTTCTCCATCTATTTCTAGACCAGGGTATGTCCTAATATTTTAAATCAATCTTTAATTCTCATTATATGTCTGTTTTTATTTCGAGGACAAAATATTCTAAGGAGGGTAGATTGTAAACTCTCTCGACCAGATTTCAGTATTAAATAATAAATTAGGATTATTTTTGCTGATTAGGATTTATTATAATTTTTTTTTGCTTACATATCCTATTGATTTGTGCACTTGTCCATCACCTAATTAATTAGAGCATTACACTAACTGTTATGCCCAAACGAAGTTCACATACCTCTCCTAGACATGCTAGACTATTTTCTTGCACTTTATGCAACTCCCATATACTCTGTTTTGTGCCTCGTTTTAGTCACACAAATATCGTTACAAACGTCCATATTTATTTCCTATTTAATTTTTAGACCTGTACCCATCTCTGTTCCAATAAAGAATAGAGGCCCAACAGGTACCTATTTTGTCCAAACAAAAATACATTATTATTGTACATTCAGTATACTACATTTAGTATATTGACCCCGCAATAAAATTATGGCCCTACCTGCCTCTAAATAATTAGTAAACACCGTGCGCATTAATTATTAATTAATTAATACGTTGACCCGTATCACCCAAAAACCAGGCCCAGTCCCTACCCAGGCTCACCCCCACCCCCTCAGGGCCCTCACACAGCTTTTTCCTTCAATTCTGTGAATTTTAGCAATTTTAGGAATATGGTATTTTTCCCAGACAATTTTGTAATTGTGCAATTTTCCAATTATAGGACCTTTATGCAATTTATGAAATTATAGGGGTTTTTCTGCAAATTTCCAGTGTGAGGTGTCAACCTCCTATTGGCCGGTGAACCTACACCGTCCATTTGGACGTGGGACCCATCCAAAAATATCAGGAAAATATCCTAAAATATCTAAAGATATTTTAATTAGAAAATTACCTAAATACCCTTAATTAATTACCTATTTACATAAAATACCAAAACCTAAAATCATATAAAACCCCAGCTACCCCAATCCCGAACTCACACCACCACCAGCTCCGCCACCCTCCGCCCACCGGACCTCCGCCACCGGCTTCGCCCCTCCCCCAGCTCCCTTCTGGCCAACTACCACCCTCCCTGGCCGCCGCAGCCGCCGCCGGCAGCCGCTGCAACTCCAGCACCCATACCCGCACCAACCCACCACCAGCACCCCCGACCTTCCACGGCGTCGCCTCCGACCACCGTGGACCATCGCCACCACCCCCATCCGCTCTGCCCCGACGCCCTCCGTCGAACTACCCTGCCCCCACCGCCCCACGACCACCACAGTCCCCGCCCTCTCCCCCGCAGCGCCATCACCGACCTTCCCCGACCACAGAACCCAGCCACCCCCGCCCGCCTCCAACTCCTCCCCCGATCGCCTCTGACCACCGCCACCACCACTGAACCCTTCGCCTTGACCTCCTCCTCCGTTCCCCCACCCTGTACCGCCGCCCCCCGCCGCCGCCTGCGCCGCTGCAGCTGCTACAAGCCGCCGCTGTTGCTATTGCAGCCGCCTTTTCGGCCAGCCACCGGCTGCTCCGCCGCCGTCCTTCCGCCGGCGACGAGCCCGTGGGCACCCCTGTCTGACAGGTATACCCCCCCACCCTCTCCCTACGTATATACGTATATATGTATAAATGTATGTATATATCTATATGTATTTATATAAATATATATTATATATATATTATAATATATATAATATTATATATATTATTAAACTGCATATTAATACAGTATATATTATATTAGTATATATAATAAATAAATATATATATATGTATTTCTGTATTTATATATTTTATATATGTATATATGTAAATATATATATATATCTATGTATATATGTAATTATATAAATATATATTTATATATATATATATTACTATATATATAATATATATTATTATACAGTATATATATACTGTATATATAATAATAATATTGTATTATATATTATATTATATGTATATATATATGTATTTTGTTATATATATATATATATATATATATATATATATATATATATATATATATATATATATATATATATATATATATATATATATATATATATATATATATGTTTATGAATATTGACTATATATAATTATATATATATATTATATAAATTATATGTATATATATAAATTATATGTATATATACAATACTATATTATTATATGTATATATATATGCATTTTTATTTTATTTTATTATATGTATATGTATATATAAATATATCTATATATACTAAACTATATATAGTTATATACATTATATATATAAGTATATTATATTTATGTATATACACTTAATATATATTATTAATATATATATATATATATATATATATATATATATATATATATATATATATATATATATATATATATATATATATATATATATAAGTTGTATTTTTTACTTTCCTTTTATATATATAAATATATATATATAGTATAAATATAAATATAAATATAAATATAAATATAAATATATATATCATGAGTTATTATTATATATTATTATATTATGTATTATGCATGTATTATTTATATATACTATTAATATCATATATAAAATACATACTGTATTATTATATATTATATCTACATATGTATATATACATATATATATATGTACTTATATTATTGTTTTGTATATATATATATATGTATACTTATATGTTTATTTGTATATGTAAATTTTTATATATATTATCCTAAGTACCATTATATATATGAATTTATGTATATTCTGTTTACATATAATATATGTAATATTATATAAGTATATGTATTATTATAGATATACCTATATTTATATAAAATCTATAATTATATTATGCTATAATATATATTATTATTATGTCTTTTATATATGTACATGTGTATATATAATATATATACTATACTATATTACACCTTAATTAAATATTATATTTTCGAACCATGTATGTCCTGAACAGAATACCCCTACGACGCAGTCAGTGATCCCAGGTCACAGGACCCCTCAGACTTGACTGCGAGAACAGGTTCTTGGCACTTCCAGTACAGAGAAGTAGGCAAGTATACCTTGCCAAGTTTTACTGTATAATTCATTTAACTGTTGTATGTTATTTTCAGTAGACTTACATATAACTGTTGTATCTGAGATTGCCTCGGGTACCGTCAATAAGTATGTTGACAAGTAGTATAACTAACTTAGTCCTTAGCAGACTTACCTGACAACTGCGAGGGTATCCTAATATCCTCCTAGACCCTGACACGGGTACATACAACATGGTTGCAATACATATTGGGATGCGAGTTTACGTACTCGATTAGCTACCGGTGCGTGTGACGTGCATCACGGCTTAGCACGAACTCAGAAATATTCAGGAAAGCTATGACTTGGCATTAGTTACATTGGGCGGAGAGAACAACTAATAGGCGTATGGGACACCCACCTCTTTTATACAGATACCGCACTCGACGGAGTGATACGGACGTTATATATATATTACCGTTACCATGCTCTTCGAAGATGGGGAATTGCAGAGTGCCCTTGAACGGGGGCATATGTGGCATATACTAGCCAGTCACTACGGTTGGTGAATTACGTCAGCATATGTCTAGCCCACACTTTCCCATACGTACTAAAGTTGTCTCACTTTGCATTCACTTAGATGGCTAGCACACCTTTATTTACTTTATTCAGTATTTATACATGGCATATGTTTTATGTATCTTGTTATGTCCCACTGAGGACCTGGTTCCCTTCCAGATTTAGATGAGGCATTCTACTCCACAGTGTACGGTCCGAGACAGGAGACGAGACATGCCACTGAGGAGGAGTTAGAGGAGCTGCCTTCAGAGTCTGCCTGATCCTTTAGTACACCTGAAGCTGGAGTTACTACCTAGATAGACGATGCTCTAGTCTATCTTATTTCAGTACCTTTACTTATCTTTTATAGTGGGTTTGTTCCCACCTGACATTATCTGATTTTTACTATAATATTTCAGACTTAGTATCTATATATTCAGCACTTATTTCTTGATATATTTTGTGGATGAGATTAGATTACCTGTATTAAACCTGTAGTATTTTAGGACAGCGTAGAACGTCCCTTTGGGTCCATTAAATTGGGTAATCCCTTAGTGACGTGTCAGCTGGCCAATGCCACGTGGCCTGGTTCCATATATTTTGGGACTGGGGCGTGACACCATGATCCCACATTCGCCTACGATCCCTCAAGAATGATCTGACGCTATGTACAGTCTCCAACTTGGCATAATCATACATTCGAACCACACCGTATAAGATATCACATTCGGCCAAGTAAAGCAATAATGTATCATCACACCAAGCATCTCAATTTTTGCACCACTTGTATCCCATCGGTCTGATCCATCTATAATTTTAGCGTAATGCCTTTCCGTGAGTGGGGCATTACATAATATACCACTCAAAAAAAATTATCTTCGAAACTTAAAAAAATAACTCAATTCACCATATCACTTAAGTCACTCCATGATAATGTTCTACTCCAATTGTAGTTTAACATCCTATTTCAATCTTTTGTCAATATTGCTCATTCATGAATTTTGTATACTTATGAGTTCAATTACACCATCTCTTTTTTTCCAAAATAATTTGTTCATATTCCAAAGTTCACCAATATTCTCCTGCAGCTCTATTTAAATTATGTTTACTAGTTTGTATGATTTGTACCTCATATTGCAGGCGTCCTCAAAATATAGTGCACTCAGCCAATGCTAATGGTTAGAGAATCAAATGGCTACCGATATAACTTTATTTCTTATAACTTGTCACTTAATGATTTTGGCCAAGATGTTCCTTAACATCGATTTTTCATAACTGTTTAAGTTCCTATAATAATTATTTAATCAAACCCATCGGTATCGTTCCAACACATTGGAATCCTGTTTCGGTTCTAAGCACTTCTCAATATTCACTAACGTCCTTTCGATCTTAGCATATGCTCAATTTTTTTATCTTGTTCATATGATTCTTTTATATGACTTGCTGCCACAATCATTATCTTCCAATTCACCAAATATAAAATCCTCAAGGACTGCCCAGGTTAGGCTACTAGCCCAAGCACGATACTTTAATTATTCCAAACAAAATCGACCGTAACATAATTTGCCTCAATTCGTACTGCAATATTCAATCTTCCAATAGCAATTCCGTTATTCCCATCTATTATAAATTTTTTTACCGGTCGTCACATTGTTTTGATACCTCCAATTTTTTGCTAAGCATATTAAGAATATCACCAGCCATCCCTTCATTATGACTCCAAATATATTTATAATCGTTCCGATAGTTCCTCAATATTTTAATCCTTTCGTTCAATTGCTAGCAACTTTTTTTCAATATAAGTGGCATCAAATTCTAATGAATCCAGAGTTCCCTTTAATGGTATCACGATATATGCCACAATATTATTTATAGTTTGATGATCACAATCCATTCAGTACAACAGTCGCTAGCCACATCGTATATCAAGTTTCTATTCCAACGTATGGAATTTCTATCAGAATTCTCGAGCGACAATTTTCTCTTTTATATTAATTTATTCCTCATCCCAACTTGATTTCAAAAGAATATATTTCAAGAAATCCAATCGCCCGAACCCATAATTGATTTACATTATAGTCGAGGCATTCAAATTTAAATTTAGTAACCATCAATTCTCAAACTTACTCATCAAACAATTTAACCATACCAACACGACCTGCTATTCCAAAATACTCATTCCCTAGATCTCACAACCAACTATCCAACACAAGCTATACTTAGGCTGACTCATAATATGTACCATTCAAGTCTCACGTTTCCATATTACCCAAGCGACATCAATAGGGTCATCCTATGGGTCTCCGACAACCATCATAATTCTTCGGTCAAGTTTCTATGGTAGCTATACCGATAGCTAAACCTAGTATCCATAGGCAACTTATCTCATGCTAGACAACTAATAGGGACCATACTCATCTCTATTCATAGGGCCAACCATAATCCGACCAATCTAAGGGACTTCTACCCAACTCTTATGGCCAACTCAAACCATAATGCACTAGCACTGCCCAACCCACTATAAGAAAATGTCCGACTGTCTGGGTCAGGTCTTATCTACCCACGGTCAATTTCTTAAGGGTCTACCTCAAATAAATGTTCATTCTAAACTTACCCCAACCGGACAAGGTCAATATAAAACTAATCTATTTAATTCCCATATCCATCAAGTAAATCGTCAATGATCAAAATCCAAATTCCTCTAACATATTGTTTCATTTTCTGATTTCATAATCTGTAACTACCACATTTCTAGAATAGAGATATTTTGGTCATTGTATATTTTTTTATAAATAAAAAATTGTGTTATATTATTTAATTAAATGTGCATGTATTATATATATAATATAACTATATTGATATGGTTAGTAAGTGGACTACATTGTTAGTCATGACCCTAGTGGACCTAACCAACTTGACATGACAACTTATTTAAATAGTTTGGACTAGCCCAACTAGGCTTAGGTTAGACTAGTGCTTTAATTAGAAATGTTAGACTAATCACCTATTAGAAAGAGAAGCTTCCACTCTAACTTTTTTATGACAACTTAAGGACATCATGGACTTTTTATATTGACTAAAACCTAACCCTAACCTAATCAAAGTTTTCGGCCCCCAACATTTAGTACGTTCATCTTCTTCTTCTTCTTCTTCTCTTTCATTCACAAGAACCCTAATTTGGTGCTTCCCTCAAATCCCTTCATTCTACCATCAAGCCTCCACCAAATTGACCCTAACCTCTCTTATTTCATTCACCAAGGAGTTTATAAGCTAGTTGGAGCAAGAGCTTTGGAGAAGGGCCCTTGGAGCTAGAGTTGAAGCTATTTGGTGCTTCTTGAGGCTTTGCATTGAGAATCCATCCTCCAATAGGTAAATCTAAGAATAACCCTTGTATATTGCATCTAGATAGTGTAATTAGTCATTTAGAATACACCTTTCTACTAGGGCTACCCATGGGGAGAAGCTTGGGCTTCATTGGATCCATTTAGAGACTTTTACATTGGATTTTGTAGAAAAATCTGATATTGGCACACCAAGTATTTCTTATTAGGTTAAATAGGTTTATTTAGACTTGTTAGAGTATATTGAGGCTAGCTAAATATCCACAATTGGATACGAGTAGGCCGTATCACAAGGTTTAATGATACGAGGTGACTTGGGGGTTTTTCCTTCGACACAAACACCACACACATGTAGAATTTTGCCATGACACTTGAAGTGACGTATTAGCACTTAGAATAGGTTCTAGTTGCTAACTAGAACTTGTGGTTATGATTTGGGTTGAGTTTGAATAGGTTTGGAGTGCGTATCATGAGTGTATCATGGGGTATTATGATATGCATGCCAAGTATTTATCACAATGACAATATGGTCATTCTTGGTTTTAATTTCAGTTTTGCACTTGCTTTTAGATTGGTAATACTCATTAGAGTTAGTATTTGAGTTCTTGTACGATTATACATAGTTATATTTTTTTTATGGTTATATGGTTACATATGTATACATATGTATATGTGTGCGTGTGTGTTATGCATGTGTGATCTGTGTTATGCACTATGTTGGGTGCTCGTGCTGTTGTGCACAGTTGATTGAAGAGGTTGGTTGCCACTGTATACAGTTTGATACAATGTTGTGCAAAGGCAGTGTGCTCGAGCATTCTGAATAGGGATTAGGGGTCGGGCAAGCTATGCAGTGAGGGATATTGATGGGCTCAGGCTTATGGGAGATGGTATTTAGGTAGGGTGTTGGCGTGAAGGGTTAGTGTAGTATGAGTGTGTGTTCATATATTTATGATATGTGTATTAGTGTATAGTGGGTTGATGTATCTGTGCATGAGATACAAGGGAGTGTGTGAGTGTTGTATGTTTGAGATGGTGAGTGTCATTATGAGTGTGTATTGTATTATGTTTAGTCGTGGTATGGATGTGTGTTCTTCATATAGTGGGAAGTTAGTGGGTATACTATAGTTAGTATCATAATTTGTATTGGGGCTTGAGGGGGGAGATCAGGATTAGAGGGGATATGGAGTTAGACTTGATGAAGGGTGGAGTTAACCCAGGGGCAGCAATTGCAGCACTACACTACAGTGTAGTTCAGTCCATGTTCTGGATCTGTACAAGCCTGGGAAGGTGATGTGCAGGCTTGTGACAACAAGTATCTTCAGTTGAGAGGTTATGTGGTGTGTCAATGTGTTTAGTCCTTGGTGTCGGCAAGGTTCGGGTAAGTGATAGGGTGTGTGGCAGTGCAGGTAAGGCAGTATAGGTAAGGGTGTTTTACTGTTAGTGTCTTGAGAGTGTGTACTTGTAGATACATTTATGAGTTCAGGTGTTAAGGAGGTGAACCCAGTGCTATTTCAGTCTTGGGGCATTCCAGGTATCATAGGTTACAGGGGATTATGTAGATGGGTATTATGGGTTTCTGGTTGTGTAGGTATTATAAGGAGAGTGGGACAATGAGGTATGTGGGGGCTCAGGCTATATATGACAGTGGTGCATCTAGGTTTTGCAACTTAGCACTATAGTTTTGAAGTTGATGAGGGTTAGGGTCAGTCCACAATAGTACACCATGGTCTGGTTGCCATTGAGGGAGCATCATAAATTTCTTAGCTCGGGTTCTAAGTTTGTAAGGCACCAATGGAGAGTATCAGGTGCAGTTGTACATCAAATGCTTGAAAGTGTAGCAACAGTAGGCCAAGTCTTCACCGCTTGGCTTAACTGGCAGGCAATGAAAAGGGAGACTTGGGTTACTCTGATACTTGGTAATGGAGTGAGGTAGGATATTAGTAAGGGGGAAATAGTGCCAGCGAGTTAGTTAAGTGGATTACTTGACATTAAGGTATGTGGGTGTGGAATAGGGTAAGTATCTAAGGTACTTAGTACTAGTAGAAAGGTTATGGGTATATATGAGGTACCAAGTATTAGCTAAGGTATTAGCATTTGGGATATCAAGTTATTAGAATAAGGTATTGGTTAATATCTAAGTATCTAGTAAATATGTGATATTTAGTGTCTAGGATACTAAGATACTATAAATAAGTATATATATACTATATGAGTTAAGTTTTGTCATATATAATTAAGTATGGAAATATGGTTATCACATTTATATAAACAATACCATATGATTATAAGTTCAAGTATTGGTTAGGAATCTAAACGAATGTATGAGGTAAGTAGTTAAGGTATTATAAGATACTTATGTACATGGGTCTAGATAGCTATATATATAGTATATAATATCTAATATATCCATATCTATAAGTTATGACTTAAAAAATTAGCAATAGCTTGGTATAACCTATAATAGCTAGTATCAACTAGTATGAACCTAAAGATAACCTAGTTTCAACTAGTTTAGCCTTTTTAAACCATTTAGAAGCTAGTTTGAGCCTAAAATTAAGGTATTGACCTAGTTTGACTAGTGTGTCCCAGAAATGACTTAGAAACCATATTTTAGTTTATTTATGTATGTTTGTTACCCTAATATACCAAATAACATAATATTTTATATATAGGTCAGTGTGACACCAGTTCGGATACCGTTCTATCTCGTTTGCTCAGGACCTCAGGTGAGTATATCTCTTTGTTAGTTTTTATTTCATGATAGTATATATATCACTTGTTCTAGAGTTGTTTACTTTATTCTGACACAGTGGCTACATGGACTGGTACTAAATCGATCCTGTCATGGGATGTTATCCCCTACCGTGTTCAGCGGATACTCCTTCACATATATTTTATCGTGTATATCGGGTATTGATTATTGTGTACTTCATGGTCACACACTGCTCGTATTCAGTGTGCTTATATTACGTTATCCGTAACGTGTCATGATTGGATCCACCAGTATTGGTTGGGGATGAGGGAGTAAGAGTTGGTTATGTGATCAAGCCCAGTGTATTCGTATATATGTTGGTTGTATATCACACGTGTAATCGAGTTACCTTATTATATTCGTGTTCACACATTGCTCGTGTTCAGTGTGCTTATATTCGTGTTTAACCCAAATTGATCACATAACGAACTTGTACTCTATTTCACATTAGCTAGTTTATCTATTTACATTACTTGCAGTTATTCCGTAGTACCTGTTCTTTTATTCCAGTACTTCACATGTTCACTCTAGTTCATTTCCATTGCCTATTGCTAGTTATCTGGTATTCTTTTTCTATTATTTATCATATATGCTCTACCATATATTTGGAACTGCTTTAAGAGTTACGTACTTTGCTCCTTTTCTGAGTGAATATTTTTTTTCAGACGACTATTTAGAGGATTAGTTTCCTACCTATTACGGCCCGCATGATGGAGAGCTAGCTGAGGTAGCACCCTTAGCCCAGGACGACCAGACACCAGGGATTGCGGAGACACACCTAGCTATAGCAAAACCTTAGTTAGTATCTATTTATTGTACTGGATATGTCTCCAGCTTAGACTATGGCATGTTATTAATATTGCGACCCTTATTATTAGATTCTAGACTTGGATATTATTGAGACTTATGATTTCCCTTCTTATTTTATGATATCGTGCCATTATCTGCCTTTAGTTCATTGTGATTGAGTATTGATGCTATATATTCATCTTGTCCTCCTTATGGAGTTGAGTTACCATTGACAGGTTATATATATCATTGTGTGAGTTCGTTAGTTAGTATTGTGGACCTTTATAGCATTCTAACATCGATGCTGTGGCTTAGGCTGGACGTACCCATGACTCATGCCCAATTTTTGGGTTTGGAGCGTGACACATTTTTTAGTGGTGGCCCATGCAGTTCAGTCTTTGCAACAAGTACAATGTCGTAATAGTGCAACGACTTTGTTGTACTACTGTGAGCCTGCGATAGGATCTAGAATTTCTAGGACGAGAGAGTACTCAATCACATTTAGGAAATTTTTATACTCAATTGATTCTTGAATATTTGTTCCTTCTTGTAAATAATTGAATTCTTATTCCCTTGAAACTCATTATCTTCTCATCTATATTCTCAGAAATGATGACTTTAAATACGGCGGAAGAAAATACAAGCAAGAAGGTTTGCATGGAAGGAATATCAGAGGATACAATGACTCCCACCTTGGATCGGGGAAAAGAGAGTTGGATGAGGCATTAGATGGTATCCACCATTGGCAGAGCTGAGGAGAGTGCATAGGGAGCAAGGCCAGAGGATTCAACAATTATTGGATATTATACATCACCAAGAGGAAGGATCCAGACTCAAGAGGGCATCAGATGGTATCCACCCCGGGCCTTTGAAGCGTCCAATTATAGAGCATATGCATCATGTCTCAGTTAGGGTTTCAGCTCATCGAAGGCTTGCCGAGGGAGGTCCCACTTGTAACTTTTGCAAGAAGTCAAGGCACCTATGGAAGGAATATAGGAAGAGGAAGGGACACTATCTTTATTGTGGATCTGATGGACATAAAATCAGAGACTACGCTCGAGCGTCACTACACCCTCTAGTACTGGACAAAGTTATTAGCTACTATAAATTTGATATGGATATTTTGATAAATTTCTTGGGCATATATGGATGGATAAATTGATGACTGAGTTTTGGATTCCAAAACTTTAAGGGTATAACTTATAAGGGCAGATTTATAATTACTGAACATGAGATTTTAAGAGAAATGGCGGGGTAACGGTTTGAAGCTTCAAGTGGGTATGTGCAAATAGTTTGAATAATTATAATATGATGTTGGGGATCACTAAACCAATGGAAGAGGATCTTAAAATTGGTGGTATTACGTGAATGATGAATGATAGCAGAAAATTGATTAAAATATAAAAGAATGAAGGTTAGGTTGAGGATTATCGGCCTCCTTACATAAAAGACATTTCGAGAATACTAATATCGAGAAGCGCATAGGGGATAGTCTTTAAAAATATATACTAGGGCTCAATTTATATTTGAAGAATTAAGGAAATATTAAGGATGATGGCAAATTATTTTTTATGATTTGGAATTGTCAGAATGTAGTACAAGGTCGAATAATAAAACCAAAATTAGTGAATAAAGGGTAACAAGAGATCATCGAGGTTTTGGATGTATAAAATTACATTAGGAATGATAACTAATAACGAGGTTATGTGTTGAGAAAGGATATGAGAATTGGACAAAAATGTGAATACTGAAAATTTAGTGAACTTCAGGAATGGAAAGAGTGATTCAAGATTTAACGAAAGGATTGAACTTGAATAGAGGATACAAAATTGACTTAAGGCATCCAGTCATCGTATAATCGTGTAATCCATCTCGTTGATCTCAGCTAAGGCTTCCATCTTATACTTCTCACTTTCTTGCTATCCAATATAACATTAAGCCACCGAGGGTCTACTATTGATACTCAAACCAAATACCCAAGGGACACTCGCATCGTAATACAACAGGCATCGTTCCAGACTAAGTTTCGGTACTATCCCATTCTTACTTGGTAGGCTCAACACTATCACTTATGGAAGGGTCACTGTATAAGTATCACTGATAGGGTAGAGGCATATACCACTCATAGTCATTCCTGTCAATCATAATATTCTTACACTGATCCAACATCCATCCCGCACTACCTTCATATTGTAGCATTGCCAGTCACAACCATGATTCTCATACTCAGATATAAAACACAAGTCCGCCATCGTATATGCATATCAACTCAGTATTACAGTTAATTTTTATTATTAAAATTATTCAAGCACAATGCTCATTGATTACAGCACACATATTGATTACTCTTTATTCCTACATGCAATTTATTAATTATCAGTTATTCTTCTACGACATCGAATCATTGTTAGGTTCTTGGTATCTTTTACAAATCAAGAATCATAACTTAGGGCAATCACAATATTTAGGCTTATTATAAGGAATATTCAGTGAGTGTAGCCATAAGGTCAAATACTCTCGATTATGGAAGCACCTTCGGACAATAGCGAAAGTAACACAAAATGATCATTGATGCAATATCTATAATCATAGAAGAAACTTTGAATATTCATAGAAGACCACTTTTGATACACACTGAGGCGACTGTGGGTGTATCGACATTACAAAAATAAGTATTTTCTTTATTGAAGGGTACAAAGTTTTTTTATTGTGAACTGACAAAGAGTACAATAGAATCCCTATACAAGAGGATCTAAGTACAAAAAAATATTTGGACAAGTGTGACGGTAGAGATCGAGCACTGCAATAGCTCTTTTACTCCATTGATGATCCGAGACCAAGGGAGGTTGACGAGGATTCGGTGCTCCTTCTTATCCTTCCCATGATAGATGTGTAGATGTGCCTTCCTCTATGTGTAGATGTCTCTTTGCATATGGGAAATATCCACTATTTATAGTCTTGAAGGGACATACATACGCGCATCTCATGCTACCAAACGGCTATACATGTTGGAATTAGTCGTGCATGCTGTCATAAGTTGACACGTGGTCGCCCAAGCTTTGGGGTTGTTGATGCTCATAACACTCGTGACACGTGTTTTGGTAGACTTTGATTGCACCTTGGGAGTATGTCCACTCGGCGCATGGAAACAACTGAACAATAGTAGCACATGGCACTACGGGCACATGGTAACACTAGGGTACTTCGTGCGCATGACACTACGGGCACATGAGAACACCAGATTACTAGTAGCGCATGGCACTGCTGGAACACAAGATATTTCTGAGACTGTTGGCGTATAGAGCTAGCTCACTAAGGCACATAGGGTTGGATCACTGAAGTGCATGGTGCTGGATCACTAGAGCGTATGAGGCTGGTTTTCTATGCTTCTATAAGTTTTCCTTCAATATTTCTGAACTTAAACTTTTAAAGTTCAGAATACGCTGAACAGAAGCATGGAATACATAAGTGCAGGGATTTCTTTGGCACTCGTATGAAGCATCCTTATGTTTGGAACATCTGGGAAGTACTTCCCTTTGACACAACAAGCTGTCTGGCGTATTAGCTATTGGATGCATCAGGCCTATACGAAGATTCATAAATTGACTGGCGGTTTCATCCCGCAGTTTTAACGCCTAGCAATTCGTGAGCCATTAATGGATACCTTCCTATAAATAGAGGGCTAGGGGAAGAAGAATGGTGCTTTTCCTCCTCACATAATGTCCCTATTAAAGTTGGGCATGGGAAAGTCAGTCGAGCGGTTCGTTGACCCTCTACCTCTAATGGTAGACCATTCTTCTATCGTCGGCGAAGGTGAGGAGTAAGACTTTTTACTCTTTTTGGATCTTGGGCACTTCTTGGCACTGCATGTTCATACCCTACTTGTTCGCACCCTTCTTGGTATTGTCCAAACTGCTTGACCCGACGCACATGGTTGTTGCCAAAGAGCTTTGGCATGAGGATGCACTGACGACGAGGGATCTACTCTGGTAGCATGGGTGATGCTGTCTCTGGGCACCCACCTGAAGCATGCGCCGAGAACTGATGCGCAACCATGTTGTATGGGCATACTCGCCTCTGCATGGCGATGTTTGTCTTTGTACTATGGTGGTGGTGCGCATGTATGTAGGACTTGGTACCTATGTATGGCCTCCCTGAATGCATAAACAGCTGGTTGGCGCATGGCTCATTTTTCTGAGGATGTGCGTATTTGTATTTTCTCCCAATCATTCTAACTTTTGTATACTCGTTTGTGTAGGGACTTTCTTGGATCGCTCTGATTCCGATGGAGCATGAAAGGAGATTGTCACGCCCCAGTCCCAAAAGTACATAGGACTAGGAACACGTATGCATGCCAGCCGCATGGATATGGCAACTCCAATATATGGAAACCAAAATCCATACGTACGCTGTAATATGAATATAAAATCCACAAGTGGTATAAACATATGTCACAAGTCGCAGGGTACAATCTAAATCTCATCCACAGAAAATCAATATAAATGAATAACCAATATCTATATAACTAGATCTCAGCATAAGTATCTAAGGATGATAGTTGGATGGAGACAAATCCACTACCAACTCGAATGTAAGAGCAAATACAAAATAAGTACAACACAACAACACCATATAAGAATACCAGCTAGTAATCACGGGCTCGAAGAGAGGACATCCACGAAACATATATAACCATCCAAATCTGTGCTCCTGCAAATACTCAAGAACAGATACACCTGGCAGAGGACCAGGTCCTCAGAGGGACGTAACAAGATACAGAAAATACGAGCCAATTTGAATACAGTAAACATGCATATTATTTGAAAATAAATAAGTACACTGTACAAGACCATCTATATGAATGCAAATGAGGACAACTTTTCGACGTATGGGCAAGGGTATGCTACTCGATCTAATCCTCACAACCTCACGCTCGTCAGTGGACATCATCAGCCGACATACCTCTAGGGTAGCGACCCTCAGACTCCATCAATCGACATACCTCTGGGGTAGCGACCATCGGACATGACCCACCATAGTGTGTTCTAGTGACTACGGTGTTGCCAGAGTGGTTAAAAGCCCATACGCCTAATGATTGTCCTCTATGATACTAAGTGCCATGTGTGTGTCAACATATCTAATACATAGTAATGACTGAAAGAAAACTACACATGCAAGAATAAACAGAAATGCAATAAATATACAAAAATATACTAAGCATACAAAATACTGTAAACAATTTGGCAAGGTATCTTGCCTGGGGTCCTGCTGCTGGTATGAATCAGAGTCCAAGTCACAGTCCAAATAGCCTATGTATTACAAATTTATCATGTCAAAAGATAATTTATTTTAATTTATTTAATTCTGGAATAATTACTCTAAAATCCTATTTTAATCTTATTATTCTAATTTTTATGTTAATTCCTAAATTATGTCCAAAGAAACTGAATTTTATCAACTCGAGACTCATGACACGCAAATCGAGGCGATCTGTTGACCGAAAAGTCAACCGACACAAACTCAACTTTCATGCATGATTTCCTGTAGATTTCAGCATAAAAAATATGTTGGAATTTGCGGCTCGTCCGAATTCAAATTTATTTGGGAATTATGGCACATACAAATTTTGTATTGTGCACCGATGGTTAAATTCTAACCTAGAAGTTCTACAGAATTAACAGTATATAAATACTTAGAATTAAATTCTAGAAAAAACATATGTCAATGATCTCGACATTAGCTTTCCGAAACTTTAAACGGTTTATGATTCTGATTCCTGGTTCTCCCGAAATCGCGAAAATATTGAAACATGTCTATTTTTGGACATGCTGTGCTCTATGAATTTTCCAGAATTTAATACTCATAATTTCGTAAAATAAATTATATAATCAGAAAGCTAACCTCAATATCTTTCTAACGCAAGAAACTAGGCCTCGTTTGGAGTCCGGAGCTATGCGCAATGGCTTGTGGAAGATGGAGGAACCCTAGATGGCAATTCTCCAAAATCTCTCTCTAAAATAATGGGATAATTAGGGTTATAATAATATATATATATAGGGATGTACCTGCGGCTGAATGGATATTTATAGGCTGACATGTGTCAGAATCTGATTGGATGGTTTTTGTTATATTATTTGTTTTTGATTTGCCTTTATCAAAATATTATTTAAGTTATTTTAAATCTAAATAACTCCAAATAAATATTAAAACTAATCATAAAAATCTGAAAAAATTACATAAAATATATTTTGAACCTGTAAACCCAAGAAAAATATTTGGGATAATTTTATATTCATAAGTTTACTACTATAATTAGGAGAAGCTCTAAACATTAGTTTATCCATTTAACTAAAAATAAATACTAACATTATTCCAAAAATTCTAAAATAATTCCAGAAAATATATAATAATATTATAAATGCTAGAAAATAACGTGTGTCCATTCTATATTCCTGGGCTTGCACAATAAATTCTACAAGTCCTAAAAATTAGTTATTAGTCTAAATAACTCCCAATAAATACTAAAAGTAATCAGAAAATTCCCAGAAAATTCTAGAAAATATATTTGACTATTTAGAACATAAAATAAAATTTTGGGATATTTTTAATTAAGTTTGAACATAAAATAAATTCTTCAAAGTCCTAGAAAATTAGTATTTCTAGTTTTTAATTAACTAAAAATTATGGAAAAATCCCAATAATCTAAAATAGCCTAAAAATAACTCTAAATAAATATTTATATAAGTAAATATACTAAAAAAAATTTATTTTCTAATTAACTAAGAGAATACTCTAAATAAATTCAACATCTATAATAAATATAATAATATAAAATATACACAAAATACCTATTTTGGGTGAGGGAGTTTACAATCTACCCAACTTAAAACAATTTCGTCCTCGAAATTAAAATAAGGCATAATTTGTTAAATCCTTCACATTCGTACATAAGGTACGTCAATCGCAATTTCTTCCAAAAATTTAAATAATAAAATCTATTCAAATCTATCGCGATCACTTCAAAATTAAGATAACCACTGTTTAAATCAAAATTCAACCTGTCGTAATCTCTTCTCGATTTTTTTTTAAATAATCAACATTCAAATCTAACTCAAGTCTATATGACATCCCATATCAAAATTTATATCACCATTTCCAACTATCATAATCTCCTCTAGACTTTGAACAATAAACAATTCTAATCAAATCTTATTTCTATTCTCAAATTAAGAATTTTGTACTCTTCAAATATTTAAACTCAATTTACATCCTCAATATTTCAAATAGGTGACCCAACAATCAAAATTGAACTTTTAATTCAAATCATCAAATTATAAAATTTAAATCTAATTCACTAATTGTTCAAGTCTAAAATTCTATATTTATCCTCAAAATTTAAATCGATGATTCATCCTTCAATATTCAAAATTTAAATCATGTGCTCAAAGTATAAATATTGGGTCCTCAATATCAAGATTTTAAAATTTGTTAAATCCTCATTATCTTAATCCTTCTTTTAAAATTTCTCAAAATTAAAAATGACTTGAATCTCCCAATCTAATCTTACTTGATCACAATCTAAAAAAAATTCCTCTCAAGTTGGCAATGCTCTGCTACCCAACTTAGAATTTACCCATCTATCACAGAAGGCTATATACTTTAAGAAAAATATTTCTTAATTTATTTACTCATGTCATTCAATCCTCAAAACTTCAACGCCGATTATATCATATGTGATATGTCCTTAATTACGAAAGAATAATCCTCAAGTATGTGATCGGCCTATGGGGTATATCTAGTACTCTCTGTGTATCAAACTTATACCAAGCACGAGGTTTCGTCTTTCCGAAATAAGGGAAGACGGAGATCAATAATAAAGAGTTCAAGGGCGAGGTAATAGAATAGAAGTATCGGGATTAAGGCATTTAAAGAATTCAAATGGAAATTGTTAAAGTAGTTGTGGATTGAAATCCTATTTTGGTAATTCCTATTCACATGCTCGTATTAGTACAGTTATGTAGCCGATACGATACGCTCAGACATGACTAGGGCAAGTATATTCGTCCCAATCACTACATATCGTAATCCACGTAAAGTAGTATTACGAAGGGCGAATCAAGCGCACTAAGGTTAGCTAGACCTTAATACACTGATTCTGAAATGTATTAGTAGGCGTCCCCAATAATACATATCTCATGATCAAGCTCGATAAAAGAGTAAGCTTGCAAAACTAGGCTATAATAGCAGCATAAGTCAAGGTAGTGCAGCAAATATAAGTACGCTACATGATGATGAAAGGAGGTACAAATTAATTCAAGTTCACAAAACAAAACAACTAAGCAACAATAATAAAAGACTCCTTGTCTATGTCGCTAGTCGACCAAATATGGGCAAGGACCTCTAACTTCTATTGTCTGAATAACCACTGTCGTCTTATGCTAGTATACAATTAATGTTGTTCAATCACACTTCAATAATAGGTCAAAAGACTATGTGATACTAGGTTGTGAGGTATACTACCCAACTTAAAACAATAAACTAATACTGTGACAGTCTTAAGGGTACCGTAGAAGCTCCTGTTAAGGTCTTCGAGAAGGGGTCTTGGTACTTGTTAGGGTATCCTCTTATATTACATAGGTCATGGTCGTCTTAACTCTTAGTCATAGTGCAAGTGTCAATAGTAAGAATGGGACAGTTACTGGCCTCAAGGAAAAGGGAATATAACTCGTATTGAGGTATGGTACAAGTTACGCAATTTAAAACTAAGGGATAAGCACCAGGTCTCAATCTACAAGAATAACTTAACTATCAAGTTCTAACTACTAAGCACACAATTTCAAAATTCAAGATTACAACTATAATCCTAGCAAACTATGTGTCCTTAACAAAGAAATAAATTACTTGGCCTACTATCAGAAGTGTCAGGTGGCACGAGTTGAAAGATAAAGAAAAAAAGAACGTAATTTTGGTCGTCGCACAATTAGCGAACGTTAAGGTCACAGAGGAACAACATGTGAAATAGAGGGGCTCTAGGTAGCATCATGGTTTTCCAAGGGGGAGTGGTATACTAGTTGAATGTTCGAGGTATGATCAAGGGAGAAGTGTTGATTGCATTCCTCTAGGCTTCCTAGGGTGCTGTCTACTAATAACAAGACAATGATATAAGTTTATAGTTCTCCAATACTATCTAACTATGAGGGTTAGGTTCAGTCCTAATATTCACTTTTGGTTTTCTATTGGTTCCTCCATACTAGGGTCAAACATTATGGTAAGCTTCTAACTAACTCTAGTAGTATCTATACTACTCTTAAGTTTTCATAATACATCAAGGGATAATGGTAAACCAATCTATAGATAAGGAATTCTAGGTTCACTAGATATTCTAAACTTAGTGGTGTGTCTATATCCTCGTTGTAATCTTAATAGGTATGCTACTCTAATTATCATCCTAATAACAGGGGTTCTTATATTCTCAGCAGAAGGCTATACTCAAGGAACTATTAGGGAAGCACATGAATCAAGCAGGATACAATTGTTCAAATAGAACAGATAGGAGAAAGATGAATCATAGTCAATTGTGGATATATAATAATATTATAAATTCTAGAAAATAACTTGGGTCCATTCTATATTCCTGGGCTTGCACAATAAATTCTACAAGTCCTAAAAATTAGTTATTAGTCTAAATAACTCCCAATAAATACTAAAAGTAATCAGAAAATTCCCAGAAAATTCTAGAAAATATATTTGACTATTTAGAACATAAAATAAAATTTTGAAATATTTTTAATTAAGTTTGAACATAAAATAAATTCTTCAAAGTCCTAGAAAATTAGTGTTTCTAGTTTTTAATTAACTAAAAATTATGGAAAAATTCCAATAATCTAAAATAGCCTAAAAATAACTCTAAATAAATATTTATATAAGTAAATATACTAAAAAAATTTATTTTCTAATTAACTAAGAGAATACTCTAAATAAATTCAACATCTATAATAAATATAATAATATAAAATATACACAAAATACCTATTTTGGGTGAGGGAGTTTACAGAGATCATAGTCACTGTTGTTCATGGTGAATAAGAACATTTCTTGGAGAATTGTCCGCGATCTTCCAACCTAGATCACTGTAGCTTTCCTCCGTATACGACCGGGATGTGATGGATGGATCTCAGGTCGAACCTTGGTGGCCCATCAGAGTGGCAGTGGCGGGGCTAGTTATCCCAACAGAGATTTCTAGTCCCATTCTTTTATATGACATAGTTGGGTTTGCAGAGTCTTGACTCTGCATTGCAAGCTTCCTTGCTATCCATCGATATGGATTCTTTTCTCGCCCTGTCACACCCTAGAACCAAAATACTGGAGAGCAGGAGAGTGACTCAGCCAACCATACCTTATGGTATGGAATACCAAAGTAACCCAGAATATGCTAAGGTTGTTTAGAGACAAGGTAGTGCATGGTACAATCAAGTCACAAAGGGTCAAGAATATTTATGTCTCAATCATCAACCAAAAAATAATAAGAATGAACATGTATGATAAAGCAGTTAGGCGTTCCTAACGCTCTATCAGAATGATCATGAAACTTGTTATACAAGATGGTACACTAGTACATTATGAAGTGTACATGACTATAAGTCAGTCACGGTCTGAATAATATATAATCATGTAGAGGAACTAATGTCCAGATAAACTATGTAATAGGTGCCGTCGGCTAAACGCCAAAAAAGTAATACAAAATGATACTCATAGTGGAGGAGAAAAAACTAACTCAAGTTTCTCGGCAGACATCCTCCTGGTGTGCACCATTGATCAGATACAGGACAGGATCCTCGGGCACTTCTACTAAACCTGGCTACACAAAACCAGCGGGGTCAGGCCCGATAGGAAGTACCATAAAGGAGCACAAGTGAATGAAGCAAAAAACTAATAAAGTACATAAAATAGGAAATCTATGTCACAACTGCATGTGTATGACCTTTCATCGGAGCAGTATGATACCTCTACAACCAAACAAGGACAAGAGGTATCTCACTACTCCGAGACAGGGTATGATTTACCAATTATGAATACGACGAAGATACAACCCATCAATATAATCCAGGATACACATGCCATAATACATGGTAAGATATATATATATATATATAATATAATATAATATAATATAATATAATATAATATAATATAATATAATATAATATGTAGCTTCTGTACATGACCTATTGTGACACATTGGCGCAACCCTACAACCAAACAATGACAAGGGTTAAACCGTCGCACCATAATAGTTTAACCCTACAACCAAACATGTTCCTAGACTACCAGTACATACACTTTTAGATCGGCCAATCAATCTTATGGCTTATTATGTGGAGTCTGAGTTATCTCAGAAGAATAATGCAATATTGGAATCCTCAGATCATACTGATGGTGAGGCGGGCTGGCCGAGCCAATAAACGCATAACACATAGTATGTAAGCACCGGTCCCTCGTAAGGCCACTGCGTAAGTAATCATGTAATGATATATAGTATAGCCGGATACTGCACTCTACTACCTTAGATGATATACGGTATCCGTTGGGGACCAACATAATGCCCTAGGACATATGTCCTAACGATAGCTACCACGCATGATCTCGAGATTTCATTCCTTCTCAATGCTCTATAAGTTCAGTTACTTAATTAGCCATATAGTTATTAGAATATCATGTCATGGTTACATGATCATCCTCCTTAGATGATGCACCGTGGTACATGTACACTAGGTACAAATTTATATTGTTTTTCGAGAGCCAAATATGGATTCCTCCAAGCGTAATGTAAAAAAAATCAAAAAAATATCCTAACCATGATAACTTTATTGACCCACATACAATGTCTGTGCTGGAGAAATAATATAATAATATCACATGTCGCGTAGTATAGGAGGCATTCTCGATGCATAACCTGAAATATGTAATCTCATAGCACGTAGCAAGTTATGTGACACCTCAATGCATATTATAATACATGTACACATAGCACGTAGTAATTGTATCAGCACAAATACAAGAAATTGGGTCGAATCACCAAACTTAAAGTTGGTTGTATGAGCCTTATCACATTGAGACACTTGGTCAAAAATATAATCTCCTCAAATCAGGTACACAGACTATAAATCAATTGGAAGCCTAAATTTATGATATAAAATCCTTGAATTAAGGATTTTTTTGTCGAATGTGAGTGAGGGAAAAAATATGAACTACTTTGGAGCAGATCCACAATCCTTAAACCAAACAAGAATCGGAATTGCAGATATCTCCCGAGCAGAACTACGCCCCTCACTCTATTCAACGAACAAAATGATAAGTTAATCTACTAATCTGAGTTTATTCTGGGTTGCCACATGGTCTACTACAACATATAATCATACTATGCATATAGTCAGTTCTAGCACAGAGCCAGGTCTAGCACAGTCTGGTTACTAAGTCCAGGCTTCCTTATAATAACACAAGCAAGAAGCCACGATCAACCACATAGGGTACGATAAGAAATATTTTAAATAAAATAATTAAACCCAAGAAATCGTGGAACATGTACATAGATTACTATGGTCGCTTAGGATCATATACGCGCATGAGAAGTGCACGCATGGATTGTCATATGGGATAGGCCACATACACTGATCAGGTGCATGAGCAACTGGCCGCATGGATGAGCTGGCCGCATGCTTCCCTAGGCCGCATACTACCCCAGGCCGCATATGGCTCCAGGCCGTACGCTACCCTATGTCGCATGCTACTCCAAGTCGCATGCTCCGGACAAAAGTCCACTCTCTTGGAACAAGGGCCAAAGTGACATGTATTAAATGCGTGTCATTGAAGTGGATGTATCCGAGAGAAAAGACAAAAACCAAGAAAGGATGTGCCAAATAATCAGAGTTATGCGTCTGAAGGAAAGTGGTCGCATACTCTGCTTGCCGCATGGAGGTCGATGCGGCATGGAGGTATCTTAGACTTAACAAATTTCTCATTCGTTCAGCAAGTGAAGACACAAGGGGTTCAAGGATTAGCTCCAGAACACTTGTGTAATGGTCAATCATGCATCCAACAAGATGGACGCATGATGGTTGGCTATACGGCAAAGAGTCCATCCGCATAAGAATCATACCACATGAAAGTCTCGACCGCATGGACGAGCTGGCCGCATGGAAACTTCGTCTTCTCCAGACAGCAAGTTTAGCCATGGCGGAAAAGCTCCAAAAATTCAAAAAATATTTTCTTCATAAAATTTTTATTTTAACTCCAAATTAAGTGAAACAAAAGCCAAAATACTCGAAATGAAGTGCTCCATCAGCCACACAATTTTTCTGAAATACCATATTTTAATAGATCAAAACTAAGAATGAAACCCATAAAAACCCTAATTTTAAAAACTCAGATCTACTCAAAATCGTTCATCAAAACTAAAAACTCCAAGAACTAAAACTAATGAGAACATCAATGAGAATATTTACTATTAAACATATTTTGACTAACTAATCATATAAAAATACAAAAATCTATGGCTTCACCACTTTGAGCAAGAGGTACTTGCCTTGGTGGACTAACAAATATTTTCCTAGAACCAAGTCTAGGGATAAGGATTAAGGTTTCGGTCAAGGGGAGCTCTTGAGAGAAGGAGAAAGAAGAAAGAAGAAAGAAAGTGGAAATGAGGAAGAATAAGAGAGGAGAGAGAAAACCATATATATATATATATATATATATATATATATATATATATATATATATATATATATATATATATATATATATATATATATATACCAAGTGCAGAAATAAGGTTGCCCTAAGATTAAGTCATGACACTATTCAACGAAATCTCCACCATATAAAATAGGCTTCATGGTTCCAAGAGTGAACTGGATCTGGTATCCATCCTGTATATGGGTCCTAGAACAGGTTATGGAAATTTCTAAGGTGTTTATTGCTGATCTCGTATAGTTTTCCACAATAAACATGAATACAATTAAATAAATACAACATATTTAACCGAAACCAACATATAAATTCAGCATGAATACATCTACAGGAAAAATTTTAAATATCACAAATTCAAGAATACTAAATCTGAGAACAGGTGTGACATCTCTACCCACCTTAAAAAAAATTTGTCCTCAAAATTCGCTAGGCTAGTCGAGCTGATCACCAAGCAAGAAAACTAATAGACCAAGCAGGAGACTCATGATCCAATCAAGAAACTCATGATCTAGAAAACCTCATGAACTACCGAATCTCATGAACTATAGCTAACTGAATACCAAGCATAACAAAATAGGCAGGTTAAAAGCAACAACAATATAAATAAAGGCACAAGCAATCCACACAATCAAAAGGAAAGAGAAAGAACATGAGGCATACGAATACATATGTCTTCTGAGTCAGTCAAAATAGGAACCCGTCCTTGCTGGCTTATGCTGACTCCCAAAAATGGACAGGGATCAACTCTCAAGATAAATTGGTACCAACGACTTAGTAAAAAATATGACTCTGCCCAGGACATACCTTCGTAGTCGGGATATATGACATATATTATGTATCACGAGATACAAAGGCAGAAGAGTGAGATGAAAGATCATCTCCATTTATCGAATATATGAAACCCAAAAGATAGATAAAATGGGAAGAACTCAAATCTTACCCTAGACTTGACCACCTTCTGCTAATATATGTTCTAGCATGCCAGACTTACCTTGGTCACGTCTCGGTGTTGCTGGAACTCTGTCCTGAGGATCTCTCTGCGGTCCGAACTTATGTTGTCTCTGGTAAAACACATGTGCTTGCATCAACATCGGAAGTTGGGCTAACGATCGTACTGCTAAAACTTGCTCTTGGCACAGAACTGCTCCTGGAGCTGGCAAAGCTAAAAATTATTTATATGGTCCTCCCTGCCTCTGTATTTGTGGGCAAGTAGCTATCATGTGGTCGGAACACCCACACCTCAAGCATCTTCAACTTGCCACCCTACATACATCCTGGGTGTGACCTTTTTTGCCATAATAGGTACATCCTACTGGATCATGGGACCTTGTTAATGTTGTCTCGGTTGTTGTTGCCAAGTTGTCATTATCTCATCTGATGCCATTGTCCCTGTGGTACCAAATCATAAATAAAAATGCCGGGTACTAGTCCTTCACTTGTGTTATGGACATGAGACCTCTTATGCTGTCCACTCCTTGAAGCTAACCTCTGGATGGTAAGCTCATGCCTCATGGCTGCTATCAACATGACATTGAATGTCTGATAGTCATGTTCTTCAACTAGTTGCAGAATCTCAAAATGAATCCCTTGCTAGAATCTCATACCCCTTGCTTGCTCCATCGTCACCATAGCGGGAGCAAACCTGCTCATCCTGTAGAACTCTGCTGCATATCCATCCACTATTCTGTCGGATTACCTGAGATTAATAAATCTCTGCTGCAGCTCGTACTGTACTACTACTCCGAAATACTTAGCTCTGAACATGGTCCTAAAGTTATCCTAAGAGATAGGATGCCTTAAGCCGACTTCCTCGGTCGCCTACCAGTCACGAGCAAGATCTTGTAGTTGTAGTCGAACTTTGTCGACTTTTTCCTCTTCTGGAATATTAGCTGTCGCTATGATCGTCTCAATGTCTTGAAGCCAAGCATCCGCTGTAATAGCATCCTCTGTTATATCAAAATAGCTTAGGTTGAGTCGATATAATCTGTATGACGTCTCATAATCTTGGTGTCGAAGAAGAATAAGGACACCAAGATATTAAATGACAGGATATGAAAGAATAAGGAAGCAAACTGTTGATAGTTCAAGCTTGGTGTCGAAGAAGACAAATTCAGGATATCAATGGAAACAGTTTTTATTGAGACCCCTAGAACAAGATACCCCACAAGTTTGAAAAGACAGACATGCATGGGCCACCACTAAAACTTTGTCACACCCCAGAACCAGAAGACTGGAGAGCGGAAGAGTGACTCGGCCAACCATACCTTACGAAATACTGATGTAACCCGCAATATGATAAGGTTGTCTAGAGACAAGGGGGTGCATGCTACAATCAAGTCATCTAGGGTCAAGAACATCTATGTCTCAATCATCAACCAAGAAACAATAAGAATGAACATGTAAGATAAAGCAGTTAGGCGTCCATAATGCTCTATCAGAATTATCATAAAACTAATTATACAGGATGGTACACTAGTACATTATCAAGTGTACATGACTGTAAGTCAGGCATGGTCTGAATAATATATAATCAAGTGGAGAAACTAATATCCAGATAAACTGGCTAACAGGTGTCGTCGGCTAAACGCCAAAAATATAATATAAAATGATACTCATAGTGGTGGAGAAGAAACCCACTCAAGTTTCTCGGCGAACATCCTTCTGGTGTGCGCCATCGGTCAGATACAGGACATGATCCTCGGGTTCTGCTACTAAACCTAGCCAAACAAAACCAGCGGGGTCAGGCTCTTATAGCAAGTACCACAAAGGAGCATACATGAATAAAGCAAAAACTAATAAAGTACATAAAATAGGAAATCTGTGCCATAACTGCAAGAGTATAACCTTTTATTAGAGCAGTAGGACACCTCTACAACCAAACAAGGACAAGGGATATCGCACTACTCTGAGATAGGGTACAATTCACCAATTATGAACACGACGAAGATATAACCCATCAATATAATTCAGGACATACATGCCATAATATAAGCTAAGATATAGATATAATATACAACTTCGGTACATGACCTATTGTGATACATTTGCGCAACCTTACAACCAAATAAGGACAATGGTTGAACCATCGTACCATAATAGTTCATGTCCCTAGACTACCAGTACATACTCTTTTAGAATAGCCAATCAATCCTACGGCTTATTATATGGAGTCTGAGTTATCTCAGAAGAATAATGCAATTTTGAATCATCAGATCATACTGATGGTGAGACGGGCTGGCCGAGCCAATAAACACATAGTATATAGTATGTAAGCACCGGTCCCTCATAAGGCCACTGCACAAGTAATCATATAATAATATATAATATAGTCGAATACTGCACTCTACTACCATAGATGATATACAAGGACCAACATGACGCCCTGGGACATATGTCCAAATGGTAGCTACCACGCATGATCTCGATATTCCATTTCCTTCCAATGCTTTACAAGTTCAGTTACTTAATTAGCCATATATTTATTAGAACATCGTGTCGTGGTTACACGATCGTCCTCCTTAGATGACACACCGTGGTACGTGTACGCTTGGTACAAATCCATATTGTTGTTCGAGAGCCAAATCTGGATTCCTCAAAGCGTAATACAATAAATCAATCAAACAAATATCCTAACCATGCTATGGTTGTTGACCCACATACCATACCCGTGCTGGGGAAATAATATGTTAATATCATCTGTCGTGTAGTATATAAGGCATTCTCGATGCACAATTCGAAACATGTAAACTCATAGCACGTAGCAAGTTATGTCGTACCTCAGTGCATATTATAATATATGTACACGTAGCACGTAGTAATTGTATTAACACAAATACAAAAAAATTGGGTCGAATCACTAAACTTATAGTTGGTCGTATGAGCCTTATCACATTGGGATACTTGATCAAAAATATAATCTCCTTAAATCAGGTACACAGACTATCAATCAATTGGAAGCCTAAATTTATAATGTAAAATCCTTGAATTAATGATTTTGTCGTCGAACGTGAGTAAGAAAAAATATGAATTACTCTGGAGCAGATCCACAATCCTTAAATCAAACAAGGACCAAAATTGCAGATCATCTCCTGAGCAGAACTACGCCCCTCACTCTATTCAACAAATAAAATAATAAGTTAATCTACTAATCTGAGTTTATTCTGGGTTGCCACATGGTCTACTACAACATATAATCATACTATGTACATAGTCAGTTCTAGCACGTAGCCAAGTCTAGCACAGTCTGATTACTAAGTCCACTATTCCTTAGAATAACACAAGCAAGAAGTCACGATCAACCACATAGGATAAAATAAGATATATTCTAAATAAAATAATTAAATCCAAGAAATTGTAGAACATGTACATAGATTACTGGGGTCGCATAGGATCACATACGTGCATGAGAAGTGCACACATAGATTGTCACATGGGACATAATGCATGCACTGATCAGGCTTATGAGCAACTAGCCGCATAGATGAGGTGGCCGCATGGACGACCTGGCTGCATGATGCCCCAGATCACATACTACCCCAGGCCGTATATGGCTCCTGGCTGCATGCTACCCCAGGCCGCATGCTTCTCCAAGTCACATGCTCCGGACAAAAGTCCACTCTCTTGAAATAAGTGCTGAAGTGACATGTATTAAATGCGTATAAGTGAAGTGGATGTGTCAAAGAGAAAAGACAAAAACCAAGAAAGGATGTGCCAAAAAATTAGAGTCATGCATTCGAAGGAAAGTGGCCGCATACTCTGCTTGCCGCATCGAGATCGATGCCGCATGGAGGTATCTTGGTCGTAGCAAATTTTTTATTCGTTCAGTAAGTAAAAACACAAGGGGTTCAAGGATTAGCTCCAGAACACTTGTGTAAAGGTCAGTCATGCATCCAATAAGATGGACGCATGCTGGTTGGCTATGTGGCAAAGAGTCAAGTCGCATAAGGATCATGCCACATGGAAGTCTCGGCCGCATGGACGATCTAGCCGCATGTGAACTTTGTCTTCTCCAGACAGCAAGTTCAGCCATGGCAAAAAAGCTCCAAAAATCCAAAAATTATTTTTGTCATAAAAACTTTATTTTAACTCTGAATCAAGTAAAACAAAAGACAAAATGTTCGAAATAAAGTGCTCCATCAACTACAAAAA
Source organism: Iris macrosiphon (assembly GCA_036927795.1). Lineage (NCBI taxonomy): Eukaryota > Viridiplantae > Streptophyta > Magnoliopsida > Asparagales > Iridaceae > Iris > Iris macrosiphon. The sequence goes on along the minus strand of JAYESA010000019.1, from coordinate 54,453,587 downwards.
CTGATTTTCTAAAATACCATATTTTAATAGATCAAAACCAAAAAAAAATTTTGGAACCCATAAAAATTCTAACTTTAAAAACTCAAATCTACTCAAAATCGTTCATCAAAACCAAAAACTTCAAGAACTAAAACTAATGAGAAGGAGAACATTTTTTATCAAACAAATTTTAACTTACTAATCATATAAAAAATACAAAAATCTATGGCTTCAACACTTTGAGCAAGAGGTACTTGCCTTGGTAGACTAACAAACCACTTCCTAGAACCAAGTCTAGGAATATGGCTTAGGGTTTCGTCAAAGGGTGCTCTTAAGGGAAGGAGGAAGAAGAAAGAAGAAAGAAAGTAGAAATAAGGAAGAATGGGAGAGGAGAGTGAAAACCATATATATATATATATATATATATATATATATATATATATATATATATATATATATATACCAAGTGGAGAAATGAGGTTAGCCCTAAGATTAAGTCATGATACTCTCCAACCAAATCTCCACTATCCAAAATAGGCTTAGTGGTTCCAAGAGTGAACTGGGTCTGGTATCCATTCTGTATACGGGTCATAGCACAGGTCCATGGCAATTGCCAAGGTGTTCACTACCGATCTCGGGTAGTCTCCCATAATAAACATGAATATAATTAAATACATATAACATATTTAACAGGAACCAACATGTAAATACATCATGAATACATCTACAAAGAAAATTTTAAATATCACAAATTCAAGAATACCAAATATGGGAACGGGTGTGACACACCATGTGGTTTGCACCGAGGAGTCTTGCTGAAGTGATGACCCAGAATGCATTGAGCTGCCAGCTTCACACATTTTGGTACAAGAAATAGCATAGAGGTGTCTCCTTATTCTCACAGACTTAGAGTATTACTACAAGCCTGCTATAGGATATATGACTAAGGATATAGGATGAGAGGATACTCAATCACTACTAGGGTCACTTCTATCTATTGAAATTGCTATCTTTATCATTTAAAATAATTACTTCTTTGAAATATTACTATCCTTTCTTGACGTTATCATATTTTGTCCAATATTTATTCTTTGTTTGAATCTGTCTTCAGGATGCCTCCGAAGACTCGATCGTAGTGCTCTGGAGAAGTTTCTGTGAGGTTCGTTAGTTCATCACCTCAGAGACAGACAGCAGCGACCGTTCCGTCTTCTACCACTCAGAGGATTGCTTCACCAGTCTAGGTGGATATTTCAGCAACAGCTTTTGTGGGTGCTCTACCACCAGTTTCGAGGACTGTTCCATCAGTCATGGAGGATCTTTTATTACCACCACCCATGCCAGCAGATGGAACGCAGATGTTTGTTATATTCCAGGAGATGATGGAAGCACAGCAGAGACAGACGGATGCTCTACGTCAGGGCATCGAGAGTGCTTACCAGCTAGCACTAGCTACTGTGGAGAGGGTAAAACTTGTTCAGCCATAGACCGTACCACTTTATCCTACACAATACTAGCCGAGGCCGGGTACCATCATTGACTTCAAGAGGATGAGGCCCAAGAATTTTAATGGCATTGAAGGGATATTATACCCGGACGATTGGATCGAGGATGTTGAGAGATACCTGATGCTAGCACAGATTCTAGAGGGCTTACAGGTAGAGGCAGCGGACAGCCAGATATTCGACATTGCGCTGACATGGTTCCGCACAGACCCGAGGATCGTAGTGCCATGAATAACTTGGAAAGATTTCAAAGAGATTTTCAAGAAGAAGTTCTTTTCAGATGTGGCTCTGAGTGCTCTAGAGAGCCAATTCCTAGATCTTTTCCAGGAAAATATGATGGTGGACGAGTATGCAATAGAATTCTGCAGGCTAGGCAGATTTGTAGAGGGACAAAATCCTCTAGGAAAGGCCTGAAATTTTGGAAGAGTTTGATTAGGGAGATCAAATCTCTTACTAGAGGACATCGCACAATGATATTTAAGGATATCCTGATGGACGCATAGAGAGTAGAGGATGACTTAGAGCTCAAATCTAAGATGATGCGAGACACGTCAGGAGTAGCTGGTAGTAGTATGGCTCCGGCCAAACGACCCCATTTGCAGTAGCAGAGGACCTTCCAGCAGCAGAGACAGCAGTTTCATGTACCATTTAAAGTACCAGTACAACAGGCATACCAGGCACCGTGACCAGCATAGCAGGCCCCGTAGTATACATACTGTGGAAAGATTTGATATACATAGGAAATCTGCAAGAAGATGCTTGGAGTGTGCCTCTATTGCAGAGCGCCAGGCCACCAGTTGAGGGTGTGTCCAGTGGCTCTAGTTCTAGTAGGCTAGGGAGTAGAACCGACATAGAGATCACTAGTGAGGCCATCTGCGGGACAACAGATAGGACCTCCTTTACAGACTCAGCAGCAGCATTATGTCTAGCACCAATAGCAGCAAAGAGGTGCACCGCGAGGGTGAGGTTTTGCAATAAATGTTGAGGAGGAGGATCCAGTTGGAGATATGATATCAAGTTCAGTTCTCCTTGATTATATTCCAGCTTATGCTTTGTTTGATTCTGGTGCTTTTCATTCTTTTGTATTTGTATCTTTTTCTCTTAAGCATCATTTAGAATCTGAACCTTTGGTTAGGACTTGCAAGATCACGACTAGGGAAGCTATTATCCTGGTCAGTAATATTTACAAGGATCGAAGAGTTATACTAGGAGGCTGGGAGTTGAGCACGTGCTTACTCGTAATACCACTTTCGAGCTACGATGATATACTCGGGATGGATTGGTTAAGTAGACACCATGCTAATTAAATTATCGTGGAGGCAGAGTTTTGTTTTGACCGTCAGGAGAGCCAGAGTTTGAGATTGCCAGAGGAGGAACGGAGCAGAGCGAGGATGCCATCTCAGAGTCATGGTGGAAGAGAAGGAGTTGGCACATCCATTGATAGAAGAATTCATAGATATTTTTTGGAGGAGTTGCTGGTTTGTCGCCCGACCAAGATGTTGAGTTCTCTATAGATTTGGTGCCAGGCAGAAAGCCGATATCTCAGTACGTCTATGGAGTTAACAACATCGAACTGGTAGTATTGAAGAAGTATGTGGATGAGTTGCAGGACAAAGGCTACATTCGATCCAGTTTATCACCATGGGGTATTCCAGTATTGTTTGTATTGAAGAATGTTGGGTCAGTATGCATATGATCGACTACAGGGCTCTGAACAACCTCAATATCAAAAGCAAATATCTGTTACCGAGGATTGACGATCTCTTCGATCAGTTGAACGGAGCGAAGGTATTTTCAAAGATAGACTTGAAGTCAGGTTACCACCAGGTGAAACTGAAGAAGGAAAATATTTTAAAGACAACTTTTCAGACTCGGTACGTCCAGTTTGAGTTCATGGTGATGCCGTTTGGGTTCACAAATGCCCCGACGATATTTATGAATCTGATAGGCAACAGCTGCAATAGCAGTATCAACAACAACTATAGTAGTAGCAGCAATAATAATAATAAGGAACCAAGCTGTAGTAGTAATAATCGAGCAGCAACTCAATAGAGCAGGTAGTATAAAACCCCCTTCCTAGAAAATCGTATATACCATTTTTTATTTATTAATTATTAATTAGATTGTAGTAATTAGGTCTAAATAGGAGAATTAGATTTTTAATAATTTTTATGTTAGGTGTTCGGGCACTTAGATGACTTATGGGACCATCAGAAATTTTTTCGGAATTTATTCCATGTAGGAGACCCCTTAAGCAGTTGCTAGCCTAATATTGTGCATTACCCTAATCTATAAATTTTCTTATGAGTATATATATATAATATATATGTATACACAAATATATATATGTATATATATATTTATAAGGGAAAAGAAAAGAAAGCAAAAGAATTTAATAAGAATTTACTAATAATAATAATAATAATAATACACTACTCTAACAACTAGTTGCTGAAACTTTAGTAACTTAGCTTCAGCAGCTAGTAACCAACAGGACCCGCCCCCCCCCTTTTAGCATTTCATTAGCCCAGGACCCGCCCCTTTGGCCGAACGAACCCATCCGCTCCCTCTCTCTTTCCCCATCATATAATATATATATATATATAGTTATTTCACAAAAACCCTAACCTAAATCTCCAGACCTCTTCTTTCCATCTAGAGCCGTCACCGCAGCCAGAGAAGCCCCACCAAGCCATCCAACCATCCCGACGACTCCGACCTCGCTCCCTGCAGAATCCCACTCGAAGCACCTTCGCTCCGGAGTGATTTTCCGTCGACTCGCTCAACCAAACGTTGTTCCGTCTTCATAGGTATGCTCACCCCTTAACCCTCTTCCATAACTATTTTATAGCCAACCTCGGAAAATGTGTGTCCCTAGACAAAAAATAGCTCCCAAGTCGGCACGAGCAGACAGAATTCTGAAATCACAGAATTCCAGAATGACCACCCATATTGCCGAGTTCGTATCTCCCACCACAGAGATCCGAATTCGGTGATTCTTTTTGATACCTGTAGAATACCTGACCTAGTTTATTTTCTGTTAAATAATCCTATGCTATTAGTTGCTGTGGACATAATTATATTCGTCACAAAACTGCGCGCACCCACTTTTTTTAGTTTTTCAAAAGTTGGAAAATGGAGCGCGCCCCGCCAAACGGGACCGCCCCGCCGTGTGTCAAGTGTACCGAATGGTGCACGCAGCGTAACCGGACATGTGAAAATTTGTGGGGACTGATTCGGACGCGTGTGCGTGCCGGAATCAGGCCGTATCCGCGGACACACCCCGTGTCATAACTTTTGTGGAACTCGCACGTATTTTGTGCACGCTTGTCAGATTGCGACGAAACTTGCGCCACTGGACTCGTGGTAATACGCTGGTCCTGTGACCCAATTTTCACGCAATTCTGAGACGGTTGACCAAATCGCCAATTGGCGGGCCCACAGTTGACTTTTCGGACAAATTTTGTTCGGCTCATCGGATTTCACATTTGGACATACCGTTGGGTTCGTATTGACATTTAGAGTTGTTTGACCTATAGTTTGTCCCATTTAGAGACTGTTACCCTCGGCACGCTTTTCGGTGCAAAGTGGGCCACACGTGGACCCCACTTTTGCCCAAAATTACCGTTTTGCTCCTGTGTCCAAATTGGACGAAAGGGATGTGCTTTTTAGCTATTTTGCTCATTCCGGAAACGTTGGTGATATTTATTTCAGCATTCGAAGACGTTTGTTCAGAGTCCTTAGTTCCAGGTTCTGTGTCCTTGACATTTAGGCGCGTACACTTTACAGATTTCTTGCCAGGCAAGTATACCTTGCCATTGTACTATTTTTACATTCCATATGAGGCATGCATGTTTATTTTCTGTTTATTTAGTTCATTTATTTTAACTGCTATATAAACTGCGCGTCCAAGGAAACTTGGGTGCAACGACGGTGTCGTCGTACTATGTTTTTATTTATGTATATGCATTAGACCTACTTTATGAGACTACCCCATCTTCATGAGGCATTTATGTTTCATTGGCCATGACACTATTCTTATACGAGTGTGAGTCACATGTAGGACACGGACTTGCGTACTCGACTGGCCACTGGTACGTATAGGTCGTGCGACGGATAGGGATAACTGCCAATAGAAACTTTGCATGCTAGTAGACCTGGCAGTTATTAGAGGTTTATCGTGTCATGGACATGACATGCTTAGAGCATTGGGTGGGGAGAACAACAAGTACCGCATTTGAGCTCCTTTGCACTTTTTCTGTGACGCCCGGATTCTCCGCTGGAGATACGGGTGGTGATGACCCATATATATATTGTACATTGGCGGGCCTCTGCCGTTCAAAAGACGACGTGCCTTTGGGCCCCTGGATCTTCAAAAGAGAACCATGCCAAATCCCAGTTTTCAGCCAGATAGCTCACTTGTGGGGAAAGGTGTTCTTAACTGCATTCACTTAGACGGTTAGGCGACCCCAATGGATATTTATTTTCAGTACTTTATTGGCATATGCTTTTTGTATCTTGTTACGTCCCTCTGAGGACCTGGTCCCTTTCCAGATATAGATGAGCAGGAGTACCCGCAGGAGTATGGACCTGGACCTGACGCTACCTATCAGTCTGAGACGATCTTACCTTCTGATTATATGTGATTCATGGCAGCTGTTTAGAGATTTTAGTTGCTATTCTTTTCTAGACATTTATTCTTATATTAGAGTTTATTCTCTTCTCTCTTTAGTAGTTCATTATAGTCGAATTGCAGTGGATTTATTTCCACCCGACTATCACACTTTGAGATTACTATTTGAGACTGCTTCTTTGATATCCAGTTATTGATTTCCATTATTCTATTATTTGTGCTGTGGATGAGATATAGAACTGCGTGTGACTTGTTGTGACATATATTACCACTGTGGATTGGATATTCATGTACAGCGTACGTGTGTATATGGTTTCCATATATTGGAGTTCGTATACATACGGCTGGCGTGTTACGTATTCCTAGTCCTACGTATTTTGGGACTGGGGCGTGACAGGTAGTGCATGCATGTGTTCAGGTATTCGAGAGAAAGTAAGGTGTATTACCTAGTATTGGTTATATGTGAAGAAACAGGTAAGTGGTAATGAGTGCTTGGGTTTTGGCAACTAGATAGGAGTCAGTAGGCAGGCAGTGCCTGTTGTAAGTGCAAGTTGTAAGGGGAATTAAGACTGGACAGCGTAGAAGTGACTGATACCAATGAGTACTAGTGTAGGTGGGTATCTGTGTATGAGATACCAGTGAGGTGAGTAGATGTATCTATTTGGGTGCACTAGGAAATAATTAAGATATGTTATAAGATATTTATATATTAGAGTATATTATATAATCTATGATGCATAGTAATGTAGGGGGTATCTAATGAGACTAGTTGGTATCTTAGTGTTGGATTAAGGTATATAATATGAGTTAGAGTTAGAGTTAAGGTATTAAGTAAATATCTTAGATGCTAAGTATTATGATACCAATATATATATATATATATATATATATATATATATATATATATATATATATATATATATATATATATATATATATATTACTTAGTGTTAATGGCTAGTATAGCTAAATACCCAAGGTATTGGACTAGGTATTAGTTATGGAGCTAGATAATGAGGTAATACTAAGGTATTGACCTAGTTTGACTAGAATGACCAAGGAATGACAGAGAAAATTATATTTAGTACATTTTGCCTCATTTCTCACTTTAGTACACCAAGTAACATGATATTCCTATTTAGATGTGTGTGACACCAGCTCGGATACCGAGATATATCATTTGCTCAGGACCACAGACGAGTACATTCTCTGATAGTTTTCTTATTTGATAGCCTCTGTGTTCATGTATTTAGTATTAAGATATTTGATTATTGACATAATGGTTTCACAGATTGGTATACGTGGATCTTGGTCATGAGATATTATTGTCATGGTTACTCAGTATCGTCGTGTCTTATTTTCGTGATTACTCAGCGACCACTGTGATATCTTAGTGATTATATAGACTGTGATCATAGTGCATGATATTATAGACCGTGCAGTGTGATATATATGTTGTAACGTGTCGTGATTTGGATTTGTGTACTAGTCGGGGGTTAGAAAAGTATTAGTGGATATGTGATCATACCTTATAGTCCATGATTTAGTATAGCCCGTGATAGTTAGCAGATCATGTCACTCACACGTGATCACATTAGCTCACCTTTTATATACAGCCCGTGTTAGGCCCAAGCCAATCAAATTATCTTACTAATATTTCAAGAAACATTTACATATATATTGTTTCCTCTATTCCAGTTTATTATATTATTGTTTTTCACCATATTGTTCTTATTTTTTGCCATTATTTATCATGATGCTATTTCTCGTGATACATGCTAGTTCAGTTACTTTCATCATTTATGTTCATTGCTATTATTGTTTCATAGTTTTTGTCAATTATTGGAACTACTATTTGGGTTATACTTTGCTACAATCCTAACTGGATATATTTTTTAGATAATTCATTAGAGAACTGATATCCTACGCACTACGGGCCACTGGATGGTGAGCCAATTGAGTTATCACCCGTAGAGCCGGTTGAGTTAGTTCCAGCTATTGATGAGGCATAATTAGTTTATTCTTGATTGTATATGTCAGTTAGACTTTGTCATTGTATTATTATTTGATGTCTTATGTAGAGATTAGACTTGGACTTGTGATATATTTGTGACTTTATCTCTTTTCTTCTATTCCATATCGTGCCTTATCATCCTCTAGTTTGTTACTATAATTGAGTATTGTTAACCATTACCATTTTATTATATTGTCCTTTATTTGGAATTGAGATAGCTTGACAGGTACCTTATGCATATTGTGTGAGATATTTAGATAGTATTGTAGACGTAGACATCATTCTACTGTCGATGCTGCGGCGTAGGCTGGACGTACCCATGTACTCGGGCTCTTATACCGGGTACAAGTTGTGATATCTTTTGTGCTCTTCTCTCCAGCGACGACTGTCACTACCATATTCTAGAATAGGGATATTTTCATCTTTTCATTATTTAATTTAATGTGTTAATATATTGTATGATATTTATATATTATTTATAGTATTTCTTAAATACATGGGTTATTGGACTGGACCTAGAAATCCACTAGTAGAACCTCTGACCAAATTATAGGTCTATGGACATTAATTAGAATTTTAATATTAGGAATTATATTTAATTATTGAGATTTTATTTGATTATTGTACATTACCGTTGCTTCGATAATTGGAGCGCTACACTAGCCATTGCCTTCCTACTAATTTCATACCCTTGTCCTAGATATGCCAGCTTTCTATTTTGATCCTTGTATAACTTATAACTATGCCCTTTTATATTTTATTTTAGTCGCACAACATTCGTCGCAAACGATTATATTAAATTATGTATAAATCCAACTTTGTATCCTTATGCGTTCCAATCGAAATTGGAGACACAATCTCGACCCATTTTGTGCAACCCAAATTATGATAATATTCTATTCTGAGTCTTCTACATCCATGACACTAGTGTCCCACCTTATTTTAACCCTATGTACTTCTAATTAATTTTAGAACACTAATTATATTAATTTTAATTAAATTAATCCAAAACCCTACTTTGTGTAACTTTTTAATTGTTGGGCACTTTTATGCAAAAGCGTAATGAGATGTCCACACCCCATTGGATCCAACACATGAAGAAACCCTATTTTCTTTCATGTGATTTTTTCCAAAATTTAGGACTGTGTAACACTCAACATCAACCCCTCATCAATCCTAGCCATCCATTTCAAACAATACAATCCTAACCCTCCAAATATCTACATGTAAAATCCAAAGCCCCTTTCCAAGGAGTATTGACTGGCCCAACAATCTAGGTCAACACCCAACCTTACTTTTCTACACATATATATAACTTTTCCTATATTTTTTTATTCATCATAATCCCTAAACTATTCCTAGCCGTAACCTAACACCCTCTGCTGTTCATCTTCATCACCCCTCCTCCTACCGACCGAAGCACTCGCCGCTGAACCGCCAGCACCACCGCCTCCGTTTACCATCTCATCCATCATCTTCATCCCTGCCGACCCGGCCGACTGGATCCCAACCCGCCTGACATCACCGGACCCGACTCGCCTGAGATCCTGCCGCGGCCATCCATCATCCCGACCTCGCCGACCGCCTGCACCGAGCTACACCTCACTGTTTCCTTCCCTCACGATCGCTTGAACCATCTCCTCCCATCCCTCGACGACAGCATCACCTCCCGAGCTTGACTGAACGCTGCCATCACCGCTGAACCGCCGTTCTCTCCTCGACAGCACAGCTCCTTGACGACTGAATCCCTCGACGATTGAACGCTGCCTGCACGCCATCATCTTCACCGAACTCGACAGCCCAGACCTCAACCTGATGCCTCCCATCGATGACTAAATCGATGACTCGACGACAGCAGCCGACTGAGCTCCTCCTCGACAGCACAACCGAGACTCACCTGAAACTGTTGACACCCACTCGTTCACGTGCGTGCAGGTTTGGGTTATTCCTTTCATGTTTGTGTATATGTACGTGTGAATGATGTTAGGATGTTAGCGTATTGTGTCGTGACAAGTTCGTTAGTTGTTCATTGCTAGACGTTAAGGAAGTAGACCTAGAAACTCGTATGCGTATACGTACGCGTATATGTATAATATTCAAATTGATATATATATATATATATATATATATATATATATATATATATATATATATAAAAGTAATTGAATGCTAATACTAGTTATGACTATGTATAAAATTATACTATATGACCCTAGTGTTAATTATGGATATCCCGTATTTATATTGGTCATGTGACCCTGAATATTGTGAGTTGACTGCCTTATATACATTGACATACTGGCAAGATATGTGTTAGTGATTGTAGGTCTGATTATTCACAACATTTGAGGACGTGACACCCGTGCATCTAGACGCACACTTGACCATGTTAGATGACAAGTAGCATCCTTAGCGTAGTCTTTGAGTTCAGTGTACTTATGATATTATGTATGTTAGTATATCGACTGATTCTATATTATCATTAAATGATGTCTATAGGACTGTTGGATTATTCAGACAAGATCTCAAAATTAGGATATTGGTATTTCCAGCAGAGGACCACAGGCGAGTACATTCTCTGACAGTTTTTATTATGTTGATTATCTCTATGATTCTAGTTGTATAGCGTACATAATTCTGACACTATGTATACACGAGTTGGCATCATTGAGACCGATCACGAGGAGTCGTGATTGGAATCCATCGTGCAAGCTCGGGACAGAGAAATATTAGTAGATTATGTGATCATATCCAACTCTACATGCATCATAGCTAACCCACACCACATGTCGGTGCAGCCTGACCATTACATGCCTCATAGCCTGTTATATATGATTAGCCTGACTATTGCTTTCATTATAGCTATCCGGATGGTTAGCCTGACCTTACATGAATCATAGCTAGTCATATATAGCAATCTTGATCAGACCCAAGCCGATCATATGATATGCTAATATTTTACACACTTAGCTAGATAGTCTCTACATGTATCTCTAGTTTATTGATGTAGCATTTCTCTAAGTTCTAGTTATTGTTCTAGCATTCACTTATATTCTAGTTTATTGTTCTAGCACGCACTTGTATTATGTTCATTGCTAGTTGTACCATTGATGATGACATATGCTCCAGTATTTCTTATTTCCAGTATTTTATTATTCTAGTATTGTTTATTGCCAGTATTTATATCCATCTTATATTTCTTTACACTGTATCATAGTTTTTGTCAATATATCTGGAACTGCTATTAGTGCTTGTACTTCGCTCCAATCCTGACTGGATATTTTTTTCAGAGGATCTTGAGAATTTTTGTCCTACACATTATGGATCAGGTATAGACGCGGACTACACATCTGAGATATTAGAGGAGTCTATTTCATTAGAGGAGACACTACCTGCAGCTATTTAGACAGCATTTATTTTTATGCATTTGAGACTTATTTTGAGGTTTATTTTAGTTATGTTGAGACTTATGTAGAGTTTAATTTGAGACTTGTGGAGACTTTCTTTTTATGTTGGACAGCTAGATTGTGGTTTATCTCTATTTTGAGACATTATCTTTGACTATGTCATTCTTTCTTATCTTTTATCGTGTTATTTATTTCTTATAGCTATGTGATTGAGTATATATTATTGAACTGTTGAGCAATATATTATTCATTGTTCTCCTTATGGAGTTGATATCATTGACAGGTTGTGAGTTATATTTAGTATTATAGAGACCTAGACAGCGTTCTACCACCAATGCTGCGGCGTTGGCTGGACGTACCCATGACTCATGCCAAAATTTTGGGTGCAGTGGGCAGACCTTCATCGTCGTCCCTTGGAGTTTAAAGAGGGTGATCATGTCTTCTTGAGGATATCACCTACTAGAGGTACTATTCGATTCGGAGGCTATGACAAGTTGAGCCCAAGGTATATTGGACCATTTGACGTACTAGAGAGAGTGGGTGAAGTGGCGTATCGACTTGTGCTACTACCTTCACTCGAGGGAGTACATGACGTATTCCATGTTTCGCAACTTAGGCGATATATGGCAGATAGCAGTCATGTTCTCGACCACTCTGAGATCACCATTGGGCCGAGCTTGTCATACCAAGAGCAACCCATGGGGATCCTTGATCGTCGAGAGAAAGTGTTAAGGAACCAGTCTATTCCCTTGGTCCATGTGTCATGGAAGCATAGCGCGCTAGGAGAATCTACTTGGGAGCGCGATGACGACATACAAAAATATTTTTCGTATCTATTCGTAGATCAAGGTATGAATTTACTTTGTTCATTTCTATCATATACCATCCTTGATTTTCTATCATGGCTTCGTTTTAATTTCGAGAACGAAATTTTTATAAGTTTAGGACAAATTTGTGTTTGGCTCACCGGAATCTAAAATTGGACATACCGTTGAGTTTGTATTGACATTTAGAAATTGTTTGACTTATAACTTGTCCCATTTAGAGACCTTTACCCCTGTCATGCATTTCGGTACAAAGTGGGCCACATGTGGACCCGCTTTGACCCAAAAGTACTGTTTTACCCCTGTGTCAAATTGGACGAAAGGGTAGTATTTTCTAGCTGTCTCGCTGATTCTGGGTACGTTGGTAATATTTATTTCAGCATCCGGAGATGTTTACGGAGGCCATAGTTTTTGATCATGTGTACTTGACGTCTAGACGCTTACACTATAGAGATTTTTTGTCAGGCAAGTATACCTTGCCATTGTACTGTGATTTATATTTTATATGATGCATGCATTTTTATTTTATTTTATTTAGTTCATATATTTTAACTGCTATATAAACTGCGTGTCCAAGAATAACTTGGGTGCAACGACGGGGACGTCGTATTTGTCTTTATTATATATATGCATGTTGACCTAGTTTATGAGACCACCCCATTATCATGAGGCATTCTTATATTTTATTGGCCATGACATTGTTGTTACACGAGTGTAAGTCTCATGTAGGACACGAATTTGTGTACTCGGCTGGCCACTGGTACGTATAGGACGTGCGACGGATAGGGATAACTGCTGATAGAAATTGTATGCTAGAAGACCTGGCAGTTATTTAGAGGTTTTATCGTGTCATGGATGTGACATGCTTAGAGCATGGGGTGGAGAGAACAACAAGTAAGGCATTTGGGCTCCTTCGTACTTTCCTTGTGTAACCCGTACACTCCGCCGGAGATAAATGGTCATGATGACCACTATATATTATTATTATCATGCGGCCTCTGAGGTTCAAAAGATGTCATGCTTTGTAGGCCCCTGAATATCCGAAAGAATCATGCTAATCCTATTTTGGCCAGATAGCCCACTTGTTGGAAAGTTGTTCTCAACTGCATTCATATTGATGGTTAGACAACACATTGGATATTTATTTTCAGTACTTTATTGGCATGCTTCTATGTATCTTGTTACATCCCTCTGAGGACCTAGTAACTTTCCAGATATAGACGGGCAAGATTATCCACAGGAGTACGGACTCGGACCTGACATTTTATACCAGACTGAGGAGGTCTTACCTTCAGGGTACCTTTGATTCATCGCAGCTGATGGATATTCTAGTTGCTATTTTTATTGTGGACATTTATGTTATATTAGAGTTGATCTCTTCTCTCATTTAGTAGTTTTTAGTATAGTCAATTTGCAGTGGATTTATTTTTATCCGACTATCATTCTTTGATACTTCTTACTTGAGATTCAGTTATTTATTCATATTTCTTTATTTGTGCTGTGGATGAGATATAGATTGTGTGTGAATTATGTTGACAGTATATTACCACTTATGGATTTGATATGCATGTACAGCGTACAAATGTGTTACGATCTTCTAACACATTGGAGTTTCGTATACATACAGCTGGAATATTACGTATTCCTAGTCCTACGTATTTTGGGACTGGGGCGTGACATATTTTTGTGGTGACCCATGCAGGTCTTCGAATATATTATCTCGGTTACGTTACTGTACCGAATAAGCCTGCGTATAGGTGTAGAGTATAGGATCTCATCCATGCTTGACTAAAACTCATCATCCCTTTCAACTATCCTATTTAAATGCTTGCATCCTGTTTGATTCCGGTACTCCTTCTAATCATTTCGTCCACCTCTTGCAGATAGATGGATTTACGTAGTGGATGTACTGCCACCGGAGGCGACACACCTTCAGGAGTCAACGGCCAAACTCTAGGGGAGGCCTCAACGACTCCTAGACTTCTAGGGCCGGATGGACATACTCACAATCCAGTTCCTTCTGATCTTTCTGCATCGCCTAATAGGACTTTTTCAGCTTCATCGACAGCACAGGATGGCCAGACACAGCTGTTCCAATTCTTCCAAATGATGATGTAGGAATAGAGACAACAGGTGATCGTACTAGCTGTAGAACAGAGGTAGCAAGCGGCAGAGCAGAGGCAAGAATTTCTGGCAGCACTTGAGAGAATGCCTGCACAGGCTTCTGTACCAACTCAGGCACTAGTTCCAGTACCGCGAGCTAGAGTTGGTTCAGTCAAGGACTTTGTACAGATGAGTCTCAAGCCTTATAAAGGCACCAAGAACCCAGAGAAGACCACAAACTGGATTACCTACACCCAGAAGTTATTAGAAGTATCACAGCTACCTATAGATCTATGGATGACAGGCGTAAGGACGCAGCTAGATGGTAACGCTCATCACTGGTAGAAATTAATGGAGTGCCAGTTGGGTACGTGTCAGACTTGGGAACAATTCTTGGAGTGCTTTGAAAGAAAGTACTTCCCAGACACTGTAAGGGATGCATTGTTCGATCAGTTCCTCCATCTGGAGCAGGAGAATAAGACAGTTGACGAGTATGATGCTGAGTTTAGTTGCCTTAGTAAATATGGCGCTGCCCTGATACCGAATGACTTGAAGAAGGCTAAGAGGTTTCATCGTGGACTGACTCAGGAGCTCCAATACTTCACTAGCTCACAGTCCCTGATCTCTTATGCCGAATTATTGACAGAAGCTAGGTTACAAGAGACCATCAGCAAGGGAAAGGGAGGTCAACTAAAGACACAGCAGGGACCATCAAGGACACAGCAAAGAGGGCCTATCAGACGTCCTTTAGCACAGCAATAGCAGTATCAGTACAGGGTAGGACTGTACCAGATTTTGGAGAAGCCCTACTGCAATTATTGTGGAAAATACGAGCATATTTCGAGAGAATGTCGGACCCGTTTGGGATAATGTATGAGGTATGGTTCTGGACAGCATATGGTGAGAGACTGTCCAATGAAGCATACATTGATGCTTTCACCGCCAATACAGAGGCTAACACTTCAAGCGTCGAAGCCAGTTCAACAGATGACTAGACCAGGAGCACCTCGACCCCCAATAGTAGGAGAATTTCAGCGAGTACCACCGCTACCTACCCAGGAGAACCAATATTCATCGTAAACAATTATATTTAATTCTGTATAAATCTAACTTTGTATCATTGTGCGTTCTAATCGAATTGGAGACACAATCTCGACCCATTTTGTGCAACCCAAATTATGATAATATTCTATTCTGAGTCTTCTACATCCATGACACTCGTGTCCCACCTTATTTTAATCCATTGTACTTCTAATTAATTTTAGAACACCAATTATATTAATTTTAATTAAATTAATCCAAACCCTACTTTGTGTAACTTTTCAATTGTTAGGCACTTTTATGCAAAAGCGTATTGAGGTGTCTACACCCCATTAGACCCAACACATGAAGAAATCCTATTTTCTTTCATGTGATTTTTCCCAAAATTTTGGAGTGTGTAACACTCAACATCAACCCCTCATCAATCCTAGCCATCCATTTCAAATAAAGCAATCCTAGCCCTCCAAATATCTACATGTAAAAGCCAAAGCTCCTTTCCAAGGAGTGTTGACCGGCCCAACTACCTTGGTAAACACCCAACCCTACTTTTCTATACATACACAATATATATATATATATATATATATATATATATATATATATATATATATATATATATATATATATATATATATATAACTTTTCCTATATATTTTTATTTACCCTAATACCTAAACTATTCCTAGCCGTAACCGAACACCCTCTCCTGTTCATCTTTATCACCCCTCCTCACGTCGACCGGAGTACTCACCACCGAACCGCCAGCACCACCGCCTCCGTTTACCATCTCATCCATCACCTTCATCCCTGCCGACCCGACCGCCTGGATCCCGACCCGCCTGACATCACCAGACCCGACTCGCCTGAGATCCCGCCGTGGCTATCCATCATCCCGAGCTCGCTGACCGCCTACACCGAGCAACACCCCACCATTTCCTCCCCTTACGGTCGCCTGAACCATCTTCTCCCATCCCTCAACGACAACAGCACCTTCCGAGCTTGACTGAACACTGCCATCATCACTGAACCGCAGTTCTCTCCTCGACATCACAGCTCCTTGATGACTGAATCCCTCGATGATAGAACGCCGCCTGCACGCCATCATCTTTACCGAACTCGACATCCCAGACCTCAACCTGACGCCTTCCATCGATGACTGAATCAACGACTCAACGACAGCAGCTGACTGAGCTCCTCCTCGATAGCACAGCCGAGACTCACCTGAAACCGTTGATACCCCCTCGTTCACGTGCACGCAGGTTCGGGTTGTTCCTTTCATTTTGGTGTATATGTATGTGTGAATGATGTTAGGATGTTAGCATATTGTGTCATGACAAGTTCGTTAGTTGTTCATTGCTAAACGTTAAGGAAGTAGACCTAAAAACTTGTATGCGTATACGTACGCATATGTATATAATATTCAAATTGATATATATATAAATATATAAATATATGGATATATATATATATATATATATAAGTAATTGAATGCTACTAGTTATGACTATGTATATATTTGTACTGTATGACCCTAGTGTTAATTATGGATATCCCGTATTTGCATTGACCATGTGACCCTGAATATTATGAGTTGAGTGCCTTATGTACGCTGACATACTGGCAAGACATGTATTAGTGATTGATGGTCTGATTATGCACAGTATTTGAGGATGTGACACCCGTGCATCTAGACGCACACTTGACCCTGTTAGATGACAAGTAGCACCCTTAGCATAGTCTCTGAGTTCAGTGTACTTATGATTGTGTGTATGTTAGTGTATCGACTGATTCTATATTATCATTAAATGATGTCTATAGGACTATTGGATTATTCAGACAAGACCTCGGAAACAGGACATTGGTATTTCCAGCAGAGGACCATAGGCGAGTACATTCTCTGACAATTTTCATTATATTGATTATCTCTATGATTCTAGTTATATAGCGTACATGATTCTGACACTATGTATACACGAGTTGGCATCATCGAGACCGATCACGAGGAGTCATGATTGGAATTCATCGTGCTAGCTGGGAACGGAAAAATATTAGTAGATTATGTGATTATACCCAACTCTATATGCAACATAGCTCACCCACACCTCACGTCGGTGCAGCCTGACCATTAAAAGCCTCATAGCCTATTATGTATAATTAGCCTAATTATTGCTTGCATCATAGCTATCCGGATGGTTAGCCTGACCTTACATGAATCATAGCTTGTCATACATAGCAAGTCTGATCAGTCCCAAGCCGATCACATGATATGCTGATATTTCACACATTTAGCTAAATAGTCTCTACATGTATCTCTAGTTTATTGATCTAGCATTTATCTATGTTCTAGTTATTATTCTAGCATTCACTTATATTCCAGTTCATTGTTCTAACATGCACTTGTATTCTGTTCATTGCTAGTTGTATCATTGATGATGACATATGCTCCAGTATTTCTTATTTCCAGTATTTTATTATTCCAGTATTATTTATTGCCAGTATTTATATCCATCTTGTATTTCTTTACACTGTATCATAGTTTTTGTCAATATATCTGGAACTGCTGTTAGTGCTTGTACTTCGCTCCAATCTTGACTGGATATTTTTTTCAGAGGATCTTGAGAATTTCTGTCCTACACATTATGGACCAGGTATAGACGCAGACTACACACCAGAGACATTAGAGGAGTCTATTCCATTGGAGAAGACACTACATGTAGCCGTTTAGACAATATTTATTTTTATGTATTTGAGACTTATTTTGAGGTTTATTTTAGTTATGTTGAGACTTATGTGGAGTTTAATTTGAGACATGTGGAGACTTTCTTTTTATGTTGGACAGCTAGACTGTGGTTTATCTCTATTTTGAGATATTATGTTTGACTATGTCATTCTTTCTTATCTTTTATCGTGCCATTTATTTCTTATAGCTATGTGATTGAGCATATATTATTGAACTGTTGAGCAATGTATTATTCATTTTCCTCCTTATGGAGTTGATATCATTGACAGGTTGTGAGTTATGTTTAGCATTATAGAGACCTAAAAGCGTTCTACTGCTGAAGCTGTGGCATAGGCTGGACGTACCCACGACTCATGCCCAAATTTTGGGTGCGGGTCATGACAACGAAACTTATAATAAATGATGTCTAGTCACTGAACGGGACATATGCCGTCCAGTGCCTTATTTATGGTAGAAGGTTCTTGCGATATGTGCCATCAGTGTAGATTCATGAATGTTTGGAGGTAGTTTCAACGTCGCCTGTCGAAAACACTCGATATAATTTTGCGCAAGTTTCCTGTCCCCTTGGGTGATGTCCATCAGGGAGAAAATAGTCATATCCATTCCTTCTTCATAGAATCAAGCGAGAAAAGGAGACTTTAGGTCCTCGAAGGAGAAAATATACTTGTTTGGGAGGCTACAGAACCACTCAAAGATGACACCGGATATGGCACAATAAACAAGTTGGTGAGTAAGGTTTCATCCCGAGGTAAATGGCCTGTGGTAGATTGAAAGTATCTCACGTACTAACGGGGTGACGTCTTTCCGTCGAATGAAGCCAGAGACAATGGCTTATATTTGGGAGGGTATACCATATTATCCATTTTGGTAGGATAGGGTTGCCAGATCCTGAACTTCTGGAGCCTGTCTTGGTTTTTTCGAGCAACGATGCAGGCACGCAGGTCCCTAAGAGTCTCCTGGATATCTTCTGGTGGAAAAGGAGCAGATGATCGAGGTGTTATTTGACTACTTGCAACCTGAGGAGCTGGATCAGGCATACCAGATTCTTTATTGGTTCTCTGGTCCGGGTTCATCCATCCCAAAACTTGTTGCTGTGTTGGGAAAATATTTTCTCTGAGTTTCAGCACTGCGTGAGTCAGAGTTTGCATTGAAGTGCTCAGAGACTGCATCATGCTTCGAGTGCCTCAAGGCATTCTTGGTAACTAGATTCTACGCCATGCTCGTCTCCTGCCATGTACTCTGAAATTAATTGGGATAAGGTAGACGGGAAGGTAGATGCCTCACTTTCCGGGTCGGATCTCATTGTCTTCAGGGAGAGTGGGTAGTATTGTATCACTTTCATTATTGAAGGGATTTCTATCCCTAGTCTCAGTTGTGGGCTCGTCCTAGAGTGTATGGCCACCCCCAGCTAAGCTGTCATCCGTGTTCAGAGGCTCATTGTCCTCTTGGAAGGATGGATTATCATAAAATACAGGGGAAATGCTAACCCCAGCTCCGTTCGAAGCTTCATTTGGGGAGGTATTGCTACCCCTAATCCTTACTCTCGAACGTGTGCCTTGGAAAACTTCAACAGTAGGTACTTGTTTGTTGGTCCTCGGACGGCTTCATGGTGTGCTGATTGACACCCTTAGGTTAGACGAGCTTTTCTTTGAGATCTTCTTCATAGAAGAGGACCTCCATGTCGAGCAACATGAGTCAACGGGCAGTTCCTTCTTGTCATGTAGATGTCTTCAAGCACGTTGTCGGGTCAGTCTCGCAGGTTATAGCCGCTAGAATACCGACTGTCTAGCTACAAGAATTGGTGCTTTGGAGCAACAACAATTGATGATGATGTTGGCACAAGTGTGTCTGCGGAAGGGCATATCATGTGCGAGGGTTGCCTCTCTCGCCTTATGCTTGTGATTAATCACGTCACGTAAATATGACGATGGAAGTTTACTTTTAACCCTTTTCATGCGCTCGGCCGAGCCTTGCGCATGGAGGTGTGAGTGGGATATTTGCTCCTTGACCCAATTCTTCTGTAAAGACTGAAACTGGATCATTGATGGAAGAATTAAGGTGAGATGGACCCACTATATGTGCGTAGATAAACTGGGTGCATGGGTCTGTCATCTCAATGTTCGCTCTCCGAATTATTTTTAGTGCACCTACGACATCCAAAAGGGTTTGGAGAGGCTTCAAGGGTCAACCCACATCCGACACATGAGCATATGGTTCTGTCCTATAGAGTCTTCCATTAGAAGCACGTGTAACGTACAGAGACATATTTTTCTGGAGAGCTGATGGTGCAGCCCCTCGAGCGCGCATGGCTCAGGTATTTTGGGCTTTCTGGAACTAGCGTCCTTAGGTGCATAGTATAGGGAGTCCAGGTTAGGACTATACAAGCCCTTGTTGACAGCATCTGTGCTTGGAGGAGATGCTATGCACCTGTACTCAGCACGTCCTATTCGGCCTAGACGGCACTGCATGCGCGTATTGTGAGGCTTGGCACGGTTTCTCTCGAGCATAACTTCGGAGATAGAGACAGGATGCGTGCCCACCTTGTTTGCACCTGCGACGAAGGTTGGTGGTACTTCTAGAGCAGAGTTTGGATTTAGTGTAGCGGCTCTAGCAACCCACATCCTGTAAACTTTTCAAAGTCGTGCGGCCTCGACAAAGGACTCATCTTGTCGACAGAATACAGGTCAAACGTATGTGCAACTGCGGCGTGGGTTGACGATGCATCGGATACCGACTTTGGGCTTGGCATAACGGCACTGACGTCCCAAGTTTTGTGAGTCTTACAAGGTTGTACAGGCCTCATTGGAGAGCTCGGTTTGCCCAGCATGTCTTCGAATGTCTGTTGGTCAAAGTGAACGACCAACATCCTCTGATTCGAATCTAACTTGGTCACGTCGGATTGCGTCATCAGCTTCTCGTTGGAGGAGAAGCTCTTCCCCAGCAGAGTCGCCATTTTTGTCGATATGGCAAAAATAAGTGTTTCCTTTATTAAAGGGTACAAAGTTTTTTATTGCGAAATGACAAAGAGTAGAAGGGAATCCATATACAAGAGGATCTAAGTACTAAAAATATCTGGACATGTAAACTCCCTCGACCAGAAATTAGGGTTAATTAATTTAAATAGCCTAATTAGGGTTAACTTGATATAATTAAGATTTATTATATAGTATTATAATACATGTGCAATGATTTGTTGTTTTAGGATACTACCCTAGCTGTTACCCTAAAATAATTTCCACATACTTGGCCTAGACATATTAACCTATCATATTAAACCTAGAACAAACCCCGGATACTGATTTTCGTGCCTGATTTTAGTCGCACAAAAGTCATTACAAACGTCCGTACGCAATTTAAATAAATTGCGAAATTACGTTCGTTGTCCATTCCAATCGAAATTGAGACCCAATCTCGATCCGATTTGACCAACCCAGATAATGACATTATTGTACACTGAGCCTACCACACTAATGACCCTTCTCCAACCCAATTTAGACCCCCGAATTTTATTAAATTAAATTAGAGACACCCGGTACATTAATTATGAATTAATTAATGTGGTGCCCTAACCTCAATTGAATTAGACCCAACTCCAACCCAAACCCACACCCACCCCCACAAGCCTCATACAAAACAACATACACCATCCAAGCCCAATGTAGAACACTAAACATGGTATTTGTTTACATCAAATCCCCAATTTCAGAATTTGTGCAATTTTCAATTTAACCAGGGGCCTTTGTGCAAAATTGCAATGAGGTGCCCCCCCTCATTGGCCCAACCTCATGGAGAAAGAAATTGGCATTCCTAACCGTTGTCCATCATAATTTTTCCCTCCATTTTCATGTACTTACCCTACTTTTTGGAGGACCCATCATGACCCTACTTTTGAATTACATTTAATCCTAGCCCTCCCCTCATCATGATGGACATCCCCAACTCCCCAAAAACAATGTCCAGCCGGCCCTAATCCATAGGCAGCCCCCCCCACTCTCTCACCTACTTAAACAACATGTTACATCACTAAAGAGGGCACACAAACCCAAAAAACCAAAGAGAAACACTATTCCTCACTAAACCTCCAGTCGAACTCTACCCCAACCCATCACAACCCGCCGCCTCCTCCCGGCCAGCCATCGCGTCCGACGACCCCCGCACCGACCCAGACCCCTTCGCCGACCTCCCCCCTACCTACCACCATCGTCCCCGACCACGGCTCCGCCCACAGCCGCCTCACTCCCCACCGTCCTCAACCCGGGCCACTCCTCCCCATACTGACAACCGACCACCCGAAGACTCCCCACTCCGCCACCGCTGAACCACTGGCCGCCAAACTTTGCCGACCCCTTCCCCGGCCAACCACCCTCCTCCCCGTCGAGTTTCGCCACCGGCCAACGCCTGAGCAGACCGCAATAGCCCGCGCAGCGCCGCCACGTCCAAACCGTTGCTGCTGTAGTCGAACCTCCCGAGCTTCGTCGGAGCTCCGTTCGGCCACCCCCGCCGTCGACGGCCAGCCACCGGGACCCCCTCGACCTGAGCATCATTTAGGTATAATATTTTATGTATAATTGTTAGTATTTATACATGTATTTTAGGTTGCAAGGTTGATGTATATAGATCCCGTATTTTCTGTATTTAATACGTATTTTCTGTATTATATAAATACCCTGTATAAATATATATACCTGCTGTATCCTTGTATACTATATATATATCAGTAAATATAAATATATGATACACTAATAATATACTTATATTATTTATAAATACCTATCTATGCACTAAAATACCTATTTCGTATATATGTATATATGTATATATATAAATATATATATATATATATGTATGTATATATATTGTATTATACGAGAATAGTATATATTTAATAAATCATAGTTTAAATATGTTTTTCTGTGATTTAGTATTATATATGTAATATAATACTATTTTTATATTATATATTCGTATTAAAAACTTATACATATGTAGCATGCATATATATATATATATATATATGTATGTATGTATGTATGTATATTTTTATTATATGAAGAATATTAAATATATAATATGTATTGTGTTTAAATATATTTTCTGGGATTAAGTATATTATATGTAATATATATTATATATTAAATACCTATACGTATTAAACCTCTAGTATATATATATATATATATATATATATATATATATATATATATATATATAGATAGATAGATAGATAGATAGATAGATAGATAGATAGATAGATAGATATATATATGTGTGTATATATTCTTAATATACATTTCATTATTTTGTGTATATTAATATGTATATATGTGTATATAAATGTGTACATATTTTGTGTATTTAAAAATATTAGAATATAAAATAAAAATATGTAATTGTATATGTATTTTATGTAGTGTACTTGTTTATATAAATATATGATAATTATGGGTCTATGTATTAAGTTATAAATATGGTATTATGTCTTTATATATATTATTGAATATAATTAAACATAATTATTAGTGTATTTCTAAATAATACATAAGTACTATTTTTGTACTATTAAACATACATATTATCTTAATATATTTAATTATGATTTAGTGTATTTATATATATATATATATATATATATATATATATATATATATATATATATATATATTTGTAATAGCTATATATATATATATACCGTCCAGACCCTGTGTCAGCTGTAGATACAAGCAGTATGTCTTAGTCGTGCTATTGTAGCGACTAATATTGTCACTACTATATCATATATAGGACTGCTGGACAGTACCGCCGAGGCATCAGGAGCAGGACTTTGGATTTCGCAGCTACCCGGGACAGGCAAGTATACCTTGCTGATTTACTGCTTAAAATTAAATGATAAATGTTGCAAATATACATAAAACTGTGCACGTCCGAGATTGACTCGGGTGCAGTCGACAATGCGTCGATGAGTAGTGTACTTGACCTAGTTGCTAGCTGACTCTCCTACTACTGTGAGGATATTTTGATGTCTTCATAGACCGTGACACTTACACGTATCTCGATGGTACATTCAAATTGGGATGTGGGTCCGCGTACCCAATTCACTATCGGTACGTACGACATGCATCACGGACTAGCCTGTATTCTAGAGAATTATAGTTAGATAAAACTTGGCATATAGATACGGTACACTTACGTCGTGTATTCGACTTGTGTATCTACATTGTGCGAAAAGGACAACTGATAAACATATGGGATATACCCATCGGACTCCGTGGTATCCAGAGGAACCACAGACCCGGTGACTTCCTATATTCAGACACCGCGCTCTACGGAGTGTTACGGACGTATATACATTACAGATACCACGTCCCTTAGAGTGTTGGACGTTATATATATACAGATACCTCATTCTTCGGAATGATGGACATTGCAGATACCACACTCTATAGGACGTTGGACGTTATGCCTACACCTACCTATACGTTCCGAGGTTGTCCTTACATTGCATTCACTTAGATGGTTAGCACACCCTCTTTACTTTTATTCAGTACTATATTTGGCATGCATATTGTATCTTGTTACGTCCCTCTGAGGACCTGGTTATCTTCCAGATCTAGACGAGGCCTATTACCCCACCGTGTACGGGCCAGGTGTGGAGACGAGGTTTGCTCTTGACGAGGAGCTGGAGGTTTTACCATCAGAGTATCCCTGATCATCTTGGTAGGCCTTCCGCCTATGACTGGAGCTCCTTACCTAGTTAGTAGTTATTTCAGTCACTCTTATTATCAGTACTCTTATTTCAGACTATCAGTACTTTATCTCCAACATTTATAGTGGACATATTTTAGTTGTACTATGTCATTCGACTATGTTTCTTATATTTCAGTCTTTCATTTCAGTATTTTACTTGTTATTTATGGATGAGATTAGATACTGCCTGCTGTTGATATTAGACTTGTTAGATTTAGGACAGCGTAGCACGCTTCGCCAGGATTCATTAAATTGGAATATCCTCGAAGACGTGTCAGCTGGCCAATGCCACGTAGCCTGGTTCCATATATTTTGGGATTGGGACATGACATGGTTTTAGTGGTGGCCCATGCAGGTCTGTAACAACAAATATTTATCGCTTGTGGTATGGTAACATGCCCAGCGAGCCTGCAATAGGATAGAAAATTTCTAGGTCTCATCCACTTGATTACGCCTTTGAACCTCTTCCTTACTTTTAAATATCTGCATCCTGTTTGATTGATTCTATACTCTTTTAATACCGTTCTATCTCTTACAGCGAGATGAACCTTCGTAGCAGACGTGAGATACTTGGTGCCATAGTGCCACCTGCAGCACTGAGGGAGGATACGACTCAGGGACCACCGAGAGAGCTACCACAGCCAGAGGCACAGGTGATCCCCCAGGCCCCGATAATGCACTGGCATCAGGTCTCTCCCGATGAAGGGACGCAGCAGCCAGAGGGCCAGACATCGCAGACGATCTCGAGGCAGTACTTCGAGGGACAGACCTCGAGGGCGACACTGATGCCGCAGTACGAGAGGCCGACACCAGAGGAGACACCAAGGAGACAGCCGGAGGTACCTCATCCACCACCTCCACCGTTTCTACCTCAGATGCCACCAGCGGGGGGACAGCCCCAGATGATGCAGTTCTTCCAGATGATGATGCAGGCCCAGTGGCAACAGACGGAGACCCTAAGACAGGGCCTGATGGCAGTACTGGAGAGGGCACCTGCCCAAGCAGCAGCACCAGCACCTGCACCTGCACCTGTCCAGCAAGCAGGCACGGTACGAGGCTTCAGACAGATGGGCCCGGGAACCTTCTCGGGCAAGGAGACTGCAGAGGAGATCTCAGACTGGGTCTCCAACACTGAGATGCTGTTAGAGGGTTCACATCTACACCTCGACCTTTGGATAACCGCGGTGAGGGCCCAACTCACAGGCAACGCCCATCACTAGTGGGACTCTATGGAACGCAGCATCGGCAGACAGCAGACTTGGAAGGAATTTCTGGAATACTTCAATGCGAAGTATTTCCCAGCTATGGTGAGGAACGCCTTATACTCCCAGTTCCTGCACCTGGAGCAGGGGAACTTGACGGTGGACGCCTACGACGGAGAGTTCAGTAGACTCAGCCGATTCGGTGCAGCCTTGATCCCCAACGACCTGAAGAAGGCCAGGAGATTCTACCATGGCCTCTCTCACGAGCTGCAGAGGTACACCACTACCCAGGCGAGGATCTCTTATGAAGATGTCCTATCGGAGGCGAGGATCCAGGAGGCTATAGGCGGAGGAGCAAGACGTTCCAGCGCGAACGTACCAGCCAGAACCCAGCAAGGAGCAGGAGGACCGATCCTCCACCCAGGAGCGCAGGCGCAGCAGAGGACGGTACCGTACCAACAGAAGGAGCTCCCGACTTATCACTTTTGTGGCAAGAAGGGATACATCATCAGAGACTGCAGAAAGAAGCTCGGGCTCTACATGGTCTGTGGAGCGAGCCAACACCTTGCTAGAGACTGCCCCCAGTGCAGAGATGCAGCACCCCAGACTGGGCAGAGGCCAGCAGCACCACCTTTGAGGATCCTACCTCCAGCAGGAGGTCAGCGTCCACCAGCTACCGGAGGACAGCAGAGAGGACTACCCTTGGTCCCACAGGAGGCACACTTCAACCAGGCCCGATAGCAGGCAGGAGGGCAGAGGCGCGGGCAAGCCTTTGCTTTAGCCTCTATCGAGGAGGAACCAGAGGGAGAGGCTATTACAGGTACAATTCTAGTTGCATCATTACCTGTGACTGCACTGTTTGATTCTGGAGCTACACTGTCATTTATATCTAGTAGCTTCGTAGCAATGCATAGAGTAGCAACTTCCCCCTTACCTAAGAGTTGGAGAATACTTACCGGAGGAGGCATCGTACCGGTTACCAGCACCATTAGAACGTGCTTGGTAGTAGTTTGTGGTAGGGAGATGAGAGCGCGATTGTTGGTACTCCCAATGTCAGCTTTCGACGTAGTTCTGGGCATGGACTGGTTAAGCCAGTACAATGCCGTACTAGATTGCCGGAAGGGTAGCATTACTTTTAGACTGCCAGGACACCCGGAGTTCGAATTCATGCGAGGCACAATCGAGCGAGGAGTAGGACACGCAGCTGGAGCTTACATGGCGATGGAGACGGCACCCCCAGAAATCGTTGCAGAGTTCGAGGATGTTTTCCCAGAGGAGTTGCCAGGCCTACCGCCTGATAGATAGGTAGAGTTCACCATTGAGCTAGTACCTGGAGCAGCACCGGTATCATTAAATGTGTACCTGTTGGCGAAGAAGGAGCTTGACGAGCTGAAGCTACAGCTAGAGGAGTTGCAGATCAAGGGATTCGTCCGTCCTAGTGCATCACCCTGGGGAGCACCAGTGCTGTTTGTACCAAAGAAGGACGGGACATTCCGGATGTGCATTGATTACAGAGACCTTAATGCTCTGACTATCAAGAACAAGTACCCTTTATCGCGAATTGATGATCTGTTCGACCAGCTGACAGGAGCAGTGGTGTTCACGAAGATCGACTTAAGATCGGGCTATCATCAGGTGAAGGTGCAAAGGGAAGACATTCCAAAGACAATATTTAGAACTCGTTATGGTCACTACGAGTTCTTAGTGATGCCTTTTGGATTGACAAATGCGCCTGTTGTGTTTATGAACCTGATAAACCAAGTCTTCCATGAGTATCTGGACCAGTTCGTGGTAGTCTTCATCGACGATATCTTGGTGTATTCGAAGAGCCACGAGGAGTACGGGGAGCACTTGAGGCTAGTGCTAGAGACGCTGAGACGTGAGAGGCTTTATGCCAAGCTGAGCAAGTACGAGTTTCTTCTAGATAGTGTCGCATTTCTTGGACACGTTATCTCGGGAGATGGTATTTCAGTAGATCCCGCAAAGATTTCATCAGTAGAGACGTGGCCGACCCCTACCAACGTATCGGAGGTGAGAAGTTTCCTAGGACTTGCCGGATATTACCGGAGGTTCGTAGAGAACTTCGCAAGGATTGCAGAGCCGATGACCCGCTTGACCCGCAAGGATCAGGAGTTCACCTGGACAGAGTAGTGTCAGACGGCATTCGATGAGCTGAAGAAGCGTCTGACTAGACCATACCTTCTGGACCCGGGGGATTCGTGATCTATAGCGATGCGTCCGGGAAAGGATTATGATGCGTCTTGATGCAGCATGGGAAGGTTGTGGCCTATGCCTCTAGGCAGCTGAGGACCCATGAGAAGAACTATCCTACCAACGACTTGGAGCTTGCCGCAGTGATCTTTGCTTTGAAGCTTTGGAGGCACTACCTGTACGGAGAGTGCGTGGAGATATTCACCGATCATAAGAGCCTGAAGTACGTCTACACACAGAAGGACCTGAACCAGAGGCAGAGACGTTGGCTCAAAGTGATGGCGGACTTCGAGATTGAGCTGCAGTACCATCCGGGAAAGGCTAATATGGTAGCCGATGCTTTAAGCAGGAAGCCCATAGCATTTTTCCTGACTACCCAACAACATCTGTTGAGAGATCTAGAACAGTTGGGTATCAAAGTCGTCATGCCCGGAGTAGACGGCCAGATGTCGAGTTTCCAGGTGCAATCGACATTGGTGGAGAGAATCAAGGCTGCTTTGCCGACGGACGCCAGATTTCATAGGCTTCGACAGAGGACAGAGGCTGGAATACAGACGGGACTGCATATACACGAGGACGGGACTTTGAGATGTGGAGATCGTCTCTATGTTCTGAATTGAGAGCTATGCCAGAAGCTGATGAAGGAGGCGCACAGTTCGACCTACTCTATTCATCCCGGAGGCACAAAGATGTACAGAGACCTGAGGCAGTACTACTGGTGGCATGGGATAAAGAGAGAGATAGCCCGCTTCGTGGCTAAGTGTCTGGTGTGTCAGCAAGTCAAGGCTGAACATCAGAGGTCTGTCGGATTACTTCAACCGCTCCCGATACCGGAGTGGAAATAGGAGCACATCACCATGGACTTCGTCACGGTTTTCCCGAGAAGTCCTAGTGGTCGCAATGCGGTATGGGTAATCGTAGATAGACTCACCAAGTCTGCCCACTTTTTACCTTTCAGGGTTGGGCAATCTACGAAAGTCTTGGCAGACATGTACATGAGGGAGATTGTACGATTGCATGGAGTGCCAGTCAGTAACATGTCTGACCAGGATACGAGGTTCATATCGTACTTTTAGAGGAGTATACAAGAGAGTCTTGGTACCCGCCTTAAGTTTAGTACTTCGTACCACCCGCAGACAGATGGCCAATCCGAACGCACCATTCAGACGCTGGAGGACATGTTGAGGGCATGCATGCTTGACTTCAGCGGTTCATGGGAGGACCACTTGCACTTGGTTGAATTTTCCTATAATAATAGCTATCAGGCGAGCATTAAGATGGATCCCTATGAGGCATTGTATGGTAGGAAGTGTCGTTCCCCAATATATTAGAGCGATGTAGGCGAGAGGCAGATTCTAGGGCCAGAGTTGGTCATCCGTACAGTGGAGAAGATGAAGAAGATCCAAGGGCATCTACGAGCAGCACAGGACAGGCAGAAGCATTGGCCTAATGTGCATCAACGACCCCTAGAGTTCCAGGTTGGAGAACATGTGTTCCTGAAGATTTTACCTACCAGAGGAACCATCAGATTTGGAGGCAGAGGAAAGCTGAGTCTGAGGTACATCGGACCATTCGATGTGCTAGAGCGCGTCGGAGAAGTTGCTTACAGATTGGCCTTGCCACAGACACTGGAAGGAGTTCATGACATCTTCCATGTATCTCAGCTGAGGAGGTGCATACCGGATCCGAGTCATGTGCTTGACCACTCGGAGATCACCGTTGGTCCAAGTTTGTCATACCAGGAGAAGCCGGTAGAGATCCTAGATCGAAGCGAGAAGGTACTGCGAGGCCAGATTATCCCTCTAGTTCATGTCGCATGGAGGCATCATGCACCAGGTGAATCAACCTGGGAACGAGAGGACGATATTCAACAACGCTTTCCCCATCTCTTCGAAGGCCTAGGTATGTGATAGTATTTATTTCATTCAATAGTTTTTCTATATGTCTGTTTTAATTTCGAGGACGAAATACTCTAAGGAGGGTATGTTGTAAACCCCCTCGACCAGAAATTAGGGTTAATTAATTTAAATAGCCTAATTAGGGTTAACTTGATATAATTAAGATTTATTATATAGTATTATAATACCTGTGCAATGATTTGTTGTTTTAGGATACTACCCTAGCTGTTATCCAAAAATAATTTCCACATACTTGGCCTAGACATACTAACCTATCATATTGAACCTAGAACAAACCCCGGATACTGATTTTCGTGCCTGATTTTAGTCGCACAAAAGTCGTTACAAACGTCCGTACGCAATTTAAATAAATTACGAAATTACGTTCGTTGTCCGTTCCAATCGAAATTGAGACCCAATCTCGATCCGATTTGACCAACCCAGATCATGACATTATTGTACACTGAGCCTACCACACTAATGACCCTTGTCCAACCCAATTTAGACCCCCGGTTTTTATTAAATTAAATTAGAGACACCCGGTACATTAATTATGAATTAATTAATGTGGTGACCTAACCTCAATTGAATTAGACCCAACTCCAATCCAAATCCACACCCACACCCACACCCACAAGCCTCATACAAAACACCATACACCATCCTAGCCCAATGTAGAACACCAAACATGGTGTTTGTTTACATCAAATCCCCAATTTTAGAATCTGTGCAATTTCCAATTTAACCAGAGGCCTTTGTACAAAATTGCAATGAGGTGCCCCTCCCTCATTAGCCCAACCTCATGGAGAAAGAAATTGTCATTCCCTAACCGTTCTCCATCATAATTTTTCCCTCCATTTTTATGTACTTACCCTACTTTTTGGAGGACCTATCATGACCCTACTTTTGAATTACGTTTAATCCTAGCCATCCCCTCATCATGATGGACATCCCCAACTCCCCCAAAACAATGTCCAGCCGGCCCTAATCCCTAGGCAGCCCCCCCACTCTCTCACCTACTTAAATAACATGTTACATCACTAAAGAGGGCACACAAACCCAAAAAACCAAAGAGAAACCCTATTCCTCACTAAACCTCCAGCCGAACTCTACCCTAACCCATCACAACCCGCCGCCTCCTCCCGGCCAGCCACCGCGTCCGGCGACCCCCGCACCGACACAGACCCCTTCGCCGACCTCCCCCCTACCTACCACCACCGTCCCCGACCACGGCTTCGCCCACAGCCCCCTCACTCCCCGTCGTCCTCAACCCGGGCCACTCCTCCCCACACTGACAGCCGACCACCCGAAGACTCCCCACTCCGCCACCGCTGAACCACCGGCCGCCAAACTTCGCCGACCCCTTCCCCGGCCAACCACCCTCCTTCCCGTCGAGTTTCGCCACCGGCCAACGCCAGAGCAGACCGCAATAGCCCCCGCAGCGCCGTCGCGTCCAAACCGTTGCTGCTATAGTCGAACCTCCCGAGCTTCGCCGGAGCTCCGTCCGGCCACCCCCGCCGTCGACGGCCAGCCACCGGGACCCCCTCAACCTGAGCATCATTTAGGTACAATATTTTATGTATAAATGTTAGTATTTATACATGTATTTTAGGTTGCAAGGTTGATGTATATAGATCCCGTATTTTATGTATTTAATACGTATTTTTTGTATTATATAAATACCCTGTATAAATATATATACCTGCTGTATTTTCTTGTATACTGTATATATATCAGTAAATATAAATATATGATACACTAATAATATACTTATATTATTTATAAATACCTATCTATGCACTAAAATACCTATTTCGTATATATGTATATATATAAATATATATATATGTATGTATATATATTATATTATACGAGAATAGTATATATTTAATAAATCATAGTTTAAATATGTTTTTCTGTGATTTAGTATTATATATGTAATATAATACTATTTTCATATTATATATTCGTATTAAAAACTTATACATATGTAGCATGTATATATATATGTATATGTATGTATGTATGTATGTATGTATGTATGTATGTATGTATGTATATTTTTATTATATGAAGAATATTAAATATATAATATGTATTGTGTTTAAATATATTTTCTGGGATTAAGTATATTATATGTAATATATATTATATATTAAATACTTATACGTATTAAACCTCTAGTATGTATATATATATATATATATATATATATATATATATATATATATATATATATATATATATATATATATATATATATATGTGTGTGTGTGTGTGTGTGTGTGTGTGTGTGTGTGTATATTCTTAATATATATTTCATTATTTTGTGTATATTAATATGTATATATGTGTATATAAATGTGTACATATTTTGTGTATTTAAAAATATTAGAATATAAAATGAAAATATGTAATTGTATATGTATTTTATGTAGTGTACTTGTTTATATAAATATATGATAATTATGGGTCTATGTATTAAGTTATAAATATGGTATTATGTGTTTATATATATTATTGAATATAATTAAACATAATTATTAGTGTATTTCTAAATAATACATAAGTACTATTTTTGTACTATTAAACATACATTATCTTAATATATTTAATTATGATTTAGTGTATTTATATATATATATATTTGTAATAGCTATATATATATATACCGTCCAGACCCTGTGTCAGCTGTAGATACAAGCAGTATGTCTTAGTCGTGCTATTGTAGCGACTAATATTGTCATTACTATATCATATATAGGACTGCTGGACAGTACCGCCGAGGCATCAGGAGCAGGACTTTGGATTTCGCAGCTACCCGGGACAGGCAAGTTTACCTTGCTGATTTACTGCTTAAAATTAAATGATAAATGTTGCAAATATACATAAAACTGTGCGTGTCCGAGATTGACTCGGGTGCAGTCGACAATGCGTCGATGAGTAGTGTACTTGACCTAGTTGCTAGCTGACTCTCCTACTACTGTGAGGATATTTTGATATCTTTCTAGACCGTGACACTTACACGTATCTCGATGGTACATTCATATTGGGATACGGGTCCGCGTACCCGATTTGCTATCGGTACGTACGACATGCATCACGGACTAGCCTGTATTCTAGAGCATTATAGTTAGATTAGACTTGGCATATAGATACGGTACACTCACGTCGTGTATTCGACTTGCGTATCTACATTGGGCGGGAAGGACAACTGATAAACGTACGGGATACACCCATCGGACTCCGTGGTATCCAGAGGAACCACAGACCCGGTGACTTCCTATATTCAGACACCGTGCTCTACGGAGTGTTACAGACGTATATACATTGCAGATACCACGTCCCTTAGAGTATTGGACGTTCTATATATACAGATACCTCATTCTTCGAAATGATGGACGTTGCAAATACCATACTCTATAGGACGTTGGACGTTATGCCTACACCTACCTATACGTTCCGAGGTTGTCCTTACATTGCATTCACTTAGATGGTTAGCACACCCTCTTTACTTTTATTCAGTACTATATCTGGCATGCATATTGTATCTTGTTACATCCCTCTGAGGACCTGGTTATCTTCCAGATCTAGACGAGGCCTATTACCCACTACTAGAATAAGCGGGATTAGCGACGTATTTTAGCGACTCCAAGTAAAAACGTCGCTAAATTAGCGACTCCGTAAATATCGTCGCTAGACGTCGCTAAATGGCGACATTTAGCGACGTTTAGCGACTTTTATTAAGATTTTAAATTAATCGTCGCTATAAGTTCAATTAAGGTCGCTAAACGTCGCTAATATATCTTATTTAGCGACGTTTAGCGTCGTAATTAGCGACGTATCTTTCAAAAATATTTAGCAACGTATTTAGCGACGACTTTGGAGTCGCTAGTTTTTTATTTTAGCGACGTTTTTACCATGACGTCGCTAAACGTCGCTAAATTTTGATTAATTAGGGCTCAGTTTTCTTTTCTCCATCTCTCGAAAATTTCGAAACGCTTCGATTTCCCCCGCCCCCCCCCCTCTCCGGCGACCGGGTCTGCGACCGCTGCGGCTACTCCGGCATCTCCCTCCTCCTCCTCGAGCTCTAGGTAATCTCTCTCTCTCTCTCTCTCTCATGTGACACTGACACAAGACACACGCACACAGACACGACACACGCACACAGACACTGAGGAGTGGTACACGAGACACACGACACACACACACAGACGCAGACACACACACACGACACACATACACGACACACACACAGACACACAGACGCAGACACACACACGACACACACACACACACACGCAGACACACACACACACAGACGCATATTAGGGTTAGGGTTAGGGTTAGGGTTAGGTTTTTTGACCTGGGTTAGGGTTAGGGTTAGGGTTAAATTTATGGTTAGGGTTAGGGTTAGGGTTAGGTTTTTTGACCTGGGTTTAGGGTTAGGTTTAGGGTTAGGGTCAGATTCATCTTCTCAAAAGCAAGTGGTCCACGAGACACACGACACACACACACAGACGCAGACACACGACACACATACATGACACACACACAGACACACAGACGCAGACACACACACGACACACACACACACACGCAGACACACACACACAGACGCATATTAGGGTTAGGGTTAGGTTTAGGGTTAGGGTTAGGTTTTTTGACTGGGGTTAGGGTTAGGTTTTTTGACCTGGGGTTAGGTTTAGGGTTAGGGTTAGGATTAGGGTTAGGGTCAGATTCATCTTCTCAAAAGCAAGTAGTCCACGAGACACACGACACACACACACAGACGCAGACACACGACACACATACACGATACACACACAGACACACAGACACAGACACACACACGACACACACACACGCAGACACACACACACAGACGCATATTAGGGTTAGGGTTAGGTTTAGGGTTAGGGTTAGGTTTTTTGACTGGGATTAGGGTTAGGTTTTTTGACCTGGGGTTAGGGTTAGGGTTAGGGTTAGGGTTAGGGTTAGGGTCAGATTCATCTTCTCAAAAGCAAGTGGTCCACGAGACACACGACACACACACACAGACGCAGACACACGACACACATACATGACACACACACAGACACACAGACGCAGACACACACACGACACACACACACACGCAGACACACACACACAGACGCATATTAGGGTTAGGGTTAGGTTTAGGGTTAGGGTTAGGTTTTTTGACTGGGGTTAGGGTTAGGTTTTTTGACCTGGGGTTAGGGTTAGGGTTAGGGTTAGGGTCAGATTCATCTTCTCAAAAGCAAGTGGTCC
The DNA here is from genome assembly GCA_036927795.1 of Iris macrosiphon. Lineage (NCBI taxonomy): Eukaryota > Viridiplantae > Streptophyta > Magnoliopsida > Asparagales > Iridaceae > Iris > Iris macrosiphon. The sequence continues at coordinate 54,417,997 of JAYESA010000019.1, read as the reverse complement.
ACGAGACACACGACACACACACACAGACGCAGACACACGACACACATACACGACACACACACAGACACACAGACGCAGATACACACACGACACACACACACACACGCAGACACACACACACACAGACGCATATTAGGGTTAGGGTTAGGTTTAGGGTTAGGGTTAGGTTTTTTGACCTGGGGTTAGGGTTAGGGTTAGGCCTGGTCAAGAGAGAACATATATTTTCTAAAGAGACACACACACACACACACACACACACACACACACACACAATCAGAGAGTAGCATTCCTTTTCTTTCTCAAGAGAGAACATATATTTTCTAAAAATATATTGTTAATGTTATGAATCAGAGAGTAGCATTCCTTTTCTTTCTCAATCCTACTGTGCCTTATATTCCTTCGTTTGACTCAACGTGGAATTTAGAGGAAGTTAGTGTTATTTTGTCTTGCAACCTGCTAATTAATGATATGCACACAACCTGCTAGTTAATGATATGAATATGAGTTTGGAACCTCATTGTTATATTCTAAATATGTTAAGGGTGGAGTTAAGTAATACAAAATCATTTTATTTTGTGACACGTAGGATATAAATAAGATATTATGGTATCATTATTATACTGCAACAAACAGCTAATTCTTTGTGAGTCATCTAATTATTCCGTTCCGGTCCAATAGCTAATTCTTTGCTAATTCTTTGTTTTCATCTATCTTACCAGATGGCACCCAAGAGAGCGACACCTACTGTTAAGGAGGAAGTGATGCCTCCTACTGTTAAGGAGGAAGAGATACCACCTGCGGGGAGTTCCAGTCACCCAGCACCTATCGCGGCTGTATCTCAGACAGGGAGTTCCAGTCACCCAGCACCCATAGCGGAGCTTGATAACATAAACGCTGTTTATGCGCAGTATTTGAGGGACTGGTATCTGCCCCGTTTTGGAAATCCTCGAGATTGATACTATGATGTTTCATATACTTATATATTATGAATTTTGTGTTACTGTGATACTCTGATACTTATATATTATGTATTTTGTGATGTTGTTTATGCCCATTTTGTGTGACTGTGATACTGTGATACTTTTATGACTGTGATACTTTTATTGTTTGTCTATAATATTTGTGTGTATTAATTGTATGACTGTATACTTGTATTCATATTAAATATTGTTAATCCGTTGTTGAGTGTTCCACCGAAGGGGTCGGCGAACCCATTGAATTCAACGGAGGGTTGCTCCGGGTCTATTTTTAATTAGAAATTTTAAAATTACAGGAACAATAGCTTGGAACAATTAAGGTTTTTTTTTTACTTTTTTTGTAAATTTAGCGACGTATTTAGCGACGTTTAGCGACGTCTAGCGATGTTTTAATAAGTCGCTAAAAAAGTCGCTACTTAGCGACGTGTCATTAAACGTCGCTAACGACGTCGCCAAACGTCGCTAAATATGTCGCTGTACGTCGCAAATTGGTGACATGGCAGTACTGCCAGGTCATTAAATACGTCGCTGTTACGTCGCAATATAAGTCGCTCATTAGCGACGTTTAGCGACTTTATAGAACGTCGCTATTTAGTGACGCGGCGTCGCTAAACGTCGCTAATTTTAGCGACTCATGGAAGTCGCTAAAAAACGTCGGTATAGCGACGTTTAGCGACGTATTTCGGTTCAGCGACTTGGTTTCTTCCGACTACTTTAAAACGTCGCTAATGACGTCGCTAAACGATTTTAGCGACATTTTTTTGTCATTTAGCGACGTTTTTGGGCGTCGCTAATTTGACTTTTTTTGGTAGTGACCCCACCGTGTACTGGCCAGGTGTGGAGACGAGGTTTGCTCTTGACGAGGAGCTAAAGGTTTTACCATCAGAGTACCCCTGATCATCTTGGTAGGCCTTCCGCCTATGATTGGAGCTCCTTACCTAGTTAGCAGTTGTTTCATTCACTCTTATTATCAGTACTCTTATTTCAGACTATCAGTACTTTATCTCCAACATTTGTAGTGGGTTTGTTCCCACCAGACATATTTCAGTTGTACTATGTCATTCGACTATGTTTCTTATATTCCAGTCTTTCATTTCAGTATTTTACTTGTTGTTTGTGGATGAGATTAGACACTGCCTGTTGTTGATATTAGACTTGTTAGATTTAGGACAGCGTAGCACGCTTCGCCAAGATCCATTAAATTAGGATATTCTCGGAGACGTGTCAGCTGGCCAATGCCACGTAGCCTGGTTCCATATATTTTGGGACTGGGGCGTGACAGGACAAGTGTGATGGTGGAGATCGAGCACTACAACGGCTCCTTTACTCCGTTGATGATCCAGAACCAAGGGGGTTGACGAGAATTTGGTGCTCCTTCTCCTTCCCGTGGAAGAGGTGTACATGTGTCTCTTTGCATGTGGAAAATGCCCACTATTTATATCCTTGAGGGGACATACATGCGAGCATTTTGTGCTGCTAGACGGCGGCGCATTTTGCAATTAGCGGTGCATGCTGTCATAAGTTGACATGTGGTCGCCCAAGATTTGAGTTTTTGATGCCCATAACACTCATGATACGTGTTATTGTAGACTTTGATTGCACCTTGGGAGTACGCCCACTCGGAGCATGAAAACAATGGAACAATAGTGGCGCATAGTACTGCGTACACATGGGAACACTAGGGTATTGCGGGCGCATGGCACTGCGGGCACATGAGAAAGCTAGATTACTAGTAGCGCATGTCACTGCGGGCACATAAGATACTACTGAGACTGTTATAGCATAGAGCTAGCTCACTAAGGCGTATAGGACTGGATCACTGGAGCGCATGGTACTGGATTACTGGAGAGCATGGGTGCTGGATCCCTAGAGCGCATAAGGCTGATTTTCCATGCTTCAACAGAATGTTCACAAAAGAGACTTTGAATAGTCACCGAAGCAACTTTGAGTATCTGTGAAGGCATCTTTGAGAAATTGTGGAAGCAAATTTGATTTAGAATTTGCAGAGTCCAAGGACGCATAACCATGCTCTGATTTCAATTTGTCATGTCTCGATTTCAAATAATCGATAGTAGCCAGGGGTGTAATACAGTACAACCTAGATTGCACTTGTACAAGACAAAAAGATAGACAAATTATAGTATTTCTCAGAAATAACGATATAACAGCAAAAACTAAACAGACAAATTAAAGTCACAACGGAATAGAATAAAAAGTAGCTCTTTATTGATAATGATCTTTGAATACATGGCTTACATCAGATTATAAAGCTTCTCAATTATAACTGATACTTGGCCACTTGGCTTACATTGATATTTGTCGTCATAGCTTACAATTCACTGATAAAACTGAATTATATTATTCCATACATTATGCCCCTTATAATAGAAGATACCTCTAATGAAAGAAGAGCTTCTGCGTGTCCCAACAATGCTTTGATGTCTCGAAATAATTTTAGCCACTCCCCACAGCCGAGTACTTGGGGATGCCCACAAATGTGGGTCAGTACATATTGCGTACTGGTAAGCAGAAACTAGCCTACTCGCATAAACCAACACTAAGTATTCATGTGAAAAGCATGCATATTACTTAGTGATATTTCTATTAGGGACTATATTTATTTTAATATTCAAGATATCAGCAACATAATGAAAGCAGGTTATGTAAGCAACATATATTAAATATGTGAAAGATATTTCATATCGTTTATTAGCAATTCTTACCAACAGCCCACTTGTTCATCCCTGTAAACAATACAACATATTTTACTTATATTTTCTGTATAAGACAGTCATTAAAATACAGCCTATCTATATGAAGGTCATCGATGACACACATATCGTCGTTACAGACTATCCCTAGTGAGTGATGAACACTTCGAGTGCAGGTTACGAGCCCTACCGAAGGCACCAACTCATTCTGGCTTATTATGTGTAGTACCACGCTCCGCGTTGGCACTATGTACAATAGAGATCCGTTTGGTGGCTCAAAAGAAAGCCTTCCTGAAGAGCTCTCTGTTGGGACACAAGACGATTGATGTTGGGGAGTGGACAAAACTTTATTCTCTGATTCTTTTATGCCTTAATAATGAATCTGAGTTTTTGTAATGCTTGTGGCTAAGAAGATTAATGTTTCCTTTATGTGAATGATATAAACCTGCATGCTTAACTACAGAACTTATATGCTTGTCTAATAAAAGAACCATTGCCATGCTAGTATATAAAAGAATGTTGCATGCTTAGTATATTGTCACTGCTATTGAACGAACTGTTGCCATGCTAATAAACAAGAGTAAAAAAATGATTGTATGTTTCCATCGTATGCTAAAGATAGAGTAGAACTGCATGCTTAGTTAAAAAGATAGATGAAATATGCTATGTCTATTTTATTAGAGATTTCTTGCATATTTCCTTATCGCTTTGGTATAGATAGAACTGTATTATATGCTTGAACTAAAACAAGAGATGGTGGCTTGTCCGTGTAGAGATGAAGATAGCAGTTTATCCGCACAGAAAAAGAAAAGAATTAATAGATAGTCTGCTTGTTCGTAATATGTGCATCATAGAGTTTATCTGATAGAGTAGCATGCATTACATTGGTCTGACAATAGCTATTGGTGAAGAGCTGAGCCGTGAGTCCCGGCTGCTAAGCGTATCTTAGTGCAGAGCAACCATGAATCACAACTGCTATTAGCCATATAGAGTTAGGATACCCTGAGATAAAGAAGTCCTCATTATCAGGTGGGTGTTCCTGTCATTAGTTAGCTGGATCATATGTCAAAGCAGCTAGTATGAGCGTATATTAGTGCAGTGTTGGGCGGTAAAAATACTGCTACTAATTATGAGGAACTCGGTGACCATCATATAGATAGGTCATCTCTTTCGCCTGATTAGAAGATGTTATTTTTAAAGATGTTTCCAAAAAGAAGTAATATGACTTTGTTCCTTTATTTCATGAAATAAACTTAGGTAAAAGTTACAAGTCACTAGTAATATAATATTTTATTACATGCTTACTTAGTGTTGGTTTTAGAGAGTGTTGCTTCTGTTCGTTGCTTTTATACTCACTAGTAGTTTCTCCAAAGTGATTACCCCCCACCAGTTCTGTTCATAGGTGCTAGATTGTTCGAAGAAGCGATAGCTGAGCCTCATCCTCAGAACCCAAAAATTTGGAGTCGATGCCTTGAGGCGTATCAAGATGTTTTGATATATTTTTCTATATAAATGGATGTAATATATGGAACAATATCATTATAATCTGTATTGATGTAGCCTATTGGCAAGCCTTCTAATCATTTTAGATATCAATAAAGATATTATTTTCTTATACCATTGTGTTCTTTTACTTTTTTGCATTATTGTGCCACTACTTCTAATCATTTTAGATATCAATAAAGAGATTATTGGAACCGACACACCCAATCTATCCACCCTCAACATTAGTGGAGAAACTCGAAATGTCGTATGTCCCCGTCCCAGGGAAGGTTGTCCGATCTTTATGTGTCACCAACGAATGTGTCTGCACACGAAAAAACCCTCTTGTTGTCGCAGGTCACAATAGGGTTTCCACCACCTCCTCCACTACTATGTTCGTTCCTCCCTTGCACCATCGGAGTCTTACCTTTTTTGTCGTTGTCGCACTACCGTACTTCATCCGCCATCTGCTTGCTGCCCTAGGACTTTTTCTGCCACCGACAATACCTCTCCACTGCCTCCGGAAGAGGACCCAGGGTCCCATGTTGCTCGTCGTCCCCTACCGGTGGTAGGATCGCGGCCACCGCGACCGCCCTGAAGGTCTCGACTGTTGTTGTCGCCTGGAGCCGCCCCTAACCCTAACGCCATCAATTGATATATATATATATATATATATATATATATATATATATATATATATATATATATATATATATATATATAAGGGCCGTTTAGTTTGCATATTGTGAATGTGAAAGTGGCCAAAATTTGAATCTTTGACCATCTCACGTGTTTGGTTTGGAGGATTTGCAGACAAAATTTAGTGAGATTTGACATGACAGTAAATTTCGTCTACCACGAAATCGGAGTATTGACATCGGAATTTTTTTCTTTGAAGTTGAGCGCGGAAATAGAAAATCCTCATTCTCACTTCGCAAATTTGGTTCGAGGATCACTCTCTCTCTCTCTCTCTCTCTCTCTCTCTCTCTCTACATAGATTTATTATTCATGTAATTTCAATAAAATTACACTTTTTCACTTATTTCGACAACCAATAAAACACAAAACTTTAGGTTTTTTCACTTATAGTCTCCATTTTTTAAAAGCACCCAAACAAAAGAATTTTTTACTTCACTCCACTTCACCGCAATACATATGTAAAATATTATATTTTATATCTTTTTAGTTCGTTTTACTTCGTTGAACCAAACAACCCCTAATGATCTCTTGATTCATCATCAATTTCTTTCTTTATGTTTTGTTTTACCCAATACTTAGATCATACATATTTAACAAAGTGTCGTCCAGTACCCTAACTACTAGGGTGATTTTGATAATGCACGATTTTGGTATCTCAACTTCATAAATTACTCTTGTGACGCCTCCGTCAATTTTGTAGCAAATTGAGACAAACTTCAAAAGTATATTTTGTAATACAAAAACATAATTTAAATATTTGTATTATTATATATTCTTTCTTTTGAAGTGGTTCTGCTGTATTTCAAAATTGACGAAAGACGTTTCAAAATAATAGTTTATAAAATTAGAGTACCAAAATCGAGCAGTAAAAAATTAAGATTCCAAAAACACCCAAGCACTATCGTTAGGACGTCATTAGGATAATTTAGCCTGTATAATTTATACTTTATAAATCTAGACTAGCCAGCTAGAGTTGAAAATAGAATTTTAATCAACATCATGAACAATTAATCTGTAAAATAAGCATTGAGAATTCACTTCGGATCATTACTTACGTCATACAATAAGAAGATGGAACACCTTTTGCATCCTCACAATTAAAAACATGAAGAAACCATGTATTTGTTATTAATTCTTTTTCCTAGGCAAGTGAATAAAAAAAAGGTCTCCTATGCTGCTAATTTAGCAGAAGAGACGGCTAAATCCAAAGAGTTGAGAATGGAGTCCATCTTGTGGACCTCAATATTTAAAACAGCTATAGATAATGTAAATTTATTTATTTGTTGTTTTTTTTCGTTCAGATCCAATGCTTATGCATATATATAATGTCAGCTGAACTGGATCACTTTGGTAACTATGTAATAAAAACTAATAAAAAATAAGAAGGGAAATTTGTTGGGGCCAAACAAATCAATTTCTTTCATTTTGATGTTGAGCTCTCCGTAATAGTGGAAAAAAAAAAAACATCATTCTTTACAGCATAAATTTTAGACCAAATCCTAGTTTTAACAACTAATTTAATTTATTGCTGCTTCTACCAATTTACGTGGCATACCAAATAAGAAACTAATGCAAATCCTTGTCTTAAATTTAAATGATAATAGAAGGTTGTCCAAATCAACAACACAAATGTAGGTTGATCCGCAAGCTTTTGGACAGGTATTAGGAAAATTTATTATATCTTGACTTAAATTTAGTTCAAATTCAAGAAAACTATTTTTTTATTTTTTATTTTTGACCAAATCTTTTTGGATTTTCAACTCTTTCAAAACTTTCTTATTCAATACTATAAGCTATTCTGGTAAGGCCCTTAGAAAGAAAAAGTAAGGTTGTCTTTTGCTTCATTGATATTGCCTTTCATACAATGAACCTTGACAAAAGAAAAAAAAGTAAAAACAACAAGAAGAAAAAGAACTTGCAATGATCTATAACCTTATGCAGGTTTTGGGAAGTCAAAGGGCCCGATGCGACCAAATTAAGGCATTCAATTAACTAATTAAATTGGCTAGAACATTTTCCTTCAAATTGCAATATCTAGAACTTGTCCCATTATGTAAACATGTCCATATGTTGGTGTTTTTCAATTTGCTTTGGGAGTTTTAGTCCCACATTGAAAAATCATCAATGTGTATATCTCAATATATAGCTTTGCTTAGTATTGATATATGCACATAGGGGGGTGGTCCATGTGGGTTGACTTTCCTAAAGGGATTAAATGTGAACCATATTATGACAATCTTTATTTTATCACCACCTTTGAAAAGTTTCCCTTAGGAGCTAAGTCCCCTAAATCCCATAGGGGCTTAGCGACTCGAACTCGGACTCGGGCTCAAAGTGGCACTTTGTTGGCACACTTTGCACTTAGCACGTCAGCATCTTCGCATGGTTCTTTTATGCGTGAGTTCCATGCACGGTTGCTTGCTCTGGAGCATGCTTCGTGGAGCTATGCGGTCAGGTGCCCATGCAGCCAGGAGCCCATGCGGCTAGGGGCCTTGCGGCCTGGAGCTATGCGGCCAGGCGTTATGCGGCCAACAAATTAGCTTGAGCGAGTCGAGTGTGGAGGGGACAGGGACTGCCGTTGGCGGCTCGGTGCGGTGCATGCGGCACGTGGTTCTGTGTGCCACGCGGCTACAGCTTTCAACGTCTGGCGGTTCTGTCTTCTCTGTGTAGTATAGCGTGCAGGCGGCTCGTGGCTCTCTGTGCCACGCGGCTGCAGCTTTTGGCTCCTGACAGCGTTGTCTGCTCCGTACAGTACAACGGCACAGGCGGCGCATGTTGCCTAGTTTTTTTCTCAGGCCGCAAGGGAGCTGAAATCCTTTTTAAATAGAGGCTCTCCTCTATCATTTGGTTAGTTGAAAAAAATTGAGAGCGAGAGAAAAATCGAGAGCACCAACAGGACCTTCGGCAGCAGTTAGCATCCTTCCAAAAGAGTCTTCCGAATGATCCGAAGGTGACCAAGAGCGTTCCAGAAGTTATCGTGTGGACTTGCTGGATCCTGGTGGCAGATCATTGTATAGCGCGAATCTTGCCTTGAGCTCTGGTGGTTTTGATCACCCCAGCAGGAGTTTCCTTCTTTGTATTTTTCTGTTCTTGTTCCTGTTCTTCTCGGTGTAGCATCTGTGAACGTAAAGAGAATAACGATTTTCTGATTCTTGTTGTATTTGTATTTTCTTTGGGTTGTCTATTTGTAACATGTTCCTGGTTTAGTGCTTCTGTGAGGTTGTGTGTCACTGTAGAGGAACTCTTGTGTGAATCTCAGTGCACCAAATTCTCTTCTAGAGTTTGTAGAGACGAACTCTTGTGTAAGTCTCTACTTTATGGATACCTCTTCTTCTTTGATCTGACTTCGGGACTAACAATCTCAAGACAAGATCCGAGTTAGAATGGACAACTGCTCAAACCTTCTCGATACTATCTTTCACAAGCTTGAGAAGTTTGATGGCGAATACTATAATATTTGGAGGAAAAAGATCTCTTGGAATCTTTGTCTTGTCAAAGTTGCTTATGTGTTGGTTGATCCTGAACCTACCATTTTCGAAGATGGAGGAGAGCTTACAGTTGGTGTGCCACAGGACGCACACTCCAAGTAGAAGGAAGACAACGACCTCTGCAGGTTGTTGATTCTCAATTCTGTAGATGACTCGATGACAGAGTCCTACAACAAGAAGGAGAAGGCAAGAGATGTCTGGAGATCTTTTAAGAAGCACTACAAAACTGACAAGAAAATGTCTAAAATCTATCTCGTCGAGAAGTTCTTCATTTTGAAATTTGAGGACGAGAAGGTGATGTTACCACAAGTTAAGGAACTTCTGAAGATGCAGCAGAAACTGGAGGAAGATGGCATAAACTAGGTAGACAAATTTATGGTGGGGACTATCATCACTAAACTTCCTCCAGGCTGGATTAGGTTCAAGACTGACATGTACCGTAAAAAGATGGAGATCCAGCTCAAAGATCTTTTTTACTGGATTCACATTGAAGATGAAGCCAGGGACAATTAAAGTTGGACTCCTTGTCCAAGAAGTTGGCTAAGGCCAACATGGTACATGCTAGTGACTCTAAAGGAAAGCAAAAATTTTACTACAAGAAGAAGGACTTCAACCAGCTGAAGGTGAAGTCGGCTCAGTTCAAGCCAAAGTCGAAGACTAATGTGACATGCTACAACTGTGGCAAGAAGGGTCACTACAAGAGCGACTGCAAGTCGAAGACAAAACCGTAAGAGCACAGTGAGCTTAACCTAGTTGCTATGATTGCACAGGTTGAGTCACATAGCATGGACACTGACTAGTGGGTGGATACTGGTGTATCTTGCCATGTGTGCTCTAAGAAGGAGCTGTTCGTCAAGTATGAGTCTACCTTTGAGAAAGTCTCGATAGAGGATAAGTCTCAAGTTGCAGTACTGGGGATCGGGATGGTAGTGCTAAAGCTGACTTCTGGAAAGTCACTTACACTGAAAAATGTGAAGCACGTACTAATGATCACCAAGAATCTGGTTTCTGGGAGTCTATTGTGCAAGACGGACATGAGGATGGATATCAATGTCGGTTAGATGGTGATATTCTACAAGGGAACATACTTTGGAAAATCTTTCTGTACCGAAGAGATGTTTAAACTGCAGCTTGTAACTCCTTCTGTTTGTATCAATGCAGTCTCTACTTCTGGTTATTCTCTTGAGTTGTGTCACAATAGACTAGGACATGTGCATCGTAAATGCATTAACAAGATGTCTATTCTAGGCCTTATCTCCAAATGTAGGGGTAAGGAGGTGAAGAAATGTGAAGTCTGTGCACAGACGAAGATCGTCAAGAAGCCGTTCAGAAGAATGAACCGAAGCACAGATCTTCTGGAGTTGGTATACTCAGATATCTGTGACTTCAAGCAATTCCACACAAAATCCGGAATAAAGTATTTCATCACTTTCATTGACGAGTTCTTGAAGTACGCATTCGTATATCTTCTCAAGTCGAAAGATGAAGCATTCAAGAAGTTCAACGACTTCAAGACTGAAGCAGAACGTCAAACTGGTCAACAACTCAAAAGGCTCAAAAGCGATCGAGGTAGAGAATATCGTTCCTTGGAATTCGCATCGTTCTACAAAGAACATAGAATTTTTAATGAAACTACTGCTCCGTATTCTCCCCAATCTAATGGTATAGCAGAAAGGAAGAACATGATGCTGACAGAGATGATGAACTCCATGTTGCTGACAGCAGGACTTCTAAAGTCCTTCTGGGGAGAAGCAACACTTACGGCTACGTTTATTCTGAACAGAGAACCGTTCGTGACATCTGACATTACTCCTCATGAACTCTGGTTCTAGGTCAGACCCAACATGAATGTCATTCGAGTGTGGGGGTGTCTGGCATATGTGAAGCTTCCAGACCTCAAGATTCAGAAGCTGGGAACAAGTCACGCCCCGATCTCCCTCAGGAATAGACCGTCTCCGCTAGGCACGAATCACCGCGCTAGTGCTCCACAGGACGATCATCCCCATATGGACATGATATTACACGAGCGAAAGTTGTACCCGTGCAAGGCCATGATCCGAACATGCGGTAAAATATCTAAGCCATAGAGTCGCACAAATAGTCTGAATGTAGCAAAATAAAAAACATACAGGAGATTGGTAACAAGTTCACAGAGTCGTCATAGCAAAAGCATTGAATAACACAAGTATAGAAGTAAAATAAGCACTTTATTGATATTTTATAAGTATTACAGGCGGTGCTAGGCCGAGATTAAAAGTCGTTCAAGTCCTCTCTCTCGCAACAATAAAAGCGTGCCAAGTGGCTACAATTATGGAATGATACATTGGCGATGTTCCAACATTATGTCTTGTATATGCGCTTCAGCTCCGAATGCAATACTCCAAGGCACCAGAGCAAACTCCATGCCTTAGCTCGCACAAAGGGAGTTTCTGCACCGAACTAGGTTCTCCCGCACCCTGCAAGCAATTTGGTGGATTATTAGTACATGAATTCAATTGTGGGGAGGCTTCTCGCCCGCTCGAAAAATTTAAACACGTTATAAAGGTTTTGTACACCATCTATTAAGTTGTCTTTCTATTCTTGCAGGATTAGTTTTATGGCATAATATACAAGCATAACTCATGTGGCAGCGCGCCGTACGATATAAGAGTAACACGGCGAGACTTACCAACTTACCACCCATCATTTCCTGTCTAGAGATAAAACCAAGTTAAACCAAGCACGAGTATATATAAAATAAAATCCATAAAAATCGTATAAGCCAACACAGTGTCACGAGCGAGTTTCGACTCAGGTGCACGAGTTATAAGGATACTTGGATGTGTTATACTTAGAAGTCTTAGGTATTCATATACAGATTAGATACAGATGTGTTACTCAAAACAGTCGCCAATAATGCAATGACTCACATGTGGGTTGCCACAATCGAGTCATCTTAATCTATATGACAGAAGGTCTCTGGCATGACTTCCATAATGGACGGTATAATCTCGAGGCAAAGATGGTGTGCAAACCATATATAATACGGTGGGCATTGCACCCATCCCGCCAATAGCAGACAACTACTAGTTGGTTCCGTCTAGATCGGATCTGTCATGCCCCGATCTCCCGCAGGCAAATCGGCCGTTCCCGCTAGGCGAGATTACCGCGCCAGTGCTCTCGCGAAACGATCGCTTTGATCCATCCGGGCGTGATGCCGCACGAGCGTGAGCCACGCCCGTACAAGGCCGTGGTTCATTGGCTGACGGTAAGAGTTCTAAGCCACAGAGTCGCACAGATTGTCCGAGTGCAGCGGAATCATAAACGCATAGCGATTTGGTAACAGGTTCACTGAGTCGACAATATAGCGGAAGCATTGAATAACCCAAGTTGAAGTAAAGCAACTCTTTAATATAAATAAGTGTTACAGGTGGCGTATAGCCGAGATTATAAGTCGTTCAAGCCTCTCTCTCTGAAACGGTAAAAGCGTGCCAAGTAGCTACAATTGTGAAATGATTGTACAGGCGATGTTCACAACATTATGTCATTTATATGTGCTTCAGTTCCGGACGCAGCGCTGCTTCGGAGTGATCTCCACGCCTAAGCATGCACGAAGGAGGCATCCGCACCGAACGAGGTTCTTCCGCACCCTGCATACAAACTGGTGGATTATCATTATATTGAATGCACTGGTGGGGAAGCTACTCGCTCGCTCGACAAAACCAAACACGTAATAAAGGTTTCGTGCACCAACTATTAAGTTGTCTTTCTAGTTGCCTTAGGATCAGTTTTATGCAAACATTGAATAGCCTAATCCGTGTGGCAGTGCGTCGTACGACATGAGAGAAAACACGGCGAGACTTACCAACTTACCATTTGTCCTTCCCTGTCCAAGGCAAATATTATTAATTCAAGCACGGGCAAGTATAAACATTCAGGGGCATTTATAATGAAAACCAAGGCATAGTATATGCAACACGAGAGTCGTTGTATCATGATCGTTCAGATGTTCAGTTGTTCATTGATGTGATACAATGACTCGCACGCGGATAGCCGCTAAGCGAGGATGACTTATCTATATGAACATGAGTCGCTGGCATAGCCATATAGGACTAATCCCAGACAAGAATGGAACGCAACGAGAATACACGATGCGCTACGAACCATCTTGCCCGTACACGATAGATTTGCACATGAGGTGGTCCCAGGCCAAGTGGAATGCAACGTAAGTAAAAGAGGCGCTACAAACCACTCGCCCGTACACGATGGACCACCCACAAGGTTCCATCTGGATCGGATCGCCCCCAGTGCCCCGGAGACCGTCCGTGGAACCATACCTCGTTTCTGAGTTGTCCGCGACATGAAATCTTTGGGTCTTTCAATTATCATGAGATACACGAGAACACGAGTGCACTAATACACAAGAATACGAGTGCACAGGAACACGAGTACACGAGTACACGGGATACTTGAATCTTGATTCTTTGTTCAGTGAATAACCTGCCTTGATGCATTCCCCCGGTTCGGGGCTGCCTTTGGTGACCTAACGGTCCCGGATACTTGTAGGATCAATCATGCACGGAACGACTACTTAGTAGTCGCCCGGGGGTTTGGATGAAAGCAAGGAAACATACAAGCAGACAAGCATGCAATTGTATAAACACAATATTCATGTTAGCTCGGGCCCGAAGGTAAGCCGAGGAGCGAGATCGTAAAGGAATTCCCGAGCAACACGTTCTAGGGTAGCATACGATGGTCTGAACATATATATATAAGCAATATTTCATTTTCATGTTCTAGCATAAGCAATACGAGTTAGGATTATTCCCTTAGCTAGGTGCGTTGGATTTATTAGCATGCAGGGGGTGAATCACCTAGGGACTAGGATATAACATTCCAGATTTTAAGTGTGCTGGCTAAGAAAAGACAAGTTCACCATAGCCACCCACCTTAGCGATGATTCACCTCGGTAAAGCGATACGTCAAGCGATCCTCTGAAAGCCTAAGCCGGATTCCTGTAGGGACAAGTCTGGATATCCTTTGCCTCAAACGAGTGTTCTCGCCTGAGCAAAGCAGGTCGGGACAGTTGCACTTTTGCCGTTTGAATCGGCAGTCCGCTTGAGCGGAACAGGGTGTTACAGGATCGGCCCCAGTGCCCCAACGATCATTTGCAGAACTGGATTAAAAAATCTACCTTGTGCACAAGTTATCCATGACCATGCGTATCCTTAAGTTTTCTAGATTCTTGCAGGTACAGTTACAAATGCTGATTCAGTCAGGATCTATCAGGTACAATATCGACTCCCAAAGCTGTCAGATTCAGTATAGAACGAGTGTTTATTTTCAGATATGCCATGATATTAACTTGCTTAACTGACCATGGTACAGTCCCCTAGTTCGGGAAATGCCTTGGTGACCTGACGGTCCCGAATACTTTTAATGTTTCTATACTTGGCTCAAAACGACTATCTTGATAGCCTTCCTGCCTCAACTGAGTGAACCATAAATAATGAAGTACAATGAATTATGGCTCTGCATTGAGTGACAAGCATTAAAATGAGGCAACTAGTACAAGTTAGCATATAAGCAGGCAATCATTGCATTTATATGAAACATAAGCATTTACGTTAGCACGGGTCTAAGGGGTAGTACGAGGAGTAAAATCGTACAGGGACATATCGAGCGACATAATCCATAACGCGAGCAGTGTAAACAAGTGCATCAGTGCGCTACGAAGAGTATGTAATGATCTACTCGAGGCATAACGGGGTTTACTTGCATGAAGCTAAGGTAGCATGCGAGGGTCCATGTTATAAGACACGTTTTAATTTCATGTTATAACACAAGCAATACAAGATAAGATTATTCCCTTATCTACGTGCGTTATATTCTTTATTATCATACAAGGGGTTATCGCCTAGCGATCTAGCATGTATCATCCATATTTTAAGTGTGCTGGCTAAGCAAAGAAAAGTTCATCATAGCCACCCACCTTAGCGATGATTCGCCTGGGTCGAGCGATATTCCGAGCGAGCCTTTGAAAGTCTAAGTCTGAACTCCTGAAGGGCCAAGTCTCGAATCATTTGCCTCAAACGAGTCTTCTCGCTGAGCAAAGTGGGTCGGGTTATTGCACTTGCGCCGTTTGAATTGGCTGTCTACTTGAGCGAAAGGGGTTATTATATTATATAACACTCAGAAAAAGTCTTGTCCTCGAGACTTCTTGAGCGCAAACCGTTTTATCACACACTATCAAGTCTAACTCAAGCATATCAATCTGTATTGCGTGTGTGCTGGGTCTGTCTCATTGAATGACCCTATCATTCAATCCAAGCTCTAACTCGATCTCTAATGCGCCTTAGCACAGAATATATCGCTTAACGCGGGTTATAGTATGATCCATCTTGAATGCTGATCTAAGACTAAGGCAAACTTATCCAAATATACTCGTCCATACGAATCTAATATATTCACTAACACTAGCATTCGAGATCATCATTTTGCGAGTCTAGATCGTGCACATATTCAAAGCGTCCCTCAAATATATGCATGTCAACCAACTTAGCGATAGCGAAGTCTTTGTACTCGAGTTCAACATATCATTGAGTCTTGGATCGTGCACACATTCAAGGCATCCCTCAAACATATGCATTCAACTAAACTTTGCGATAGTGAATTCAGACTAGCTACTCACAAAAATCTCAAGGGTTCTCGTCTTACAAATCACAATGATACCTTCAACAGGGTCAAATAAAATCTAAGCCTTTTTCAATCTCACTCAAATCAAGCATTGTACTACCGTCAAGCACGATCTATCCGATCAATCGACTAGCATCCATGTTCTATCATCCATTCTATTCGTGACAAACATAGTACACACTTACCATTCTAAGTCTAACTCTAAGTCTTTCCAGTTCTAAGGCTTGCTCAAGAAATGCTCTAAAGTTGGTTACATAAGTTCTTTCACTCGACACAGGGTCGCCTGCCTAATTACTAGGTTAGCTTACAAGGTCATAGGTACAGTTTATGTTCATGACTCATCGTGCAAATTCGTTGTATGATGCTCTCCCCAATTCCTAAGATTAAACTATTATTCATTTGCACGGGATATTCTACCCAAGCTCATTTTACTCAGATTTCTAAACATCGAGCACAGATCATCCTACTCACATTAACATGTTTGTTTGTACATGATCCGAGTCAGTTCAGTCAAATCCATGATATATCTGTGTCGAATGTCAAGCCTAGCAATTTGTATAGTCTATCTCCTCAAACATGTTTGATAGAACCCATATATCCATTCTAAGTCTAGACCACCAACCCATGATTCAATTGCCAATCATCGATCACAATCATAAACTCTAAGTCGTCCAACAAGATTCATGTATCTGTTCTCGAACCCATCAAGCGTGTCTTACTCCATGTTCTAGACTAACTTATCCTTGAAACACTTTCGATTCACTTGTATTCCCAAATTCATCTTATTGTATCAAACCACAGGTCAAGATGATCCTTCAATTGTCACGCCCCGATCTTCTACAAGTTTAATCATCTTCGCTGGACGTGAGATCACTATGCAAACGCTCCTGCTGGATGATTATCCTAATCCGAACATGACGTATGTACAAGCATGGAGTTACGCTCGCACAAGACAAGAACGTCAAACGTTATGGTTGTAGAAGCATAAAAAATACGCTGAATAGCTATACGCAGCATGTTGGTGCTGAACAGCGTAAAATATAACTTCAGAGCCATCGGTGTACAACAGAGCTTTTTCGCTAAGTACAGCGTAAAATATAAGCTCAAGGACTATCCGCGTAATACAGTATATCCAGGCTGCTTTAGCGTAAAAAGGGTGCTATATCGCCTTTATGGCGTAAAAATCATCCGCTTTTAATGCATCATTGAAGTGTACGAGGAACGCTACGTATTTCTCGAAATAAACCGGTCAAATCATGCAGTGAACCTGACGTCTGACTCCTGACAAAGAGTACTGCACGACTACCCAGACGATGGCTATAATGATGGCGCGGCACAGCGACCCAAACTGTCTTTTAGTGATATTTCCTTGGCGTAAACTGCTTTTACGCATACAAGGGAATATGCTGCCTAGTTTTACACAGGCAGATATGAGCTTTTTACGCTCCATAGAAGACAAACAGGCTGCCACGTCAAAAGTTGCTCTTCGTACAGGGCTCGAGGCATGTTTCTGCATTTAATGCGCAGAATGGTGGCAGATCTTCGAGGCACGTCTCTGCATTTAATACGCAGAATGGTGGAAGATCTTCGAGACACGTCTCTGCATTTAATGCGCAGAATGGTTGCAGATCTTCGAGGAACGCCTCTACATTTAATGCGCAGGATGGGGGCAGATCTTTGCATTTAATGCAAGAGATTTGATTATATCTCCAAAAGTTATAATTTCGGCTAAAATGTCCACATCATCACTTTTGTACATTACGCCATCAGGCTATTCTCAGCTATAAGGAGCACGCTGTACGCTATCTCCTTGAAATACGCCAACTCAGGCTACATTTGCATTGGTGCGTATTAAAGCTATTCGGTCCAGAATTCGCTCAAAGCCTCAGTCAAGGAAGGAGGATCAGCTATCTTCTACGCTAGCTAACCGGTCTATGCAGCATCAGGCTTCTACGCCCACTCGGCTTCTATGCCCACTCGGCTTCTATGCCTGCTCGGCTTCAACGCCCACTCAGCTTCTACGTCCACTCGGCTTCTACGTCCACTCGGCTTCTACGCCCACTCGGCTTCTACGCCTACCTGGCCCCTACGCCAGTTTGATAATCCTTCGACTTCTACGCCATGGTGACAGTTATTGGCTTCTACGCCAACCTCTTCTACGCGAGAGATAACTTCCTACGTGGCTTTTATGCCGTGATCTTCGCAGCAGTTATACGCATTATCTCTTAATGGGACACGCGTCACACGCTCATTCAGAAGATCATTTATTCGTGGGCAATGGTTATTGTAACTGTCGCGTAAAAAGTGTCATACTCTCCACTGCCCGGCTTCTACGCCGACTGGATGGTTACTGTCACTAAAACCCTATAAATAGAGACCTCTATTGACAGAGGTCCAGGGTCAGAACTAGGGTCACAAATTCCAAGGTCGAAGAACTAAGAGTCAAAAAGTCTTTGAGAGAGAAGAATCCAGAGCTCAGACAAAGAGTAGTGATCGACGACTTTGGCATCGAGCATCCACTCTCCTTTGCAACCATCGAAGCTTTTTCTGTCTTCTACGGTACTTCTTCATCATCGTGTGGTCCAAGGGACAAAGTGATCGACTGCAGATCAGACTCCTATAGCAATATTTACCCAGATTAAAAAATTATACTTGATATCATCGTATATGATTAATTGTACTTCTTGTTTGTAAACTAAAGAGCGGGTTTCATATAAACCTCATTTTATTTCTTTCGTTTATTATCAAACACAATATGACGACTCTGCTGGGGACGTCTTTCTCTTCTGAGGAGAAAGCAATTGCTCAACATGATTCGGTATCCATGGGATCCGTGAAGAAGACACTGGTCGTCCAGTTAGACCAGTCTACCTACGAAGATATGCTTCGAGCAGGGGGTAGCTCTCACTCTCTCTCTGTCCAAGACAACAGGAAGCTGCTTAAGGTCTGGATGCCGAGGACATCCCCTACCATTCTTGTCGACTCTCCGATCCCTCCGACCAGCCAGGTTGTAGCTGCACAATCTTTGCGCTCCGCGCGTAAAACTCTGTCACCCGTCCGTGACGTGGTAGATAAAACTTCGGACAATGCCTCAGCGCTAGTCCAGAAGTCTACTTCGCACTCTTCGCGTAAATCTCTGTCTTCCGTCTATGACGTGGTAGACAAAACTTCTGACGATGCCTTAGTGCTAGTCCAGAAGTCTACTTCGCGCTATCCGCGTAAAATTCAGTCCCCCGTTGATGACGTGGCAGACAGAATTTCTGACAATGCCTTAGCGCCAAATCAGAAATTCCAAACATGCTCCGTACATAAGAATGCATCTGCCCTCCGCGGAAAAGCAGATAATCCCTGCAATCTACGCAAGGGAAAGCAAGTGGTGGACTGCTCAACTTCTCAGCCTTTACGCCAACAAGGAAAGAATCTGCCCGCCCTCCGGATTATACGAGGAGCTGATGGCCGACTGAGGACCTCCTCAGCTTTACGCCAGCCCGAGCGGAGCTCCAAATTATGCCAGATGAAGCCCCTCAGCGTAAAGATGGCTCAGTTTACGGAAAGACACACTCTCGGGGGATCATCCGCTACCCAGATGGCCAACCTGTTGTATACGGGTGGCACAGGAAGAACTATGGTTCCCAACATCCGCATGCCCACCGATGTGAACAGAAGGAACAAGCCATCTTCTTCTTCTTCTATAAACCCTCCTGACCTGCGTGAGTATCTGATCCAGAAACGCAAGGATAGGGGATCTTCCAGCATGTCTATTACGCCTCCTAGGGAGCACTATTGTAATAGTCATAGGATTATAGTTAATTATTGCTATTCTGAAGCAAAACGGTCTATTTTTGACCGGTTGAGCTACTCTCCGTCTTTTCAGGAAGAAGCGCCCACACATGTATCAGTGAACATGGCTTCATACATACCTAGAGGAAGGTCAAACTCAAGACATCATCCCTCTAGAACTCCGAGCCGAAGTAGATTCAACAAGCTCCTTAGGAACACTGAAGCTGGGGTATTCCGAAACACCCGTTCGAGGTCACGACAACCGACTTCGTACTCTTCTGATTCCGATGCTGGGGGTCGCCAGTCTCCCGAATCAGATGCTGAAAGTATAGAGTCAACTTCTACAGAGACCTATACTAATCCTTCAATGACACCCAGGGAGATGGAAGTCTATGCCATTGGAGATGAACGCGAGGAAGCTTCCCTGTCGGGGAGCACTGAGCAACGCATTGCCGTACTGGAGATATCTCTGAAAGAGATGCAATCCATGATGGGAAACATGCACCAGATGATGCTGACTCAACACACAGCTGCTATGGCTCAAGCATCGGTCCCTCCAACTCAGATACGTATGGGGGTGGACTTACCACCATCCAACGCAATCCAAGAGCCTGTTCTAGATCAGGAGTCAGCAGCTCCTCTGCTTCCCCACTCGGAGAATGTATTACCTCCCATTGGAGTCGCGATGCAACCGATTCCTCACCACTCCGTGGTCCCGCTACCAGCTGAAAATCTGATGCAGGCAGTACAGGAGTTGAAAGCCCAATTTTATGCCTTGAAGCACAAATATCAGCCCAAGAAATTGGGAATCAACCAGCCTTACCCAGCTATCTGGGATGAGGTCCCTTTCCTTCCTAAATACAAACCACAGACTATGGCTTTGTTCGAGGGAAAAATATCACCGAATCAGTACATGAACTACTTCAGTATGATGACTGTGTTACTACAGGGGAATGACGCCCTCCTCACTCGGGTGTTCAAGGGTTGTCTCTCGGGAGTGGCTTATCAGTGGTACCGTAGTCTGGCAGACAACTGTATTACTTCCTTTGAAGACTTTAAGACTTTATTCTTCGTAAGATTCTACGAGGGAGGGATGGACATGTCTATGTTCTCTCTCATCGAAGTGAAGCAGAAGGAAAAAGAGGACGTTCGCACTTTCATCGAACATTTTCGTCAAGCCACTTTGCAAATGCCTTCCGGAGTTCCAGACTAGGCATTGGTGGACATTTGCAGGAAGAACCTTCTTCCTATAATCTCGGTGTTCACAGGACCATATTGGTTCCATGATTGGCCCTCGTTCATCAT
This sequence comes from Iris macrosiphon, assembly GCA_036927795.1. NCBI lineage: Eukaryota > Viridiplantae > Streptophyta > Magnoliopsida > Asparagales > Iridaceae > Iris > Iris macrosiphon. The sequence goes on along the minus strand of JAYESA010000019.1, from coordinate 54,396,880 downwards.
CTCAGCGGTAGCCGCCGAGGACAACAGTCGGAAGGCACGTGATAATGGCATCATGATCTCTGCCTCCGATAGAGGCAAGAGGTCATCCTCCAACAGCGACCATCCTCGTGGTGCCAAAGGAAAAGAAGCTCTGGCGATCAATACGTTCAGGCAAAAGACTGCGGCAACCACACAGACGAAACCTGGGACTTCCAGGCCCATTGAAGTATACTCTTTCGACGACGACGATATTCCGAGCATATTCGAGTATCTCGTCAAAAGCGGCAAGATTATCCTTCCTGAGGAGAAGCAGCCTAATGAAGTCGGCAGTACTAATAACCCCAAGTAATGCATCTTCCATAGATACATACACCACCCTACAAAAGCGTGTTATGTACTAAAAAGGAAGATCCAGGAGCTGATCGATGCTAAGGCCATCACTCTGCGCAACAGCGAGAAGACGGTTACATCCAACATGATCTCTCTGCAATTTGGCAATCCGCCTCCCCAAGAAGTCCCAGACGGTGTTACACCTATTTCTCGGACAATGATGAACATCGTTAATCTCCCTCCAGCTAGGGGTCAAAATTATGACCTGGTACCCCTAACTACCCAGCGGGGCGAGATCATATGGGTTCATCCAGATATGGTGTCAGAGATCGAAAAAGAGACTTAAGCTGCTAAGGCTAAGTCTAAGAAGAACTCGAAGCGTAAACCATGGCACATGGTTACGGTACACTCAGCATCAGAAGACGAGGTTTTGGCTACTGGAATCCGTTCAGGGAAAGCTTACCTCAAGGACTATGGAGCAAGTCAGGAAGATGCATCGGCAGACGCTTCAGCTGCCAAGCCTTCAGAACCGGAACCCGCCATACCAGAGGCCGGTCTTTTGAGACCAACTTCGGCGGACAAAAGCAAGCAAAAAGAAGTGCATTTCGATAAACCTTTGAAAAATATTCAAAACAAAGGTTTAGAGAAGCCATACAACTTCGACATCCTGGCCCAATTGGCTAATACACCAGCCAGGTTGTCCATCTTCGAACTACTCAGGCTCTCTCAAGACACTCGTCAAGCCCTGAGTGAAGCATTAATGTAGGCGGATACATACTTGACCCAGCTCAAGTCCCCTGACGAAGAACTGTGGCATGTCCTCAATGCCACAGTGTGATGGAGGTGGTCCCGAATATCACTTTCACTCAAGATGACATGCTATTAAAGCATAACAGGCATGACAGACCCCTCTATTATACTGGGTACGTCAGTTCCATGGAGGTCGACCGGATTCACATAGATCCGGGATCATCGATCAGCATCATTCCTCATAGTCTGCTCAGACCGCTGAGGATTCCCACCAGCGAATTAGCTTACACCACCACTACAATCGTGGGTTTCAACGCCAGGAAAAATAAACCGTTGGGGAAAATTCGTTTGAGGATCCAGATTGGTGACCTTAGATCAGTGGCTACATGTTATGTCATTGATTCAGAGGTGTCCTACAATATTCTGCTGGGCAGACCTTGGATCCACGACCACAACATCGTTCCTTCGACTCTACATCAATGCTTTAAATATGTAGATGCCCAAGGAACAGTACAAACGGAGTTTGCTGACCTGAACCCGTTTAAAGGAGTAGAATCCTACAACTCTGATGCCATGTTGTACACTCAAGACTACATGGAGGAGGTGTCAGGCGAAGCAGAGAAGGAATTCCACCGGGAGCCAGAAGAACCCTCTGCCAAGCAACCTCTGTCAATCAAGGTGAAAGGGCGAACTACTCGTCCAAAAGCCATGGAGCCTATGGCTATCCACCTGAACAAAACCAGGTCAGGAAAAGGAGGTGATCCTCTAGTGATCACTTTGAACCAGAAGCCTCCACCCTTGGTCATCAACCTTCGGCGCAGCAAGTAGCCGATTGATGTAAATACAACCGGGAACGTGGTTTCGGATGATAATAAAGATCCTCTTTTCCAGTATATTGACGCTCAAACTCCAAATCAGGAATCCTCTCCCCATGACGATATAGAACCTATAGCACAAAAATTCTTGGAAGCTATAGATTCCTATCATCCGTATATGTGGGAAGTAGCGTCGTCATCCAATGTCATCACGACATATGGACCACATGAGAATTCTATCTTCATTGTCCTGCCTGCCTGCAGTAGTCAGCGTTCAATAGTCTTCGGCCTCATGCACAATGAACCGACTGTACAAGAAGATTCAGTCGATGACGATGCTGGTAAAATGCAAGTTCACAGATACAGCCCGCAAGCTTTGAAGATCATGCAAAGTATGGGTTATGACTTGAAGCTGGAACCAGGTCTCAACTACGGGAAAGGCAGATGAATGCCGCTGCACGGCGATTCCTACTGTCAACGAACTCGTTTTGGGTTAGGGTATACCACCTCTCTTGCAACTTCTGAGTCAAACGAGGATATCTTTTCCTCTTTTCAAAATGGCTCGTCGCCCTCCGACTCATCTGATGCTGTCGAACGAACATTATCAGTAAATACGGTAGTGGCAGATTTCTTCGAAGCAGACGAACAAGAATCCGAACCGTTTGAGAATGACTCTTGGGCTGAACAAATGGATACACAATGGGAACTCCGGTTCGAGTAGAGAGAACCTCCCACTGAAGATAAAGTTATCCAGATTGATGTCGGAGATGAACTTTCGCCAAAGCCGATATTTATCAGTAACAATCTTTTCGAAGAAGAAAGGGAAGAAATTATCCAGCTGATAAAAGAATATATCGACGTCTTTGCGTGGAATTATGAGGATATGCCAGGTCTTGATCCAAAGGTGGCTACTCATAAACTCAATATATTGCCCCGATCTCAGAATCTGAAAGCTGATGCCCTAGCCAGTCTAGCTGCAGATTTAGCTATTCCTATAAGAAGGCAGAATTCGGTGATCCTTCTTAACAGAGATTTATTCTGTGTGAAAAATAACTTTCACATAGAACACAGCTACGCTGTGAACACCGATCCTCCTAAGAGAGACTGGAGAAGTCCCTTTATAGATTTTGTGGCATACAGAATCTTGCCGGAGGACCCTAAAGAAGCAGTATCCGTCAAAAGATGATCATTACGCTTCTGTTTTGATGCATCTTCACAGTGTCTATATCGCCGGACTTACGACGGACTGCTATTGAGATGTCTCTCCGATGACGAGGCACAGCGGATTATCCGTGAAGCTCACGACGGCATATACGGAGCGCATCAACCCGGTCCTAAGCTACAGGATCGTATCAGGAGAATGGGCTATTACTGGCCTACTATGATCACAGATGCAATAAAGTATGCAAGACAATGCAATGCCTGTCAGGTTCATGCAGACTTTATACATCAACCTTCTGAACATCTACATCCTACGGTTGCATCCTGGCCTTTCGAAGCATGGGGTATGGATATTATTGGTCCTATTCACTCGCCTTCTTTCAGAGGTTACCGGTTCATACTGGCCATCACGGATTATTTCTCCAAATGGGTAGAGGCAATCCCTCTTGCTGAGGTGAAGACATCTAATGTGATCAACTTCATCAAGCATCATTTCATTTATCGCTTTGGGATACCCCGGAGGATAATTTATGATAATGGACCTCAATTCATCAGCCAAGCGTTTCATCGATTTTGCGATAAAAATCGGATACAAAATGTGACCTCTACGGCATATAATCCTGCTGCTAATGGTTTGGGGGAAGCTTTCAACAAAATCATTATCAAACTCTTGAAAAAGTTCATCTTTTCGAACAAGAGAGATTGGAATGAGAAGTTGGGAGAATGTCTTTGGGCATACCGCACAACGGTACGAGCACCGACAGGTTGTACCACATTCTCATTAGTTTACGGGAGTGAAGTAGTTCTCCCCATCGAAGTCCAAATTTCGTCACTCAGAATAGCAGTGGCTAATGAGTTGACTCGAGAAAAGAATGACCTATTAAGGCTTCAAGAGCTAGAAGGATTAGACGAGAAACGCCTCCAAGCCCAACAGCGTATCGCGTTCTACCAAGCACGCATTTCCAGATCTTTTAATCAAAAAGTAAAGGAAAGAGTGTTCAAAGTTGGCGAGCTAGTTTTAGCTGTGAGAAGGCCGATGATTATTACTCACAAGAGTAAGGGTAAATTCTAGCCCAAATGGGAAGGCCCTTTTGTGATCGAGATGACGTTCTCAAACGGCGCTTATAGGTTAGCCAAGCCCAATGGAGACTTGTTAATGGCTCCTATCAATGGCAAATTTCTTAAGAGGTACTATGCTTAACCTCATTTGCTCGAATGGAGTATGGTGAAGATCTCATTCTGACAATACTACTTCCAAAATGAAACTAGTTGGATCGTATTCTATCATGTCCATATAACCTCTGAATAGATATGTTTAACTAATTTGGAACTTCAAGACCTATCACGTCCATATTATCTCTGATAGTGTTTTGTGTACAAATTTTAGTTGGAGCATATTCTATCATGGCCATATAACCTCTGAATAGATATGTCCAGCTGAAGCTTACCGAGAGTATATCACGTCCATATTACCTCTGATATCACTTTCACCCAAACCTGTCATTTATATTCCAAAATGATGGGTCCACAAAGTCAGATAAAAGCCTCTTTATTATTCCCAGAAAGAGCAAAATTACATTGAAAAGCAAAAAGGTACATCATTTGGGAGGAGCAGTTAAGTCGCGAATCTGCCGTACCAGAGCAGCCATTCTCTCATCCCTAGAGTTCAAGACATCGGCCCGAGCCCGTTCCAACCTTGCCGCATCATTGTTCAAAGTAGATAGCTCGGACCGAGCATGTACGAAACTTGCGTGGATGACACCCACATACGTCAGGTTCTGTTGAGCGGTCTCCATCCGATGCTTCAATACATCTCGAGATGCCGACAAAGAGAGAGCCTTCGCCTCTGATTGAGCAAGCTCATCTCTCAATCTGCGGGCCCTCGCTATCTCCTCCTCATATTCGACTTCGCACTGAGTCAGCTGAGGAATGACATACTCCAATTCGGTACGCTCATGATCTATCTCCTGCTGCTGTTCCTGGACGAATTTATTCAGAGATTCCAGTTGCCCAGCAAGCTCTGCAGTCAGGGAGTCATACCTAGCTTGAACGAGACCGTCAATGCTGCCTCGAGATAGCTGCAAATATTTGTTAATAGGTTGCTCCAAACCATTAACTATCTGCTCCAGTGTGTCAGCTATCCCAGTGTCGTTGAATTCTCTGATCGGCACTATCGCAAACTGAGAGGACCTCCTCAGAGCCTCGAAGCTTAGATTCTTCTCCAACACCATTGATATTAGCGTTTTCAAGGTAGTGTAGAAGATACTAGTATACTGCTCAGTCAGCATGGCTAGATCCGAATGGACGCTGGGAGTGGCTGCAATATCGACGAATCCCCCTCCAGGAATGACCTCAGACGATGTTGCCACAGCTATCGCCTCAACAGATGGTGCGACGAAAGAAGATGCACCAACAACGGACGAAGTGACTGGCATACTCAAAGGAGGCATTGTCACAGTGACAGGCTCATCCTCCTCTTGAGATATCGAAACTATTTCGGGCGAGTTAGCACCCAAAAATATTTCCTCTTAGAAGTCAGGCACCTCCATGTCATCCCTAGGAGCTGAAACAGAGCCAAAAGGTGCGTTAACACTGCCCTCCCCGTAGATGTCTTTCCCTGAAAAGAAGACAAAAGAAAGTTAATATCAAAATGATGCTAATTTCTCTAAAAAGAGGCGTAAAGATGACATTTAACCATGGCCGATGGTATATATGTCGCGTCTGCGGCCAGTACAGCTAAATTATTTCTTAATGATGCTAAGCGAGTTGTCATACTTGGAGAAGGGGGTATGCTAACTGACATCGGCAGATATTCTTTTGAATCTTCACCCAGATCCAATCGAGGTTCATCAGGTAGAATCTCGCTGGGTATACTTACAGACACGGCAGGGGTTTCTCCCGTTGCTGGTCTGGATAGAGATATCCTTATTTGGCTCGGCCTCGTAGGCGATCTCGTACCACTACCTGAAGCGGTAGCAGCGATAGCAACCTCAAGCAGGGATTCTCCGGCACCGCCTGCCAGAACTGTGGAGGTTCCCTTTCTACAAGGCGAGGAACCTCTAATCGAAGAATCGTCCCTAACAGGGGAAACAGCAGGTTCACTTCTAGGAACCTCAGGGTGGAAAGTCCTGACAGGACGACTAACCGTCTTCTTCTTCTTGCGAGGGGAAGTCTCCTTCAGAATAGGAGCCCTTTGCATACCAGAGATGATCAGAGGCCCTGCAGGCGGAGGTATTTCACCCCTCGGTACTGCCAACAAAGGTTCATCTGGATTGACGGAATCTTCACCCTCGTCAGAGGAGACCGAGGGAATTTTGTCTCTTCCTGCGGACTTGGAGGAGGGCATCCTAAAACTTCCACGCATATCAAAATCGCGATGGAAGGTGTTGGTTGCCACATAAAACTGGGCATACGAGTGGAGGATGCGCAGCTCCGTGGAGAGTGAAATGGCGGGCACAGTAAAAATTGCTTCAGTACAACCCATGATGAAGTATCGCCATCCTCTCGCTCCATCAATGAGTCTACCCCTGGACTTGAAGCTGGTGACGGCATTGCCCATATGCAATTGGTCATACCCAAACTGTCTGGCAAACCGACTAGGCAGGTAGGGTTCCAAGAAGCATTGGTCTTCACTTTTGTATAGTAAATGGGAAGGTCTAATGCAGACCAACTAATTAAAAGCTTCAGGAGAAAGAACGGTCTTCCCATCGCCTAAATTCTGAAGTCTGCTCCCCTGTTGATTGAGATGTACAGAGGGGACGGTGCAGAAGAGCTTCCAGCTGTGACTGAAATTCAGTACCCGCCGACAGTCTAAAACTGTGGTCACGTTCCAGGAGGAGTTCTTGTAATTCAGCAAGAAATTACCTCCCGAACTACTGCCAGAGCCGGGAGACATCACCCTGGGGTTATGGAGAATTAACCATCCTATCAAATATAGGTACGGTAATTCTACCCTAGGGAAGCTATCACGTCGAGTTTCATCGGCAAGCAGCCCATCAGTAATGGCCCTCAGGCCAGCTTGTATGCGGCACACCATGGCTGGAAGCAAACCCAGTCTTGCCCCGAACACCAGACGTACTGCAGGCCATAAGGTATTACGGTGAATGCGATCCGCAGATGCAATACCGGGTACTACCAGTCGGCGCAGCCATATAGAGAGGAAGCCAGCCAGTTGAGCTTCCTTGGACAGAGGCCTGCGACAATGCTTCAAATAACTGTAGGCCTTAGTGCCTGCAGGATATTTCCCTATCCCTTCGTCGAGAATCTGATCTGAAGCCTGAGCGTCTTCCATAAGATCATCGACTACCTGAGCACTAAGCACGCTCAGAAAGCTCAGAGGCTGATCCTTGCTATCCAAGACTTTCTCTGGCTTAGCAGCCCTGGCCCGGTGAAAGAAGAGGTAGGACGCCCATTTATTGGTATAAGCCAAATCAGAGGGCTCATTATAAAAGGCGGTACAAGCAAGGTAGTGGCACATCAGCTCCTGGTACACTGCCACTACCCGAGGGTCTGAATCCCCCAGCTCCCGGTTTGTGGGAACATACTCTTCATAAGGAGTATCCCCTATTGGCAGTCTTAAAATCTCTGCCATCTCGTGGAGGGCCAATCCCAACTCCCCCAGTGGAGTGACGAAAGTCCCGGTGAGCGAGATATATCGCTTCATCAAAGCCAGAAACAGGTTGGGGTTGAGAGGTAACCCAACACTGGTGGCATTCACAGCTGCGAACAGACCAATGCTCTCCAGCTCAGTCTGAAAATGCTTCAGGGCCCAGTCAGCTAAATGAGCCCATCGAAGATTTGTAGGGGTAATCCACCCATTGGTCCGAGAATTAACCTTGGGGTATACTCCTCCATGTCCCATAAAATTATTACAAAAAGTCGATAATTAGACCGGTTGGAGCAGTGAAGTATCTTCACTCGGGACACTGCCCGGATACAATCCACTGAACGGCATCACAGAGCCGGAAGGGCGGCTGACAAATGACCCTTGGTCAGACCCTTTCTGGTAGAATATCTTCCCCGGCCGGTCGTGAAGATTGGGAGTCAGCGTCCACGACATCCTCCTGGGATGTGTGGCATGGAAGAATGCCGAGATATGGTAGTCTCTCAGCATCTTGGGCAGATACATGACCAAGCCCCCGGCAGGAAAAACCCAGAGTTCTTTCTTGGGCTTCGTCTGGGACTGCTTGTCAATCATATCCCCGAAGAGAAAAGCCGGCTTTATATATTGGGCACCGTCTATGTACGCCAGGGGCTCTCCGTTGATCATGCTCAACAGCATTCGCTCGCCTTGAGCCGATATCAGGATTCCCCTTCCTTCAGGATATTGGGGTCCGGAGATAGGAAATGTCACGAGGGACAAATCCTCCAGGTAGTTAGAATGCAGCATCTCGGCAGCAGAACCCATCACCTCGGCCAGCGGAGACATATGCAAGTTAACTACAAAGTACAAGAAAAATACGTCAGTTTCTATACTAGACATTACAATCTTGTATCATATGCCAAAAGTCAACAGTCTGTGCTTTACGCCAAGACTGTAAAAACTTGATCTTTTACGCTGGAATCTTATTCCAAGGCATAAAATTCAAGACTGGCAGTATACACAAAAAACCTGACAGTCTGTGTTTTACGCCAGACTGCCAAAGTTTGAGTTATTATGCCGGAATTTTCATCTAGAAGCGTAAACACTCAAATTTTATAGTATACGCCAAGTTTCGACAGTCAAAGCTTTTACGCCAGACTGCGAAAATATGGAGTTTTTACGCTGACACATTAGAAATATGGGCGTAAAAGATAAAACATCTCTGTGCATCATCTTCCTCGAAGAGGCTATCAGCACAGAAAATGACCTAGCACGTTCACGTACAACGTGTGCGAAGGATTTTTGTCGTTCTTGTCGTTCCAAAAGCTTTACCTTTAACGCCTGGTGCACAGCTCGTCGGCGGGACACTTCGTCCAGAATAAAGATCGCCTTGCCCGACGGAAGTCGCTCTTGCTTGGGCAAAGGAGCGAGAAGAAGAATCAGCCTTCTAACCCTTAGAGGAGGAGATTGGTTTCGGGGCCATTGTTAAAAACTCAGAGTGCTCGGAGAGGAAACGAAGGAGAGAACTCGAAGAGTCGAAGGCTTTCTTTTGCAAAAAGACAGATGAAAAGTTTTTTCTCTGAAAGCCTTGGGGTATATATAGAGTTCGGATGGACTCTTCGAATCCCTAACCAAATCCGATAATCAATATTCGGTTATGATTGGGGACTACGTCAGCCTATTACTCAGGGAAGGCGGACAGTCAGCAAATTCGAAAAGTTTTCGTGCAAAGCAGATTCGTGGTTTTACGCTAAGGAGCTTTTTACGCTCGGCAGCTACAAATCTACGGTTTTACGCTCACAGGCTATAAGTCTATGGTTTTACGCCCGGATGCTTTTATGCTCGGTAGCTTTTACGCTTGAGAGGCTACAAACTTACGACTTTGCGCTCAGAAGCTACAAATCTATGATTTCACGCTCGGTGGCTTTTACGCTCAGAGGCAACAGATTCACAACTTCACGCTCGGAAGATTTTTTTTTCAGGGGCTACAAATCTACAGTTTCTACGCCCGGATGCTTTTATGCTCAGCAGCTTTCTCGAGAGGCTACAAACTTATAATTTTACGCTCATCCACATTTACAAATCTATGACTCTCCGCATATCTGAAAAATACGTAGGCCAGAGTATGCGTATATATATGAACAAGTCCCAAGGCGGTCAATTGCAAGGGTTCACGCAGAGGATACTCCTTCTTGGCCTCAAAATATCCCAAGTACCCAAAGCATACGGAGTTCAGCATTGAAAATAACTCTTCTTCTTGGGTCGATTGAAAGTTCATCCAGAATCTAGTCTGAATATTGCCTCTACAGTTCAAGATGGCGACTCAGTTTGACAGCCGTTTCTCGCCCTATTTCAAGGGATTTTCGGGAAATCATTCTTGAAGATGATGGTCTGAACCAAAAAATTCTTCTTATCAGAAGTGACGGTTCAGAATTCTATGCAGCTCCCCATTCCTAACAGCAGGACAGTTCGAATGCTCGACTTAAATGCTAAGCGGCTTTCTGCGCATCCTTAGTTATGCGTAAAAGACAGGATGGGACCTAATACTCTTTCTATCAGAGTCGGCGTAAAGTTACCAGACGTGTCGAAGCTACACATATTCAGACTTCATCACAGCAAAATATATGACAAGATAATCATATGCACAGAAGAAGACAATTTTATTAAATCATGATTACATATAAGGGAAATCCAGTCTACAAAGGGTTTTTCTTCATCTTCATGATTACATATGAGGTAAATCCCGTCTACAAAGGATTTCCTCATCTTCATCGGAAGGTCACCCCCAGAATCTGTTCTGCCAGGTTCTCGTATTGGTGGAGAGCTTCTTCCGTCTTCTTCAACAGTTAGTCGGTTTCCGTGACCGATTAACAAGAAAATGATTAATGGCGGGAGGATACAAAACTGGGGCTACCTAAATTATTCAGAGCCTATCCTCCACACGCCATGACAGATTGAGTTAAGGTTTTAGACCCAACTCAATACTCGAGGACAGAGCTAGTTTGTCTGCTCTCGTCCACGAACGACAGGAGAAAATACAGCTTGCAAGCTGTATGGTCGAATGTGACCCTTCCTCTCTCCTGGACGAACCGCCATATGAAGTTGCTGATTATCCCGAGCAAAGGAAGCTATGATATCCTTCCATGATCCATCGTTGCAGAGGACATTTGCTCGAAGACTCCTTCTTTTTCGGCTCCTTACATGCTGGAAGAATATGGTCTTCTTCTTCCTCAAGTCGACCCGACAACTCCGGCGATCATCTTTGTGTGGTGAAAGAAATGTGGGAAGAACAGGTTAACTCCTCAGCCTTTATATAGGCAAAGAGAACACATCGAATCCCAACAAATTCTCAATAATCCGCCAAGAAATCAGCCTTGAAGAACGAGTCAGACTTGACCGTTTCATGCTTCATTCAAAGTGTTTTAAATTACGAGGAATTTGAAAACTTTGAAGGGGGCTTGTAGAAGCATGAAAAATACGCTGAATAGCTATACGCAGCATGTTGGTGCTGAGCAGCGTAAAATATAACTTCAGAGCCATCGGCGTACAACAGAGCTTTTTCGCTAAGTACAGCGTAAAATATAAGCTTAAGGACTATCCGCGTAATGCAGTATGTCCAGGCTGCTTCAGCGTAAAAAGGGTGCTATATCGCCTTTATGGGGTAAAACTTATCCGCTTTTAATGCATCATTGAAGTGTACGAGGAACGCTTCGTATTTCTCGAAATGAACCGGTCAAATCATGCAGTGAACCTGACGTCTGAATCCTGACAAAGAGTACTGCACGACTACCCAGACGACGGCTATAATGATGGCTCGGCACAACGACCCAAACTGTCATTTAGTGACATTTTCTTGGCGTAAACTGCTTTTACGCATACAGGGAAATACGCTGCCTAGTTTTACACAGGCAGATGTGAGCTTTTTACGCTCCACAGAAGACAAACAGGCTGTCACGTCAAAAGCTGCTCTTCGTACAGGGCTCGAGGCACTTCTCCGCATTTAATGCGCAGAATGGTGGCAGATCTTCGAGGCACGTCTCTGCATTTAATGTGCAGAATGGTGGCAGATCTTCGAGACACGTCTCTGCATTTAATACGCAGAATGGTGGCAGATATTTGAGGGACGCCTCTGCATTTAATGCGCAGGATGGGGGCAGATCTCTGCATTTAATGCAAGAAATTTGATTATATCTCCAAAAGCCATAATTTCGGCTAAAACGTCCACATCATCACTTTTACACATTACGCCATCATGCTATTCTCAGCTATAAGGAGCACGATGTACGCTATCTCCTTGAAATACGCCAACTCAGGCTACATTTACATTGGTGCGTATTAAAGCTATTCGGTCCAGAATTTGCTCAAAGCCTCAGTCAAGGAAGGAGGATCAGCTATCTTCAATGCTAGCTAACCGGTCTATGCAGCATCAGGCTTCTACGCCCACTCGGCTTCTATGCCCACTCGGCTTCTATGCCTGCTCGACTTCTACGCCCACTCGGCTTCTACGCCAGTTTGATAACCCTTCGGCTTCTACGCCATGGTGACAGTTATTGGCTTCTACGCCATGGTGACAGTTATTGGCTTCTACGCCAACCTCTTCTACGCGAGAGATAACTTCCTACGTGGCTTTTATGCCTTGATCTTCGCAGCAGTTATACGCATTATCTCTTAATGGGACACGCGTCACACGCTCATTCAGAAGATCATTTATACGTGGGCAACGATTATTGTAACCGTCGTGTAAAATGTGTCATACTCTCCACTGCCCGGCTTCTACGTCGACTGGATGGTTACTGTCACTAAAACCCTATAAATAGAGACCTCTATTGATAGAGGTCCAGGGTCAAAACCAGGATCGCAAGTTCCAAGGTCGAAGAACTAAGAGTCGAAAAGTCTTTGAGAGAGAAGAATCCAGAGCTCAGACAAAGAGTAGTGATCGACGACTTTGGCATCGAGCATCCACTCTCCTTTGCAACCTTCGAAGCTTTTTGTCTTCTACGACACTTCTTCATCATCGTGTGGTCCAAGGGACAAAGTGATCGACTGCAGATCAGACTCCTATAGCAATATTTACCCAGATTAAAAAATTATACTTGACATCCTCGTATAGGATTAATTGTACTTCTTGTTTGTAAACCAAAGAGCGGGTTTCGTATAAACCTCGTTTTATTTCTTTTGTTTATTATCAAACAATGGTTATCATCAAAACGATAGAGACACCTTATCATGTACACTTTTGTTTTATCCAAGATATATATAATCCTTCAAGTCATGTCCGTCCATGCCATAATCATAATTTATCTAGCCAAATCGTTCAACTTCAGTGTTACCATTTGATCAATCCGTAGTCTTACTTAGCATTCCTTAAACAACTACGTTCAATTCTCAAGCCAAAGTCTATGCATCTTTGATACGTTCCAGTTATCGAGTTTATTTGAATTTTTATCGAGCATGTTCCCGCGAGTTCGATTATTCCAGTCGTACATGAAATTACCACGCTAGCGCTCCCTCAGGATAATCATTCTCGGCTGGGACTGATTGTCGAGAGTCATCTTTCGAACTATATTCAAGATCGTTCTTCCAAACTCTAGATCGAATCCGTTATTGCTTACCTCTTCATTGAACCATAATATTCTTTTACTTGTATCAATCCGTGCTATCTTCCAATTATCGATAACATAATGAGTTTATTAATTCGAAACCATAATATCCATACTCAGGTTCAATCTATTTTGATTCAATTCAAAATCGCTCGCATGATCTAACAAGTTTTTACCAAGTTTTTGATTCCATTACCTTGAATTTCTATTCAATATAAGCCATCACTTGTTCAATACATTCTCAAATTATTCAAACCAACTATCATACGAGATCTTTGAATTCGCTTGAATATTTCCAAAATAATCTATACACCACTCAGGAATCGAATCATCCAATTAAATTCCCAATCGTGTTCGCATCACTCGCTAGCATATTCATCCAGTCGTTCCTTAGAATTCCAATACGATACCTAAGCATCGCTACGATAAATCTTAGTATTGTATATACCCTGTAGATAATCATCCAAGTACACCATATTTGATTTGTATCTTCCAGATATGAAATATCGTCCGAGCTATTTTTCTAAAATCCAAGCACGATCCACTATATTCGCCTTGGCGATAAATAAATAATATTTTTATTGGTTTCCATTCTAAGTTTGAATTATCCCTATCTGAACGATATCCCAATCTTGCTTGCAAACTAGCTCGCACCAAAGGTTCTTGGCGCGCGATACTCAACACAACTTAGCCGAAAGGCTGTGTGCACAGCTAACCGTCCGAACGATATTCCATCTAGCACACTAACCTACTGGGTAATCATGTATAGGTATTCGGGTTTGCACATAACTTATAAATTTTGGCACAAGTATACTCACACAAAGTCTAACACAGGTTGTAACAAGGGTCTTCGCATAACAATCCAGCTCAAGTAATCATCTCATTCACAGGCAATTTTGAAATTATTTAGACTCATTGTATATAACATTCCAATGGGTCAACAAGAGCGAGCATTTCGTACATAACCCACGAACGAGCTTTCAAAACTGAGAAAATTAAAAGAAGTCCAAAGACATAAATCCGATGATATCAATATGTCGTGCCCTGATCTCCCGCAGGAATCAACCGTCCCCACTAGGCACGAATCACCGCACCAACGCTCCCGCAGGACGATCATTCACATCTGAATGTGATATCACACGAGCAGAAGTTATGCCCATACAAGGCCATGATTCGAACAGGTAGTAAAATATCTAAGCCACAGAGTCGCACAGATAGTCTGAATACAGCAGAATAAGAAATGAACAGGCAATTGATAACAAGTTCACAGAGTCATCATAGCGGAAGCAGTGAATAACATAAGTATAGAAGTAAAATAAGCACTTTATTAATATTTCATAAGTATTACATGCGGTAATAGGTCGAGATTATAAGTCGCTCATGTCCTCTCTCTCGCAATAATAAAAGCGTGCCAAGTGGCTACAATTGTATAATGATACATAGGTGATGTTCCAATATTATGTCTTGTACATGCACTTCAGCTCCGGACGCAACGCTCCAGAGCAAAAATCATGCTTTAGTTCGCATGAAGGAGATTTTCGCATTGAATGAGGTTCTTCCGTACCCTGCAAGTAATCTGGTGGGTTATCAGTACATGAATGCACTTGTGGGGAGACTTCTTGCCCGCTCGACAAATCCAAACACGTTATAAAGGTTTCGTGCATCATCTATTATGTTGTCTTTCTATTCTTGCCTTAGGATCAGTTTCATAGCATAATATACAAGCCTAATGGCGTGCTGTCGTAGGCACCCAAAAATAAAACCTTTACTCTTGAAATAATATGTAGTAGTGAGAGTAAGGATCGTTCCCACGAAGAGTAATTAGTTTGATCTTTATGCTATGTAAAATAAGATTGGGAGAGAGTTTTTATCAAAAGAAAATTAAGAAGAGCTAAAAACAATTAAAGTATTAAAACAATCAAAGAAATAAATGTTGGTCTCAGTTAACATCCACCATTGGAATCTTAAAACTGATCATCGATGCAAGTATATATTAATTCATACTTTGAATATTCATCGTTGGAATTATTTTCCTATCTCCTTCAGCCATAATTAATTAAAAACAAGCGATCTAATTAACCTTAACTACTAAATAACCCCAGACAAGCGCTAAAGGTTTAATCTAGTAGCGTATTAAACTCGATGAGATCGATGAAGCAAAACAACACAAGCACACGCGGTTGCATTTAATTTTGTCAAAAATTTTCCTCCTAAGATCTAATAAAACAAAGCAGTTCATTAAATCTTGGTTGCTTCACAAATTAGAGGGATCGAACAATTACGGATTCGATATCTAATTTAGCATTAGATTGTCATGAATAATAAACTAGTATGCATCCTAGTCATTAAACAAGATAATCATAAAAATATGCATAAAAAAACATTCGATACTTAAAGCATAAATCAAAAATATAAACACAAATTAGATCTCACAGGTTTTTATTCATTCCGAGGCTTCCGTTTTCTTCGACCAACAAGACTTTTAGCTCCGCATGTTCAAGAAAACTTCAAAAGAATATTGGAGAAGAGGAAGAAGAGTTGTGGGTTGTTCTCCTTTTTTCCTCTTGATCTCTACCCCTTTTATACACTCTAAATAAGTGTTTGAAGATCACAATATCTTCCCAAAAATCCTCTAAGAGTTACAACAACCCAACAATAAAATAAAATCTTTGAATAAGTTGGGAAATGGTTATATCAACTCTATTTTTTGTGCACAGCACAGTTGTCTCAACTTCAAGCATGATTTGGTCCATGATGTAGCCAGAATCTCGGAAAAATCAAAACAGAAAAATTGTGCCTCTATCACTTAGCTTTCCGAATCAATTTGGATCAGCTCAATTGGACTTCGGATGAGCAAGTTATGACCATTTTTCTACAAGGTGTCAGAACTGTCCAGAATTGATAATTAGCTCCATTTTGCTTTTAGTGACTCCAATTGTATCCTAGATCAAAATATAAAAATAATGAGTATCTTTAGACATTAAATGAGCATAAAGGAGTATACATTAAGGAATAAAAATATGATATTTTATGTTCTCATCAAATACCCCCACACTTAACCTTTGCTCGTCCTCGGGCAAAACTCTAATTTATTTTTCCAAAAAGAAATCAAGGTTGCAATGTCATAAATAAATAATAACCAAGTTCTTCAAAACTCATAACATATCATGAACATATATTCTTAAACAACTTCTAATTACTTAGTAGGTATTTTTACTTGAAAAATGGAGTAAACTAAATAGGTAGACCCTCACGGGAATAAACACTAAACTCTCATGTGTTTGAAGGTATATATTTCTCTCGAATTCATTCCAAAAGAAATGCTCTACCATAAGCTTGTATATTTTCTCATTCTCCACCACTGGGATCACATGCATAACATAAATTATAAGGACTTTTCATGGGTTGTAACATGGCTTAGGATTAAGGTGGGATATATTTAGGAATGTAGCTCAAAAGCCATCAAAACTAGTGGAGCAAAAATGAATCAACTCAATCTCAATATAAAACATGTAAAATCAATCACTCCATTTTGCAGCGTCTTCAATTTGGCTTTTAAAGCATTTAAACAATGCAAAATCAATCACTCCATTTCTTTTCTTTTCTTTTTTCTTTCTTTTTTTTTTTTTTACTTTTTTTTTTTAACAATAATGGAACTTAGAAAATTTGAGGATAAAAATATGTTCCATTTTGTTGGTTATAACCAAACCACAAATTTAGATACCCCCACAATTATTTTTTCGTACACCCATACATATCATAATGATCAACAATGCTCCACTAGCTTTGCGACTTGGGTAAAGGTATAAATATTATTGGTTGAAAGCTTGTAATATGGGTATACCAAGAAAAAGGCAATAAAGCTCAAAGGGGTTCAATAAAAAGAAAATTAATTACAAGGTGGGCTATTTGGCTTATGTAACGTATAGCAAAGATGGCCTTAATCATGTTCATGCATGCATGTGTCAATGTGACCTCGAAGAGAATCAAAGCAAGTTCTAGAGAAACAAATCAGTGAAAGAATATCTCTCATGAAAGAATAATGAGACTGATGTGTCAGTCTAAAGGCTCAAATCCTCACTGGCTTTTGTCTACCAATTTAGATACTACCATTTTCAATAAAAAATAACTTGACTAATTAATTCTAAGTTGAAAAAAAAAATTATTTATTCAATCATGTTATGAATTTTTCAAATTTAGTTTAATCTTACTCATGACATACACAACCAAAAATTATTAAAAACCACAAAAACAAAATCCTTTTATTTAAAAAAAAATCTCAATTATTATTATTATTTATTTATTTTTATTTTTATTTTGAGAAAAACACAAACTCAAACTGCTTAAAAAAAAAAATTTAAATCTTTCCCCCACACTTAAAACAGACATTGTACCCAATGTATGATTAAATGCAAAGAAAAGACAAAATAACAAAAAATAAAATGCGAGAATAAAAATAAAGTTCCCTTGGGTTGCCTCCCAAGCAGCGCCTTTGTTTAATATTGTCGTTGGCTCGACTCTATGCACACTTGATATAACTAGGCAAGAGTTTCAAGTCTAGAATGCATACCTGCAAAACAGAAGGTAAAGGTCTTTTGTCATTAATTGGTAACAAAATATATGGAATGTTACCTGACTGTTGTCTTTTTGGAAGATCGTTCAACACTGCATCAGTTTTATGTAAGTGAGTACTCAAAGTTAACTCATATTCTTTCTCACAATTCTCACTGATGGCAACTTTTACTCCATCTTTTCCATCAAGTTTAAAAACTTCTTTTCCATTAGGTACTACATCGTCGTTAGGAATGTTCGTATCTGCAACGATATTTTTCTCTTCTTCTTCTTTTGATGATGC
Source organism: Iris macrosiphon (assembly GCA_036927795.1). NCBI lineage: Eukaryota > Viridiplantae > Streptophyta > Magnoliopsida > Asparagales > Iridaceae > Iris > Iris macrosiphon. The sequence goes on along the minus strand of JAYESA010000019.1, from coordinate 54,378,808 downwards.
ACATGCTTCTTTTTCTGGAATTTTAACTTCTTTACAACTTCTCAAAATGATTGAACTTACAGTTTCTTTTGGATTTACTATCGTTTCAGATGGTAAGTTCTCCAAGCTTTGTGCCTCTAGCTTATTAATTGCAGTTGTCATTTGACTCATTTGATTGTTCAAACTTTCGATACTAGCCCTCGTCTCCTGTTGAAATTGTAAATTATTAATGGCAATAGACTTAACAATATCTTCTAAAGACATACCAGAATTAGAAGTTTGGCTTGGTTGTAGGTATTGCTGCTTGTATTGTTGGTAACTTGGACAATTTTGAGTTGCTGGTTGATTTAATTCTGGACTCCCATAGGTGAGATTGGAATGATCTCTCCATCCTATGTTGTATGTGTCTGAATAGGAATCATACTTCATTTCTGGTAGCCCAGAAAAACCACATTCCGTAGTCACTTGTTCATTGGACTCCTCTTGGAGAGTTGGACACATATCGGTTGGATGCCCTGATACTAGACAAATCCTACAAGCCTTTGTTGTTTTCATGTTATCTACAACCATCTGACGAACAAGAGAAGTTAAACAAGAAATTTGTTGTTCTAAGGAAGAAACATTTACCTCATCAGCATGCCTAGATGGAAGATCTAGCCAAGTACCAAATATTTGAGAATTGGCCGCCATTTCCTGTTACCGAAATTTTTTTTTTTTTTTGCTAATAGGCAAAAAAATTATTTGATCACAAAAACGAAATAAAGATCACAAAAAGCACAAAAATCAACTAAAATTACTCCCCGGCAACGGTGTCAAAATTTGGCGTGCTGTCGTAGGCACCCAAAAATAAAACCTTTACTCTTGAAATAATATGTAGTAGTGAGAGTAAGGATCGTTCCCACGAAGAGTAATTAGTTTGATCTTTATGCTATGTAAAATAAGATTGGGGGAGAGTTTTTATCAAAAGAAAATTAAGAAGAGCTAAAAACAATTAAAGTATTAAAACAATCAAAGAAATAAATGTTGGTCTCAGTTAACATCCACCATTGGAATCTTAAAACTGATCATCGATGCAAGTATATATTAATTCATACTTTGAATATTCATCGTTGGAATTATTTTCCTATCTTCTTCAGCCATAATTAATTAAAAACAAGCGATCTAATTAACCTTAACTACTAAATAACCCCAAACAAGCGCTAAAGGTTTAATCTAGTAGCGTATTAAACTCGATGAGATCGATGAAGCAAAACAACACAAGCACACGCGGTTGCATTTAATTTTGTCAAAAAAATTTCTCCTAAGATCTAATAAAACAAAGCAATTCATTAAATCTTGGTTGCTTCACAAATTAGAGGGATCGAACAATTACAGATTCGATATATAATTTAGCATTAGATTGTCATGAATAATAAACTAGTATGCATCCTAGTCATTAAACAAGATAATCATAAAAATATGCATAAGAAAACATTCGATACTTAAAGCATAAATCAAAAATATAAACACAAATTAGATCTCACAGGTTTTTATTCATTCCGAGGCTTCCGTTTCCTTCGACCAACAAGACTTTTAGCTCCGCATGTTCAAGAAAACTTCAAAAGAATATTGGAGAAGAGGAAGAAGAGTTGTGGGTTATTCTCCTTTTTTCCTCTTGATCTCTACCCCTTTTATACACTCTAAATAAGTGTTTGAAGATCACAATATCTTCCCAAAAATCCTCTAAGAGTTACAACAACCCAACAATAAAATAAAATCTTTGAATAAGTTGGGAAATGGTTATATCAACTCCATTTTTTGTGCACAGCACAGTTGTCTCAACTTCAAGCATGATTTGGTCCATGATGTAGCCAGAATCTCGGAAAAATCAAAACAGAAAAATTGTGCCTCTATCACTTAGCTTTCCGAATCAATTTGGATCAGCTCAATTGGACTTCGGATGAGCAAGTTATGACCATTTTTCTACAAGGTGTCAGAACTGTCCAGAATTGATAATTAGCTCCATTTTGCTTTTAGTGACTCCAATTGTATCCTAGATCAAAATATAAAAATAATGAATATCTTTAGACATTAAATGAGCATAAAGGAGTATACATTAAGGAATAAAAATATGATATTTTATGTTCTCATCACCTAACTCGTGTGGCAGTGCGTCGTACGATATAAGAGTAACATGGCGAGACTTACTAACTTATCATCCATCATTTCCTGTCTAAAGATAAAACCAAGTTAAACCAAGCACGAGTATATATAAAATAAAATCCACAAAAATTGCATAAGCAAACACAGTGTCACGAGCGGGTTCTGACTCAGGTGCATGAATTATAAGGATACTTAGATATGTTATACATAGAAGTCTCAGGTATTTAGATACAGATATAGATACAGATGTGTTACTCAGAACAGTCACCTGCAATACAATGACTCGCACGTAGGTTGCCGCAATCGAGTCATCTTAATCTATATGACAGAAGGTCACTGGCATGACTTCCATAATGGACGGTGTAGTCTCGAGGCAAAGATGGTGTGCAATCAATATATAATACGGTAGGTATTGTACCCATCCCGCCGATAACAGATGACTACCAGTTGGTTCCGTCTAGATCGGATTGGCCCCAGTGCCCAGGCGACCATTCGCGAAACTGGATTTGAAAATCCACCTTATACACAAGTTGTCCGTGACCATGCGTATCCTCAAGTTTTCCAGATTCTTGCAGGTACATACAGTTACAGATTCAGATTCAGACAGGATCTATCAGGTACAGTATTGACTCCCCGAGTCGTCAGATTCAGTACAGAATGAGTATTTATTTTTAGAGATGTCATGATGTTAACTTGCTTAACTGTCCATGGTGCAGTCCCCTAGTTCGTGAAATACCTTGGTGACCTAACGGTCCCGAATACTTTTAATGTTTCTATACTTACTATCTTAATAGCCTTCCTGCCTCAACTGAGCGAACCATAAATAGTGAAGTGCAATAAATTATGACATGCATTAAGTGACAAGCATTAAAATGAGACAACGAGTACAAGTTAGCAGATAAGCATACAAGTATTACATTTATATAAAATATAAGCATTTATGTTAGCACGGGTCTAAGGGGCATTACGAGGAGTAAAATCGTACAGGGACATATCGAGCGATATAATCCATAAGGCGAGCAGTGTAAACAAGTGGAGCAGTGTACTACGAAGAGTATGTAATGATCTAGTCGAGGCATAACGGGGTCTACTTACACGAAGCTAAGGTAGCATGCGAGGGTCTATGATATAAGCCAAGTTTTATTTCCATGTTCTAACACAAAAAATACAAGATGGCATTATTCTCTTAGCTAGGTGCGTTATATTCTTTATTAGCATGCAAGGGATTATCGCCTAGAGATCTAGCATGTATCATCCATATTTTAAGTGTGCTGGCTAAGAAAAGACAAGTTTATCATAGCCACCCTCCTTAGCGATGATTCGCCTCGGTCGAGCGATACTCCGAACGAGTCTTTGAAAGTCTAAGTCTGAACTCCTGAAGGACCAAGTCTGGAATTCTTTGCCTCAATTGAGTCTTCTCGCTGAGCAAAGTGGGTCAGATCATTGCACATGTGCCATTTGAATCGGTTGTCCGCTTGAACGAAATAGGTCATTACAACGAAAACTACGAAGACCATATTTCTGGGCTATACTGATAAGAGTGATGCTCGGAGGTTCCTTGATATCGAATCTAATCATATCATAGAATCTCGCAATGCAGATTCTTTGAAGACAAGTTTGCTAGGTGCAAGAATGTTGATGTCCCAGAGAATGCTGCTAGAATAGACGAGGCAAGTACCTCCCAGAGAGAAGTTGTCCAAGAGGAAGTTGTCATTGATGAGACAATATTTGAACCAGAACCCACTGAGCCGAGAGCAAAGCGGGTGAGGAGGCCAAAGAAATACGGAGAAGACTTTGTTACCTATCATGTGGAAGTTGATCCGTTTACCTATAATGAGGCAATGAAGACCAGAGATGTTATTTTCTGGAAAGAGGTTATCCATGACGAGTTTGACTCGATAACTTCTAATTATACTTAGAAGTTAGTCGATCTTCCTGAAGGAGCTAAACCCATCGGATGCAAGTGGATCTTTAAGAAGAAGATGAAAGCAAATAAAACTGTTGACAAGTTTAAGGCAAGGCTAGTGGTCAAGGGATTTTTTCATATACATGGGGTTGACTACTTCAACATCTATACTCCCGTTGCACGGATGACTACTATCAGGTTGCTGATTGCTCTAGGTGCTTCTCACAGAATGGTGATTCATCAGATAGACGGTAAGACATCATTTTTGAATGGTGAACTAACTGAGGAGATTTACATGCAGCAGCCAGAAGGGTTTGTTATCAAAGGTCTTAAAGACAAACTGCAAACTGCTAAAATCTTTGTATGGTCTGAATCAAGCTCCCAAATTGTGGCATAAAAAGTTTAACAAAGTTATCAGATCAAATGACTACAAGATCATTAAAACTGATAAGTGTGTGTACACGAAGTTCGTTGGCGATAAAGGTATCATCGTTTGTCTTTATGTGGACGACATATAATCTAAGGCACGGATGAAGAATGTGTCACTAGAACAAAATATTCCTCTTGTCTAAATTCAGTATGAAGGACATGGAAGATGTAGATATCATCCTTGGGATTAAGATAATCCGGACAGAAGCAGTGCTTGCTCTATCACAAGCTTACTACGTAGAGAAGATGCTCATAAGCTATGGATATCAGGATCTTCCAAGGATCGATACTTCATATAATTGTGACAAGAAACTGACGCCTAATCCAGGAAAAAGTGTCAGACAGTTGGAGTATTCTAGCGTCATCGGGAGCCTGATGTATGTTATAAATGTCACTAGGCCTAACATTACTTTTGTCGTGGGGATACTGAGTAGATTCATGAGTAACCCAGATGTTGACCACTGGAAAGCTGTAAAAAGGGTGATGAGATACCTCAAGAAGACTCAGAAGTTTGCATTTTACTACAGCAGAGATCCAACAGTAGTAGAAGGCTTCAGTGATGCTAGTTGGTGCTAAGAAGAAGAGAGTGAGAGATCCACATGAGGATATATTTTCTTAATGGGAGGAGATGCCATATCGTGGAAGTCGAAGAAGCAGACTATGCTCTCACGCTCATCGATGGAGTCTGAGTTCTATGCACTTGCAGCTACAGCAGATGAAGCAGAATAACTTTGGGAGCTCATGTATGATCTTTCAATAGTTGGTGTATAGATTCCAGCTGTATCGATATGCTGCGACAACCAGGCAGTTGCAGTAGTAGCATCTAATAATCTCTTCAATGGAAAGAAGAGAACTGTGCGACTTCAGTACAGAGCACTCAAGGATCTCATCAAGACTTGTGTTATTGTAGTGGTGGATGTTCGGAGTCAGGAGAACCTGGTGGATCCGTTCACTAAAGGTCTCAGGCGCCAGCTAGTCGAAGACACAATAGGTAAAATAGGCTTGAAGGACCTCCGATATTATGTCTTTGTAATCCTACCATTATGTTTTATGCTATTAGTTCAAATAGAAATCTACTAGGCATCAAGCTTCGAGGACCACTGACTAGAAAAATATCAGGTACAGTGGGTAGTCCTTATAGACAATGTGGGATACGTACCCGAAACTAATGTAGTCTAGTTTTTTGTTCTATAGAATAATTCTTGTGTAAGGTTGGCTTCGACACCTTAATGAGTTCTCGGACAGAATGAATGTCCGACGTGCGCTGCATGAAGCACGTATAGTTTAGCACTACAAAGGACTTGTATCCCATGCTACAGTGGTGTGACACCATGATAAGGTAAAAGGTGTAAAGCCTCGGCCGCGAGCCATGTCACAGCGGCAGTAGCACCACAAATAGGCAGTTAGCCTAATATCGAAAAGGTAGAGAGTTATAGCACAACACTACTAAGAGGCCGGTGACCTCATGCTATAGTGGGTGACGCCACATGAGGTAGTAAACCTCGGCTTCATGCTGAAAAAAGTTAAACTCTTTTAAAAGAACTCACCTAAGTGTATGGATAGAGATATAGGCCGTCTCTTGAGGGTAAACTTGTTATCACGACCCGCATCCGAATGATCAGGGCACGAGTACGTGGGTGCATCCAGCCTACATCGCAGAATCGATGGTAGAACACTGTCTATGTCAACGTACTATCTATCACACAATTATATGTAACCTGTCAATTATAACCTCTCCATAAGGAGGACAACATCAAAATATAAAAATACTCAATCACAATAACTTGGGAAAGAATATATGGCACGATGAAGATAAGCAATAGATATAACAAAAGAGTGCAAGATACAATATCCAAATAATAACACAAGTCTGAGAGTCTACTATCTCAAATCATAAGAGTATCCAAAATATACATCATAACAACCCAAAAGTCAACTGGAGACAAATCCAGTAAAATAAACTAGCTAGCCATACTAGGTCACTACGGTGTCTCCTCGAAGGGAGCTGGCTCCTCCTGAGGCTCCTGATAGAAGACGTCGTCAACGCCAGGTCCGTAGAAAGTGGGAAAGTAGTTCTCTAAATCATCTGAAAAAAATATATCCAGTCAGGATTGGAGCAAAATACAAAACTCTGAAAGCTGTTCCACATACATGGTAGAATATATGACGAGCAATAGAAAAGAATACAAGAATGCACAATAATATATGGAACATAAATATAGATGAACAATAGATAAATATGATGTATAACTAGAGGATAAAATACTGGAATAAGGAAAGAACAATAAGCACAAGGAACTAGAATACTACTACTATGTTTAGAGCACAAGTTTATTATGTGATCAGTTTGCGCACATGATTATTCTATGGTAACTTGATTATATGTGAAGGGTATAATCGACATACACATGATTAAGCTAAGGACTTTGATCACATAATCAACTTTTACTCTCCCGTCCCAACCAATACTCATGGATCCAATCATGACACGTTACATACATAAATTTAACTTGAGCATACAAAGTACATAATTTTTGAGTGAGCACATAAATAGGTACATGTACAATGAGTACCCGATGCATAGGATAAAGTACACATGAAAGGGATACCCAATGCACATGATAAAGGGATAACATCTCCTGACGTGATCCATACAATACCAGTCTGTGTAACAACGTGTCAGAATCAAGTATTAACAGTTCTAGAACAAGTGATATTATATAATAAAAATAATCAAAGGTATGTACTCGCCTGATAAACATATTAACAATTTAAATATGTCCTGAGCAACGAGCAAGGATCGAAGTCCAAACTGGCGTCACAAAGACCTATTATGAATTTCCAAAGTTACTTGGTGTTCTAGAATGATAAACATATTTAAATGAGTTAAATATATGCTTCTAGGTCTTTTCTAGGCCAAACTAGTCAAACTGGTTAACTCTAGATCAAACTAGTCAAACCGGTCAACTATAGGTCAAACTAGTCAACTCTAGGTCTAACTAGGGTACTTGACTAATATTAGCTATAAACTAGCTAATACGAGTCAAATCCACCTAAACTAGTTAACTAATACTAATATCCAAGATAAAGGATACTAGGATACCTTGGTATCCATATATCCTCTCTCTCTCTCTCTCTCTCTCTCTCTCTCTATATATATATATATATATATATATATATATATATATATATATATATATATAACAACTTAGTCTATTCGTACAATAAACCCATTACCTAACCTTCTCATTATCAAGTGACAAATGTGCTTGATACCCAAATACCTCACTTGCCTACCTTGGTAATATCTCAAGATAACGAGAATGACTTCTACCTAGTATTAAGACACTAACTAACACCCCATCAACTAATCACTAACTCAATTAAATATCTTACTTGGTAAACTAATATCTAACTTGCTACAATAATACCATATCCATCTAACCTCTAACTATACTAATACCAATATGACTTGTAATATGATACTAACATTAACTAACCATTCAATACTAACATCTAATTTATATGATACTTAAGTATCTAACTTCTAATATACTAACATCTAATTAATACTCAACTGAAACCAACTTCTAATCTCTAACTACTAAGGTATCTAACAATCCACTAACAACAACCTAATTAGATACTAACTATCATCAAACTTAACTAATATATATATATATATATATATATATATATATATATATACAAATACTTATCCTTCCCCCTCTTTTCTACTGCTACTAGCTGCTGCTGCTCCTGCTAAATGCTACTGTTGTTGCTGCTGCTACTGGCAATGCAGTTGCTGCTGCCAAATATTGTTGCTGCTGCCCTCAACTCTCCTCTCTCCTCTCTCCCTCCTCTACTGCTAAACCCCCCTCTTAACTGCTTCTAATTCCTCCCCCCTCTACACACACACACACACACACACACACACACACACACACACACATATATATATATATATATATATATATATATATATATATATATATATATATATATAAACATTCTAAACTTAAATATATAACTCTAATGAGTAAACAAATCTATACACAAGTATAAAATTGAAGAACAAAGCCAAATGACCAATTTGTCATTTCGCCAAGCGCTTGGGGTGCGTCTCGCGATACACTCATGATACGTACACCAAACCTATCCAACTTAATTCAAATCCTACCCGCACGTTCTAATTATCAATTAGAACATATTCTAAGTGCTAACTCATTAATCTTAGGGTCATGGCAAAATTTTACATGTGTGTAGCACCCATGTCGAAGGAAAAAAAATTCCAAATCATCCGTATCACCAAAACCTCACGACACGGCCTACTCGTGTCCACTTATGGACACGTACGTAGCCTCATAACACTCTAACAAGTCTACTTAGGTCTATCTAATCTAATGACAACCATTTGGAGGGCCAATCTTGGATTTCTCCCAAAATTGACACAAAACCCTAAGTAAAACTCTCTAAATGGGTCCAATGAAGCCCAAGCTTCTCCCCATGGGTAGCCCTAAGGCATGGGTAGGTTCTAAATGACTAATTACACTATTTAGAAGCAATTACACAAGTTAAAAAATCAGATTTTACCTCTTGGGAGTTGGAATCCCAAGGCAAAGCCACAAATAACACCAACTAGCTCCAACCCTAGCTCCAAAGGCTCTTTCCCCAAAGCTCTTGCTCCAAACTAGCTTCTAGACTCCAAGGTGAGAGGAATGAGAGAGATTGGGGTCAATTTAGTGGAGATTTGATGGTGGCATGGAAGGGTTTGAGGAAAAGCATTAAATTTGGGTGGATGGAGACAATGAATGAGAGAAAGAAGAAAGAAAACACCCTCTAATAGGGTCGGCCACTCTTGTGGGGTTAGGGTTAGGGTTAAGTCAAAGTGAATTGTCCATGATACCCTTCCACTTGTCATGAAGAAAAATTAGTTGAAAGCTTTTCTTCCAAAAAGGTTATTAGCCTACCCTAAAGTTAAAGCACTAGTCTAACTATATGTCAAATTGGGCTTGTCTAAAGTAATTAATTGGGTTGGTCTTGTCAAGTTGGTTGGGTCCACTAGGGTCCTGACTAACCATATCACTATAGTTATATATAATAAATAACACATGCACATTTAATTAAATAATATAATACAATTATTTATATAAAAGCATAAATGACTAAAATAATCCTATTTTAGAAATGTGGTAGGGACACTTGTAGACACCCAAGAAACATACGCCGATACCAGGTCAGCACAGGGCCTTTAATGTCCGACCGGAGGCATAGTTAATGTCATTATGCGAGTGGAAAGAATGGCAACTATGGTTCAGAATTCAAGGTTTAGTTCATTCTTGTATCGCACTATTGTTTGACCCATGCAGGAAGATTCAAGTCGTGGACGACATCTAGCCTAATGTATGATGGACAGTCACTGTGAGGAACGCTCGACCATATATTGTAATATATGTGCGGTATTATTGATATTTTTTACTTTGCTTTGGGAGTTTTAGTCCCACATTGAAAAACCACCAATGTGTATATCTCAATATATAGCTTTGCTTAGTAATTGTATATCCACATGGGGTGGTAGCCCATGTGGGTTGACTTTCCTAGAGGGATTAAGTGTGAACCCCATTATGATAATCTTTATTTTGTCACCATCTTTGGAAAGTTTTCCTTAGGAGTTAAGCCATATTGGGGCTTAGAGACTCGAACTCGGACTCAAGGACGCAAAGCGGCACTTTATTGGCGTACTTTGCACTTAGCACATCAGCATCATCGCATGGTGCTCGTACGCTCCTTTTACAAGCGAGTTCCATACACGGTTGCTTGCTCGGGCGCATGCTTCATGGAGCTACACGGACTGGAGTGCATGCGGCCAGGGGCTATGCGGTCAGGTGCCCATTCGGCTCGCTGCACTTGCGACCAAGTGCACATGCGAGCGCATACGGTCAGGTGCCCATGCGGCCAGGTGTCCATTCAACCTGGTGCCCATGCGGCCAGGTGCGCATGCGGCCTTGAGCCCATGCGGCCCGGGGCCCATGCTGCCAGGGGCCTTGCGGCCTGGAGCTATGCGGCCAATAAATTAGCTTGAGCGAGTCGAGTGTGGAGGAGACATGGATTGTTGTTGGAGGCTCAGTTCGGTGCAGGCGGCACGTAGTTTTCTGTGCCACGCGGCTACAGCTTTCGACGCCTGGCGACGCTGTCTGCTCGGTGTAGTAAAACATGCAGGTGGCGCAGGCGGATCGTGGCTCTCTGTGCCACACGGCTGCAACTTTCGGCGTGTGACGGTGTTGTCTGCTCCGTACAGTACAATAGCTCAGGCGGCGCATGCGGTCTGATTTTTTTCTCAGGCCGCATGGGAGCTAAAATCCTCTTTAAATATAGGCTCTCCTCTATCATTTGGTTAGTTGCAAAAAATTGAGAGAGAGAAAAAATCGTGAGCACCAGCAGGACCTGCGGCCGTAGTTAGCATCCTTCCAAAAGAGTCTTTCGAGTGATCCGAAGGTGACCAAGAGTGTTCCAGAAGTTCTCGTGTGCACTTACTGTATCCTGGGTCAGATCATTATATAGCGCGAATCTTGCCTTGAGCTCTAGTAGTTTTGATCACCTCAGCAGGAGTTTTCTTCTTTGTATTTTCTGTTCTTGTTACCGTTCTTCTCGTTGTAGCGTCTGCGAACGTAAAGAGAAGAACAATTTTCTGATTCTTGTTGTATTTGCATCTTTTTTGGGTTGTCTGTTTGTAACATGTTCCTGGTTTAGTGCTTCTGTGGGATTGTGTGTCACTATAGAGGAACTCTTGTGTGAATCTCAGTGCACCAACTTCTCTTCTGGAGTTTGTAGAGACGAACTCTTGTGTGAGTCTTTACTTTGTGGCTGCCTCTTCTTATTTGATCTGACTTCGGGACTAACAATATATGCCCATGCAAATTTATGAGAATGCTCTACTATTAATACATGATTGGCTACTTGGAAGGAATTCCATTTTGAATATTTTTTCCGAATTAAATTTCATACGTCTGACTCGAGCCAACTTCAACTTAACAAATAGAAACTAATTAAAATATAAGGCAAAGGTACAACAAGTTCACATCAGCTTCAATGGAAAAAAACACACACACCCTTATAAGAACTATTTTCAGCTCTACTATTTGGACGGAGTAGCAGGGATGAGAGGAGGTTTGAGTTGTTGGCGGAGGAGGAGGAGGAGGCGACGGAGTAGAGGGGGGTGCAAATATCATTTTCGAACTATTTTTTTCCCATATCAGACATAATCAAACACACGAGGTAGCAAACATATCCATTATCCAAATAATTACTTATTTACTTATATCAACATGGTGTTGAATAATCTGAAGGGAGATAAAATAAATTTTATTTCGGGGACAAAATATATTGTGATGGGAATCAGATTGGACCAAGATGCGATACGAGAGAGAGAGATGAGTACGAGTTTTGGACTAGCTAGTTTGTAAAATCTAAAAATAATTTTTTGTTGAGGAGTTGAAATACTTTTATCTTTACTGTTAATTATTTTTTATTCATTTGTTATTTGGAGGTTACATTGAAAGGAAGATTCTTAGGAATCAATAGATTATGTGTTTATATTTATTGTTTGTTTGTTATTTGGAGGTTAGTTTGGATATAAAACTTTTTTCCTTAAGATTATTTGTTTATCCTTTGAGTCATTTTGTGTTATTTTACGATTGAATTGTATGACTATGAAAAAAGCTAATGAATTGTAGAAGAGACACATAATGAATGAGAATAAAATTTATTATTAAATTTTAATGTTAAACTATTGAGTTAATTGAGTTTTCTTCTCTCATATTCTACTAAACTTTTGCTGACATCTTCATCGAAGGATCCGCTGTCATGATTGGAGGAACACACTAATAATCTTCTTCAACTAACAACTTTTCTAAGACAAACAATTGATGACGATTCTGAATTGACATCGACTCCTTCGAAAACCAAGTAAAATCTAGATCGAGTATGCCATTCTCGTATGCTGCTGCTTGAAGGAACATTTGTATAATCTTCTTCGACTAACGACTCTCCGAAGACAAGCAACAGACGATGATGCTGAACGACATCGACTCCTTCAAAAACCAAGTAACATCCGGATCGAGTATGTCGTTCTCGTGTGGCATATGCAATCTTCTTCCTCAACAAAGAGTTGTGCACCATATCCTAAGTAGTCGCAGTACGTGTTGAAGCATATCCCTTGTAGACAAAGTTTCACATTTCTTCAAAGCTTATGGCATGATCGCACTCTTCCAGATAAGTCATACAAGTTAATTTCAAAACCAATAACGATAACTATGTCTCCTTGCACCATTTCATGTTTAATCAATACAAAAAACTCGCTAACTAGTTAAATCTCTTATAAATTCTAATTGTAAAATAGGCTTAGTTAAACTTAATAAATTTCTTATAAACCATAATTATAAAATTGGATTAGTTGAACTTAAGTGCATGTTTTGCATCATATTGTCTTAAGACAAAGGGAGATAAAAAGAATTGTATCATCTTATGTATTTATATAGATTTTTTGCAGTCCAAGAACACTTGAATTAAAATACTTTTTGTTGGCATGAGCTTAAATTACATATCTAAAAGATAAACCTGTCCGCCGATCAACTGACTGTCTAGGAAATATGACACGACCAATATAGAGTGTTGAAATTAGAACAACAACGGGTCATAAAATTTGTTAATTTTTTTTATTATAAAACTTTTTTATGTTCTATGAGTGTCTATGTTACATACCCATTCCTTTGGGAGCTAAGAGTGAAGCAGAATAACAGTGTTAGGAAGTGTTCATAGCTCAGAGGGAAGGCTCAGTCAGTTGGCAATGGCTCAGTACCATAGCATCAGGCTCAGGAAGTGTCTGATGCAATAACAAGTTCACATATTGGGGCTGCCAATGCATTCATATTGCATGAGATTGCCACTGTGCCAAATCATGGTGATAGCATCAGAGCTCAAGCCAGTATATTCAGTCACAGTGCCCAGAGCCATTCCAGGTCATCATTGCCTTGTCATCCTTCCATTTCTTCATTGCCAAAATAGTTACCAGCTCAACAAGCTAGTTACGGTCCTGAGTATTAAGTGTAGGCTATTAGGCTATAAATATGCCACTGAGAGGAATATGGCTTTAGGCAATTGTATTTTCTTGTTATTTTTCAGATCTACTTATCTTCCTTTAGTTGTAATGTCTTCTCCTCTTTCCTTTGTAATTAATTCTTGAACCCTACATAAAATCCCATGTTGTTCTTCCCCAATCTCTCTCTTCTTCTTTCAAATTGATGTGAAGCTTTCATTAAATCTCAGCAATGGAGTGTCAATTAGGTCGGGGACCTAACAATTGGTATCAGAGCTACATCGTTCCTTCTCTAGGAGCGTCTGAACAGAGCTACATAAATCATGGCAGATCGGGAGCTTCACTGGGATATCCACAAGAACCGCAGCCATGGCAGAGAATCGACTACTCTCTGGGAATGACCTACCACGGTTCGGGGCCAGAGACTCCACCGGAACCACCACCACAGTCGATCGGTCCTGTTCTTGGAGCATATGGAGATCGGTGCTCGACCGACCTTGGTTCTTGGCAAGCCTCTCCTCGCGAGCAGAGTTCTTGTTCTACTAATGAGCCGATGAATCCCTGGGGATATGATCATCGGCAAGAAGCTTCATCTGAACTAGAACAGTCGAATTTCAGGAGCCATGGCGATCGACGAGGTTCGCCGGAGGATGATCGACGTTCGGCAAAGGAATCACAACCACCGTTTCCACCACCGACGCTGGAATCCAATGGTATGTTCTACGCCTCACCATCCTCATACCATGCTTCACCAACCGCAGATCTATTCCATCCATACCCGACGCCACCACCATATCATCCGACGTGGCAGTATCCGACACCACCGCAGCCATGTCCGACTCCGTCGCGCCTTTCCCTGCCACTATATTACCAACCGTCCATACAGGACCATCATCAGCAGCGGCAGCACCACTGCGTCCCATGTCTGTATGATGAAATGTCTGTGAGGGATGAGGCATGCAGAGGACAGAACCAAGAGGACCTGGCATCTCAGGAAATGCAAAGATTGATCTCTCACGCAGATATGCAGTCACAAGCAACGCAGTATGTTCCAGGATCATATGGAAATCGATGCTCAACCGGTGATGATTCTTGGCAAAGGCTTCCACAAGAAACGACACTCCAATCATTGATCTCGGGAGCCTCTCTTCACGAGCAGAGTTCTTGTTCTCCTAATGGTAAAATTTCTCAACACAAGGATTCAATTGATCGCATGATTGAAAAGTTAGATCACATGAATCATGTAGCTGATCGATTCTTGGAAGAATGTGACAGATCTAGGAGGGGAATTGAGATTCCAGTAGCTCTCATGGATCAATTTATGCCATCAGTGCCTTCCTCTTCCCTGAATACACATCATACATCAAACCCTAACTCCTTGAATTCCAATTCCCTGGGTTATCAAAACCCTAGCATCCTGGCTATGCCAACTATTCTTGATATGAACAATCATGACCAGAATCAGGGAAGTATTGGTCACGAATCAAGCATCTATCAAGGATCTTACCAAAACCATTTCTGTTACACACCAAGTGTTCAGGAGAATGCCTCAACCATGTCTGCATATGGGAAGTTACCACATCTTTTTTCGAACCTTCACCCAGATCCACATAAATACCCACAACATTCTCTTTGGCTTGGATTCCCTGATTATGATGGGGTCAGTAATGTTGAAGAGTGGCTGTTGGAAGTTAATTACTACTTCAGCTACTATAGGATCCCAGAAATGGACAGAGTGAAGGTATGCTCTGTGCAGATGGAGGGAACTGCGGCCTATTGGCTCGATTGGTTACTAAAAATCAAGGGAGATACAATCAGTTGGGAGGATTTTTGCCAAGCCTTTAGAGATGAATTTGGTCCATCTCAATTTACCCCTGTACCTCGAGGCATTGGTGAGACTTTGGCAGCAGCATTTTCCCAATATCAAGAGCCTCAAGAATTTTCTCAAAGGGAGGTAGCAGCATATCCACAAGAAGAACCTGCACAGATGGTAGACAACAGATCAATTACTAAGTATGAAACCAATATAAAGACATCTGACAACATGGGTGATGTTGCAGAGAAAAAAGTAGAAATTCCAATGGAGCATGGTACTAACTTTACCTCAAGTTCTAATGCCATCCAGGAAAGTGATTATGAACTCAATAAAGGTAACATGGAAGGATATATAACTAGCAAGGAAACCTTGGAGGTCAATCCTGAGAACTTCCTCAGTGACAGGATGAGGAAGAGTGCAGCTACTGACCATGATCTGGATGAAGAAGTGAAGTCAGATGCTGCAAGGGTCCTTAGTAACACACCTATGCCTATGAATACTGGAGAAACAATTTCCAGGGACTGCAGCCTTCAAGAAGTGAAGAAACTATGTAACCTCCTGGCACATGGGTTTTCTCCTTTCGGTTATGTCTCAGAGATTCAGTCCTTACTTACCAATATAGTCCAACTTGGAATTTTGTTTCCTTCCCCATATGCTCTAGAAGTGCAGATAGCAAAAGACATTCCTATATGGAAGAAGCTTATTATTTTTAAAGTACCACAACAGATCCTCCAGGTCCATCAAGCAGTAGAAACTGAAATGCTGTCCCAGATAAGTTTTTTTGACCTATCACTTGAGGAAAAAATTTTGGTAGAAGCAATGGAGTATAGTCTCATTACCAATAAAGAAGTACACCTTACAAGTGCTGAATTTTTTGACAATGAGACTATGGAATCTAATAGGCTTTCTGAACTTTGCATTGTACTTGTTGGTACCCAGAACGAAACAAGGAGACTATCTTCTCTATTGTCGAGGCAATACAAACATGATGATAGTTTAGAGAAAAGGGCAATAACTGTATGGGATCCCGGTAAACACCTTCTTCTGATGCAAGATAGGAGAGAATTCAAATTTTTGACAGGTGCCAAGTTCTGTCATCAAGAGAAAATGTTAAGAGAATTCATGATAGCTATATGGGATCCAGGAAGCCAGTTGCAGTTAGAATATAGGGGAAGCTTCATTATTGCTAGAGCAGGTACCTATATTGTTGATGGACTGCCACAGGAGTTGAGTGTTCACACATGGAGTGCCATGGAATTGAAAGAGTCATTATATGACAGTGCCAATTGGCATTTTTTTGTGTGGGATCCAGGTATCAGGCATCAAGTTGAACTTCATACTAGCCATCGCTCTCCTCATGATACTTTACATAAGTGGCTCAGGTGGTTAAACTTCTGAAGTTCGGTCTGAGATTGAAGCTTGAACTATGGAGTAATACTGAAACATGACAAGAGCCTAGTCTTTTTGGTTCCTGCAAGTACATTCAGTGCCAGTATACCATGGCCAGTGGGGAAGTATAAAAAGTACTTATATATTGACCTTGAGACAAGGTCAATTTTAAGGGGTGGGTATTGTTACATACCCATTCCTTTGGGAGCTAAGAGTGAAGCAGAATAACAGTGTTAGGAAGTGTTCATAGCTCAGAGGGAAGGCTCAGTCAGTTGGCAATGGCTCAGTACCATAGCATCAGGCTCAGGAAGTGTCTGATGCAATAACAAGTTCACATATTGGGGCTGCCAATGCATTCATATTGCATGAGATTGCCACTGTGCCAAATCATGGTGATAGCATCAGAGCTCAAGCCAGTATATTCAGTCACAGTGCCCAGAGCCATTCCAGGTCATCATTGCCTTGTCATCCTTCCATTTCTTCATTGCCAAAATAGTTACCAGCTCAACAAGCTAGTTACGGTCCTGAGTATTAAGTGTAGGCTATTAGGCTATAAATATGCCACTGAGAGGAATATGGCTTTAGGCAATTGTATTTTCTTGTTATTTTTCAGATCTACTTATCTTCCTTTAGTTGTAATGTCTTCTCCTCTTTCCTTTGTAATCAATTCTTGAACCCTACATAAAATCCCATGTTGTTCTTCCCCAATCTCTCTCTTCTTCTTTCAAATTGATGTGAAGCTTTCATTAAATCTCAGCAATGGAGTGTCAATTAGGTCGGGGACCTAACAGTCTAGGTTGTATAACATGATCATTTTATGCTCGTAGGTAGCTTGACTATAATTTGACGCCAACATAAAAGATTGAAGTTACATCAACAACTGATCATACAAAAATTGTTAGTTTACTTTTTATGAAAAAAATTATGCCCCATAACTGAACCTATGGTAGAAAACTTGAGTTCCATGTTTATGGACAGATGACATAAAAGTCCTTCGTAGGGACAAAAAGTCTATTTGTAGATCAATTTGCTAAGCCAGATGGAAGAGTAATGCCGAAACAAAGTCTTCCTTGGAGAATTGAAACTCCAAAAAGATCCGGCCATGCATTCAAGATTATAAGCAGACAGTGTGATCCTTTTTTGACCTCTGAATTAGGACTATGACCTCCGCCAACCGTCAGCTAGCCCCCAGATTTTAAGGTGATATGATGAAAAATGGCAAAGTCCACGTCAAAAGCATAGTATTTTCTGAAATAAATAACCACATAAACTTTGTCAAATTCTTTCTTAGAACTGTTCTAGATTTTGTTAAAGTCAATTCAAGAACTTAACGTCTGGTTCGGATCAAGTAACAAGTCTTATGCGCATCTAGGACATTTATGCAAGAGCGGAATCTGAAATTTGAATTGAGAAAGATTAAGGCGTTATATATATATTTGAAAGTCTACCAATCCGGCTCAAACGCCTACAAAATCAGTTCGAACGTCTGCACCTACACACGATCCCACACTCGTACCGCTGCGTAAATTAAGTGGTCCGAAGGCCACATTTTGACCTGAACGTCTGCACCAACATATGATTTGCCTAGCCTACACGCACACCTCTACGTCAATTATATTTTATTAAAAATTAATTCACAACCATCGAAAAGGATAATTTTTTTTTTTTTTTCAAATAAGATAAATTTTATTTAGACCCCTTCGAGAGGCTACAATTCAGTCCGAAGGCCTACAATCAATCCAGCCCAAAGGTCTATATATGCAATTCCTAACTCGAATGTCACATCCAGTCCAAAGGCTTACATCACGGTCCGAAGGCACCACCAACTCAGCCCGAAGGTTCCACGTCTGAAGGCACAACGTCCGAAGGCTCCATCTGGTCCGAAGGTCTCACGCAGCCATAGCCGCACCACATCGGATCCAACAGCACCGCACCTGCACCCGCATCGCATCCACGCACCGTCCAGACCGCACTGCACCGCTCCTTGCGTCTGCACTGCACCCAACCACCACTCCACCATTTAATTCCCCTAAAGGAGAATTAATGGTGCCGGGGAATCTCGATCCCACGACCATCCCGTCCAGATGGATCGGTCTTAACCGTTAGACTATATATATATATATATATATATATATATACACACACACACACACACACACGCACACGCACAAAGGACTAAGTTTGGGCCAACCAATATGTACTATACTCTTGATGTGATTTTGAACTGTTGGTAATTTTGTCTTTGGACTAGTAAAGATAGTGCCACATTGGCTACACCACCAAGTAGATATCTCAATATAATACTTTGTATGTGTTGAGGTGTGCACATGGGATGTGGTGGGGCACATGGTGCATGCGGGGGTATTTTATTATGAGGAAAAAGGATTAACTCCTCAATGAAAGCTTTTAAGATGTTTCTCATGCTCTTGGATATTATTCCATAGGAGCTAAGTCCCAAAGGGGCTTAGCGACTCGGACTTGGGCTCGGATTCGGACGTAAAGTGGTGCTTTGTTCGAGCACTTGGCACGTCAACATTGTAGCAAGGCGCTCGTGCACTCATTTTATGCGCGAGTTTTATGCTCGGGTTGCATGTGCGTGTTACATGAGTGGACGTTGAACGGACGCTGAGCGGGCTATGTATTGGACTGCAATTGTGGGATATCAATTTTATAAATTGGCTTTTTATTCCCACATCAGAAATAAGAGGAGGATGGGCTTCCATCCTTCCCTATATAAAGATCCCTCTAGCCTCCTTTTGATACACACCAAAAATTAAGAAAGAACAGTCCAAAGGAGTTCGTTCGAGTCACACAAAGAGGTGACTACGAGCGTTCCAGAAGTTCTCTTGTGAATTTGCTGACTCCTGGGAGCAAATCATCGATAGATGATGAATCTTGCTTTAAGCAACGGTGGTCTTCACCACCCCAGCAAAAATAATTTTTATTCTATATTTCTCTCCTCTTCTTCTAGTTGTAAACGTTTTATCCCAATTGCAACTACGTTTGCAAGAAAAAACTTATTTTTGGTTCTTTAAATTTGTGATGGAGAAGGAATTGTAATCATCTACTATATTGTATTTTTATATAGTTCTTCGTTGGATCGAGGTATATCAGTAAGAGAACTTTTGTGTGAACTCCTATCTCGACTTCAACTTTTTGTTCTACCATCTTTGTTTAAGTCTCGGGACTGACAATCTCAAAGCAAGATCCGAGTAAGTTGGAGAACAACCGTGCAAGTCTTCTCAACACAAGTTTTTACAAACTTGAGAAGATTGACGGGCTACACTTCAATTATTTGGATGAGGAATGAGTCATTTGTTAAATGCTGGACGTGGGTAGAGAGATCCAGGATCTACTATTCCTACTGATGGAAATGAACTTGATCTGGCGTCGCTGGAGACACACATTCCAAGAAAAAGAAAGTCAACATCTGTTGCAAGTTAGCGCATGGAGATGTCTTAAGCTAGTAGCTGTATAGAGAAGTCTACTGTGGTTGCCGAAGAGAGATTGGCACTATGCATCTACGTATGGCAACAATTAGAACATGAAAGAACTCGACACATAAGCAGTCTCGGCGTAGGGCACTTACTGCGCATGGCAGGATCAGTGTAGTGTAGTCACTGCATATGGCATTCTTTCGGTGCATAGCATAACTTGGCGCATGGAAGCATCTATGTGGCTAGCTCTAAGCAAGGTCTATGAATGACCAGGTTATGCGCATAGGGCTATAAGTACCTTGGCGCATGTCTCTTCAAGTATAAAGGATCATGAGAATGAGGATTGTAGATCCAATTTCAAACAAAAATAGGAAGGTAAAAGCCTAACTCGGTTACTTTGATTACTTAACTTAGTTGCTATGATTGCGCAGGTTAAGTCATCTAGCGTGGTTGTTGACTGGTGAATGGACACTAGTGCATCTAGCCACGGGAGCTCTAGAAAGAGCACCCTATCACTGAAGAAGGCCGAAGATCTCGATAGCGAACAAGGATCAAGCAAAGGATCTGGGGATTGGGATAATAGTTCTGGACTTTGAGAAGTTACAGTCAAAGAAGTACATATAGCAAAGTATCAGTGATTACCAAGAAACTAATCTCAGGAAGTCTGTTGCAGACTTGAGGGTGAAGATCCATGGTTGTCAGATAGTGATATCTTGGCAGAAAAAATACTTTGAAACAAGATTTCAGTATCAGATGGATGTTCGAGCTTCTGCTTGTGAGTAGAGTCTCATTACAAGAGTTGTGGGACACCAAGACTAGGACATGTACTCTGTACAATAAGATGTCTAGTCTATGGCTTATTTCCAAATGTGAGGGTAAGGAGGTGGTGAAGTCTGAGGTCTGTCCGCAGACAAATATTACAAGAAAACCTTTCAAATGGGTAAATCGAAGTATAGATTTTCTGGAGTTGGTACACTCAGATATCTATGACTTCAAATAGTTCTCCACAAAGGTTATGATGAAGTATTTTATTACCTTCATCGACGAATACTCGAAGTACGCATTCGACTATTTGTTCAAGATAAAAAATAAAGCATTCGAGAAGTTCAAAGAGTTTAGGGCTGAGGCTGAACGTCAAAAAGGGCAACAACTCAAGAGACTCAGAAGTGATCGAGACGGACAGTATAGGTCCATTGAATTTGCATTATTTTACAAAGAACATGGAATTATCAATGAGATAACTTCTCTGAATTCTCCTCAATCAAATGGAGTAGCTGAACGGAAGAACAGAACGTTGACAGAGATGATAAAGTCAATAATGTTAACTTTGGGTCTTCCAAACTGCTTCTGGGGAGAAGCTGCGCTAACGTCTATGTTCATTTTGAACAGAGTGTTGTACGCAACTTCCGATGTCACTCCTCATGAACTCTGGTTTAAAGCCAGACCCAACTTGAATGTCATTCAAGTGTGGGGATGATAGCGTATATGAAGTTTCCAGACTTGAAAATTCAAAAGCTAGGAACAAGGACTACGAAGACAATCTTCCTGGGATATACTGAGAAGAGTAATGCTCGGAGGTTCCTTGAAATTGAGTCAATTATATCATCGAAATCTTACAACGCATAATTCTTTGAAAGATAAATTTGTAAGGCACAAGAACATTATTTTTGTGGATATTCCGGAGAATAAGTGTGAGTGCATATGAGGCTAACGCTTTCAATGAAGATGTAGTCCAAGAAGAAGTTGTCATTCTAGAGATAATGTTCGAACTAGAGATCGCAACCAGTGTCTAAGCGGGTGAGGAGACAGAAGGACTTCGGAGATAATTTTGTCACCTATCATACGAAAGCAGATCCGCTTACCTATGATGAGGCGATGAAGACCATATACGCTATCTTCTGGAGGAAGGCTATACATGATGAGTATGACTCAATATACTTCCAATAATACTTGGGTGTTGGTCGATCTACCTGAAGGAGCTAAACCAATCGAATGCAAATGGATCTTTAAGAAGAAGATGAAGGCCGATGGAATTGTTGACAAGTTCAAGGCAAGGCAAGGCTGGTAGCCAAGGGGTTTTCTCAGAAGCAGCAGATCGACTACTTCGACACATATGCTCCAATAGCGCGGATGATGACCATCAAGATGTTGATTGCTATAAGTGTAATCCATAAGATGGTTATACATCAGATGGATGTGAAAGCAATATTCCTGAATGGTAAATTGACCGAAGAGATTTACATGCAACAACCAGAATGATTCATCGTCAAGGGCCTTGAAGACAAAGTCTGCAAGTTGGTGAAATCGTTATACGGTCTGAAGCAAGCTTCCAAGATGTGCCATGAGAAGTTTGATAAAGTTATAAGATCAAACGGCCATAGGGTCAGTGAGACGGACAAGTATGTTTACACAAAGTTCGCTGACGGGGGAGAATTTATCGGTTGTCTATACATGGACGACATGCTGATCCTGGGCACGGATCGAGCATATTTCTCTGAGACAAAGAAGTTTCTTTCATTTATGTTCAGTATGAAGGACTTGGGGAGCTGATATGATCCTAGGGATCAAGATCATCCGGACGGGCACTGGAGTGACGCTGTCATAGTCTCATTATATTGAGAAGATGCTTACACTGGAGCTGATATGATCCTAGGGATCAAGATCATCCAGGGCACGTATCCTCCTATGGACCTTTCGCTCTATACTTCTGAATACCAGCTTGCATCACTGAAGTCTTCCACCACTGTCGGATAATTGCTGTAGTGCAGTGCATACTTCTGAGTCCTCTTGAGATATCACATCACTCTCTTCACAGCTTACCAGTGCTCCACTCCTGGATTGCTTGTGAACTGACTCAGCATTCCCACAGAAAAATCTATGTCATGCCTTGTGGCAGTTGTTGCATACATCATACTCTCGATGAAGCTTGAGTACTCCATCTTTCTGACACTTTTTCTTGGATTTGGCTTTAACTTCTTGTCATACTTGTATGGAATATCGATTCCTGGAAGATCTTGATATCCATAGCATGTGAGCATCTTCTAAATATAATAAGACTATGACAGTGCCACTCCAGTGTCTGTCCAGATGATCTTTATCCCCAGGATAATATCAGATTTTCCTAAGTCCTTCATACTGAACTTAGATGAGAGAAACTTCTTTGTCTCAGTGACATGTGCTAGATCTGTACCCATGATTAGAATTTTATCCACGTATAGACAAATGATGACTCCTCTCCCGTCAGCGAACTTAGTGTAAATGCACTTGTCCGTTTTACTGACCCTGTAGCCATTTGATCTTATGACTTTATTAAACTTCTTGTGCCATATCTTGGGAGCTTGCTTCAGACCGTATAATGATTTTACCAACTTGCAGACTTTGTCTTCAATCCCTTTGATGACAAATTCTTCTGGCTGTTGTATGCAAATCTCTTCGATCAATTTTTTATTCAGGAATGCTATCTTAACATGCATCTGATGAATGACTAGCTTGTGAATTTTACTTAGAGCAATCAACATTCTGATAGTTATCATCCACGCTACTGGAGCATATATGTCAAAGTAGTCAATTCCCTACTTCTTAGAAAACCCCTTGGCTACCAATCTTGTCTTGAATTTGTCAACAGTTCCATCGGCCTTCATCTTTTTCTTGAAGATTCACTTGCATCCGATCGGTTTTGCTCCTTCAGGTAGATTGACCAACACCTAAGTGTTGTTAAAGGTTCTTGAATCATACTCATCATTGATAGCCTTCTTCTAGAAGACAGTATCTCTGGTCTTCATCACCTCATCATAGGTAAGCGGATCTGCATTCACATGATAGGTGACAAAATTATCTCCGAAGTCCTTGTGTCTCCTTACTCGCTTAGACACCGGCTCTGCGAGTTCTGGTTCGAACGGTCTCTGGAATGACAAATTTTTCTTGGACTATATCTTTATTGGAAGTGTTTTTCTCCTGTGCACTCACACTATTCTCCGAAATGTTCGCGATAACAATGTTCTTGTGCCTTGCAAACTTATCTCAAAGAATTTTGCGTTGCGAGATTCGATGATATGATTTGACTCAATATCAATAAACCTCTGAGCATCACTCTTTTCAACATAACCCAAGAAGATGGTCTTGGTAGTCCTCGTACCCAGCTTCTGAATCTTCAAGTCTGGAAGCTTCACATACGCCAGGCACCCCCATACTCGAATGATATTCAAGTTGGGTCTGACTTTGAACTTGAGTTCATGAGGAGTAACATCGGAAGTTGCGTACGATACTCTGTTCAGAATGAACGTAGCCGTAAGCGCAGCTTCTAGAAGACATGTCATAGTCTATTATGCCATAACTCAAGAGAGTAACCAGAAGAAGAGACTGCATTAATAATATTTGCAGGAGTTATAAGCTAAAATTTGAACATTTCTTTGGTACAAAATACTTTTTTGAAGTATGTTCCTTTTTACGACATCACCATCTGTCCAGCATTGATATCCATCCTCAAGCCGCAGACTTTCCGAGACCAAATTTTTGGCTATTACCGATACGTGCTTCACATCCTAAAGTGTTAGTGACTTACCGAAGTCAGATTTAGTACCAGCGTTCTGGTCCCAACTACTTCAATTTGTGCCTAGTTTGCCACCATAACCTTCTCAGATGTAGGCTTGTTGATGATAAACAACTCCTTCTTTGAGCAACCATGGCAGGATGCGTTAGTGTCCACTTACCAGTCAGTGTCAACACCAGTCGTCATAACCTGTATAATCATAGCAACCTTGTTAGGCTCACCTTGCTATGTCTGTTTGGGCTTGGATCTGCAGTCTCTCCGATAGTGGTCCTTCTTGCCACAGTTAAAGCAAGTCACATCTGACTGGGCTTTGGCTTCGACTTGAACGAAGCCTACTTCACCTTTAGATGGTTGAAGTCCTTCTTCTTGTAGTGAGAAGCCTTCTACTTTTCCTTGGAGTTGCCTGCATCCATTAAGTTGGCTTTTTCCAACTGCTTGGACAATGTGTCCACTTTGTTTTGAGCCCTTAAATCATCTTCAACATAGATTTTGTGCAGTAGTTGATCAAGGCTAACTTGCATCTTCTTTCAGTGCATGTCCAAAATAAAATTGCTCCATCCTAGCGGATGCTTGGCCACAATACCCCCTACGACAAACACTACCAGAATAAGTCAAATTAGTGACGTCTAAAAACGTCGCTAAATAACCCAAAAAATGTCGCTAAATTGGTTTAGCGACGTAATTAGCGACGTTTTAAAGTAGTCGAAAAAACCAAGTCGCTAAAACAAAAAATGTCGCTAAACGTCGCTATGCCGACGTTTTTTAGCAACTTTAAAGTGTCGCTACATTTAGCGACGTTTAGCAACGCGGAGCACTAAATAGCGACGTATACTAAAGTCGCTAAACGTCGCTAATTAGAGACTTATATAGCGACGTTACACCGACGTCTTAAACGACCTGGCAGTACTGCCATGTCAGCAATTTGCGACGTACAGCGATAATTTTAGCGACGTCATTAGCGACGTATTTAGCGACGGGTAACAGCATCGCTAATTAGCGACGTACTTAGCGACGTAAATGAACGTCGCTAAACGTCGCTAAAAACGTCGCTAATTTTAAAAAAATAAAATAAAATATTTCTGAATTGTATTTCTGGGTTTACCAACCCCCTTGGGTTCATTATCAGGTATATGATGGTAATAGAAATAATTGAATAAAGAACACAATAGCAGCACCAAGGAGAAAAATTCTAGTGCACTGGGTAAATACAGACCAAGTATGAGTCATCAGTTATAAACCAAAATATGAATAATATAATAAAATTTGAAGAAACGAAAGCATCCAGCAAATCTCATCGTAAACGTAAAGAATATGGCAAATTTATATCCATACAATCGCATCCTAAATAATAAAATATATATAAATATCCAGTAACTAACTATACTATACTGCGGATCTGCAGGAGGCTGACCACCGGCGCACTTGAAGGATAAGAACTGCTCATACTCGTCCCGTAGAATCGACACCGATGTCGATGGAGAAGGCAGTGACGTCGGTGGAGTCTGTGTCGATGTAGGCACACCAGGAGGTCGTGTCCGCTCCAAGTCTGCGAGTCGCTGGTTGTAAGAATCCATGGTAGATAACAGCCTCGTACTGCTATGAACCATTGAACCCTGCATCATCGTCAGCCTCTCGCCCATTGATACCTGTGACACATGCAACTCCATGATGTTGCGGTCATTGGAGGCTCTAATATCATTTGTCAAATCCCGGAGCTCCGTCATGCTGCGGTCGAGCATATCGAATCGTGCGATGAGCATCGGATCGTCCGCTTGCGGCTGGGACCGGGGCTGCTCCTCCATCCTTCGCAGCAACTCATCATGGAGAGAAGCAATCTGACGGTCAACGGCCTCTTGGACTCTGGCCGACGACTGCGAGGGCTGCGACTGCGAGGGCTGTGTGAAATGCGCAGCTGTCGGGGAGGCCCTAGATGACTACGTCGCAACCAGGGCGCCATAGGAGCCCGTACCGTAGTACGTACCCCTCTGGAGACCACCAGCTGCGGTCACCCACAGGTCGTCCGCCGATGGAGCTGGAGTGGGCTGCGACGAAGTACCAGCCTCTCCAGGTGTAGGTGCACTAGCAGTCGCCCGCTCACGCAGCCTAAGATACTCGGCCTAGAAAGGTTTGGAAACTCGATAATTGCCTAAGTTATATTAAAATTAACACAAAGTAAAGTAATACTTACATAGGTCTGAGAGGCCCTCTCATCAATGAGATTTCCGTCCTTGCGATGGGTGGCCAAGAATACGGTCACCATGTTTGCATCCTCACCCCTCTGTACCTGTTAAAAATATATTATTTATTACTAAACTTAAACATTTTTTCCAAGTACCATTTTATGGTACTTACATTAAAATAATATATTTCAAAAAAAATATACCAAACGACGAAAATGTTCTGTCATCGAAATTGAGCCACCACACCACTTGGCAGCATTCCGCCTAGCCGCCTTGGCCTTCTCAGACCTTTTCTTGTAGCTTGGATCGTCGAATCTAGCCCTCATCGCAGTCCACTGCTCAGGCGTGATCCAACCTTGGATCAGTTTTCTAGCACGATCACGAGCCTTCTGGTCATCCAGAGCATCTCGGATAAGCTTGGCGGCAACGGTAGGAAAGAGCCGCTCGATCAACTCGGCCCGGTGCGGAGGATAAAAATACGTTTGCTACAATAAATAATTTAGTAAGTTAGCATCACGGATAAGTTATATAATATGCATAAATTAGAGAATTTATTTAATATATTTTTACCTGGAAGTACACAAACCAGAATGCCTTCCTCTCATTCGGAGCCTCAGAGTAGTTGATCCAAGGGCCACCGTAGTTGTTCCTCAGAAATTGGCCCAAGCGTCTCTGAACCGACGATGGACGATATCTATATAGAGATAATAATTTAGAATACTAAAAAAGTCAATATACGATGAATAAAGAAATATACGATATATATTATACTAAACCATATAATTGACTTACTTTATACCGTCGGCCCAAATCTCTGTCCTCGTCTCCTCCGGAGGTGCGCATGGAGGATCTTGCTGATGCTGGGACAACGTGGGCACGACCTCCTCGACATGCTCATCTATCCCCATGGTTCCGTCAGCAGAAGGAACGCTGGACGAGGGTGTACTATCACGCCTGGAACTACTCGTCCCAACAGTCGGAGATGTGAGTGATCAATATACTGGAGTACTGGGCGACGATGATCCGGAACCAACAGTAGGCAGTACCGGAGGAGCACTCTGTCTACCTCGGGACCTGCCGAATCCTCCGTGTCGTCCTGTCATATCTGATAACAACATATGATGAATAGAAATATGATGCATATCTCAAAGCATTCTACAGTCAAAATATAATACATATATTCGTCAATGGGTACATCTACTTCGTCAATTTTTCAACCTTGATCTATATTCTACAGTTAAAATATAGTTACATTCTACATGCAATATATTTTATTTTCAATCATCTTCAAAAAATTTATCTTGTTCGCCTTCCTCGTCCTCCTCTTCCTCTTCTTCGTCTTTACTTTTATCTACTTCGTCTTCCTCTTCGGATAATTTTACATCTTCTACATTATTACTCGTGTAATGAGTAACTTCCGTTGAGTCCACATCTACAATATTTATTACAAGAGGTAGATCGTCCTCCTGATAAGCTATTTCGTCAATGTCAAAGGTATTTCTAGCTTTAGTCTTGCATACTGTCCACCAATCCGACCTCGCTGTCTCCCGTCTAGGATAAGTTGTGAAGTACACGAGCTGAGCCTAACTTGATAGGACAAATGGTTCGTAGCCTTGATATCTACGCTTGTAGTTTATATCCACAAGGCCATGCTTGTCAATTTTTTAACCTTGATCTTGAATCGGATCGAACCATTCACACCTGAATAGCACGATATTAGCAGGTTCTGTGCCATAATTATATGTCAACTCTACAATCTCTCGTAAGATGCCAAAAAAATCATTGTCCGAATTGACGTCTTTGTAGTTCGAAGATTTGATACACAAACAACTATTTTTCGTGGAATCAAGATCCAGAAAGATATCTCTAATAGGAGCATTTGTTGACTTGAACCTGAACCCATTCATATAGAAACTATGCCATATTTTTATGGCAGTAATTGGTCCCTTGGCTAGAGTTCTAATAGATTCAGTCTTGGGTGTTATTAGACGATCGACCTAAATACCAAAGTAGCGATAGTAAGTTATTTACTTTGCAAGTGCAGAAATAAAAAGTAATTACCAAGCATCTTACATATGCGCTCAACCAAGAAGAAAAATGGCATCTCATATCTTAATCTACTTCTTCGTCTGTTATGTAGGGCCTAACCAACCTCAACTCATCATTATATGTGCTAAAAAATAATGAAGCAACTGCTGATTAGTAGCATAATAGTATCTTATACTATTACATTGAGATGATGTAAACGTGAACGTATTAATTACTTACCCCTCTAGCTTCTCTACTTGATCCTCGTCGCAATTGAGTAATATATACAATTGAGCAGCCCTTAGCTCATCGCCATTCAAATATCTCTTCTTTATTTTTTCCGAAGCCTTTCCGGGCGCATTGAAGACTTTGAGTATTGCATCATTAGATTCCTGATATGCGTCGTCGTTTCTCGGAGCTTTCATCCTATTAGTAGCAAAATACGGTTTGAAATACGTCGAGCAAAAGTTTATAATCTCCTCGAGAACATAAGCTTCACAAATAGAGCCCTCAATCCGTGTCTTATTTTTTACCTTTCTCTTTAGGTGATTCAGATGTCGCTCGAAGGGGTACATCCACCGATAACCGACAGGACCACTAACACGTGCCTCATAGGAAAGATAAATTGGCAAATGCTCCATAGAGTCGAAGAATCCAGGAGGAAACACCTTCTCGAGCTTACATAGTATTACCACAATGTCCTTCTCTTGCTTTTCTAGACGATCGACGAGCAACTTAGTACAACAAAGATCTCTGAAGAATATGCTCAGCTCTGTCAATGGGTCCCAAACGACCTGCGATAAGAATTCTCGAAATACAATCAAAATTAACCTCTCCATGAATACGTGACAATCGTGGCTCTTCATACCCACCAGTTTGTTCTCCTTGAGGTCGACGCATCTTTTCAAGTTCGACACGTACCCGTCTGGAAACTTTAGACCCTGAATCCACCTACAAAGTCTACCTTTATCCTCTTTCTCCAGTGAGAAAACTGACTTAGGTTGCTTTAACTTTCCATTCCCCTCCTCTATCAAATGCAATGCAGGACGTCTACATATTTCTTCTAAGTCCAACCTGGCCTTCGGATTATCTTTCGTCTTCCCCTTTACCTCCATTACAGTATTAATTATGTTATCAAACATATTCTTCTCGATATGCATGACATCAAGGTTATGTCTGATCAGATTGGTGCTCCAATATGGCAGATCCCAGAATATACTCCTCTTCATCCAGTTATGGGTACGACCAAATCCGTCACACTTGTACCCCTTAGCAGGCTCTTCGATAGCACTTGGTAAATCTTTTACCTCTTCCCATATCGTGTATTCGGGCCACCTTGGCGGTGGATTGGCCTTCTCCATAACTCCCGCACGAAAAGCATTCCGGTTCCTCCGGTACGGATGATCCTTCGGCAAAAATTGTCGATGACAATCGAAGAAGCAGGGTTTGCCTCCGTGTTTCAAACAGAAAGCATGAGTACGGTCCATGCAATATGGACATGAGAGACGACCAGGGTGCTCCATCCCGATAACATTCCATAGGCCGAAAAGTCGTTGATGGTCCACATAAGTGCTGCCCTCATCTGAAAATTCTGCTTTCTAGAAATATCGTACGTGTTGGCACCTACTTTCCACAGCTGATTCAACTCATCTATCAAAGGCTATAAATACACATCGATGTTCCTCTTCGAATTATTCAGACCCAGGATAATAACGGTTAGGAACATATACGGAGTCTTCATGCACATCCAAGGCGGTAGATTGTACGGAGTGACGATCACAGGCCAATACGAATACTGGGAGCCCGAAAGTCCGAATGGGGTAAAACCGTCAGAGGAGAGCCCCAATCTGACATTACGCGCTTCCTCGGCAAAATATGGATACTCTCGATCAAAGTGCTTCCATTCTTCTCCATCGGATGGATGATCCAATACTCCTTCGATCTGTTTTTGCCTGTGCCAACTCATGTTTTCTGCAGTCTCTTTAACCATAAATAACCGCTGCAACCGCAGCATCAAAGGCAAGTAGTGCATCGAATCGGTAGGCTTTCTTGTACCGACAGACTTTCCTCTAACAGTGGCCTTGTAGCGATCAGCACTACAGAATCTGCACGCATCTTCATCCTTGTCGTCTTTGTAGTACAACATGCACCCGTTGTGACATGCATCAATTTTCTCGTATCCCATCCAAAGCGATCTCACCATCCTCTTAGATCGATAGAAGTCTTTAGGCAACTTTGCACCCTCGGACAAGATCTCTATAATCAAATCGAGCAGTCGATTATAGCATTCTTGCGACATGTTAAAATCAGACTTGATGCTCAATAATCTTGTAACCACCTCCAACGGTGAATAATCCTCACAACCAGGATATAGTGGAGTCCTTGTATTCTCCAGCAACTCTATAAACTTTGCAGCATCGGCATTCGGTGCCTCCTCAGCTGCATCATAATTGTCCGGATTGAAACTATGTCCCGCCGCATCATAATTGTCCGGATTGAAACTAGGCCCCGCCGCATCATAAACCATGTTCACCAACCCGTCGTCATAAGCATCGTGGTCGTGGACATCCATATATGGCTCCACATAGGGCTCCGAATCTGATGCTAGAGATACAAGTTCTCCGTGCGCGGTCCACTGATAGTAATTCGGCGTGAAGCCCTTCGAGTATAAATGATATATAACTTCCACTTCTGGATGATATTTCCTGTTGCGACATCTCACACACGCACACTTAATTTTGGTACCGTCCATGTACTGAGGGAACGCCTTGGCGAACTGCAAGAACTGTTGTACACCCTCAATGAAATCATCCCACACACCGCACATGTCATCAGGATGACGGTTGTACATCCACGAACGATGACGCAGATAGTAATTCATATCCATTTCTAGATACTTTTGAAAAAATGACAGTATATATCATATAAATCATTACATACAGTGGTTTATCACCTAACTTCATAACTTAACCGTACTATAAAAATCATAACTGATATAATACATACTTTCATTTATCAAAGTCTAAAATAAGCAATATTCAAAACAACTGACCATTTATCAAAGTCTAAAATAAGCAATACTTTCATTTCATAACTGATATAATACATACTTTCATTTATCAAAGTCCAAGAGCCCTTGAAATGATAAACAGGGTTAACTAGTTCATGGTGATGTTTCTAAACCACTTCTAGATCCATACTAGTTTATACTAGTCAATACTAGGTTAATACCACAGTATCAGTTCACTTCACAGCACTTTTGTGATCTAATTGAACTGCACTGCACTGATCACTCTTACCAATTAAATCCCTGATACCACAGTATCAGTTAAGGGCTGTATTGGCATGCACAAGTGACCGGTGAACACCTACCCAATACTTGTCTATACCTTAACCTTGAGGGAATTTGGATCCTGGTAAATCTCTACCAATATTATTTATGCTAGCTCAGCTCAACAATTAACCAATGAAGTTGCAAATTTGTCCAATCTGTTTGTCTTCATCTAATGGCTTGAAGGTAATTCGCTTGGAGGTTTCAAAATAGAAATTTGAATAGTGACGTATGCTATGATGAGAGTAGCAAGTGGTTAGATATTTGTTTTGTTTTATTAATTCACCAGGTTAAATAAGAGAGGGCATCTGATGTATTTTAGACAACATACAGGGTGGGAGTTACCAAAATGGCACTAGATACATTATACCAGATTCTGAGAGATCTACAACTGTTGGAGTTCAAATGGATTTGACACAAAATTACCCAAACGATGCTCTATGGCAAGTGAAATGACCCAATATTTAAGGTTGGTGTTAGCAAACATCCTTGCCGAAGTATCAATCTGCCAAATTGCAAGGTTGGTAATGGAACCTTTGACCAAAACAAATTTGGTGTGTAAAATGGACGGGGCTTGTATGAATGAGGTATCAGCTTACATTTATTCCTCCATACACCACACCACCATGATACCAATATTTTTGATATATACGTCGCTAATTACGACGCAAAACGTCGCTAAATCAGATATATTAGCGACGTTTAGCGACCTTAATTGAACTTATAGCGACTAATCTTTTAAAATCTTAATAAAAGTCGCTAGACGTCGCTAAATGGCGACGTATAGCGACGTTTTTTATGGAGTCGCTAATTTAGCGACGTTTTTACTTGGAGTCGCTAAAATGCGTCGCTAATCCCGCTTTTTCTAGTAGTGAAAGGCGTCAATTAAGGGCATGCTATCATCCTCAAGTTTTTGACATAACTTGAGAAACTTCTTGACTTGAGGCAACATAGTCTTGTCGTCCTCAAATCGCATGTTCCAGACCTTTTCAGTCACATGAATCTTGTTGCGGTTCCCATCCGCCTTGTAATGCTTGTCTAAAGACTCCTAGACGATCTTATCATGGTCTGTCTTGTTGTAAACTCTGCCAGAGTATCCTCTATGGAGTTCAGAATTAACAGCTTGCAAAGGTTGTTGTCTCTTCTCTACTTGTTCTGCTTAGCAGTTGCAGTAGTAACTATCCGAACAGTAGCATCATCACCGTCTGGAACAACCGACTCTGATTCTGTCAGAACGTAGTCCACATCTGCGAGTTAAAGGTTAAGGAAGATATTTCTCTTCCAACCGTTGTAATGATCCCCGTCAAACTTCTCAAGTTTGTCAAAACTAGTGTCGAGAAGTTTCGCGCGGTTGTTCTCCATCTTTCTCGGATCTTGCTTTGAGATTGTTAGTCCCGAGGCTTAACCAAAGATGGAAGAACACGTGGTCGAGATCAGAGGTTCACACAAAATTTTTTACTCTGACTATTCTCGATTTCCACGAATAACTATAAAAGAATTCTGATTACAACTTGCTCTCAAGATTATAAAAGAAACAAAATTAACCAAACTTCTCGTTCTTTCTTGCAATCGCAGTTGCAGACGGACAGAACAGAGTTACAATAAAATGAAAACTACCTTCGTTCTTCTTTGCAAAACGCAGTTGCAATCAGATAGAACGAACCAAGAAGAAAAAAAAGGAGAAGAAGACAAAATAAAAAATTATTCTTGCTGGGACGGTGAAGACCACCGTTGCTCAAAGCAAGATTCGTCCTCTATCGACGATCTGCTTCCAGGAGCTAGCAAGTTCATAAGAGAACTTCTGGAACGCTCGTAGTCACCTCTTTGTGTGACTCGAACGGACTCCTTTGGACTCATCTTTTTCAACTTTTGGTGTATCTCAAAAGAAGGCTAGAGGGCTCTTTATATAGGGAAGGATAGAAGCCCATCCTCCTCTTATTTTCGATGTGGGACTAAAAAGCCAATATACAAAATTGATATCCCATAATCGGAGCCCAATGCATAGCCCGCTCAGTGCCCGCTCATGCAACACGTGCATGCTGACGTGTTAAGTGCGCCAACAAAGCGCCACTTTGCGCCCTTGAGCCCGAGTCCGAGTCACTAAGCCCCTTTCCTATGGAATAATATCCAAGAGTATGACAAAAAGCATAAATGCTTTCATGAGGAGTTAATCATTTTTTCTCCTAGAAAAATATCCCCACATGGCACACATGTGCCCCACCACACCCCATGTGCACACCTCAACTCATACAAAGTATTATATTGAGATATCAACTTGGTGGTGTAGCCAATGTGGGACTATCTTTACTAGTCCAAAGACAAAAATACCAACACATAGCAAAATCAAATGAATTCCACATAGTTACCATAATCAAAATGAACCTTATATTCAATTTCTTGTGTCCTTAAATTGCATCGTGTTCTAGTTTTGTGTACTTGCTATTTATGTCCTAAACTTTCTTTTATATAAGTTCCGAAGCATGAAAACGTATATAGTATAAATTAAAATTCTGACTAAATTACAATTGAAGTCATAGAAATTAAATTTAAAACAATAATTTTGTGAGGACTTGCCTTGTTTTTTAGTAAGACCAAAAATTCTCTTTTCCAAACCCCTAAGTGTTCATTGATTCTTCCTATTCCAAAAATTTAGGAATTAGTTTTCTGACCTAGGTTTAGAAACTAAAAGAGGTTGGGGAAGAAAGACAGTTCCACCTAGAGTTTGAGGGGAATTAAGGAGGAAGTGGTGGAGGTGTTGCTGGAGGTCGTCGGAGAAGGGAGGAGGCCAGCCAGCGGCAACGCACGGGCACAACAGCTACAATGCTGCAGCAACACGAGATAGGAAGGGAAGAGAGGTGCTACACCATAATAGTCGATTACCCACAGTTATTACCGTGACAAATATTTATTGTCACGGTAATAGCCGTAACAATTTGGACGTGGTAAACCTTTTGTAACGGTAATAACCGTTACAATTTTTTTCCCGTAACGATAATAACCGTGACAAATTTATCATTCAACACGATTATTAGTGTTATAAAATCTTTTTTTTTTTTTGTCACATTTGTAACTGTGACTACACTATATTTTTTGTCACTCTTGTCCAATAATTGTAACGATTTTCGCTGTTACAATTGCACTTTTTAAAAAAATTCAAACAATAAACCTGCATTAATCTCATAACTAAACAATAGGCAACATTTCATTTCATAACATTTCATTTTCATAATAATTCAACCATATCAAATTGGAAACTAAATCACAAAATTTTCAATAATAATTCAACAATTCCAAACAAGTAACTAAAACCACTAATTTCCAATAACAATTCAACCATTCCAAACTAGTAAAAAGCACATAATTTCCAATAACAATTTAACCATTTCAAACTGGTAATTAAACCAAATAACATCTGGATAACAAATAAACCACATAAGTTTCAATAACATACATTTTAAAAAGGAAACATTCCACTGTTTGTTTCAAAGACAAGGCAAGACAAGGCCATGGATACACGAAACAAACCACACAATATTTCAAAATATATTTCTAGATGAGGCAAGACTTGGCTCTCATGAGGAAAAATGAAAGTGGTTGCATCCATGGCTGAAATTGTACATATTCCTGCATGTAAGAGTAAAAGAAATATCAAATAAAAGCATACAAACTAGTAAAACATGTATCAAATAAAGCATACAAATATTGTAAGTTGCAGTTTATAAAATACCAAGCATTACTGCCATGATTTGGCCAATCAGAAAATAACATTTCATGCACTCATTTGAACACTTAATTCTCAAAAGTCTTCACATCAATTTTAATCACTTGAAAGTTCATGATAGATGTTTGAACTTGAATTAATTATAGTGATACTACTTTACCAATTCTCTAGGTATTGATACAAAGTTCTGTTAAAAACGACCTCTTGATGAACCGCTGTAGATTTGGGGCATTTGAGAGAATTTACAAAGAAGGTTCCCACTGGGTGCAAGTGAGCTAATAAGGTGGAGAGTGGCCTGATTTGGGTGTGTTCTCCAGGCAGTGGAGTGATGAAGGGCTCGGGTCTGTCCACTGCAATAGCAGTGAGGTAGTAAGGAAGAAGTAACAGGCAGTGTTGTTCCAGGTCTTGGATTGCAATACAACAGTTTGGGGAGTCGTTTAGCTACCTGCAACAGCAGGTAGAGAGGATGCAAGTGCCTGTGCAAGTGTGGCACAGCAGGAAATGTGAGGGTTTCAGACATGGATGGACCTGCTGCAATTGTTTGACTTACCAATACCTAGAGAATTTGACTTGCCCCAAATCTGATACTTCAACAATGGCCCTCGGTACTGGATACTAATCTTGTATTTGTATTGCTCGGTTATATCTTGTTAAGTTTCAACTACATCTACAGTTCCAACACTTAAATGCAGACTCAATATGGCTCCGCAAGGCACAATACAACATCTAATATAAAAATCAGGGTGCACAGTCGTGGCCCCTCGGGACCAGCTGTCTACGCCCTTGCCTGCGAAAGAGACATTGGTATCGGAAGTACGAACTAGATTATGCGCACTAAAAATCTGTATAAACCTGAATCCTCTACATCATTAGTCAATCATCTCAATTAAATAAATATATGAATTGGCACATCCCTGGTCTATGCATATATACAGATCAGATTTGACAAATGTGAAATAGTATGAAACATAATGGGGACTAATAAACTGAAAATCTTGTAATTACAAGTGTTCCAGAAATCTCAGTTATAACAAGCTCTATGGAGTAAGGTAGGTAGCCCTGATTTAGCTTATTAATGACAATTATTAAACTCTAAGTTATACTTTGCACTCAACTCGTAGATAAAATTGGTGAAAGCACTGGACCTATATCTAGGTTTTCCCATGTGAGCCACCTTAATTGCTTACCTCCATCACTTCTCTGTAAATGAAAGAGGAAAAATAAAAGCTGATTCTTTTCTACAAATGTGGCTAAGGTAGATGCACAAAATCAGACATGTCACTTTTCATGAATATATGCATGGAAGTGAAGCATTCTTCTTAAGTACACAAGGAATAGGCATTGCAATATATAGTTTTGAGAAGATAGTATTTGCAAAGACTATCTGTTGAGTTGCTTTCAAGATGTTTTATAACTTGCAACAGCAGCAGTAGCTGCAAGGCAGTAGCAACACCTGCAAGCAGGTGCATAGCAGCAAGTAGCTACAGTATCAGTAGCAGCAGCTGCATGAGCTCCAGCAGCGAGCATCCAGTGTGTGTATGAGTTCTCTCACTTGATAACTCTACAAAATTTATATATACACCAACAACATGTTCTCCTATAACCAAAATTATATATGGTAAGATTCACTCTGAGAAAATTTAACTTATGATTAGCCACTCAGAATATAATAGGTAAGTTTTGCAATTAGTTGACTGAAACAAACCTGCAAATTAGACTCGTAATTACTGTGTAGGAATTTACCTCTATAAGTACCACCAACCTTCCTCCGAAGCACTCCATACTGCATAAAGGAAGCTCAAGATTAATATAATTACCTAAACACCATACTATCAACACATACTTATCTTAATATTATATATATATATATATATATATATATATATATATGTTCTTACAAATATCGGATCCGTTTGACTCCCCAAATAAGAAAATAAGAAAACCCCCATAAGCTATTTCACAAAGAAAAGATATTTCATCTTGTGGACCATCATAAAATGGTGCTTCTGGTTTTAGTACCTCTGACACATAAACAAAATTTTCATCATCTTGCATTTTTCTCCCATGACAAGCAGTGTGAGATGCGATGAATCCCTTAGCTACATCCTCTTGTTCCCGTCCAAGTAGAATAACATTTTGTTTTCCTCCAGGAGTTGGTCCATCATTGTTATCATGGACAACAAGACTACTATTGTTGTTACCGTGGTCATGGCTGACAGTATTCAAAACATGGTTCAAATTTTCTGCAGTTCTAGTGATATGCACGGAGTTAGACGCACCTTCTATCTCGGGCGTGCGAGAAAAAAAATTTGGATTTTGAGGCTGGTTTGTAGTGTAGACATAAGTGAGCATTTCCCGTAACATAACCTCAACACTGTCCAACCTTTGGAGAACTTCTGGGTTGGTATTTTTCTAGCTATTGCCTTTGCTGCTTGTCTGATTTTTACTTGCTTCACTGAGGATGTGGAGCTAATTCCACGACGACGACTCTTTTTATCAACTCCAAAAGTTTCAGCAATAGGGTCAGTCTCAAGGTCTTCTAAACTTAACACACCACCATGACCACTCGCACTTGCAGCTACTTTTTGCCTCTTTTCTGCTGCTTCTAATTCATTCTGTGATTTGACATGTTATAAGAAAAAGATAAGAGTTTAAGCAAGCAAAAAACTAGAAGATTTGAAAAACTGATATGAAAAACCGATATGTAAAACCTAAACCCTTGACTATCTTAACAATAAAATCGATGAAATTGATATGTAAAATCTTCCTGTGTTTGATTTGATTGATCAAAATCTGTGGTTACAAGAGCAAGGTGTTGTGCTCTATTTCTACTTAGTTTATCCTTGACCTATTCAATTTCATCTAAAATATGTCTCTTTTGGTGTCCTAAACAAAAGTTTTATATTAGTTTGGAGGGTAGGCACAAATAATGAGATTTTGGGGCATATAATGGAACATGTTCAATTTCAGAGATTCTATCTGTTGGGAATCAAGTCTGCTGAAGGGGGGCATAGTTCGGTCTGAACTCGGTCGCTAGTCGAGTTTGGGCCGAACTCGGTGTGGTGTTTTCAGAACCATTTTGTCATAATCGAACCGAACTCGGTCCGAGTTCGGTGTCGGCGACGGCTGCTCGGATTTTGGAGTTTTTTTATGTTATATTTTGGATCGTTGGATGCTAGTAGACGGCTAGATCTTATGGTTGACTATTTTTAGGGTTTTCTAACCCTAAAATAGGTTTCTCATCCTATAAATAGGGAGGAGGGTGGAGGCACAAAGTAGAAGCACAAGTTGGAGATTCGGGGTGCTCGTCCACAGAAAATCTAAGAGAAAGTTCGTGTTTTGCTCTTAGGACTTCGCCATCAAAGACAGAAGGAAGAAGAAGATCTAATCGAGGAGTCATCAACTTCGGTTAGAGAGATTGCTACGGGTTGGTAAGTGATTTCAATTGTAATCTTATGCTTTTCTTCTTGAGTATGGTGAGGGAGTTTCAACTTCGGTTAGGGAGATTGCTACGGGTTGATGAGTGATTTCAATTGTAATATTCTATTTTTTTTTTGAGTGTGGTGAGGGAGTTGAACCTATTAGGGCAAAGGGTTTCAACATTAGTTTTTTGCAATCTTGTAATTTTATCTGAGTTATAAAGGTTAAAATTTGTCCAGGTGACGTAGTCACCGCTATATACTTGTCTTCATCTGTACTTAGTGTTCGTAGATTGGTTGGTCATCTCAGGTGGGTTGGCATACGCTTCCGCGCCGCACTTAACACGTGGTATCAGAGCCAGGTTCTTCTCGAGAGGGAAGGTGCAACTATGTCTACGTAGCAGATGAACACTCGTTTGATCACCCTCACAGGTGAAAACTGGGCGATTTGGAAATCAAGGATGGAGGATCTACTCTGGTACAAGGACTTGCATGGTCCGTTGGAGGGCGACAGCGCAAAGCCGACGGACAAAGGTGCTGATGACTGAAAACGACTGGATCGGAAGGCTGTTGGATTCATCCACCAATGGCTGGACGACTCGATGTTTCACCACGTGTCCATAGAGAATTCTGCAAAAGCATTGTGGTAGAAGTTGCATTCATTGTACGAAAGGAAGACGGCTGATAACAAGGCGTTTCTGATTCGCCAACTCGTCAACTCGAAGTACATGGAGGGTGCACCGGGTGGCACAACATCTGAACGAGGTTCAGGGCATCATCAATCAGCTGTCTGCAATGAAGATGGTGATTAAGGATGACCTTCAGGCCCTTCTGCTTTTGAGTTCTCTGCCGGAAAGCTGGGAGACGTTGGCGGTGTCGGTGAGCAACTCCGTTCTTGATGGAGTTGTCACGATGGAGGCATTCAAAAGCAGATTGTTGAACGAGGAGATCCGACGTAAGCAAGTGGAATCGTCGCAAGAGTCCGCTCTGGTGGCTTCCTACGGGAAGGGAAGACCCAACTCACAAGCGAGGACATGAGGGATTTCTTGGGATCTTGCGACTGTGGATCGCAAGGAGGGCTGCTATCATTGTGGCAAAATGGGTCATATCAAGAGGAACTGCATGAAGCTCAAAGCTGAGAAGGCCAAAGGCAAGGGTGATCAAGAGGATCTCACGGCTATGAGAGATCTCATCATCGCAGCAACCGACGCAGAGAAACTTTGTGGCATGTGTTATGATGACGACTGGGTCATGAACACGGGAACGTCGTATCACGCCACTCCATATAGGAGGATCTCCACGTCATACCGCGATGGCAGGTTTGGACGTGTGAAGATGGGCAACAAGGGGACGACTGTAGTTGTAGGCATCGGTGATGTGCACTTGATAACGGAGCTTGGTGAGAAGCTCATTCTCAAGGATGTGCGACATGTACCGAGTTTGCGCTACAACTTGGTTTTGGTAGGGAGGCTGGCAGATGATGGCTATCGCAGTTTGTTTGGGGACAAATATTGGATGCTTACGAAGGGTTCCCAACAACTGGCTCGAGGAGATTTGTGTTGTGGCATGTACAGGCTCAAGCCGCTGAGGTGTACAGGCAGGCCACAGACACCGGATGGAGGCTCGAGGGGTATTCGACAGGAGGTGGATCGTTCGAAACTTGTCTTGGAGGGGCTTCGAGATACTTTGAGAGATACAGAGGATTCGGTTCGTCGAGACAAAGCGACGAATGGTGATGAGTCAAAGATTGAGGGTCAGTTTGTCGGTCCCATGACAGCTGGTCGGTCTCCAGGTGGGGGTTGTTCCACGGATCCGGTTTTGGCGACTAGTGATTTTCCAAAACTTCACGGAGCGACATTGGTTTCAGCAGTTCGAGGCCATGGAGAAGATCAAGGTTTGCAGCAAACTCAATCTGAGGCAGGAGCATCATCATTCACACAGTTCAGGGGAAGCTGTGGGTCATCGATGACATGCACAGTGCATGATGTTCTGCTCGAGGAAGCATGCGTATGGGGGACCTTCAGGTTCGGACACGAAGGTGGGCAGATTCAGGAGTTCGAATCTCGGAAGAATCGTACCGTCCCCTTGGTTGGGCCAGCCAAGGGTGAAGAAGCTCGTCGGAACGTTAACACGTTCCGGTGGAAGACGGAAGTCGAGGACATGCAGCCAAGACCCACGGTGAGGCTGATCGTGAGGGACTTCGGTCTTGGCCGTGTCATCGATATCGGCAGGATCCCAGTAGTGCAGGAAGTGCTACGCATGGCAGCTAGCGTCGACATGACGGTCGAGGAGCTAGAGATGACGGAAGATGCAAAGCAACTCGGGGGATTGGAGATCGGTGGCATTAGGGAGCAGGATTTCTGTCGCGGGGCGACAGACATAGAGTCCAGTTGAGGTGCCATGGAGCCAACACCTCTCATCAGACTGGAGGGGAAGATTGTTGGGAATCAAGTCTGCTGAAGGGGGCCGAGTTCGGTCCGAACTCGGTCCCTGGCCGAGTTCGATCCGAACTCGGTCCCTGGCCGAGTTCGGTCCGAACTCGGTCCCTGGCCGAGTTCGGGCTGAACTCGGTGTAGTGTTTTCAGAACCATTCTGTCAGGATCGAACCGAACTCGGTCCGAGTTTGGTGTCGACGGCAGCTGCTCGGATTTTGGAGTTTTTTATGTTATATTTTGGACCGT
Organism: Iris macrosiphon; assembly: GCA_036927795.1. Lineage (NCBI taxonomy): Eukaryota > Viridiplantae > Streptophyta > Magnoliopsida > Asparagales > Iridaceae > Iris > Iris macrosiphon. Next base: position 54,336,707 of record JAYESA010000019.1, on the reverse strand, counting down.
TGGATGCTAGTGGACGGCTGAATTTTATGGTTGGCTATTTTTAGGGTTTCCTAACCCTAAAATATGTTTCTCATCCTATAAATAGGGAGGAGGGTGGAGGCACAAAGTAGAAGCACAAGTTGGAGATTCGGGGTGCTCGTCCACAGAAAATCCAAGAGAAAGTCCGTGCTTTGCTCTTAGGACTTCGACATCCAAAACAGAAGGAAGAAGGAGATCTAATCGAGGAGTCATCAACTTCGGTTAGGGAGATTGTTACGGGTTGGTGAGTGTTTCAATTGTAATATTCTGTTTTTCTTCTTGAGTGTGGTGAGGGGGTTGAACCTATTAGGGCAAAGGGTATAAACATTAGTTTTTGCAATATTGTAATTTTATTTGAATTATAAATGTTGAGATTTGTCCAGGTAACGTAATCACCGCCATATACTTGTCTTCATCTGTGCTTGGTGTTCGTAGATTGGTTGGTCATCTCAGGTGGGTTGACAAACTCTTCCGCGCCGCGGTCAACACTATCATGAGATGAACTGTAAAGAAACCAAGAGACAAAGTATTAAGGAAAACAAATAGGATTAAAATTGACAGAAAGTTTGAGGTGTTTAGCTTATTAAGACCTGGTCACCAATTTTAGTTGTTTTACATACATTGCAGGTGTTTTAAGTGTCCAATATTTGTCAAATAAGATAGGGTACCATTCTAATATCATGTTCCCTAGAGAGATGTAACCATCTCTGATACTATTGAAGTATAAACATTGCAATGATTCGTCATGCCTAATCAACTCTTACCAACGCGTTTGAAACATTGCCTTCACTCATTAGATGCTAATGTCTTGCTTGCAAGCAGCATGTGATCAGTAATCCATTTGCTAAAGGGTATTTAACAGAATACCAAAAAAGATAACTAGGGCCATCCTAAGAAAGGCTTAATGTTAGTGTAGACTTATGGCAGAGATTGCAGCATGGTAATATGAATGACATCAATGCAGGAAAATTTAACAGGCAATAAGAACCTGCTTTGTGTTAAAATTTCTGATAGCAGCAAATATTTCCATTCCAAGCTGGTAGAAGAACATTCCCAAACTAACAGGTTCAATGTTAAAACGTGTATGTCTATTCCATCTTACCTTAAGCCCAATATTTAGGAAATTGGGGAGTAGGGAAATCCAATCCCATATTTCAGCCGTCTCTGAGTTTGGAAACAATCTGCTTATGCACAATGCGAGGGAGAAAGACTTGAACTGTTACACGTAAAGTTAGCATTCAAGACTTGGGAAACCTTGGAGTGTGTTACAACAGTAATAAATCAAAGACGACGACAAAGAAGAATTCTAAGTTCATTCTTTGAAACTGAACTTTCCCAAGTTATCTCAGTAGCTGATCCTATTAAAATCAAGATAAAACCACAAAGTGTTGTGTAGAGAAATAGTTTATTACATCTGTGAAATATAACAAGTTGCAACAACTTACTAAAAATAAACCAGACCATGAATTGCATTCAGGTTAACATAAACAACACACATTCATAAAAGTATATATATATATATATATATATATATATATATATATATATATATATGTTTCAATGCTTGTCGCATAATGCTATGACAGATTGGTATATATATATATATATATATATATATTATTTATTATGTATTTTTATTTTTATTTTTAATGTCCATTCTTGACCCACTCGGATCCGTGGCAGAGCCATCCAGCCAACCCGAGCGGAGTGGGGTCTACTACCGGGAGCCTCCCTTCCGCGGAGAGGGATCTACAATCCGGATCACCCAACAGGGAGCCCCTACCCCATCTAAGTAGGTTTGGCACGTCATTGGCACAAAGCCACCTAACCGGCGTCCAAGGGGGGGGGCTCGAACCGTAGTCTCCCCCACAGGAGCTCCCCGTTGTAACCACTAGGCCACAACCCTCGAACATATATAGCAGAACGATAGAATGTATATCAACAAAGTTGAATCACCCAATAAGAAAAAAAATGTTGAACTGAACAAAGACATTATTCAAGAAACAATATGAAATATAATAGTTGGGTCATGCTTCTGTAACTGTCAAGAGTGTGAGAGAGAAGAAAATAACTAACTAATGCTTCTGTAAATGTGTAAGTGTTTAAATCTTTAAGCTTCAGTTTCAGATGCAAATGAACACAACTTAAAACCAACGATGAACAACAATTTTTGATCGAAAAGAGAAGAAAATACCTTTGGGTGGGCCAACGGTATTCTTATGCTTCGATGATGCTAGAGGTAGCCTAATCGAACCCTAATCAAAGAGAAATCGAGATTGTGAGAGAGAATGTGATGTGTTCCAAACTGAGCTTGATCTGAAATTGGAGAGTATGTGAAGTAATTGGACATTTCTAGAGTAAATTGAAGTGGAAATTGAACAGGGAGTCGAGAAATTGGGGAAGAACAGCAACTATATTTTGAATTAGGTAAAAGTGCGGGAAAATGATATACAAAAGCAAAGTGCAGGAAACAGCAATACAATTTTCTGGTTTTCATCTCTCCTCTTCCTACTTATTTATAACCTTGGGCTTCCTTCTTGAGCAAGCTTGGCAGTTGGCTTACTGCTTAGCTGGATCATTGGTTGGCTCCTTCGGTCCATCCAGGATGTGAGTACCAGTGTAGCAAAGAGTGAAGAATGGGTCATATCAATGCCCACCCCTTCAATTTGACCTTGTCCCAAGGTCAATGAATGAACAAATGTAATCCCTGGATCCCATACTCTCTTCTTGGATGATTCCAAGACCCTTGTCCCCTGCAAACCAAGTTGGTCAAAATGTATTGGTGCCCCTTGCATAGACTTCAGATTTTTATCTTGGTATATTTGGATGTCAGCATACATTTGTTGCAATCCAGACAACCTGAGAATAATTTATTCCATCTCACCAATAACATCAATTGAACTCCATGGAAGGTAGAGAACCTTTGGACCTTTCCAAAGTGCCATAATCCTTTCACGTGTAGTAATTCGATAGAGTAAAGAAGGTGCTGCATCAACCTGTATTTTGATGATTGCCAAATGAGCTTGACTCCCAACAGATGTTCCAATTGCTCCCGTTGTGCCTTCTCTATCTGAGCCACCTGGACCCCACATCTTCATCAATATTGTCTTCAAATTAGAGAAGGCATGCTTGTTTAAACCAATTCCAGCTTTGTATTCAGCGAAGGTTGCAGAAATGCTATCGAACTCGACCACAACATCTAAGAATGGCTTGTACTTAGTGGATACATCTGCTGCAATTACACTCTGCAGATCAAGCTCCAACCTATCCCCATCCAAGATTAGTAGGAATTTTGTCTGCGGAGTAGGGTCGGCAAACTCTGTTAAAGCCTCTGTTAACTTCCCATTCGCCTCCCAATTTACAATGTAAACTACAGGTTTTGCATTTTCAATGGTTGCTTTTACAGGAGGATCCTCTTCAGCAATTTGGTTTAAGGAACCCTCAGAGACTGATGACACCTTACTGTAATCAGGTTCCATGTGCACCACCGGTTGCAACAGACTAACTTCATCAGGAAGTTGCTTTTCAAATAATTTTGAGTCCTTGTTTTCTTTATATTTCTGAGCTGCTGCTGTCAATATCCTGATCCTTGTCTCAGGCTCCATGTGCAGACCCATTAGCATGAACTTGTGTCCACTGGACATGGATTCTATAGGCACTGATCTGTACGTGTGTGATGGAATTGTAGGTGCAACAGTAGAATCATGCAGTGGTGAATGATGCAGGGGTGTTGTTTGACGCAATTTGGGGTTTGAAACCTCATGATCACGTCTAGATCAGGATAATTCATCAATATCTCGTCTAGATCTAGGCAATTCCACCATCATTCGATCGAGTTTGTAACTGAGATGATCAAATTTACCATTGAGATCTATGATAGTACCTGCTAGAGCTTCCATGGTTTCTTTGATGGAGAGAAATTGATCCTCTACAGATGAAGGCCGTCCTCTCTCCGTCGTCGTTCCACCGGACTTGCCATGGCTTGAGCTTCCTTCCCGACTGCCCTCAAGCAACGGATCGAGTGGCTCTGATACCAATTGATGCGTTCCAAACTGAGCTTGATATGAAATTGGAAAGTATGTGAAGTAATTGGACATTTCTAGAGTAAATTGAAGTGGAAATTGAACAGGGAATCGAGAAATTGGGGAAGAACAGCAACTATATTTTGAATTAGGTACAAGTGCAGAAAAATGAAATACAAAAGCAAAATGCATGAAACAAGAATACAATTTTCTGGTTTTCATCTCTCATCTTCCTACTTATTTATAGTCTTAGGCTTCCTTCTTGAGCAAGCTTGGCAGTTGGCTTACTGCTGAGTTAGATCATTGGTTGGCTCCTTCGGTCCATAATGTAGAACTAGGTTCACTAAACATAACTAATCTATGAACTGTAGATCTTAAAATAAAAGATGTTGCAGAAATGCGATGTGGTCCGAACGAGAGTTGATCCATGAGATCCATGTTGCAAAAAAAAAGATATTGGATTAAATCCATATAAACTTATAAATGAAATCCCTTGTTAAGCCCATTACCAATCCCTATTATCTAAACCCCAATCTCCAACTTTCTATCAGGTATGAGACAACTTTCTGCACAAATCCTTGTATATCGTCTCAAGTTGAGGGTTTAACCAAATGTCAAATAAAACCCAACAATGTCCACCATAGCTCATATCTGGGTGAACCCAAGCCACCAAAAGATCCAATATGTCACGTTTCGGTTGCGCAGAACCGAAAGTTGCCAGTGGAGATGATGTTGTACAAGTCTAATTTGTACTTCTACAAGGCAAGATCAATCGCAGCCGATAAAACGTCTCAGGAACAAAGTTATTGCAGCGAAAAATAAGCAGAAAAATTGATGGACACAAGATATATGAAACATGATTATCTTTATTGATAATTATAGCGAAATTACAACGACTTTTAGTCAAAAGAATAACTCAATTACAAACATTGGTTCTCATTACAATGAACAATGCTACACGGCTTACAATTCGAGAAACAAATACAATCAACTATGTTCCATAAATTATGTTATTTATATATATATAAAAGAATACATATTCAGCTGAACAGATTCAAGTTGCCAATCCGAGCTCCAATGTCTCAACATGTCCAAGTTAATCCACGAACCTATTGGGGAGGGGGGGGGGAGGGGGGGGTGGGGTTAACACATTGACAAATGTACTGGTGAGCGTTCTCTATCCAACTCACCTAAACTAACACGGTAATCATATGAGAGCAGATAAAATTATTATGTGGTCTTTCTATCTCACGTCGCTCATTCATTCTTCAGTCCACTTGATCTCTTGTAGAGTTGGTATGATCCCTTACTTGTTTGTAAAATTTGTGCAACATTATGGACGTTTGGTAGATGTAATTATTGGTCAAAAACCGTTCATAATCACTAAAAATTTTATTTAGAATTTGTTGATTCGTGAGGATGACTTCGATGTCAGATTCGCATATATCCAGCCGTCCGATCATCGACTTGTTTGATCCCTAGTGAAGAAGGTATATTCAACTTCTTTCAACCAAATAATCAACCTTTGAATGTTTCTTTTGAGAGATCGAAATCGCACCTAAAGTTTGGGGTTCGTGGCATAAAATATATTTAAATGTCTCGAAACGAACTTTCCGTCAACACGGCCATCAAATGTAGATTTTGATCTCATTACTGGATTTGTAGCATTGATTAGCCTAAATTTATATATAACTTATTGAATTTAGACTCACGCTAACTTGGCTCTGTTTTTCGGTACTATGCGAATGCATTGGACCCCGTCCGACTTTGAAACGACGATTTTGTTCCTTCGTCCACACTTGGATTTCTTTATATAAATGATATCTATTTGATATCATCTGGAACTTTTGGTGACGCTCGTTTCTGCAATTGAGCACAGTTGTGCAGTTTAAATGTTAGTTATCTCTGTATCTAACACGTTAATGTCCGATACGTCAACTCTTCACAAGTCGCGATTATGCAAATACTTTAGACTTATTGTTTATCGTTAGTATAACTATTATCATGCTAGCTCAGTCATAGCTACTCTTATATGTTATGACATCATACTTGTACACAAGTGAGGCAATGATATTCAGAGGCGTGTGATATCTCATTTAGTTATTGATTTGTCTTGTATCTCGACTCGTTAACTGGAATGATAGTCGAGCGGAAGAATACCCTAGTAGGCATAGAAACGCTTAATCAGATACGAAATACAACCCAGAGAATCTAAATAACCTTGAACAATCAACCCACCCATGCTTAGGAGGGATGCTGAAGTTATTTTGATGGCTATAGTTGAGAATAGAACCAAGATCAAAACTGACTTAGATGCCATCAAATACACGTCTCCACTACAATGTATGATTGTGCCTTACATATCTACTCAATAATCTTAAACCCTCTTATCATGAATATACATACAGAAGCGTAGGGGTGAACATTATACGGTTTTGGAAAGAAAATCGAATCGAACCGAAACGAACCAAATAAGAGATTTGGTTCGGTTTGAAATTTTTTTGGTTCAATTTCGATTTTAAAAATACTAAAATTTCTTATTTGGTTTCGATTTGGGTTCGGTTCGGTCCAAAACCGAAAATCGAATAAGAAATATACAATTATGTAAATATTCTAATTCTATGCATATTTGTGATTAAAAATGTTTATATTTTGAAGACAACAATTCTATGTATATATTTTGAAGTCCAACTTTGGACACAACTTTGAAATACAACAAATGTGTGTATAAAATTATAACTTTTAATATAATTTAATCATAATTCTAATTTTGGGTTGGATCCATAAAACAATAATAATAGATCAACCAAACAAACCGAATAAACCGAATAGCTTATTCGGTTCGGTTCGATTTCGGTTTTAGATTTTTAGTATTTCGATTTATTCGATTTTGATTATTTTGGCTCGGTTAAATAAGCATGAGTCATCCATGCTAAAAATTAAGATGTGACCTCATAAACTTTCAAAGGTGCCTCTCCATTTCATTTTACATCAAGTTCTATCAGAATCATCTGACTTCCCAAAAATCAGAGTAGATATGCGGTACGTATTCCTCCAACAAATAAGAGCATCAAGCAAAAGTATCGAAACTCAACAATCATAAATGTACAAGTTGTACTACTAGACTAAAGAAACAAAGTCACCACAATTTCTGGAATCAGAAGAACAAATCAACTAAAGGAAAATGTGAGCATCAAAACCATTTGCATGTCGCTCTATCCCTTCCCTACATACAAAATTAAAAGTAAAAAAAAAAATTGAACATGAGACTTCAACTCATACATACGAAGGTTGTACTCCGCAAGTAGTGAAGAAATCAACTGGAAAATGACAACGCCTACTTGGATTACAACATGAATTATTGTAGATATCCTAATTTTCAACTATTCCGCAATCGACTTCAAAGACCCTAGAGCCTAATAATTACTTGGACTCGGTACCGAGAAGGAAGAATACAATACTGACTTGACTTCGTGAAAGAAAAAGGCTTGTGAAGAAAGAACCAGCAACAGGCAATAAAGGTGATCCACTTCCTAAGTGAGAAACAACCTGAAGAACATAACAGGAAGACTTTGTTATAGTTGACAGTTATCTGTCCTAATTTTCCAAATAGCGTCGTCATTCGTCAGCTGATATATTTGCATCTCTTCTTGAAAACATATGCAAGTCCTATCATTAGCCCAGATGAGCGTGGTGCGCCTAAGTAAACTCGCACATTTTAATTTTTCAAATTAAATTTGGATGCTTTACAAAGAACTGGTTTGATACAACTTGAAATGCCAACAGACCAGTGCAATCTGCAACAACAATAAGAACAATGCTTTTCCTTCAAAATCTATATAAATCCTCCGCTCAGGAAGAAGGCTCTGCAAGCCATTAGATGATCTTACCTAACCGACCTAGTAACCTACTGATATCCAAGCATGTTCTTTATCGGGGATCTATCCGTCTATGTTGTACATGTCCAAACCACCACGTCACACTATTTATCTCGTATTATCCTCGATCCACACCACCTCTATGTTCCAGTCAGGCTAGGAATTTCTACGACGCAAGGTACTCTTCCAGTGAATGTATTGAATTTCAGGTGACTACATACCCGACACTAATGAAAAACTCATCAAACCTTGACCATGTTGTTTAAGGCTACTCTCATTTTTTAGGGTATCTTACATAAAGAATCCCACGTTGGTATCTTACATAAAGAATCAAGCCCACACCACTACAGCCCCGATACCAAACAAAAGGGAACCTACACTAGTTAAACACGCAGAAGAGGGAACAAAGCTATAGATTATGACCTTTCAGATCATCTTCTTCAAATGAAATGAATAGATACATGTATAATGAGCTCCAGACCAAGTAAACATTCAACGCTCTCTCCCCCCTTTGGCTGGCCACATCCAGCAACCATTAACTGGCATTCTTGGCAAGATTATCCGGCGAGATTTCCCAACTTCCGCTCCTCCTACCCCAGCTGCTTGTGACCCTTACGTCCGGTCTAGAGCTGGGATGTTGCATCTCTAAACCCGTGGCGAGTTCGGCCTCGGAGACGCCACTGTGCATGCCGTTGCTACTTCTCCCACCCAAATCTTCATCAATCTCCGTCGAGGTACGCCGTCGTGATATCTTCAACAGCTCTCCCCCGATCTCGAGATCGTCTTCTACTTTCGATCTCGGCTCACTGGCTGACTCTGATTCCGGTTCCCTAGAACTGGCCATAGGTGGAGGCACCGGTTGCTGCTCCTCCTGCACGGGGGCTCTGAACTTGTTCCTTGATGGCTTTACCTTTGTGCAGAAGACTTCGAAGTAGTTATTTACGCAACCTCGGTTGTAGGCGTTGGGCCTGCTGTCGGCTCTATACCGGAAATTCTCATAGGTGGTCTGCAATGAACACGAAATTTCAATTATAAAGCAGAAATGAACCAATCATTTGCAAAATTTTATGAGACGGGAGCCTTAAAATCTATACTCAAAACCAAATCTGGCTTGTGTATTACGAAATAAGGTTGAACTGGAACCAAACTAGACCTTGAACAACCCAATTATAAGGGTTAGTATTCATTTTAAGTGAAACGGACTAGACATGGTCGAGTTCCAATATATTTGGGACCGGGTATCAGACATGAACAGGACCCTATACTTTCATTGAATCGGTGCATGAACCAACCCCCTACGTTTTCTGTTCAGTAAACCAGACCAGAACCAATCCCATACACTATGATAACTTATGGTTCACAAATTTACTTTAATTAACCTTCCAATATCCTGGTATTTTGAAGTGTCAGTTTTGCATCTAATATGTGCAATACATGATGTGACACAGACACGGCACCAACTTTCAGAGTGTCCATACTTCGTATGTTAGATGCAAATATGATCGAAAAATAGTAATAAAGACGTCATGTATCCAAAGGTCTGGCTTGGTGCAACATATACTTTGAGAGAGACCAACAGCCAAAACATGGCCGTTAAAGAACTTGTGATTATTGCTAGGGTAGTATATACGTGGAACCCACTTAAACAATTTGATCTTTGAATTAAATACATACAAACATTATGATGAAGGACCATCTATTGGGTCACTGAAATCCAAGATTTAGTTAGCCTTGGTTTGGGACTCCTGCTGCTTTTCAAAAAGTGCAGCAGAAAGCTTTTGAAAGCATCCCAACTGCTTTCAAAAGTTGCCCAAACTGAACAAGCTTCCCAAATTTTTTTGATACGGAGCTGTTACCAAACATCTTTTGGAATTGCTTCTCAAAAAAGTAAACAAGAGCAGCCATGATGATAAGCAATCCCAAACCGAGCCTTATTTCGATTTGATCTTATCTAAATTTGAGTTGGATAGGATTCAATCATTTGATATAACCTTTTAGATTTATTCAACTTCATCTGTTTAGGGTTTCTATTTGAGATGCCTGCCTAAAAATAGGCAAAAGTGCATCATATTAATTAGAGAGATTGATAGAGAGTAATGTTTGTGGGAAGAGGGCCAACCCTAAATTTTATCTCTGATTATCTTTCTCCCCAAATTCCTATTCCTCTATATTTATGTCTGCTGCTCTTCAATGATCGACATACTTTAATCCTTATCGGTTCGTTGTCTGACCATTTATCCCAACCGTATAATATTCCAAAGCAGTCTTTTGGTGAATTCTTCCCACACGCAAGAGTGCTCAATTGTTAAATTTTGCAATTCTGTCATATTATTTGTGATAAATGAAACCTATTAAATAATATTCTTTGTTCGCAACGATTAAAGCTTCCACAACAGTCATCATCTTAAATTTTAATAGCATTTGGAGTCCAAATACATAGGCTCCTATCTACCCGTCTTATCCTGCGTGGCAATGCAGTTAAAGAACATATGCATGTTTGGTTATAGGATCACAAAGATGAATTATCAGCCTTATGGAAAATGTTATCACTTTACCTCTTACCCTCGTCTCAGTCTAGGGGAACTTAGAAGGTGGGTACTCCATTACATGAGCCTAAGGGCAGAACAAAAAGGCAGTTATGCCCATCATGCAAATACTCCAATGGAGGTGTTGTATCTGCCTCCGATTGTATCAGATACTTGAAATATATGTAATCGATAAACTTCCTAACTTATCCCAGATTTAAAACATAGGTATTATACATAAGACAACTACAACTTAACCGGATTAGACATGTATCATACATGGACAGCGATGGACAAGTATCAGACACGCTCACACGATGGGCACATTTCAGACACAGAAAAATGTCGCCCATTTTTATAAGACAAAATTAGCGGACATGTTTGCGTCAGAGGCACATAATGGACACATTACTGGATAAAAGCATAAGAAGATTTTTTTTTTTACCAAAATTATAGAGTTACAAGGGAAAACTAAGCATTTCGATGGTTCCTTTTTAGCTTCGCCTTAACCAACTCTCTTTACCTTCCCAAGAAAGTAATTTGTCTTCCATATTTACCTCTCCTTGCCTCTCTGGCTATCTTTGCCTCCTCAAACAAGCATTTGCTATATTCTATGTTGGAAGGATATCATACTGTAGGACCAAAATGCCTTCTACAGTAATTCTAAACGATTTATGAGAGAATCTGTATGGAAGCTAATTTGATGCTTATCTTTGGAACATGGAAAACAAGACATTTGTTCCCACTACGTTCATACTACGTGATCAGATTGGAGGTGTATTACATATCTTCTTTGACTCGTAGGTGAATACGTTAATCATGATCGAAAATACGTCGTTCTACGTGCTTGATATCTAGTGATTACGAAGCCACCGGGAAGAGAACAATAATGAGCTAGAAGGAATGTTGTGTGTCAATTGGAATGTCATTCTCTTTATATAAGAGTTATAGGTGCATTTAGATGAGAACAAATGTCATCTAGTTACATTAGAACAAATATCATCTAAATTAGTTACATATGGTTAGGCACCTTGGTCATAATGGATTGACTATATTGGGTCAAGGTCAAGTCCATATCTAAAACATGTACCCTATGTTTCGCTATATAATAGTGAGTTACGGACAAGTGACCCACAATGAAATAGTTAGAGCATGCTAATTAGATATATTGCTAATGAATTTTTGATGATCTAATATTTTATGAGATGTCTCAATAGTTTCAGAGTTCATGTGCCCCTCAGTAGAATGTATTTAGGTTATTCATGCATTATTAATATTATTATTTATTATTAATAATATTATTATTTTTGTGAGGGCCATGTTTCATGATATCTTAAACCAAAAAGGAGATCAAAAGGAGCATGGTTATCATTTTTTATATTGTACTCTCATTAATTTTGAATCTATTTTGGGTAAGGACCCGATAGAGACCCAATATAGTATGCCTATTAGGCCCAAGGTGCTTAACCATATTTAACTAATTAAATGAGATTTGTTCTCATCTAACTAGATGTGGATTTGTTCTCATCTAATAGATTTGATTTGTTCTCATTTAATTGAAGTAATTTGTTATCATCTAAATGCATCTACGACTCCTACATAAAGAGGAGAATGATATTTCAATCAACAAATAACTTTCAACCTAACTCATTATTGTTTTCTCTCCTTGGTGACTTCGTAACCACAAGATATTGAGCACGTGAAAACTTGACATCTTCCATCATGATTGACATCTTCACCTACGAGTCGGAGAATGAATGAGGAACAACACAAATCTAATCATGCAAACCAAACATAGTGGACATGGAAGTCTTGCTTTCTGCGCTCCAAATGAATGCACCACATTTAGCTACCGTGTACATTCTCTAATAGATCCTTTACAACGATGCTAGAAGACATTTGGTCTTACAGATGGTACCAGATGGTACCAGAGCATGCTTGTGTATGCTAGTTTAGGAGTTGTATCGTTCTAACGGACTAGATCTAAAGTTTGGTGTTAATATTCCATATATTAATTGGACCGTTTTTAATCCAATTTAGAGGTCATGATTATGTCTATAATTATTAATTGAATTCTTTCTTTTTCTTTTTTGCTTAATCCACAAAGATTAAATGAAATGAAACCCAATCTGACCCAACCTTGATTTAGACCAAACTTGAAACCACCCCCCTAAGTGATTATCGCAATATGGAAATTCCTGCAACCCTGTCAAAAGGCTGAGCCAGCAAGGGAACTCATTGGCAGAAGGTTGACTATGTCCTGAGGCGATCGGAGAGGGGCTAAAAGCCTATTGCCGACGACAATGGCAAATGGTCCATGCACGCACGAGAGAGGAGGGGTGGAGTAGGACGTTAGGGCACCAGGATTCATTGGGAAGGGAACAGGAACCCTAAACCTAATTCTAATTTGGAGGGAGAAGAGGATTATCAGTTTTTGGGTTGGGAACCACAGTTTTGTTCAACCTTCTTATGTTGGATTTGGGTCGAGTCCATACCCGAAACCCAATTCAATAAGTAACACCTACAAAAGTTGTACTATTAGGACTTCGATATGGTTTTATTTTGTTTATTGTCTCAGAACTTTTTTGGGCTTTTTTGCATTCTTCTTTGGTACTTTTCTCTCTGCAATCTCAATGTTCCTCTTTGTTTCTTTTTGTGTTTAGACAAAAAGGCAGTGACTTTGTCAATGTACTCAAATACTCTTAGTTCATGTAAGTTCTTTTGCTTCCTCTTTATACATCCCCAAGAAAGCTTCTTTTTGTTGTAATTTACTTTTATGTTACTCCTTGTCTTTTATTTTATTTTTTATATTCGCTCTTTTGGTATTATTTTGCTAGCTAATCAAATGGTCAGATGTTCCTCTTTGTTTCTTTTAGTTTTTAGACAAAAAAGGCAGTGACTTTGTCAATGTACTCTACTACTCTTAGTTCATGTAAGTTCTTTTGCTTCCTCTTTATACATCCCCAAGAAAGCTTCTTTTTGTTGTTATTTACTTTTATGTTATTCCTTAGTCTTTTATTTTCTTTATATTCACTCTTTTGGTATTATTTTGCTAGCTAATCAAATGGTCATGATCTTTTTGCCTTAGTCTTCCTTTCTTTGTCTTCTAGCAGTACTATCGAGCAGTAATTGTTTTTTAATTTTTGCCGTGATGAATGTTGGTTTTCTACTTTTCTTTTTTCTGGTTTTGGTATACTGGTATTATTGAAGATCTCTGCTCACTTTAATCCAAAGTTTGCAGATCATGGCTGTCGTTAACAACGATAGTGAGTGGGAGTTTGCAAAATAGTAAGTGTACACCACTGTTAGTGATGAAGATTCAACTAAAGCACTTTGGAAGTATGTCACTAAATATGACAAAGTTGGTGGTGGAGGGGGTAATAATACATGGAAACATAATTATTTTCACGAAACGAAGAAAACTTATACAAGGGTTAGAGCTCATCTTTTGAAAATAAACAGGCAAGGATTGGAGAAAGCAAAAATGCCAGTAAAAGAGCTAAAAAGAGTGAACCGAGAAGGGTTCAGTTGCCTCTATATGCTAGCATTCTAACTGGTAGCTTTTATGCAAATACAATAATTGATGGAAGGAAAAAGAGAATATTATTATTGTATTTGGGAATGGCAGTACAAATATTGCGAGAATGTCTTACTTTGCAGGGCTATCTTTCAATCTTGTGAAGAATCATATTACATGAGTTCTAATCGAGATGCTGTGAACTTGGCGTTTTCAGGATATTTGCCTCCTGGTTATAATATGTTGAGGGCAACTTTACTCCAGTAAGGGCTAAAGATCGAGAAGGATTGATTCACATTAAAAGTACTAGAGAGAAGGATGGTATGATTGTGAGTGATGGATAGAGTGACTCACAAAGGCAAACTTATAGCTTTATGGCAGTTACAAAGACTGCCAAAGTTTCATAAAGCGGTAGATTGCTTGGGTAAAACCAAAGACAAATAATTCATACAATTTGATGAGAGAAGTGACCAGTGAAGTTGGACACGAGAATATGGTCCATTTGTCACTGATAATACACAGAATTGTGAATGTGTGGGATATCTCATTGAGAACTTTCCTAACATCATTTGAGTATGGTGTATGGTCCATACACAAATTTGCATTCAAGAATATTTGTGCGGCAAAAATGTTGAGAACAACCAAGATACTTTTCAATAATCTAGTAGAAATACATATATTTACGAAGATGGTGATTGAGATTTTTATCATGAACCACTCAATCAGGTTGTCCATTTATAGAGAATTTGTCAAACCGAAATTGCTTGCGGTGGCGGTGGCAGATACACGTTTTGTTTCGGTCACTGGTATGCTTAAAAAGGTTAAAACTTATCAAGCGTGGCCTTCAAGACATGGTTATTCGTGAAAGATGGTACGAGTATCGTGATGATGATGTGAATAAAGCTACGTGTATAAAGGAATCGTTGAATGATGATTGGTCGGACAAAGTGGGTAACATCATTTCTTTTACAACTCATATCTACGACATGCTTAGAGCTTGTGACATTGCCAAACAGTGTCTTCATTTGGTTTATGAGACGTGGGGCCTAATGATTGAAAAAGTGAACTTTGCATTTATAAACATGAAGGGAAGACGCAAGAGAAATCTTCAACATTCTATGACAATGTGTATAATATATGGATCGTTGGACAATGAACCATACTCCACTTTATTGTATGGCTCAATCGTTGAATCCTGGTAATTCCAATCCTTACTTTTTTTTATATATAATCTTATTCTTTTTTTTATCACAATGACTTATAAATTAATTTATATTCTTTTAATATTTATTATCTTAAAGGTACAATAGTGAGCAATGGTTTCAAGATACCTAGAGAAAGAATTATGTGTAAGAAGAATTTTCCTGATTCAAAAGGAAAATCAACAAGTGTTAATGGAGTATGCCAACTTCTCAACAAATTTAAAAGAATTTACTATGTGAATCCATCTCACTTGGAAGCAAGGTAGGGCACCTTTTCCCCTTTTCAACATATTGGCTTGTCGGGGACAAATCAGCTGAATTTGTTGGGACGTGCTAATTCGAATCTGACACGAATCGAACCGTTTCTAACACGAATTAGTGTCCGATTCGAATTTGACAAGGTTTTGGCACCCACTTTGCCATGTCTGTGCTTCCAAGTGCATAAGACGAGACAATGTGAGCAAATGCAGCAGTAAACAACATTAAAGCACCTTAGGGATTTTGTTCCCTTCAGGTAAACAAGCTCCTTAGGACAACAACCCTTGTCAGCAATTGTCATGTTTCCAGACCAGCTGCAACAAGTTTCTCAGGAAACAATTTATAAAAGACCAGTTGCAAGAAGACTCTCAGGAAACAATTTACAAAAGGAACCAAAACAATCTGCTAGCATATATTTCTTCACAGCGTGGTGTATTGTCAACTGTTCAACTTCTTAAAGGCAACATAGGGTGTAATGCATACTTTACAGAATAATGTAAATTGGACGGAGTGTAAACTCTAGGGTATCAATATGTACTACTCTAAAAGATATAATATATATGCTATATACTGCATACCATATCATGCCTCCAGCATATGATTTAATTCATTTAATTCACTGTGTCAATTAATGATTAGTGGTGGAGTGAAGTAAATGTCGAAAACCAGACCATTATGCATGATTGATAGTACTTCAGGCATTTGTTCAAATATAACACTGGATCGATCCAGTCTATCTAGGGAGACGATGGTCTGGCAACTATAAAGAATGTAGATCAGCAGACAACATACATGCAAAGAATATTCACCATATTAAAAAGGTGGTAGTATTGAAATCCCTAATAAGCAGTTTAAGCACACCAAGATGTAGAATACATCCAACAAGAAGTAGCAAATTCAAGCATAAAAGAGAAAAAAGACAAATGACAGTAAAAAAAAAAGTCAAGTAAAAATTATGATAATATAGGTCAATAGACTGACCTGGTTGGTGCTGATGAGATATGAATGAAATCCAGTAAGACCACCAACAAACCAAAGAGATACAAAACAATAAATCATGAGTACGACAGATGCAGGGGAATGTCTCATTGCCTTCCAAACTGTCGGATAATCCTCATCCATGAGAAATTTGATATACAGCGCGCACATAGAGAACACATATATGCAGAGAAGAGTTGACGAAGACACAAAGAAGAAGAAGTATCGGTAATTTCTCTGCAAACAGATAAAAACAATAAATAAGCACATCAGTGTGTGTGACGAACGTCCGCATGGCCAAGACATCTGCATGTAGGTAATCGCAAGATGAGAAACAACACTGCATTATGATCTAAAAACTCAAAATATACATGTAAGAAATGAAAATTTTACTTTTATATAATTGCAAATTTTGTGACTTCTTAGGGTTTATATTGCATAGATTAGTAATAGTATTTGATTCATTGATTATTTTGTGTGAATCCCACTGCTCGTCTTTGCATAAAACTGCTAAGGTTTCCCTCTCGTTGAATTGCTATTAGAGCTTAGGATATATCATTTTATATTAAGCAATGTTATAAATTTCGGTAGGCGGATTTGGTGCGCCTAACACCTAGGTGCCGAATTGATTTTTTTTTTAAATATGTATATGTTATATACATACAAAAAAAATGTATATGTTATATTTGAAACACAAATCCTTGGTCAAGCAGGAGATATAAAAGGAACTCATTTGCAATGCGGGTGGGAGGAGTTTGAATCCTGACCAAAGCAATTTTTTGTTTTCCTCATTTTTTTCCTCCCTCTTTTTATTCTCTCCCTCTCAGCCTCTCTCAACCCTCTTTTTATTCTCTCCTTCTCCTCCTCTCTCCTCTCCTCCCTCTTCCCTCCCCTCTCCTCTCCTCTCCTCTCCTCCCCTTCCCCACTAACCCTCGCCAGTCCCAAACACTGGGTCAACCCCTGGTGGTTGCATCTGTCTCCCTTGCATCAGCAATCAACCGTCCAACATTCTTTAACCCTCCCTATTTCAAAACAAACCAACCCCTTATTTATCTACTCTGCGTGCATATTGCACAAGAGACTAAAACCTAATCATCACCATCCACGAGATATGAAATATCCATCCCATGGTTTCCAGTTGATTGTTAAAACAGGATGCAAAGGCTTCAAGGCAAAGGGTGTTCCTACAACTTTGTTTTTGACATTATATAGATTGCATGGACCTACTATTTCACAATCCTTGGGCAAAACCTAACTTTTGCTTTGTTAGCAAATATTAATAATTTTTAGGGTTTCGTCTTTGATTCACCAGTTATTTTTATGAGGATTTCAATGCTTGTCATTTAATAGAACCATCTAGGTTTTCCTCTAGTTCCTCTCTTGCATCCTCAAGATCCAAAGGTGGTTGATCTGCTCGGTCTTTGCAATTAAATAGGTGTTTCATAGTGGCCCTTTTTTTTACCTATCAACCCCGTGTTATTGTATTTCTCATGTCAAGCACAGAAAGTAGGTTCGTCAACTCCCTCCTTTACTACCATTTATTTTTTTTAGCCTTCTTTCTCACCTTTATGTAAATAAATTTCTTCTATCCTTCTCCCTTCTTGACTCAATCATGGCTGATCTCCTTCTCCCTTCTTGACTCTATCATGGCTGATCTATTATAGCTGAGTTCACTGGATTCCTCCCACCAGCCACTATCGCGGGTGGCAAGAAGGTATTTTCTCTTTCATTATTTCCTCTTCTGCCTTTCTTATGAACGATCTTGCCAGACGACCCTGTGAGAACCTCTAGCCCACAGGCTAATTTATTGTAAATACCACTAAGAGCTGCAAATGTGTTTTCTACTGCTCTTCATGTTCTCCTCCTTTTCCCTCTACCCTATTCTCCCTTTCCTTCTTCCTTTCGTCCTTTCATCATGCTTTTAATCTAAGCAACCACATGATTATCAATCTACACTTATAAGTCACAAATGACCCTTTCTTACTTCACGGAGCTCAAAATCAGCTCCATCATTGGCGTCTTCCCATAAAACGCAAGCCCTTGTAACTATGAAAATTTACTAAATCAACTCTTCTTTTAGCTCGCCAAGAACAAAATCAAAAACTCCCTCTAAAGGACTTAATAAAATTTTACCAATTAGAATTCTTTCAGGAAAGTGTTATCAACATTAAATGTTTTTAAGGTATGTCGTCATCAAAAAGAATTGTTTTACAGAAAACTTGACATGCACTAGCAAAGATTTGAGAGATGAAAGGAGAGGAAATTTGGGGAAGCAAGAAAATATGAGAAAAGGGAAGCAAATGTTCTGGTTCTGAAAGAACAAAAATGAAGTCTTGATGCTCGATTGTTTTTTTTCTTTCATTTCTTTTTTCCTTTGCTCAACCAGTTCCCGGCCCTGAGGAGACCAGTGCGACCAAAGCAATCATCTCATTACGGGAGATCTTGGGCAGGGACACCTGGTACTCAACCGAGGTGCTCGTAATGGGAATTAACTCTTTAGACATGCAACCTAAATCACTTAAAAGTCAAGACAACTCAGACACATTTATAAGATATAAGATAATATGGACTGTAGGAAGGACTTCTCAGCTCCAAAGTCTATGAACGCCCCTGAGCTGCTCAGGCAACAAACAATGCTGGCCTCTAGACAACCCCAACAAACACCTCCCTCCATCTCTCCTCTGGACCTTTTCCAGGGAAATGGTAGGCATTTGAAACTTGACTTGCAGTCATCTTTTTCAGCATATCACCCACAAAATTGGAAGAGCGACCTACATCAGGATGATATTTCATCTGCCCTTTTAAGAATTCAATCAAACAAAACACCATAATAAATTTACTACGCTACAAGAATATCAAGGCACAAAAAGCATATGAAAGGATATTTTTAAATATTTCAATGCACCAATAAACTTCATAACAAACTAGAAGTATAAAATATTTAACAACAGTAAGCACAGCTTTTGGGTAATGTGTAAACCAAATATCGTGAAGGTGGTATTTTTTTTATCCAAAAAACTAATTTCTTCACAGCCTTTATCACCATAACTGTCAAAAGTAATTAACTATTCATATGCACGTTCAATCATTACTACGAATAAGTGCTAAAGTGAAACTTAAACAGATATGCCCACAACAAATATGATATTTTCTTAGAAAAATTGCAACATATATTATATAAATGCCTGCTTTATAATACAGAAACCAGAGTGGAAAATCACAGTGGCAACTTACTTCTCATACAGAAACCACAGTCGTAAATCAACCTTATTAGAAAGCAGGGATTTAGAATCTTAAATAAACTCCTTAGAGGACCAAGTGAATTAGTGGTTTGTAGAGGCTTACCATAGAAAAGGCTCCAACATGTGAATACAAAGTTTCTACACAGAGCCCAACCAGCAAAAAAGCATGAATAAGTGCAATCCCAACACACTAACTATGATGTGAACAGACATGGAATTCAAAAAACACCATAAAATACTCCCGCCCCCACCCCCATATTACATTTGATAGGTGCTTACTGATGAGAAAACACAGCAGACTGTATGACCACATTGATAGTTATCTAGATCTAGTTAAAAATTAATCTTAACATATGCCATCGAAATTAGTTTTTTGGATAAAAAAATACCACCTTCAAATATGCACGTTCAATCATTACTACGAATAAGTGCTAAAGTGAAACTTAAACAGATATGCACACAACAAATATGATATTTTCTTAGAAAAATTGCAACATATATTATATAAATGCCTGCTTTATAATACAGAAACCAGAGTGGAAAATCACAGTGGCAACTTACTTCTCATACAGAAACCACAGTCGTAAATCAACCTTATTAGAAAGCAGGGATTTAGATAAACTCCTTAGAGGACCAAGTGCAGTAGTGATTTGTAGAGGCTTACCATAGAAAAGGCTCCAACATGTGAATACAATGTTTCTACACAGAGCCCAACCAGCGAAAAAGGATGTATAAGTGCAATCCCAACACACTAACTATGATGTGAACAGACATGGAATTCAAAAAACACCATAAAATACTCCCGCCCCCACCCCCATATTACATTTGATAGGTGCTTAATGATGAGAAAACACAGCAAACTGTATGACCACATTGATAGTTATCTAGTTAAAAATTAATCTTAACATATGCCATCCACAAGCATATCACCACGAATGAAACAGAACCGATGCGCAACAATATATTAACATATATATCAATCAATAACCCAGCAAAATGCACAAAAGAATCAAATGGGACCAAAAATCGGGATAAAGGCTTTGTTATTGTTGTTTTTTGCAATCTGTAGACATCAACAAATAAAGGACATGTTTTCATGGACTTGTCTCCTATCAACATGTATCAAGACTATTTAATGTTAAAACATCATTTAAAATTTGGAGTCATGCAAGACGTGAAAAAACTGTTGGATATGGCTTGTGTTCATGAGGAGAACCTGCGAGCGACGTCGAAGATTTGGAGGAGCTCGCGAAGGAGTCGAAAGCAGCCAGTTTCAGCCACTTTCAGTGCAGTATCAGCCTGGATAAAGGATTTGAGTTGCTAGAGCATTTATGTGAGTTTTTGGCACTTAGAAAGCATACCGTCATGTCGGATTCTGCACAGATTTAACTGCAGGTCAGATTTAAAGTTCTGTTTTTGACGACCAGGATTGCTCCGGGGTTTAAGTTATGTGGAGTTATTCCAATCTCCTTCAAGCCAAAAGGAAGAGAGTTTGAAGGCAACGAATGCCAGAGAGCTAAAGGGGATTTCTAGGGTTTGCTAGAGATCCATTAAGGGAATCATCAAGAAAGAGAAGGAAAGAGGATTGCAATTTGTGGTAGTTGTTTGTAATTCTATGTAAGATCTATTCAATAAAGTTTTCTCCCGTTGCTCTGTGGAGTAGGTCGATTTTGACCGAACCACGTATATTGTGTGTTGTGTTTTTTTTATCAAGCGGTTTGTGCTTTGTTGTTCTCATAAATATCAGGTTATTGTTCGTATGACTCGCTTTCGCATCATGCACCAACAATTAGTATCCGAGCCAAGGTCGAACCAAAGGAATTTCAAACTCTTTGATCTATGTGACGATATTAGTTCGCTGACTCCGCTCCCTATCTTCTTGGAACGGGAATTGAAATCATTGGTTAAAATTAAGGTCCAAAGGATTTTTAGAAATTTCGTAATGGTGAGTAACAAAGTGAACATCACAAAGTTCGAGGTGGAGAAATTTAATTGGAAAATAAACTTCTGATGGCATAGAAGGGTTAAGGCTATACTCATCAAAGAGGGGGTCTGTTGCGGGAAACAACGCGTCTTGCAGGACCATTGGAGTAGGGAACATCAAGTTGAAGATTTTTGATGTAATAGTGCGGACACTTGTGAACGTAAGACACATTCTAGATTTAAAGAACCTCATTTCTTTGAGCGTGTTGGATGCGACATGATGCAAGTTCGTTGGCCATGTCAATTTGCTGAAGATAGTAAAAGGCAACCTGATAATCATGAAGGGACATAAACTATCATTGAACTTGTATAAATTGTCATAGTTACTTGTGGTGTAATCGTCGATACAGAGAAAGAGGTAGAGTATACTACTAAAGTATGGTCTTTACGTCTAGGCCACATGAGTGTGAGGGGTCTACGTGAGCTGTAAAAAAGAGTTGTTGAATGGCCTGAAGGAATACAAATTAGAATTTTACAAGTTCTACACGATGGACAAGCAACATAGGATTGGCTTCAAAGAGATAGTTCACGAGATTGAAGGAGTCCTCGATTATATTCACTCAGACGAATGGGGGTCATCACCAGTTCGTTCCAAAGAAGGTGTCAAGTACTACATTAATTTCATAGATGAATTTTCACGGAAGGTATGAGTGTATTTTCTCAAACAAAAATTTGAAGTGTTTGCTAGATTCGGAGAGTATAAGACAGCCGAGGTGAATTTGACAGATAATGGAGCGGAGTACACCTCCATAGAATTTCAGTATTATTGTAGATAGCATGGCATATAAGAGCAATGGATTCCAGGACGTCTGAAGTAGAATAGGGTAGCGTAACACATGAACATGCCACTACTAAAGAGAGCCAGGAGCATGTGATTGCACTTCCGGTCTTTCAGACGACTTCTGGATAGTAGTTATTCATGTGTTACTTGTTCAACATGTCTCCATCTACTGTCATTGATTTTCAAATTTCTGAAGAGGTACAGAGAGGACTAGTCGGATATCATACATAACGAGTGTTTGGGTGCCATGTCTACCCATTTGTAAAACATAAAGAGATGACAAAGCTGGATTGGAAGTCAAAGAAATGTGTTTTCTTGGACTTCAAACATGAAGTCAAATGCTACAAGTTGTGGTATCCAGAAAACAAAAAAGGTGTTCACTAAACGAAATATGATCTTGTGGAGGAAAAGACAAAAGGGGCTCGTGACACATCAGGTGACCAAGACTCAAGGGAGGTTGAAATTTCTAGCACTCATACGGATAAAGGACTTCAAAGTGCACCTATAAAGACTATTGGTGTGGAGGAGGACGAGCAGACTATAGAGATGGAGAATGATAATTAGCCCAATGAGGACTTATATACAATAGGGTTAAGGAGATCAGGAAAGATCCACAAGGCACCAATTCATAATAGTTTCGAAGATATTGTTGCATTTGTTTTAGTCATGAAAACATGTGATCCAAGTGACTATAAAGAGGTTATTGGACAAAATGACTCGATAGTTTCTATGAGAGAAGAGATCGAATCACTTAGAAAAAATAACATGTAGAACCTGGTCGAGCTACCGAAGGACAAAAGAACTATTGGCTGCAAATGAACATTCAGGAAGGAGAACAAGCGATACAAGACGTGTTTGGTGACTTGGTCGCAAAAATACCGCTCAGAAGGAGTAGATCAACTACAACGAGATATTCTCGCCAATAGTCAAGCATAACTCTATCGAATGTTGTTGGCATTCATAGCTAATCGGGATATGAAGTTGAAGCAAATGGATGTCAAAATGACATTTCTGTACGGAGAGTTGAAAGAGAATATCTTTATGAGGCACTCTAATGGATTTATGGAACATTGTAAGAAGGATTACGTATGTAAACTACAGTAGCCTCTATATGGGTTTAAGTAATCTCCGAGGGAGTGTACAAGTATTTCGACCCATTCATGTTAAAGAACAATTTCACCATATGCAAGTATGATAGCTGCGTCTACTCAAGGAGGCTCACGGATGAGTCGACAATATACCTCTTATATGTCAATAACATGTTGATTGCTTCTACGAGCATGGCAAAGATACAGGCACTCAAAACTTCATTGAGTGTAGAGTTTGACATAAAGGACTTAGGTGGAGCAAAAATCTCATTGGGATGAATATCAGACGAGACAGAAGGGTTGAAAAGCTATAGCTATTTGAAAGAATTATATAAAGAAGGTATTGAAGAGATTCAGAATGCATGACTCTAGGCACGTGAGAAGTTCATATCATCCTTAAATTCTACTTAAGAAATCCATATAGAGAGTGGTTCACGGCCTCGGCAGTAGGTTGTGCCAGTTTCGCAGTTCAGGGGTAGAGATCGTGGTAGTCTCAGTTTCTCAAGTTCATGTTCAAGACTGTGCAGGTGATCGTATTTTAGTTTTTGACAAATTGAAGCGGTATTAGTTTCTTGGTTCTCGGCATAAACCATGAAAGGGGAAGAAAGGTGAAGCACACATATCGCAACACTCATTAGGTGGCTAAAGGAACATCTCGTCAATGTGGAGATTGTTGAATATGGTTTATGAGGAAAAGCTACGAGCGACATCGAAGATTTGGAGGAGCTTGCGAAGGAGTCGAATCTCGAATGCAGACAGTTTCAGAACAGTATCATCCTGGGGAATACTAGCATGCCGCCAGTATATCGTCGGCATACTTATAAAGGGTTTGAGTTTACCGGAACAGTCCTGTGAGTTTTGGCACTTAAAAGCGTACTAGAGGCATACAATGAGGATTGCTCCAAGGTTTTAGGTTAAGTTATAGGAAGTTATTCAAATCTCCTTCAAGACAAAAAGAAGAGAATTTAAAAACAACAATTGCCAGAGAGCTAAAGAGAATTCATGGGATTCATGGGTTTGCTACAGATCCATTGAGGGAATCATCAGAGAGAAGGAGAGAGGATTGAGATTTGTGGTAGTTGCTTGTAATTCTCTGGAATGACTCTTTTGTATAATGATTCCATAAAGCTTTCTCCCCTTGGTTCGTGGAGTAGTTGCTCCGTGGAGTAGGTAGATTTTGACTGAAGCACGTATATTGTTGTTTTTTGTGTTTTTCTGTTCGAGCTGGTTGACCTTTGTTATTCTCGTCATTATTAGGTTATTGTTCGTGTGACTGGCTTCAGCATGGTGCACCAACAAAAACAACATATCCCAAAAAAATTAGGTTTATTAAATGGATATTTTCTTCCATTTTACCTCTGTTAATAGCCATTTCCTCTATCATTAGCAATTGTCATGTCCTTTGTCCTTTTACACAGCTTCAATCCATGTTCCTTCACCCCTAGTCCTAATTTCTAGCACTTCCTCGAACTAAGATCCAAATACTCCTAACTGGTGCATCTCTTACAAGAAGTGAATGCTCCATGTAAAATAAATGGTGGCATATGCAAATTAATTTGCTAGCAACCACAAATTCGTCTCTCAGACGTATGTGGTGTAGAAACAAACCACCAGCTAAAGAGCTGATACTGAACTGGAATTCCAAATTAGATACAGTCATCACATTTTATTCTATTACATCAAAGGACAAAATTAATTAGTTTCCTATGACTATTTTGAACAAAAACTGAAGTTGAGTACGATACCAGTCCAATGCATTGCCCAACCCAGGGACAGTGATGATCAAAACGTTCCACACAATTATTGCAAATTGAGCAATGAGAACAACGAGGCGGACGATAGAGCATGCAAGTATCACAGTACTTTATTTTCACAGGCATTCCATTAACAATCACTTCCTTGGAACGAGGAAATTGCAAGCTTGGTGTAGGCCTTGTCCCTCCCCATGGAGATTGAGCTGAAGTGTCATAAGTGAACACTTCCTCTGGAGGATGGAAATTACGAGGAACAATACCAGGATCCCGAGAAGAAGTAAGGAGGAGGAGCACCAGTACCTACACAATCATATTGTGACATAAATATGGGGCAACTACAATCCACAGACATGGATGCATAAATAAATTCAAAACTTGTCATATGTGCATGATTAAAAGCCTATTTCAGCATCTCCTACGGCCATTTATAATAATTTCAGATGCAGCTACACAATCAACTTCTACTTAATGTGTCGTGATGGCTGCTATAGCCCAATACAATTTTTATAACTGTACATAACAGTTCAAACTAATTAATTTATCACCACCCATCTCCTGGTCCTTATGTTCAAGATCCCTTGCATTTTTTTACTGCTTGCAACCAAGATTTATCTCAGGAATCAGATTGTCCCTCTTAAAGAAGTTTTCACAAACCCTTGCATGTATATCACATTGCCAGAGCTCATACTGAAAGCTTACAAAGATCACCACAAATATTAGCAAATCTGAGATTTATGCTCATCCTTTAGTTAGTGGCTATAGTGACGGTGATGAAAGAAACAAACTATTAAGTTCAAATGTTTTAAATAAGGGGACAATAAGAAAACATATACAACATCTCGATAATACTTATACAAGATCTTAGGCTAACTAGTGGAGATTTAATATATTTGATGTGGAAGACGATAACAATGGATTCTTGTTCTCTCTATAATTCTCCTATGCACTACTTTATTCATCTTAGCATTTCCAGCATTGTAAAACCATTTGCCAAACCCTCATTAGAAATAATGGCATAGGATCATGTCTACCAATTCAGTCATACGAAAAAATGTACATATTTGAATAGATTTACTTAATCTGTCAATTTCAATATTTTGCTTCTACTTATTCACAGAAGAAGACTACTGTGCTATAGGCCCCAAAATTGAGTCCGACTCAGCTTGTTTAGTGGAACAGGAAAGACTCATCTTGTTTAGTGGAACAGGAAACTCTATCCATCAAAATAGAAAAGATAAATAGTCTCAAAAAATGGAAAGAGAGAGATTGACATATCGCGGATCATTTCAAGGTTCATGTTTAGCTAAAGAGAGTACAAACTCACAGTAATAGAAACATTATTCTGAGAAGTTCAACAACATTTTGCATTAAGAGTTACAGATAACACGATCTATCTAGTGGGTAGTGACACATGGCCTACCATGAACAATATCAAATAACAATGAAAATGTGTAGACCAGAACTAGGCCAACTAAACATTCAGAGATAATAAACATAATATGTGATGCTATATATATAGTAGGAATAAGTTAGAAGACTAACATAGATGGTGAATGCTATTGCAACTATCAAGATTGCATATCCAGCATCATATGCAGCGAATCGATGGAGAAGATGTCTTGCAACAAATACACAAAATATCACAACAGGAACCACTATGAGTAAAATGGTGGCGAGCAGTGACCGAGCATCTGGTCCAAATATTAACCTCCCACCAAAGAGAAATTTCTAAAAAGTGAAACAGAGGTGTTACAGGTTAACATAAATCTTTAAAGTAGGAAGAAAGACAATAGACAACATAACAAACACAAGACAACTGAAACAGTATGCTACAAAGATATTCAATGAATTGCAAAATATTAATGATAACTAGCACTCCTTTTAGCTATAAAACACATCTCAGCATTCCACACCAAAATTTAACTACATGAAATTTAAAGAACACATGTGCAAGCAAATCAGTGGATATGTCAAGATATTTGCAAAAGAAATAAAGATTATTAGATTAACCATTCACCACACTGTATGCTAACTCTTCGTGAATGCTAACATCAACTCATCAAATGAACATAACATTCCGTATAGTTACAACACAAACAAAATATTTTAATGAAGTGTACGTAAGGAAAATAAGGTCGATCCTAAGAAAGAAAATGTGAGGAAAAGATAGTATAAAGTAGACAAACATTAACAGGCTAAATGGACATTAATTGCAAGTAACGTTTCTTAGGTAAGTTAAGAAGTACACAAAAACACAAACGCACAAACGCACAAACACAAAATATGTCTAGCAACTAATCTTTCAAATTTGCTCGGTTGACCTGGAACCCAACCTTCCAGCTCAGTAGTCTAACCAAAGGTAGAATTACACCCTGCCACTGGTAAAGATCCTAAACCTATTTCAATTGGGATGGGAGATTGGGTTTGGTTGCCCCAAAATCCAAACCCAAACCAAGCAAAACCTAAAATTCCAAACAGGAACAGACTCAACCAAACCAGACATGGCAAGCGTGAAATATAGTTTATACTTTATAGATAAACATTGATAGTTGTTATTTGCATGCTTGTGTCACTAAGACAGCACAAGCAAATGTAAAAAGGGAATCCATCAGAAACAGCTCAAAATATTTGCCAAGAAAAATCATCTAATTCGAAGTAGACTCATTTTGTGTGTGAGAATGTGTATGTTTGAAACACACCCTTTGCGTATGCATGCTTGAGTATGCATGTTTCGATGTGTTTGAGAGAGATTCCTTCAGAACACCCCTCTTTAACCCTACCCAACAGATATAATTATTAGAATATGAGAGACGATTTGGAAAACCCCAAATCAAGGGATGTTTTTCACAAGGCTCGAGACCAACTATATATAGGAGAAACATAAAGGCTAGTTGGTCTAGCCATATGGGACTAAAAGAAGCATAACGGACAAAATAACAACTTAATGAGAGTCTGATGAGTAGAAAGGAGTGTCGCTGAATGGCATAGTCCTTGGTGAAGAACACAGTAAACTGGGAGGTGACAAAAGAAATACAGGAATTGTCCTGAAGACATAGTGATGTCGCACAAAGTGGCACTCAATCTTGATATGCTTTATGTGCTTGTGAAATATAGGATTGCTTGATGTACCTTATGTGTTTGTAAAATATAGGATTGCTAGTGTTGTCGCTGAAACGTGGTAGAGAGTAGTTGTTGAGAAGCAAATGTCAATATCATCAAGAAGGCATTGTAGCCAGGTAATCTCTATCAAAGGCGCAACAACAGAACATCTGCTTCCCCATCAAAACCATTACTCCTTTACCAAAACAAGCACCACTCACATACTCTAAACCAGCA
Source organism: Iris macrosiphon (assembly GCA_036927795.1). Classification (NCBI taxonomy): domain Eukaryota; kingdom Viridiplantae; phylum Streptophyta; class Magnoliopsida; order Asparagales; family Iridaceae; genus Iris; species Iris macrosiphon. The sequence continues at coordinate 54,308,125 of JAYESA010000019.1, read as the reverse complement.
ATTTCCACCACCAAGTCCGAACCTGAAGTCTACCAAACCCAAAAAATCAAAAAATTACACATAACCAGATGCCCAATTCAACATAAGTCCAAAAAGTGGAAATCCTACAATCACACAAACACGGCAATACAAAATATCAATCAGAACCAATTATTCGTTGACCGAAACAAACACGACTGACATACTGCAACCCAACAGTTTCCACCACCAAGTGCAAAATTGAAGACTACCCAACTCTAAAAACACAAGTTTAAGCATGACCAGATTGCCAATTTCAACCAAATCAGTCCAAATGGCTAGGAAATCTCGCAATCATAACCTATCAACAAAAAACCCATTGTTCCTTAACCAACATACTAAAACCTTACAATTCCCACCACCAAATGCAAAATTGAAGACTACCCAACTCTAAAAACACAAGATAAAACAAACCAATATTGCCGATTTCAACTATAACTCAGTCCAAAAGGCTAGTAAATCTCATCAGTCCAAAAGGCTAGTAAATCTCACAAGCATAACCTATCGATCAAAACCCATTATTCCTCGGCCAACACACTCCAAACCCAACAATTTCCACCACCAAGTGCAAAATTGAAGACTGCCCAACTCTAAAAACACAAGATTAAACCCAGATTGCCAATTTCAACCAAAATCCCAACCATAATCTATCAATCAAAATCCATTATTCCTCGGGCCAACACACCCCAAACCCAACAATTTCCACCACCAAGGTGCAAAATTGAACACAACCCATCTCCATGAATCCAAGATTTAACAAGCCAAGATGATCAATTTCAACTAAAATCACTCCAAAAGAGAAGTCTAGAAAAATAAAAATCTCACATTGCTTCCTTTCCACACTTGGTAGACGCGCTTGGCCATGAGGAGCGAGTCGCCGCTGTAAACTACGCCGGAGCAGAGTAGAAGATCTCGAACGAACTAATCTTCAAATCGCGTAAATTTGGGGTTTTGGTGGTGGTGTTTGAATTGAGAAGGGAAAATTAGCTTTTCCTCTTCCTTTTTTCTTTTTCCCCTTTTTTAAATATTTTTCTACTCTCTTTTTTGGTGGGTTTTCTGAAAATTTCAACACAAAAGTAGTTAGGAAAATTATAGGCTGACAAATAGTAGGAAGCTTTTTTATATATGTGTGTGTGTGTGCACTTTTTTTAAAATTGGGCCCACTTGTTGTCAGGTTGGTGGTAATAGGTACTTATTTATGGATTTTTTTTTATTAGTTTTTTTTTTATATTAAATTAAGAGTTAAATGTTAAGTAACCAAGTAAATAGATCCCAAATATACTATGGAGAGAAATAAAATAAGCCAATATGTGTTTGGTACAAATAACAATATATGATAAAATCTCAACTAAAATAGACGACGAAACCTACATGAACACACACATAAATATGTGAGGCCCACCATTTTTTTTATATATTATTAGTAGTTATGTACTTTTTTCTGTATTTTTTTCACTTTTTAAATATATAGTTGGCTGAAAACTCATTTCAAAATAGTATAAAATATTTAAAAATAAATTTACTTTTTTTTAGATGATGAACATAGTTGAAAGTGTGTAACTAGTAGCGGTGAGTAATTATGTTAAGTACGAAGGGTGTAATTTATATATTTTATTTGTAGTTAATTTATATATATATATATATATATATATATATATATATATATATATATATATATATATATATATATACTAGTATATACGCACGTGCGTTGCACGTATTTCATATTACTTGAAAAAAAAAATAATAGTTTATTAAAAGAGCAAACGACAATTTTTTAATTTTATTATAGGTGAAAATATAATAGGCAAGAGCATGAAAGTTGGAAGAAATTAAATGACGGGAATAGGAAAGGTTTCTCTTATCTCTTGGGCTCATGTGCCTACTTTGCATGCATGCTTTATTAACTTTTGTTTTATTCTCCAAACTACCTACTTTGCATGCATGCATGCATATCTTTGTTTTATTAACTATCATTCCCCAAGTTGCCTCATGCATGCATACATATATTTAATATGTATTTAATTACTTTTTTAATTACTTAGATATCCTTATCAACGTTAATACATATTGAAATGTAATGAAGGGTTATTTTGGAACGAAAAACTTTCACGGTGGAGTCTAGTTTTGGCATTATATAGTAGAATATATATATATATATATATATATATATATATATATATATATATATATATATATATATATATATATATATATATATGTGTGTGTGTGTGTGTGTGTGTGTGTGTGTGTCTTTCGGAGAATGACACTTTTGGAACACAAGTTGAACATAACTTTTTCCTATTATATATAAGATATTATCTACAAATTGGTCTTGGAGTTTTCCCAATCAATAGTTAGGGTTCTTAGTCAATAATTAGGATATTCTATCCCAAATTATGATGTTTCATATCGCCAATATCTCAAATACTACCAATTATTGGTATTACCATCTACGGATGACATCGCCTTTGTTTTTGCGGGAAGAAGCCTGTGTGGCAATATGTTACGTCCCGCTCCCAGAATACTAGGCAAATACGGAGACGGGCATGGCTAGTTATCCCATACAAGATATAAAATATCGTACTGCGATCATGGCTATCATTAGACAAGGGGGTGCATACTACAATCAAGTCTCCTATGGTCTGACAGAGCATATATGTCACAATTAGTCAACCAAGAAGTAACAAGTAATGAGCATATAAGATAAAGCAGTAGGGCGTCCCCGACGCTCTATCAAAATGATTAGAAACTAGCTATACAAAATGATAAGCTAGTTCAGTGCCATGATTATATCATCGTATGTCAGCTACAGTCTAAATATATACAATCATGTAAAAAGAAAACTAATGTTCAGAATATACGGCTAACAGGTGTCGGTGGCTAAACGCCCAAAAGAGTACAAAATGATAAATTAGAGTGGTGGAGAAGAAACCCACTCATGGCCTTCGGCGGACATCCTCCTGGTGCATGACATAGGTCAGGTATAATGCTGGATCCTCAGGCTCTGTTACTAGACCTGGCCAGACAAAACCAGCGGGATAAGGTCCCGATAGCAAGTACCACAAGGGAGCACAAGTGAATGAACTAAAAATCTAAATACACATAATTAAGACATATGCCATAAATCATGGGCATATACCACATCATCGAGCAATACGGTACCCCTACACTAAATAACGACAAGAGTTATCGTATCACGTTAAGATAAAAGCATATCCCCTGACCCTGGTCAGGCTATAAGCCTCTACACCGTAGCTTCGGTTCATAGCATATCGTAGAACAGTAGCCCAACCCCACAACAAAACAAAGAACAGCGTTGGACCATCACACCACGATAGTCCATATCCCAAGGCCACTACCAAATGATACAATGCATAATCAATATAATAGGTCTAACAGATAGTATAATACATAACAGATATACTAGGTTCAAGTAAGTCGGTCAATCAGTCATACGGCTTGATATGTGAAGTTTGGGTTACCCCATAGGTATAATGTAGATAAATAGGGATCCTCAGATCGTTCTATGTTCGAGCAAGGCTAGCCAACCAAAAATAACGCATCGTATATAAAGTATGCACCGGTCCCTCATAAGGGCACCATGCTAAACGCATAGGAAATAACGCATCGTTTATAGTAGTCAGATACTGCCCTCCGTTGTTGATGATGGTATACAGTATCCATTGTGGCTAGCCCGACACTGCATGACGAATGTCTGGAGGTGGTCGGCATGCACGTTCTCAGGATCCCATTTTCTCCCAATGCTCTATCAGTTTTAGTTACCTAATTATCCCTACAGTTATTTGAAATCTCGCCCAGTGGTCACACGATCATCCTCCTAGATATCGTACATCGGTATGAGTACACTAAGTATGAATCTACATTGGTTCCCACGGTCCCAATCTAGATTTATTATGAGTGTAATGCAACAATTATTCAAACATTCTAACCATGTTACACCGACTGGCTACCAGGATGTCCATGTAAAATTCTCAGTATATTATACTAGCAATCATGTATCAAGAAATATATATATATATATATATATATATATATATATATATATATATATATATATATATATATATATATATATATATATATATATATGTATATATATGTAACAAAGCACCGTAGTACGTATGTAGTACCTTAGTGCACAAGCAAGATGACACACATAGTGCATAATCAAGAAGTATCGACAATGATATAAGTAGTCAAGCCAGGATATATGGTAATTCAGTCAGTCAAGTAAAATCCTCTGCTCACATCGTAGCATGGATATTATGTTAGGTATATAGTCCTGGCCTCTACTGAAAATTTTATCAAGTATACTAGTTGAACTACAGTTCATCCTCGAATGCCTTAAGCAATGATCATTATTCAGGAAATATGAATAATCTAAATTCTTAAGTTCAATATCACATACAAAACACAAGTTCAATCCAGTCAAGTAAAATTTAGGTGACTGGGAACAACATAAGTTCTAAATTTAAATATCACATACAAAATCACAAGGTTAAGTTAAGGAATCAAAATAATCAAGAATATAACAAAAATGGACAAAAAAGCCAAACAGGTAATGCTTCGCATGAAATAGTTTTGGTACATTCTGGAAGGTTTTAACACCTTAGAAAACTAAGAATAACTTATTCATCCGAACTCCAAACGAGATGTTTCAAAGAGATTCAGAAAGCAAAGACAGAGATCTACAATTGTCATATTTTGAGTTTTCTGAGATTCTAAATATATTATGGTCAAAATCAGGCTTGAAGTTGTTGTCGCATGGACTCTCTTGCTGCATGGACGACTCTCGTCGCAGGACTCTCTCACCGCATGGACGACTCTCACCTCATGGATGCTCTCGCCGCATGGACGACTTTCGCTGCATGGACTCTCTTATCGTATGTACGACTCTCACCGCATGGACTTTCTCGTCGCATGGACGCTCTCTCCGCATGGATAACTCTCGTTGCATGGATGACTCTCGCTGCATAGACGCTCTCGCTACATGGATGACCTACGCCGCATGGATGCTCTCACCTCATGGATGACTCTCGCCAAAAGGATGCTCTCACCGCATGGATGACTCTCGTCGAATGGACGCTCTCGCCGCATGGACTGCTCTTGCCGCATGGGCATCTCTCGCCGCATGGACAGCTCTCGCTGCATGGATTATTCTTTCCCGACAGCATGTCATGACCCGCACCCGAATATTCGGGCACGAGTACGTGGTTACGCCAGCCTACACCGCAGAATCGGAGGTAGAATGCTATCTGGGTCATCTCTAACTATCTAACATCTCAACAATATATATGGTACCTGTCAAATATCTTAACTCCAAACGGAGGAGCAATATGGCATCTCACATGAATAACTATTCTCAATCACAAAACAAACTAAGGAAGAAATATGCACGAATAGAAATAACAAGGGAAGAATAAAAGTACAAATCCATAATCTGAAAATATACAAGATGTGAATCCACAACAGAAATAGTCTAATACAATCTCAGATACAAAAGTCTAAACCTCCTCGGGCTCTACAACTAAGTCTCCCTGGTCAATAAGAGTGTCATCTATAGGTACGCCGTCCTGCGGCCCATAGTAGGTGGGACACTGCTCTAGAAGCCAGTCATCTGGAAAAATATATCCAGTCAGGATTGGAGCGAAGTACATACCTCTGAAAGCAGTTTCAATAGCATAATCGAGCATATAAACAGATATAGAAATGAAATACAAGATCACTAAACATATGAAAGATGAACAAGATATATACAGGTAATGTACGAGGATATATAGATCAACAATATGGATATCAGCAATATGATGAAGTAATTGCAATCTAAAACTAACTACTGTGCCTTAGAATACGAGTTCATTATGTGATCGGGTTGGGTGAACATGATCAGGTAAGACGGATTACAAGTGAAGTATGTAATTAGAATGTACACGATTTGTAACAATGGCTTTGATCACATAATCAACTCCTACTCTCCCACCCCCAACTAATATCGATGGATCCAATCACGACACGCTACGAACACGAAAAATATAACCACTGTCACGAGCAGTAGGTGTACACGAATATCATAACCACCGAACACGAGCGGTGGGTGTACACGAATAAGCACACTGAACACGAGCAGTGTATGAACACAAAGTAACATCAATACCCAGTATACACGATGAGATACAATATACAAGAGTACCCGCTGAACACGGTAGGGGATAACACCTCATGACGGGATCCATATAGCACTAGTCCGTAAAAATCACTGTGTCGGGATCAATGTATACAATTCTAGAATATGCATATATACAATATTATGAATTGAAAATAATCAGAGAAATGTACTCGCCTGACGTCCTAAGCAAGGTGTGTCTCTCGATGCCCAAGCCGGTGTCTCACAACCTATATATGGTATGTTGCATCAATACAAGGTTTGATAATAAAAATAACTGAAGTTGATGAAATTCTAGGTCGATACGCCATTTCTAAGTCAAACCGATAAGATCTAGGTTGCAAGAGCCAAGTGCTAAGTCACTAAGTCGATACGCTATGAAGCTATGCTATACAAGCTAAGCTAAGATAAAATAAAATACTCAAAGAGCCGTATCCTAAGATACGCAAGTTTCTAATTTTGAAAATATGATTTTATATATGTATACGAGCCAAACATTTTAATCTATATCAAAACAACTTAATTTGGATACCTTGGCCTTACACCAAGGTGACCCAAACTCCAAATTAACTAATACATGCATACTCAACTAATACTAGTTACACAATACACTATACTATATCTAACTATTATAGGATAACCATTAATATAGTTTATACATACCTCAACTACTCCATTAACTATGAATTATCATTAAGATATACTCATCAATGTGATATAAACTAACTACAATACCAATATACTAATCCCTTTGATACTAACTGACCAAAACCTAGACATTTACCTAACTTACACTAATATACTTATCACATTAACTATCCAAATATCACTTCCTCATAACTCAACACCCAAATACCCATACCTAAAACTGCACTACAGACATTAACTGGCTATCCTGCATTGTCTTCAGCTGAACACTGCACATTCATGCTACTCAAAATAGTCAATTGGCACTGATGGATTTCCTCCTCCCTGTGCACTACAGTGCAATCCATAAACCCAGGGAAGATTTTATTTGGGACTGTGCTCAGCTGCACAGTCCCTTGCTCGAACTACTGACTATGCAGTCACCTACTGAACCCTGTTTCTCCCCTTCTCTTCAGTGTATATAGTGCAGATGCTGCTGTGTTACTTGAATCTGATGTTGAATCTGATGTTGCCGTTGTGTTCAGTCTTCAGGTTACTGAGTTCAGTGAGTATCTCACTGCAGTTCAATGAGTATCTGCTCAGTTCTTCAGCAATCTAATTAACTCTAGTTGAGTCTTCTTCTAATCTTCAGTTGATTCCAAGTGATGACTTCAGTTCTCAGTTCACAGGTAGATGAGTCTCAGTTCTTCAGGTAGAGTCTTCAGTCTGCAGGTAAGGTGGAGTCTTCACTGCAGGTAAGGTGGAGTCTTCACTTCTTCAGTCTGCAGGTAAGGTGGAGTCTTCACTTCTTCAGTCTGCATTCAGAGCTGCTGACCACTGTGCTCGAGTATCTGCACAAGCTAGTTTACCCTTTCCCGAGTTCTGTGTGAAAAGGAGACTGAAACAAAATGGCTGATACACTGTGTGCCCTCTCCCCTGCAACTGGCTACTACTCAGCAGCTATCAGTTGAACAACTGCTCATCTTAAACAAGAAAACGAACTGCTACAGCCTAACCCTCAAGCCCTGATACTGAACAGTATTCAGTACAGAATTGCTGAGACACTGCAGGTAGCACATACAATTCTGCAGAAACTCAACTGCTCGATCTAGATTTCCCTGCTCTTCACTTCACATAGTGCTGTGCTACCCAGCCCGATCACTCCCACACACAAAACACAGACACTTACACATCTAAGTATATAAGCATACACATACTAGCTACCTACATACATAAATATATATTCCTCTACACATAACATTCTATAAGCATAACACTATCTATACATATATATACCAATACATACAAATCACTAGTTATAAAGTATATACTTATCCACTCATGTATAATAAATATATAGATATAAACTACATATGCATAACTATATATATAAACTCATACAATGAATATATATATACATATAGTTATGCTTATCTATGATACATATAATACACACTAGTGGATACACATATATACATAATTTAAAATACACTAATATGTATACTATATAATATATCAATAGCTTATAAATATATATTTACACACGTACGTATAATAAGAAGGACAAAATATCAAACACATGGGGCGCATCGCACCCGTATCACACTTTTCTATGATACGCTTACGATACGGCCTCCAACACATAACCAAACGTATCCCGGAGGACACGTACAAGTCCAATACATATTTTATGATCAACACATATAGAAATTAGAGTATCTACATGTCCGTGTCACCATATGATATGCACATGGCCCCGTGTCGGAGGAAAACCCCCAAAATCGACCGTTTCGTCGAAATGACGAGATTCGGCCCACACTTATCCAATTGTGGACACGACACAAGCTACAAACAAACAATCAATGGTCAATTAGATCTATTAGATCCATTGACAAGCACTACATGTGCCAATTTCGGAATTCTCCCAAAATTGGCACCAAAATGGACATAACTTTCACCTTAGGTCTCCAAATGATTCCAAATCAAAACCTATGGGTAACCTATGCATGTGGGATAGTTTATCATGGTAAAAACTCAGATCTATAGCCTATAGGAAGGAGAAAAACTAATTTGTACCTATTGGGAGATGGATTCCCAATGAAAAAGTTCCAAATGACAAGTTGCTCCTCTCCTTGTAGATCTTGGCCTCCTCCTCCTTGTTCCTTGCTCCTTGCTTGTAGATCCTTGATGTAGAGGCTTTAATGATGATTTTAGAATAAGTTTAGTGAAGATTTTGTGGAGAAATGATGAGGGAATGGAGGGAAAATAAAAGGGGAAAAACTAGATCTAAAAATTTGGGGAAGAACTAAAATGAGAGCACTCTCTCTCCTCTCAATTATGGCTGGTCATAAACCCCTCTCCAAGCAATGTGAAATATCCCAAATACCCCTTGGGGCCTCTCATGAAGAAATAATTAGGGAGAGAAGGTTCTAGTCTAATGGTTTCACTAATTAATCATGTTTCTTAATCCATGGGCCTAATTCATGGGCTCAACTTAGACTAGTCCAAAAGTTTATTCATGTCCTCTAATTAAAATGGTTAGGTCCACTACACAAGTCCAAAATAAGTCTACACTAGCAATAATTTATTAATACAATAAAATAAATAAATCAGTCATGCATAAATATTAATTATAATAATCCTAAAATAATTAATACCCATGATAATTACCAAACTACCCTTAGATAGAAATATGAGGGTGACAAACCTACCCATTTTAGAAAAAAATTTGTCCTCGAAATTAAGGAAGAAACTATCTAGCAAACAAACAATATAATGCAAGAAAGAATTATACCTCACGACTCGAAAAGATACGGATATCGCTCGCGCATCTCGGCCTCTCACTCCCAGGTACTCTCTCCTGGCGAGTGATGCCTCTACGCGACGCGCACCAAAGGAATCGTCTGGTTCCTCAGCACCTTCTCTCTCTGATCCAGAATCTCTAAGCTTGCCGCCTCCACCAAAATGAATCGTGCCACGTGTCGGAGAAATCCTCAAGAAAACCAGACCGCCAACCTAGCACGAAACACTAACTTAGCACTCTAACAAGCAACAATCAAACACAAACAAGACAAAAGTAAAGCTATACCTCAAACTCCAGAGGTCTCCGGTGGCTATTGGCCCAATGCCGTTGCCTGTCCTGCGCTACTCGAAGTCTGTCCCTGATAAGCTTCACCTTCTCTGCTGCATCCACTACCATCTTTGGTCCCAATAAAGCCCTGTCACCAATATCATCCCAGGACAACGGAGTGCGGCATCTCCGTCCATACAACGCCTCGAATGGTGACATCTCAATGCTGGCTTGGTAGCTGTTATTATATAAAAACTCTACCAAGTGAAGGTGATCCTCCCAAGAACCTCCAAGATCCAAAACACAGGTGCGTAGCATGTCCTCGAGAGTCTGAATAGTCCTCTCCGACTGTTCGTCCGTCTGAGGATGATAAGCGGTACTGAACTTGAGCTGAGTGCCCAAGCTAGCCTACAAACTCCTCTAAAAATGGGACGTGAAACGGCTATCCCGATCTGAGATAATGCTCACTGGAATACCGTACAATCTGACAATCTGGCGCACATACATCTCCGCAAGTCTCTCCGTAGATATACCCACTTTAAATGGCAGAAAGTGGGCTGATTTGGTCAACCTGTCTACGATGACCCAAATTGCATTCTTGCCTCCTGGAGAACGCGGAAGCCCCGATACAAAATCCATAGTAACATGTTCCTATTTCCACTTCGGAATGGGCAAGGGCTGAAGCAAACCTCCTGGTCTCTGTCTCTCCGCCTTGACCTGCTGGCAAACTAAGCATCTGGATACGAAACTAGCTACCTCGCACTTCATGCCATACCACCATACATGCTCCCTCATATCTCTATACATCTTGTTAGCCCCGGGATGCATAGAGTATTGGGAACGATGCGCCTCCTGCATAATCTCCTCGCACAAAGCTCCTACCGGTACACACAATCTGGTACCGTGTCGCAATGATCCGTCATCTGCGATGGTAAAGTCCTCTGCCAGCCCAACTTGAACCTGTGCTCTGATGCTCCTCAGAGACTCATCCTCATATTGTCCGGCTCTGACTCGGTCCATCAGCTCCGACTGAACCTGAAGTCCCCACATCTGGGCTGCGACTCCCAGAATCAATCCCTCAATGCCCAAACTATCAAGATCGGCCAATAAATATTTGTCTCTAGTCAAGCACATAGCCACGGGATACCTGCTCAAAGCATCTGCCACTACGTTGGCCTTCCCTGGATGGTACTGCAAAGATATGTCGAAGTCCTTCATCAGCTCCAACCATCGCCGCTGCCTCATGTTGAGCTCTTTCTATGTAAACACATACTTTAAGCTCTTATGGTCTGTGAAAATCTCTACTCTCTCTCCATATAGATAGTGTTTCCACAATTTGAGAGTAAAGATAACTGCTGCAAGCTCCAAATCATGGGTAGGGTAGTTCTTCTCATGCGGGCGTAATTGCCTGAAAGCATAGGCGATTACCTTCCCGTGCTGCTGTAACACACAACCCAAACCCTTCCCTGATGCATCACTATAGATGGAAAATCCTCCTGCTCCTGAGGGTAGTGTCAAGATGGGAGCTGTAGTCAATCTCCTCTTCAGCTCCTCAAATGCTGACTGGCAATCCTCAGTCCAGACGAATTCCAAGTCCTTTCTGGTCAGCCTAGTCATCGGCTCTGCTAGTCTGGAGAAGTCCTGAACAAACTTTCGGTAGTAGCCTGCTAATCCAAGGAAGCTCCTGATCTCTGCTACTGAACTCGGGGTAGACCACGATTCAACTGCTGAGATCTTCTTCGGGTCTACCGAGACTCCATCTCCTGTAATGACATGTCCAAGGAATTCAACCTTATCAAGGAAGAATTCATACTTCGACAACTTGCCATACAACTTCTCCTTCCTGAGGGTCTCCAGAACAATCCTCAAGTGCTGCTCATGCTCCTCCGGGGTCTTTGAGTATATCAGAATATCATCTATGAAGACTACAACAAACTTGTCCAGGTACTGATGAAACACCTTGTTCATCAGGTTCATGAACACTGTCGGGGCATTGGTCAACCCAAACGGCATCACCAAGAACTCGAACTGCCCATAGCGAGTCCTGAAAGCTGTCTTTGGGATGTCTTCCCTTTTCACTTTCACCTGGTGGTACCCTGACCTCAAGTCTATCTTGGAGAATACCTTCGCTCCGCTCAACTGGTCAAACAAGTCATCTATCCGCGGCAACAGGTATTTGTTCTTGATAGTAAGGTTATTAAGTGCCCTGTAGTCGATACACATACGTACCGACCCATCCTTCTTGGGTACAAAGAGTACCGAAGCACCCCATGGTGATGAACTGGAACGGATAAATCCTTTGTCTTGTAACTCATCCACCTGCTTTTTTAACTCCGTCAGTTCGCTGTTGTTTACTCTATAGACGTGCTGAGAAATCGGCTCTACGCCTGGCACTAAATCTATAAAGAATTCTATATCCCTGTCCGGCGGTAACCCCGACAACTCCTCCGAAAAGACATCCAAGAATTCCACAATCAACGGATGTGGCGGCGTCTGCTCCTGCTCCTCGACTAAAGCTCCATAGAAATTGTCGTCGCTCTGCTATGCTCCTCGGACGAACTCGAACTCTGGCTCTCCTGGCGTCTGAAATACAACTCTGCCTCCACGACAATCGATACTAGTGTGATGTCTACTCAACCAATCCATCCCGAGCACTATATCGTAACTCGGAAGTGGCATTACGAGCAAACATACACTCAACTCACGGCCTCCCAAATAAACTCTCTGGTTCCTGCAAACATCACTGACCAGGATGATACCACCACCGGTCGTGATCTTACAAGTCCTCACCAACGGTTCAGACTCAAGACGATGTCTCAAAGCAAAAGATACAGATACAAAGCTATGAGAAGCACCAGAATCAAACAAAACATGAGCTGGAAAGGAGTCAAGATAAACAGAACCTGAAATGATATCGCCAATTGGCTCCTCCTCCTCGATAGTCAGGGCAAAAGCTCGCCCCTGTCGATGCACTCCTCTGTTCTGCTGATGCTGGGCAAACTGCTGCTGCTGCGGTGGAAGAGGTCCTCTCTGCTGGCCCGCTGGTGGTCGAGCGGGTGCCTTCTGTGCCTGTCCTTCACCCTGAGCTGGACGAGCCTGGACTTTGGGACAAGCCCATAGCTGATGATCTCCCAATCCGCAAAATAAGCACTGGCCTAGCCTCATCCTGCATGTATCTCATCCGTGTCCTTGCTTCTTATAGAAGGTACAAGGAGCTGCTGCCCTCTGGATCTGATGTATCTGTTGAGCGGGCACTCTAGCTGGCCCGTGGTGCTGCTGCCTCTGGTGCTGGTAAGGCCTCTGGTTCTGTTGTTGGAAATGAGGCCTCTTCGCGGGACCCGTGTAGCTGCCGGATCCTCCTGTGTCCCTCTGCCTCTTAGAGCCAAGCTCTAAGTCATCCTCTGCTCTCTGCGCCTGCCTGAGTATCTCCTCGAAGGTGGCGGTAGGATCTCCGTTGGTGTGGGGTTTGACTTCCCGGTTCAGGCCCTTCCTGAACTTCCTTGCCTTGCTTCTAGGGTTCTGACCCTCCACGAAGTGTCCTAGCCGGCAATACTCTGCCGCATACTTATCCACTGACATGCCTCCCTGTACAAGATACTGGAACTGACTCTCCAAGGAAGTAAGAGCCACATCGGGGAAGAACTTCTCCTTGAAAAGCTCTTTGAAGGCTTTCCAAGAGAGTCCTGGTACTGCAATCCTCGGGTCAGTCCGGAACCATGTCAGGGCAATATCAAACATCATACAACCCGCAACCTCAATCTGTAGCATCTCTGGAATCTGCGCCAGCCGCAGGTTCCGCTCTATATCCTCGATCCACTCATCCGCATATATAATCCCCTCGGTGCCTCTGAAGTCCTTCGGGCCCATCCTCTTGAAGTCGATGATGGTACCCGGCCTCGGCTGATGCGGAATAAACTGAGCTGGTGCCGTCGGTGGCTGGGTGGTATTAGCTCTCTCCACCGCTGTGAGTGCGATCTGGTGAGCGTTCTCCACGCTCTGACGCAGGACCTCTGACTGTCGCTGCTGCGCCTCCATCATCTGCTGGAGAAGTGCAAACATCTGTGTCTGATCAACCACTGGTGGTGGAGGTAGAAGACCCTCTGAAACAACTGGAGCTACTGGAGCCACCCTCCGAACTGGGGGAGGAGCACCTCCGAAAACAGCTGCTGAGACCCCCACCTGAACCGGTGAGGCAACCCTCTCAACTGGGGAAGAACCCGTAGTAGGTGCTACTCTCTCCGCAGCAGGCTGGAAAGCAGCTGAGGAAACTGGTGCTGTTCCCGAGCGATAGAATCGGATCTTCGAAGGCATCCTGAAGACAGATTGAAAATATGGAATCAATATTTGAATATAATGAGATATCATCAAAGAAGGACAGAAGTTTATTCAAAATGAAAGACAATATTCAATAGATAAGGATTTGCAAAAGCAGATATTCAAATTTTCCTAGATGTGATTGAGTAAACTCTCTCAGCCTAAATCCTGTTTCCTAAGGCAGGCTCGTAGCCGTACTCTAGATGAGCACAACTACGATATCTATCTAGACCTGCATGGGCCACCACTAAAAATATGTCAGACCCACACCCGGATATTCGGGCACGAGTACGTGGTTACGCCAGCCTACACCGCAGAATCTACGGTAGAATGCTGTCTGGGTCATCTCTAACTATCTAACATCTCAACAATATATATGGTACCTGTCAAACATCTCAACTCCAAACGGAGGAGCAATATGGCATCTCACATGAATAACTAATCTTAATCACAAAACAAACTAATGAAGAAATATGCACGAATGGAAATAACGAGGGAAGAATAAAAGTACAAATCCACAATCTGAAAATATACAAGATGTGAATCCACAACAGAAATAGTCTAATACAATCTCAGATACAAAAGTCTAAACCTCCTCGGGCTCTGCAACTAAGTCTCCCTGGTCAATAAGAGTGTCCTCTATAGGTACGCCGTCCTGCGGCCCGTAGTAGGTGGGACACTGCTCTAGAAGCCAGTCATCTGGAAAAATATATCCAGTCAGGATTGGAGCGAAGTACATACCTCTGAAAGCAGTTTTAATAGCATAATCGAGCATATAAACAGATATAGAAATGAAATACAAGATCACTGAACATATAAAAGATGAACAAGATATATACAGGTAATGTACGAGGATATATAGATCAACAATATGGATATCAGCAATATGATAAAGTAACTGCAATCTAAAACTAACTACTGTGCCTTAGAATACGAGTTCATTATGTGATCGGGTTGGGTGAACATGATCAGGTAAGACAGATTACAAGTGAAGTATGTAATCAGAATGTACACGATTTGTAACAATGGCTTTGATTACATAATCAACTCCTACTCTCCCACCCCCAACTAATACCGATGGATTCAATCACGACACGCTACGAACACGAAAAATATAACCACTCTCACGAGCAATAGGTATACACGAATATCATAACCACCGAACACGAGCGGTGGGTGTACACGAATAAGCACACTGAACACGAGCAGTGTGTGAACACGAAGTAACATCAATACCCAGTATACACGATGAGATACAATGTACACGAGTACCCGCTGAACACGGTAGGGGATAACACCTCATGACGGGATCCATATAGCACTAGTCCATGAAAATCACTGTGTCGGGATCAATATATACAATTCTAGAACATGCATGTATATAATATTATGAATTAAAAATAATCAGAGAAATGTACTCGCCTGACGTCCTTAGCAAGATGTGTCTCTCGATGTCCAAGCCGGTGTCTCATAACCTATATATGGTATGTTGCATCAATACAATGTTTGATAATGAAAATAACTGAAGTTGATGAAATTCTAGGTCGATACGCCATTTCTAAGTCAAACCGATGCGATCTAGGTTGCAAGAGCCAAGTGCTAAGTCACTAAGTCGATACGCTATGAAGCTATGCTATACAATCTAAGCTAAGATAAAATAAAATACTCAAAGAGCCGTATCCTAAGATACGCAAGTTTCTTATTTTTAAAATATGGTTTTATATATGTATACGAGCCAAACATTTTAATACTATATCAAAACAACTTAATTTGGATACCTTGGCCTTACACCAAGGTGACCCAAACTCCAAATTAACTAATACATGCATACTCAACTAATACTAGTTACACAATACACTATACTATATCTAACTATTATAGGATAACCATTAATATAGTTTATACATACCTCAACTACTCCATTAACTATGAATTATCATTAAGATATACTCATCAATGTGATATAAACTAACTACAATACCAATACACTAATCCCTTTGATACTAACTGACCAAAACCTAGACATTTACCTAACTTACACTAATATACTTATCACATTAACTATCCAAATATCACTTCCTCACAACCCAACACCCAAATACCCATACCTGAAACTGCAATACAGACATTAACTGGCTGTCCTGCATTGTCTTCAGCTGAACACTGCACATTCATGCTGCTCAAAATAGTCAATTGGCACTGATGGATTTCCTCCTCCCTGTGCACTGCAGTGCAATCCATAAACCCAGGAAAGATTTCATTTGGGACTGTGCTCAGCTGCACAGTCCCTTGCTCGAACTACTGACTATGCAGTCACCTACTAAACCCTGTTTCTCCCCTTCTCTTCAGTGTATATAGTGCAGATGCTGCTGTGTTACTTGAATCTGATGTTGCTGTTGTGTTCAGTCTTCAGGTTACTGAGTTCAGTGAGTATCTCACTGCAGTTCAGTGAGTATCTGCGCAGTTCTTCAGCAATCTAATTAACTCTAGTTGAGTCTTCTTCTAATCTTCAGTTGATTCCAAGTGATGACTTCAGTTCTCAGTTCACAGGTAGATGAGTCTCAGTTCTTCAGGTAGAGTCTTCAGTCTGCAGGTAAGGTGGAGTCTTCACTTCTTCAGTCTGCAGGTAAGGTGGAGTCTTCACTTCTTCAATCTGCATTCAGAGCTGCTGACCACTTTGCTCGAGTATCTGCACAAGCTAGTTTACCCCTTCCCGAGTTCTGTGTGAAAAGGAGAGTGAAACAAAATGGCTGATACACTGTGTGCCCTCTCCCTTGCAACTGGCTACTACTCAGCAGCTATCAGTTGAACAACTGCTCATCTTAAACAGGAAAACAAACTGCTACAGCCTAACCCTCAAGCCCTGATACTGAACAGTATTCAGTACAGAATTGTTGAGACACTGCAGGTAGCACATACAATTCTGCAGAAACTCAACTGCTCGATCTAGATTTCCCTGCTCTTCACTTCACACAGTGCAGTGCTACCCTGCCCGATCACTCCCACACACAAAACATAGACACTTACACATCTAAGTATATAAGCATACACATACTAGCTACCCACATACATAAATATATATTCTTCTATACATAACATTCTATAAGCATAACACTATCTATACATATATATACCAATACATACAAATCACTAGTTATAAAGTATATACTTATCCACTCATGTATAATAAATATATAGATATAAACTACATATGCATAACTATATATATAAACTCATACAATGAATATATATATACATATATATATGTTTATCTATGATACATATAATACACACTAGTGGATACACATATATACATAATTCAAAATACACTAATATGTATACTATATAATATATCAATAGCTTACAAATATACATTTACACACGTACGTATAATAAGAAGGACAAAATATCAAACACATGGGGCGCATCGCACCCGTATCACACTTTTCTATGATACGCTTGCGATACGGCCTCCAACACACAACCAAACGTATCCCGGAGGACACGTACAAGTCCAATACATATTTTATGATCAACACATATAGAAATTAGAGTGTCTACGTATCCGTGTCACCATATGATATGCACATGGCCCCGTGTCAGAGGAAAACCCCCAAAATTGACCGTTTCGTCGAAATGACGAGATTCGGCCCACATGTATCCAATTATGGACACGACACAAGCTACAAACAAACAATTAATGGTTAATTAGATCTATTAGATCCATTGACAAGCACTACATGTGCCAATTTCGGAATTCTCCCAAAATTGGCACCAAAATGGACATAACTTCCACCTTAGGTCTCCTCCTCCTTGTTCCTTACTCTTTGCTTGTAGATCCTTGATGTAGAGGCTTTAATGATGATTTTAGAATGAGTTTGGTGAAGATTTGGTGGGGAAATGATGAGGGAATGGAGGGAAAATGAAAGGGGAAAAACTAGATCTAGAAATTTGGGAAAGAACTAAAATGAGAGCACTCTTTCTCCTCTCAATTATGGCTGGTCATAAACCCTCCCCAAGCAATGTGAAATGTCCCAAATACCCCTTAGGGCCTCTCATATAGAAATAATTAGGGAGGTGTCACGCCCCAGTCCCAAAATACCGTAGGACCGGACGCGTGGCAATGGCCAGCAGCACGCACCGATGGACAACCCAATTTAATGGATCCATCGGGACATACTTAAGCTGTGATATAACAATAAGTAGATCCAGTAGTACCAGTCACAGTCTATACTAATCTCATCCACAACAGATAATCACAGATCAAATGACAGAAATAAAGTAAATAAATAACTGACAAATCTCAATAAAATGTCTCGGAGAACAATCCGAGTACAAGTCTGCTACATCAATGAAATAGACTGGAAAATAAATAACTAAAAACTGAAAATAATGAGTATCTCAAGCCAATACTCAAGAGAAGTCCTCTGGTACGATCTCGTCCTCAGATCCTGGTTCTGCTCCAATGTAGGCACCTGCTCCTGCTAATGCCAATGCTCCGGTCCCGTAAACCTCGGGGTAGATCTCGTCCGCAATATCTGGGGACATAATCCGGATCCAGGTCCTCAGGGGACAGCAAGGTACAGAAAATACAAGCCAAAATAAATGCAGTGCAGCAATAAATGAACAATAGGGTAAATAAATAACCAGCTAAGTGATATGCAAATGAGAACATTATTCCATACTCGGGCTGAGACTACTACAGGATCAGTGTCGGAGAAACCCATAGCAGTATTTTCTCGAAGGGCCAGAACTGGTGCCATAGCTCTGTGTCAGAGACTAAGACACATCCAGATGTCAATATATAATATAATATAATCAGCCTTTCATATGGTAATACTCTCCCCACCCAATGAAATCTCACGTCTCATGTCCATGACACGCAGGATCAAGACTAATGCAACAAGTCCGGATATAATCTAAGCATGTAAACTGTGTATGTCATAAACCTGTATCCTATACAGAATCACCATGAATATCTCAGGAAGATTCTGTCTCATGAATGGTGTCAAGTGTCCTGGGTATACTGTACTTGATAAAACAAGTACGAGAATGTAAAGTGTCACGAATATCCATTTCTAGATGACAGTACCCAATACCGCGTACGGTGTTGGCACCCGACTGATAATCGGATGCTAAGTACATCACACGGTCCTAGGTTAAGCATGCACAGCAATATAATGAAGCAAGGAAAATATACAACAATACTGCAAAGTTTGACAAGGTACACTTGCCTGGGATCCTGGCGAACTGTAGCTCTGGTCTCGGTGTGATCTGCAGGTACTACTCCGGTTGCTGAAATAAACATCACCATTAGATTCAAAAAATATCAAATAGCTAGAAACGCCTGTCCTTACGTCCAATTTGGACACAAGGGCAAAAACGATATTTTCGGGCCAAAGTGGGGTCCACATGTGGGCCACTTTGCACCGAAAAATGTGTCAGGGTCAAAGGTCTCCAAATTCGTCAAACTCAGTGTCAACAAGTTAGGAACGATGATACAAACCCAACAGAACTTCCAGAATTGGATTCCGATGAGCCGATCACAAAATCGCCCGTTAAGTGGAGCCTGTGGGGCCCACGATATGCGATTTTGTCAACGTTCTCAGAATCGAACCAAACTTGGGTCACTGGACCAGCGTATTGCTACGAGTCTGATGGCGCAAGTTTCGTCTCGATCCGACGTGTGTACACAAAGTTACAGCGTGTTC
Organism: Iris macrosiphon; assembly: GCA_036927795.1. Lineage (NCBI taxonomy): Eukaryota > Viridiplantae > Streptophyta > Magnoliopsida > Asparagales > Iridaceae > Iris > Iris macrosiphon. The sequence goes on along the minus strand of JAYESA010000019.1, from coordinate 54,288,198 downwards.
CAGAATCGACGGATACGGGGCGGTGTCGGCGGATACGCGTTGATTCCGGTGTGCACGCACATCCAAATCAACTTCTGCGAAATCCTACACGTCCGTATCAACGTCGCGCACGTTTCGGTAAAGACCGCGTGCGACCAAGTCGTCCCGTTTGGCGGGGCGTACCCAGTTCCAGGGTGAATCGGGTCATCGTTTTTCCTGTTTTTGGATCGCGGTGTGCGATCACCACAGGACGCGATGCCCCAAGCGGTTTATCCGGGCACCGAGAGGGTTATACAGTCTATGCGACGCAACTGACGGAATTGAAAACGGGTAAACGAGCAGGGAGATACGCGTACCTGAACAGGGTCCGAAAAACCCAAAAATCTCGTGTCCGACACGTGCCTGACACGCCTAGGGTTAGGGTTTAGGGCTCCTGTGTCCGCGTTGAGCTTCGTGTCCTGTATCCACTGTGTTCGTGTCCCCTACTTCAAGGTTTAGGGTTTCGGTTAGGGGATTCGCCGGAGGTGGGCAGAGACGGCCGGGGACGGATCGTCGGCGACTAGGGCATCGAGGAGGAGGGTTCTGGACAGAGAGGTCTGGGTGCTTCTGGGCGGAGAGGTGGCTGCGGGCGGCCAGTTGCAGCGAGCGGGGGTCGTCGGCGGAGCGGGGAAGAGGGAGATGCGAAGCTGGGCTTGGGAGCGGGTTCTGGAGGAGGAGACGCCGGAGGAGAAGGGCGGCAACGCTGGAGCTCTGTGAGGCGGACGAGGAAGGCTGCGGGGGCGGCTAGGCAGCGGCGCGGGGAAGAAGGAGGAAGACGAGGGAGCTGGTCGGCTGTGCGACGGAGTTCGATCTGGAGGGTCGACAGCGTCGGGTGGATGAGAGGGGGAGTCGACGGCGAGGGGAGGAGTAGGTGATGGTGGTGAGAACGAGGGAGGAGGAGACGTCGGGGGCGGCCTAGGGTTCAGACGAGGAGATCGGAGGAAGATGACGGCACAACTTGGCACGAAAGTCGAGGAGGGGGTTTTTATACGGCGCCGCCGGGTCGGAACAGTGTTTCCGACCCGGTTGGGGATTAGGGTTTGGTTCGGGTCGGGTACTCAGCGGGTCGGGTCGAACCCGGATCCGACCCGCTAGGGCCTAGGGGCGGTTCACTAGACCGGGTCCGGTTTGGTTCAGTGTGGTTTGATCTGAGTTGGTTTTAATTGAAATAAACCCGGTTTATTTAAGGGGTTTAAGACGGTTTAATTATTAATAGTTTTTAGGGCTTTAAACGGGTTTCCAGAGTCCAATAAATTCACCGAAAATTATCCTATGCTCGGTTTTCCATTTTACACCATAAAATATTATTTCTATAATATTTTAATATTAATCAGTAGCAATTAAAAATCATTAAATTAGAAAATACCTAGGTTTTAATGACAGAAAAATACCGAAAAATTCCAGAAAAATTCTTGAAAAATCAGGGGGCTTACAGGAGGGAAGGTTCTAGTCTAATGGTTTTACTAATTAATCATGTTTCTTAATCCATGGGCCTAATTCATGGGCTCAACTTAGACTAGTCCAAAAGTTTGTTCATGTCCTCTAATTAAAATGGTTAGGTCCACTACACAAGTCCAAAATAAGTCTACACTAGCAATAATTTATTAATAAAATAAAATAAATAAATCAGTCATGCACAAATATTAATTATAATAATCCTAAAATAATTAATACCCATGATAATTGCCAAACTACCCTTTGATGGAAATGTGAGGGTGACACAGCAGCCAAAAACCCATGGAAAACCCAAAACTTATTTTGGCCATAAAACCTTCAATTTAAGTAGAAATTCAACATTTCAAAAGTCAAAATCGTATGAAATTGAATTCTTTACAACATGGTTAAATTAGTTTTCACAAATTTTGAAAATAAATAGATCAATTCCTTGAAAAACCTAGAAGCACCATTTTAAAAACTTAGATCTATTCAAAACCATCTATCAAAATAAAAAAAATACCAAATACTAAATATGAAGAGAATACAAAGATGAACATTTTTTATCAAAAATATTTTTAATTTACTGATAATAAAAATTATTTCAAAAATTATGACTTCTCCACTTTGAGCAAGATGTACTTGCCTTGGGTTGCTATCTAGCCTAGTCTTTACTCTTCTTCAAGGAGTAAAGAAAATACTTCCTAGGGTTTGAAGGCTTAAGGGAGAAGAAGAGGAGAAAAATGAATTAAGAAGGAAAGAAAATGAGTGAGGAGACAAAAAAGAGAAAAATGAAGGGGTTTTATATAGAGTGGTCCAAAGGTAAACCGGGTTAAGAATCCATTCTATGCACTGGTCCTAACATGGGTATATGGCAAAGCTAATAGTTTTCTACTGGTCCAGGATAGTCTTTCAAAATAAAACAAAAATTTAATCAATAAAATACAACAAATATGATCCGCAACAAAATATATAATACAATATAAATACATTTATCAGGAATTTTTTTTAAATACCAAAAAATCAGAAATATAAAATCTAGGAACGGACGTGACATCTCTACCCTCCTTAGAAAAATTTTGTCCTCGAAATTTTCCTAAAGCTAGTCGAGCTGGTCACCAACACTAAAATATTTCAAGAACTACATCTAGCTAAATATCAAAACAAAATACGATATATAGACAGATAATAAAAGCAACAATAATAAATGTGCAAGCAACAACACAACTAGAAAAGAGAAAAAACTGGAGGCATATGAATAAATATGTCCCCTGAGTGAGCTGGGTAGGAATCTGTCCTCGCTGGCATACGTTGCCTTCCAAAATGGAAATGGGTCAAGGCTTGAGGTAAGTCGGTACCAATGACTTAGTAAAGGATATGACTCTACCCAGGACATACCTTCATAGTTGGAACACATGATAGATATCATGTATCACGAGATACGAAGGCAGAAGAGTAGGACAAAAACTCGCCGTCACTCGCCGAATATGCGAAACCCAAAGGAATAAGACAAGCTCAAGACATACCCACAACACGACCGTCCTCGTCCAACATCTGCTCTAACATACCAAGCTCTTCATGCCCACTCCTCGGGGCTACTGCTCTGACCTAGAGCTGACCCTGCTGTTGTGGCCTCTGTTGACCCAAATGGTGTTGCCTCTGCTAAAATATCTGAGCCTACATCGACAACGGATGCTAGGCTAATGGCCTCACTGCTAGTGTTGGCCTTCGATACTACGCTGCCCTTGGAGCTGGCAATACCGAAAATTGCTGAACTAGCCCCCCGACTTCTGCATTAATGGGCAATTGGCAATCTTGTGGTCCAAACTACTATACCTCATGCATAGTCTGTTCGTCTCCCTGCATACTTTCCGGGTGTGACCTCCCTTACCATAATAAGTACAACCTACTGGCACCTCCTGGCACTATTTTTATTGCCTCGGCTGCTGCTGCCAAGTTGGTGCCGTTACAACTGGTGTCGCTGGCCTCTATAGCGCTGAATCACGAATATGAATGCCAGGTATTGGGGCTAACGTCCGAGGTACAGCTCCTCTGCCTGTACTCTGGGAATGAGACCTCTTTTGGCCTCCAATCCTGGCTGACAATCTCTGGATAGTAAGCTTGTGTCTCCTAGCCGCCACTAATACAGAATCAAAAGTTTGGTAGTCATGCCCCTCTACCAGCTGCAAAATATCGAGATGAAGTCCCTGTTGGAACCTCATAGTCCTCTCTGGTCCGTCGCCACCATCATTGGAGCAAACCTATTCAACTTGCAGAACTTTGCTCTATACCCATCCGCTGTCCTGTCGGCCTGCTTGAGACTAATGAACCCTTGTTGTAACTCATACTGTGCCACTACCCCAAAATACTTGGCTCTGAACCTGGTCCTTAAGCTGTCCCAAGGGATAGGACACATCAAGCCAACCTCCACAGATACCCACCAATCATGGGCAAGGTCCTGAAGCTGCAACCTGATCTGATCCACTTGCTCCTCAGCCAGAACCTTGGCCTCTGTTAGAATAGGCTCAATGTCTTGGAGCCAAGCATCCACCGTAATAGCGTCCTCCGTGCCATCAAATTACCTCAGATTGAGTCGACAAAATCTAATCGATGCACTCGAATCTATCCTTCCTCCCCTTTCTATGGCCGTTGTTGGCCCAAACTGGTCACAGTCAACTCAATTTCGATAATCAACTAACTATGATCCAACATGACTCAATACAACATATAAATTAAAAACTGTCATATCTCTATTACATTGTTGAAGACGAAGTTGCTACATGCTCAAATAACGAAGTTATGGTTTTACTTGAGTCTGTAATTTTATATTTATTTGAGTATAGAAAATTTTGTACATTGAGTCACACTTGGCAACTAGATGCTTAACCCATTTTCACAAACCTCAGTGTAGAAGCATAAAAAATCTCGGAGAAACAAGCGCTCACAAACTAAGCCGCATACCAAAACAGCTATGCGCTACACAATTCATGCAGCATAGAAGTTATGTGACACATGACAACTTGGGCATATGGTGCCATTTCTATCTGTCATAGCATTTATGACTCTAACAAACGCAATAATGGCTCTGAATATCTCAGTTTTGACATTGACAGTGGATGTCAGTGCTTATGTCACTGACATTGTTTGCGAAAAAAAGTTTATACGAAACTTTTGTATTACAAACTATTGGAAAAAAAAAGTACAAAAAAGATCCTAAACGGAAATCTAAGTACAGTTAATTCTGGGAAAGTATAGTTATAGATATATGATCTACGGACGATCACTTTACTCCTTAGACCACACAATGATGAAGAAATATCGGGAATATTGTGAACAACTTGGAGAGTTAAACAATAAGAAAGCTTTGGCAACAACGACACAAGAAGCTTCTATTTCTCTCCTTCTGTTCTTGTATCCCTCTCTGTATATGTCCTCTTCCTCTAATAGATGTACCAATCATGTATTTATAGAGTTTATGAGCGGTTATGAGAGTGTGCACACACTTTGGACAATCTGCATTATTTTACCATTGTGCGCACACTTTTGGTGGACTAACACTCCATGTTCTGAATGAGTGGGTGCACAACTCGCATCTGCTTGGCACGTAGCTTCCTATACGAGGAAAGCATAGGTCGTGGGGAACAGTTATTTGTACACTTTTTACGAGAAGCATGGCATGTAAGACACGCACTCATAACTTCTCACTGTCATTTAGGATAGTATGCGCACTTTAGAAGTGGTCTGGAGATTGACATATTTTTGGAAAGATTGCCTATAGAAGCGCTCTTTTAAAGAAGTAGTCGTGATGGCGCACTTTTGATGAAATTGGCCATGATGGTACATTTTTTTAGAAGTTGGCACAATGGAGCACTTTTAAAGAAATTGGCTCAGAGGCGCACTTTTGAAGAAATTGGCACAACGGCTCACTTTTGAAAAAAATGGCACATCGGCGCACTTTTGAAGAAGTTGGCACAGCGACACACTTTTGAAGAAATTGGCTCAATGACACACTTTTAATAAAGTTGGCACAATGACGCACTTTTAAAGAAATTGGCACAACGGTGCACTTTTGAAGAAATTGGCACAGTGGCGTACTTTTGATGAAGTTGGCACAACGACACACTTTTGAAGAAATTGGCTCAACAACTGGGTCGGTAAACGATAACCTGGATCTGCGTGCCGCAGTCTAGCTGTAATGATGACTTCTGACTCTTTGATTTCTGTTCCAGCCTGTCAGATTCATCATATTGAATGCTCAGGGGAAAAAAGAAGACATGTAAATTGTACACTTGTCTGCATGATAAAAGTAGCTTGAAAGTGCGCAACTTTTCTGTTCTCTGAATAGTTGCCACCCTTTGAAAAGAAAGAAAGTGCGATATATATATATATATATATATATATATATATATATATATATATATATATATATATATATCCTCTAAATAGAGAGAAAGTGTATCGTTCTTCCTCTGTTAAGTTTATTTGTAGAAAACTGTGCCATCTTCAAGAGGCACATTTTTATGCTTCTACAAGACCCCATTCAAAGTTTTTGAATTCATTCAAATAAATTCAAAATACTTTGAATTAGAAGCATAAAAGTTGTTGAGATATTTGTGCGGGCACTCAGGGCAGAATCCCAATGGATTGCTGACGTGGTTGTAGGTGTGACATACACGAATATTGTTAATTTATTCATTTTTGAATTGTTCCTTGGTTTGATGCGGTCTTTAAGGAGATGTAGACAACTTTTAAGGAGATGCAGATAACTTTTTCAGGAACTATTTTCAAGAGCTATGCCACATTTGGTATGTCTTCTCCTACAAATTGGAGGAAAATTTTACCAATACTCCCAGACTTATCTCTTTTTTGTTGTGAGACTTGAGTATAGTTATTGTTAAGTGTGAGTCTAAGAAGATAACCGAAATAGCATGGTGCCACTGGCTTTGTTGGCTACCGAGAAGACACAAGAGGGGAAGCTTCTCAACGATGGGTGAGAGACTCGTCTGGCGATCGTTGCCGCTGAGCTCTTTGTGTGATGGAGCATGAAAGGATATCACAGGCTTCGTCGTTTATGTTGAACTGATAAATTACCCAGAAGACTGTTCATTGTCTTCAAACCCAACTTGCTGGAATTACTCTTTTAATATGGCCCTTGTGCTGATTACAGGGTTGGGATTGGAATCCCAACCGGGACTTCTAGCGGTGGTGCTGGATGGCGAAACCTGAATAGCTTATATTTAACTCGTCATATCCTCCATCAAGTCAGGACATAGATGGGTCCGTGCTAATTTAAGCAGGCCCAGTGCTGTATATCATGCTCGCTTGTCCACATCACGAATTTCTTTTCCCTATACTGTGGTTTGGACTGAGGAGCTCATTTTTTCTGTGCCTTAATTCATCTGTATCGGGAGCAGATGGGATACAGAGATAGGGATGACTCTGTGATAAATCCCCATCATATGAAAATTCGGATGTAATGTATTTCCATATGTATAATCATGATTTTTATAATAAAAATCTAGGTGTGATAGATCTCCATCATATGTAATCATTATTAAGTATCAATAAAATCTTAGCTTGACTTTATTGTGCTGTATGTGTGTTACTGACTGAAGACTTTGGTTGTCTTTGTTTTCGGGAGGATGTGCATCCGAAAAGACTGAATATGTTGCCTTTTCCCTGTCATCCCACTAATAAGCGCACAAATATGTACGTAGAGAAAATTGGGTTTTGTGCGCCCTGTGTGGTTTGTCGCGCGCACTTTTATAATTATTTCTATAAATTGTCTGGTCATGTACACTATACAACATTTTTTGTCAATCAGATAAATACGCGCACATGGGAGTCCTTGGACTAACGTACAAAACGGTTTTATGTTTTGTATTCTGATTTTTGCTTGGGAAACAAACTGTTGCACCCTTTATGATTCGTGTATGGAGATCTGAACCGTCATCTTCCTTCACGAATATTAGGATGGTAAATCATGTGGGAAAATTTGAACCGTCATTCCACTCGTTTATAAATAAGAGAGTTGGCTTACTCAATTTTAACATTCTTCATTCGAGTTTGCTGATAGCTTCCCAAAATGAGTTTCTAAAGGAGGAAAGAAAGTCTGATGAATTGACTATTCTCTCACCCATTACATCTATATCTGGTTGTGCCTTTACTGCTTTTGGACTGCCCCCTGCCGAGAAAAAGAAAGAAGCATGTAAGACGGACTTTCTTCAAGACCTTGTTAGCCCTTCACTGGATGGCCTTACTCCACTCCGAATGAGGTCACTGATTCCCGCCATCCTTCTGTTGATTCGGGAAAACAATAAGAACATGCCAAAACAGAAGCTCTACGTCGACTGCTTGCATCGTCAAACGTCTATATTCTGCATGCTCTTGCAATATTTGTAAATAATTTGAGAGATTCTGACTCATCCTCTTCCTAAGTATTTGTATTATCCTTTTTTTATTTTTCATCAATAAAGAAATTATGTTTTACCTTAGTGATATTTTTAAATCGAGACCCATTGAGTATATATATATGCTCAGAGGTAATATGGATATGGCAGAATAATTCTGTGGGAGTTTTTAGTAGATTTATCAATCAAGGAACACTCATATTGAGTACAAATAATAAATTTTGCAGGATGCAATACTATCAGAGGTTATATGAACGTAATAGCTCACTAGTTTTCTCCACTAGAAAAGAGAAGGAAGAGTAGTTCAAAGATGAACCATTGTCTTCTTTTTAGGGGATAATAAATGGAATATGATTCAGATGTAATATGGACATGAATCACATTACACTTATTAACTCATGAATAAAGATATGAGATTATTTCCAACCCAGCTGGGGATCAAGAATAAGATATCCTTAAAACAACTGGGCTTTAAGAATGAATATTTTTGTTGGAGAGAATCGTTTAGATGATCACAACGAGAGTGTTCCGTTGGATCTAAATATTATCCCACTGGGGAACTTTGAGGACCCATTACCCATTTTTTATTCAAGAATGAATATAGGTAATAGTTCGAGATGCCGTGTAGGCTACGAGTTATTGGGGATTAAGGATGTATTTGATGTATATCTTTTTTCTACTAGAGATAGAGAGGAATATGTCATGCTTTGACATAATACTTCTTGAGTAATTTGCCGTTGATAGGCATCATTATCAAATCTCCATTAGGCTTAGTGAGCCTGTAGGCTCCCTTGGAGAATACTGTCTCCACCACATAAGGACCTTACCATTTAGCTTAGAATTTGTCTTTGCTTTATGGGTTGTGATCATAGGTCTCCTTACTGAAAGGACTAATTCACCGACCCAGAATATTCTTTCCTTGACTTTTCGATTAAAAGTTCTGAAATTGGTGCTTGGTATAGCTCAAGACGCTATTGAACGTGAAGACGCTTTTCATCAAATGCTTCTAATTCTTGCAGGCGCAATCGATCATTATTCTCTACTGTTAGCTCATTAGCAATAACTATTCTAAGAGAAGGTATCTAAATTTTCAGCGAAAGAACTGCTTCACATCCGTAGACCAAAGAGAATGGAGTATAACTAGTTGGAGTTTGAACTGTTGTATGATAAGCCCATAAACACTCCTCGAGTTTCTCATTCCAATCACGTTTGTTTGATGAGACAAACTTTTTAAGGAGTTTGATTATGGTCTTATTGAAGGCTTCGGCTAAGCAATTGGCTCCTGGATTATAGGCCGTATATACTACATTCTGGATTTGATTCTTGTCATAGAATCGATAAAATGCTTCACTGGCAAATTGTGGCCCATTGCCATGTATTATCCTTCGGGAAATACCGAAATGATAGATAATATGGTGTCTAACGAAGTTAATTATGTTAGACGTCTTAACTTCGATGAACGGGACTGCTTTTGCCCATTTGGAGAAGTAATCAGTTATAGCAAGTATAAACCGATGTCCTCTAGAAGAATATGGGTAGATCGGACCAATAATATTAATTCGTAAGCTTCAAAAGGCCAGGAGGCAGCTGCAGGGTATAAGAACTCTGTTAGTTGGTGGATAAAATTAGCATAGATTTGGCATAACTTGCATTTACGAGCGTAATCTACAGCATCTGCCACTATGGTGGGCTAATAATAACCCATTCTCCTGAAGCGGTCTTGTAAGTTAGGACCTGACTGATGTGCTCCACAGATACCATCATGAGCTTCACAGAGTGATTATCTAGCTTCTGGGTTGGAAAGACAATATAGCAGCAATCCCTCATAAGAACGACAGTATAATGTTTTGGATGAGACGTCATAGTAGAATCGGAGTGAACATATTTTAATAGAAGTGGCTTCTTTCAAATTTTTTGGAAGAATCCCATAAGCAGCGTAGTCTATAAAATGGTCTCTCAAATCTTTATCCATGGAAGTTGACTTTATGACGTAACTCTATTCAACGTGTAAGTTGTTTTTTGTATAAAATAATTCTCGCCATGTTAGCATAATTGAGTGTCGTTTCTTTAGGGTAACAACCAATGATGCTTCTAAGACGGCCAAAGCATATGCTTCCATATTCTGTAACTGAGGCACATGATCGATGAAAAATTCTTTGAAAGTAAAAGCCAGTTCGATTGCTGCTTGATGATAAGGGAAGAGGTCTTCATGCCGAACCTCGTACTCTCTCTTGATCTGATTGACTATCACCTTGGAATCTTCATAGGCTTCAAGATATCATATGTCCAATTCTTTAGCTAATTAGAGACCAATGAGTAGAGCATTGTATTCTGCCATATTATTGGAATATGGTTAATTGAGAGAATATGCTCGATGAATGAGTAGTTTGTTAGGAGATACTAGGACTATGCCAACTCCAGCTACTATATTGCCTTTGGGTCCTATTCTTGATGCGCCATCAAAGAATAGTTGCCAGGTGTCATCTCACATGGCCATCATGCCATCGTACAGTTTGGAAGTTTTTGGTACATGATGAGGTGCCATGAAGTTATCTAGCACTTGACCCTTCACTGGAGAGGATTTACTCGGGATATGACATGAATGGTTTGACCTGACACGTAATATCATGTCTTCTGAATAGCAAAATTCAAGATGAGGCATTCTTTTCCCACCAGATTGTATCGATGTTCAGTTACGACCATCATGCGACTGAGATAATAGATCGCCTGTTCATGGCCTTTGTTACTCTTTTGTGTAAGAAGAGCTCATAGGGAGTGATCCATTGCTCGAACATACAACAAAAGGGTTTTCCTATGATCGGAGACACCAGAACTGGCAGATTTATTAAATATCGTTTGATGTCGTCGAATGCTTGTTGACATGCTCTGTTCTAGACAAAGGATACACCTTTCTTCACTAACTGAGTGAAGGGTCGGCATTACCCCGAAAGATTGGAGATGAATCTCCTAATGTATGCCAGACGACCTTGTTGTCACTACCACATTTTCGAATAGGGGTATTTTCGTCTTTTCATTTATTTAATATAATGTGTTAATATTGCATAATATTTATTTATATTTAATTTTTATGATTTTTAATTGATTGTTGTACCTTACCGTTGCTTCGATAATTGGAGCGCTACACTAGCCATTGCCTTCCAACAAATTTTACACCCTTGTCCTAGACATGTCAGCCTTCTATTTTAATCTTGTGTGATTTGTAACTATGCCCTTGTGTGCTTCATTTAATCGCACAATATTTGTTGCAAACAGTTGTATTTAATTCTATATAAATCCAACTTTACATCTTTATGCGTTCCAATCAAAATTGGAGACACAACCTCGATTATTTTGTGCAACCAAAACTAGGATAATATTCTACTTTGAGTCTTCTTCATTCATGACATTTGTGTCCCACCTAATTTTAGCCCCATGTACTTTCAATTAATTTTAGAACACCAATTATATTAATTTTAATTAAATTAATTCAAAAACTCCACTTTGTGTAATTTTCTAATTGTTGGGGACTTCTATGCAAAAGCGCATTGAGGTGTCCATACCCCATTAGACCAATACATGAAAAAACCCTATTTTCCTTCATGTGATTTTTCTTATAATTTTGGAGTGTGTAACACTCAACATCAACCCTCATTAAACCTTAGCCCTCCATTTTGAAACCATAAAATCCTAGCCCTCCAATTTCTACATGAGAAGCCAAGCCTTTTTCCAAGAAGGAGTGTTGACCGGCCCACTTTTCTGGGTCAACCTCAACACAAACCTTAGTTTCACACACATATATATATATAACTTTATTTTCTTTATATTTTCTTCTAACCTAAAAAATATTCCAGCCGACATCATCCCTCCCATCTCCTGTTCATCACCATCCCCTTCAACCGCCGACAGGAGCCCAGTCCCGCCACCAACCCGCCGGATCGTTGTACCTTGCCTGAGCGACCCCGTCCCCGCTGAACTCGCCAGAAGCCCACGCCGGAGCCGACCCCGACCGCCTGATCACGCCAGCACCCTGCCTCTCACCGCCTCCCATCAACCAACCCGACCGGAGCACTCGCCTGAACCGCTGAACCCACACCTCACGATCGCCTGAAGCCGACGACACCGCGGCCACCATCTCGACGAACAGCAGCAACTGGACGATTCGTTGACAGCATACGCCTGAACCCGACCCCGCTGCCATTCGCCAGAACGTCCACTCCTTCAACTGAACGACAACAGCCACCTGAGCCATCCCTCGAGCAGAAACAGGAGCAGGCGAGTCTCCTCACCTCGACGTCGAATACCCCGTTCATGCACGCGCAGGTTCGAGTTATTCTTTTTATGTTGTGTACGTATATACGTATGAATGACGTTAGGATATAGCATATTGCTCCATGGCAAGTTCGTTAGTTGTTGATTGCTAGTCGTTATGCAAATGAACCCAACTCGTATGCGTATACGTACGCGTATGCATATAGTATTCAAGTTGGTATATATATATACGTAGATATATATATGAGATTAAATACTATACTAGTATGAACATAATCGTATATGTATTATGAGACCCTAGTGTTAATTACGGATATTCCGTAATTGCTTTGACCATGGAACCTGGATGATTGTGAGTTGACTGCCTTATGTACACTGACCTACTGGCGAGACCCGTGTTAGTGTTTGACTGCCTGATTGCACAAAAATTGCAGACGTGACACCCATGCAGCTAGATGCACATTTGACCCTGTAGATGAGAAGTGTCACCCCTAGCGTAGTCTCTGAGTTCATGGTATTTATGATTACGTGTATGTTAGTGTATCGACTGATACACTATTATTATTAATTGATATCTATAGGACTGTTGGATCATTCAGACAAGACCCTGGAAACATGATATTTATATTTCCAGCAGAGGACCACAGGCGAGTACATTCTCTGACAGTTTTCATTATGTTGATTATCTCTATGATTCTAGTTGTATAGCGTACATAATTCTGATACTATGTATACACGAGTTGGCATCATCGAGACCGATCACGAGGAGTCATGATTTGGAATCCATCGTGCTAGCTGGGGATAGAAGATATTAGTAGATTATGTGATCATACCCAACCCTACATGCATCATAGCTCACCCACACCTCACATTGGTGCAGCCTGACCATTATATGCCTCATAGCCTGTTACATGTGATTAGCCTGACTATTGCTCGCATCATAGATATCCGGATGGTTAGCCTGACCTTACATGAATCATAGCTAATCATATGTAACAAGCCTGATCAGTCCCAAGCTGATCACATGATATGCTGATGTTTCACACACTTAGTTAGATATTCTATACATGTATCTCTAGTTTATTGATCTAGCATTTCTCTATGTTCTAGTTATTGTTCTAGCATTCACTTATATTCCAGTTCATTATTCTAGCATACACTTGTATTTCTGTTCATTGCTAGTATACCAATGTTGATGATATATGCTCCAGTATTTCTATTTCTAGTATTTTATTATCTCCAGTGTTCTTATTTCCAGTATTTATATCCATCTTGTATTTTTGTACACTGTATTATAGTTTTTGTCAATATATGTGGAACTGCTGTTAGTGCTTGTACTTATCCTGACTGGATATTTTTTTCAGAGTATCTTGAGGATTTCTATCCTACACACTATGGACCAGGTATAGACGCAGACTACACACCAGAGATATTAGAGGAGTCTATTCCATTAGAGGAGACACTACCTGTAGCTATTTAGACAACATTTATCTTATGCATTTGAGACTTATTTTGAGGTTTATTTTGAGTTATGTGAGACTTATGTGGAGTTTAATTGAGACTTATGGAGACATTTATGTTGGACAGCTAGACTGTAGTTTATCTCTATTTTGAGACGTTGTGTTTGACTTATGTCATTCTTTCTTATCTTTTATCGTGTCATTTATATTCTTATAACTATTACGATTGAGTATACATTATGAGATGCTGAGAGATGTTTATTTTATTATACTCCTTATGGAGTTGATATCATTGACAGGTTGTGAGTTATATTAGTATTATTGAGACCTAGACAACGTTCTACCGCCGATGTTGTGGCGTAGGCTGGACGTACCCATGACTCATGCCCGAATTCTGGGTGCGGGTCGTGACACATTTTAGTGGTGGCCCATGCAGGTCTACCTTCGTAAGTTGTGCGATATCATGGTAGTATGACAACTTAGTTGTACTACTGTGAGCCTGCGATAGGATATAGGGAATATAATTTAGGATGAGAGTGTGCTCAATCACAACTAGGAAATTCTGATCTTTACAATGCTATTCTGGATGATTGCTTCATTTAGAATTTTACTGTCCTTTCTTGATGATATTGTATCTATTACCTTAATTGATTCTTTTTGGTCAGTCCTTAGGATGCCACCGAAGACTAGGTTTTTGAGATTGGGAGCAGCAGCTTCAGAGAGGTCTGCCACCTCTCGACATGACGAACAAACATCTGGAGTTTCTTCTACATCTCCTGTTCATGTGGGAGTATCTGCAGCTGTTGGGATTCCTCCACCTGTTCGAAGGATTACCCCAGCTATGACGGACAATCTTCCACCACCACCGACTCCGATTCCCGGAGGTGTGCCCACTAACGGGACATATATGTTCGCACTTATCCAAGGCATGTTAGAGGCCCATAGAGTGACAACAAAATCTCAGCGTGTTCAAGCTGAGGCTCAGAGGGTGCAAGCAGAGGCGCACCGGGCACAGACAGAGCTGATGAGAGAGAGCATGGAGAATGCTCATCAGGTGGCTCTCTAGGCTGTAGAGAGAGTAGCACGACAACATCAACATCCTGGCCAGCAGCACCAGAGTCTAGGTACTATAGTAGACTTTAAGAGGATGATGCCTCGAGAGTTCAAAGGCACTAAAGCAATACTCTACACTGACGAGTGGCTAGAGGATATAGAGAGAAACTTGTGTTTGGCGCAGATTCCGAAGATTCTTCAGATCGAGGCCGCTGGCAGTCAGATGTTTGATATCGTGCTTACATGGTATCATACAGAACCAAGACTCACTGACGGAGAACTTACTTGGGTGGACTTCAAGGAGCTCTTCAAGGAGAAGTTCTTTCTTGACGTAGCTTTGGGAGCATTGGAAAGTCAGTTCCATGACTTAGTCCGAAGGAGCATATCAGTTGACGAATACGCAGCAGAATTTTGCCGTTTGAGTCATTTTATGCCATCAATGATTCGAGACCCAGGAGACAGAGCCCAAAAATTCAGGAAGGGGTTGAATAGAGAGATCAAGTCTCGTACTTCGGGACGATGTACTGCCATATTTAAGGATATTCTGATGGATGCCCAGATTGCTGAAGATGACTTGGACCTCAGGCCCAAGAGAGGACGTGACACTTCTGGAGAAACAAGTGGTAGTACAGGACCGGCCAAGCGCCTATAATTTCAACAACAACAGAGGCCGTACCAACAGCAGCATCAACAGCACCAGGTACCAGTTCGAGGACACATCCAGCAACAGCAGCCATAAAGACAGAATCAGCCCGTTGCCCAGTATGCATATTACGGGAAGATGGAACATACCAGAGACACCTGCAGGAAGAGGTTAGGTACATGCTTGTCCTGTGGATCATCAGCACACCAGTTTAGGGATTGTCCATCCATTCAAACTCGTCGTGGTGGAGCAGCCGCTCAGAGAGGACCAGCCAGAGTACCTACTGTACCAGGAGGCCAGCAGAGGGGACCTCCACTTCTATCTCAGCAGCAGAGGTTTGCTCAGCACCAGCAACAGCAGAGAGGATCACCACAGGGATGAGCATACGCCATGACGATTGAGGAGACCGAGGCAGCTAGAGACGTGATTTCAGGTTCAGTTTCTCTCGATTCTATTCTAGCACTTACATTATTTGATTCTGCCGCTTCCCATCATTTTGTATCTGTATCTTATGCTCTTACACATCGTTTAGAAATGGAACCATTAGATAGGACTTGCAAGATCATGACTGGAGGAGGCATTATCCTAGTCCGTGGTTATTGTAAGGATCGAAGAGTATCATTGGGAGGCCGAGAGTTGAGCGTGAGTTTACTCGTCATGCCACTTCTAAGATACGATATTGTACTCAGAATGGACTGGTTGAGTAGGCATCATGCTACTATAGATTGTCACAAAGGCAGAGTAATATTTCGACCACCAGGAGAACCAGAGTTTGAGGTCGCCAGAGGAGCAACAAGGCAGAGCAGAGGCTCTTTTTGCGGAGCCATGATGGAAGAAGAGGAGTTATCACATCCTCTGATAAAGGAGTTCCTGGATGTGTTTCCAGAGGAGTTGCCAGGCTTGCCGCCAGACAGAGATATTAAATTCTCTATAGATTTGGTACCAGGAACGAAGCCCATTTTACAACATGTCTATAGAGTCAACAACAGCGAGCTGGTAGAACTGAAGAAACAAGTTGAGGAGCTGTAGGACAAAGGTTTCATCAGATCCAATTCATCGCCATGGGCAACTCCGGTATTGTTTGTACCAAAGAAGGATGGTACGGTACGTATGTGTATCGATTATAGAGCTCTGAACAACCTCACTATCAAGAATAAATACCCGCTACCGAGGATATATGATCTTTTCGATCAGTTGAGTGGAGCAAAGGTATTTTCAAAGTTAGACTTGAGGTCAGGCTATCACCAGGTGAAGGTGAAGAAGGAAGACATACCAAAGACAGCTTTTAGGACCAGATTTGGCCAGTTTGAATTCACGGTAATGTCGTTTGGTTTAACCAATGCACCAGCAGTGTTCATGAACTTGATGAACAAGGTATTCCACCAGTACCTTGACAAGTTTGTAGTGGTGTTCATCGACGATATTCTTGTGTATTCGAAGACCCCAGAAGAGCACGAAGAGCACCTGAGGATGGTCTTGGAGACTCTTAGGAAAGATGAGCTGTATGGAAAACTTTTAAAGTGCGAGTTCTTCCTTGACAAGGTTAAAATTCTTGGACATATGGTAACGGGTGACATAATTTTAGTTAACCCAAAGAAGATCGAGGCAGTGGAATCATGGGCTACCCCCAGTTCGGTAGCAGGGATCATGAGCTTTCTCGGACTAGCAGGATACTACAGGAGGTTTGTACAAGACTTCTCCAAGATTGCAGAACCAATGACTAGGCTGACCAAGAAAGATATGAATTTTGTCTGGACAGAGGAATGTCAGGCCGTGTTTGATGAGTTGAAGAAGAGATTGATGACACCTCCGGTTGATATTGTCATCAGGGACAGGTGGATTCACTATCTACAATGATGCTTCAAGAAAATAGTTGGGATACGTTCTTCAGCAGCACGGGAAAGTAATTGCCTATGCTTTAAGATAATTATGCCCTCATGAAAAGAACTAGCCCACTCACGATTTGGAGTTAGCAGCAGTTATCTTCGCTATAAAGTTGTAGAAATACTATCTGTACGGAGAGCGTGTGGAGATCTTCACAGACCACAAGAGCTTGAAGTACGTGTTTAAACAGAAGGAGCTGAATATGAGGTGGTTAGAGTTGATAAAAAATTTTGATATCTCATTACAGTACCACCCAGGAAAGGCCAACGTTGTCGCCGATGCCTTGAACAGGTATCCGATGTCTATGTACTTGACTACATATAGACATTTATTGGCCGATCTTGAGAGCTTAGAAATTGAAGTGATAATTCTAGGTGTTGAGATTCAGATGTGGGGATTGCAGATACAATCAGAGCTGATGGACATAATTAGAGCTGTACAGTATTATGATCAGACTTTGAGGAGTATCAGGGCACAAGTTCAGACATGATTGACAGATGACTTCACTATTGCAGATGATGGATCCTTACGACATGGTACGAGGTTGTGTATGCCAAGTGGAGAGCTGCACGAAGAGGTTTTACAGGAGGCACATTGCTCTTAGTACTCGATGTATCCCGGTGCCAACAAGATGTATCGAGATCCGAGGGAATACGTATGGTGGTATGGTATGAAGCGCGAGGTAGCACCCTTTGTATCCCGATATTTAGTGTGCCAACAGGTAAAGGCAGACCGACAGAGGCCAGGTGGATTGTTTCAACCTTTACCTATTCCAGAAGGGAAGTGGGAGCACATGACTATGGACTTTGTTTCAGGGCTTCCACGTTCTCCAGGAGGAAAGGATACGATTTGGGTCATCGTGGATAGATTGACCAAATCAGCCCACTTCCTACCATTCAAAGTGGGTACATCGACAGAGAGGCTAACAATGATGTACGTACGACAGATTGTCAGATTACATGGAGTTCCAGTGAGTATTATCTCAGATCGAGATAGTCATTTTACTTTCCATTTCTGGAGGAGTCTGCAGTCTAGCTTGGGCACTCAACTCAAGTTCAGTACCGCATATCACCCCCAGACAGACAAAAAATTTGAACGAACTATTCAGACTCTTGAATATATGCTACGCACTTGCATTTTGGATCTCGGAGGTTCTTGGAAGGATCATCTACACCTAGTAGACTTTTCTTACAATAATAGCTACCAGACCAGCATTGAGATGTCACCATTCGAGGCTTTATATGGACGAAGGTGTCGTACATCATTATCTTGGGATGATGTTGGAGAGATAGCTTTGTTGGGACCAGAAATGGTCGTGGATGCAGCAGAAAAGGTGAAGCTCATCAGAGACAGACTGCGAGTGGCACAGGACAGACAGCGGTATTGGACCGATAGCCACCGTAGATCCCTACAGTTTCAGGTATAGGTTTTGTTATTTTAATTTGTGATTATTTGTTTTAGATTGCGTGTTAAGACTGTTTGTTCTAGGTTGGCGATTTGGTGTTCCTATGGATTTCTCCAACACGGGGCATGATTCATTTTGGTAGAGGCGGAAAGCTTAGTCTATGATACATCAGACCTTTAGGTATCCTTGCAAGGGTCGGTGCAGTGGCCTATAGACTGGACTTGCCGTCTGCTCTAGATGGAGTGCATGACGTGTTCCACGTGTCGCAGTTGAGACGGTACGTGGCAGATCCTAGTCACGTACTAGATCACTCGGAGATCGAGGTTGGACCGAATCTCAACTATCCTGAACAACCCATAGAGATCTTGGATCGTAGAGAGAAGGTATTGTGAAACCAGACTATTCCTTTGGTTCGTGTTGCATGGAGACATCACTCTCCAAGTGAGTCAACCTGGGAGAGAGAGGACGAAATGCGCGAGCAGTATCCGTATCTCTTCGAGACTTGAGGTATAATTCTTTGTTTGATTGTTTGTTCTTGTGCTAGTTTATTTTAATTTCGAGAAAAAAATTCTTTTAAGGAGGGTAGACTTGTCACTACCACATTTTCGAATAGGGGTATTTTCGTCTTTTTATTTATTTAATATAATGTGTTAATATTGCATGATATTTATTTATATTTAATTCCTGTGATTTTTAATTGATTGTTGTACCTTTCCGTTGCTTCAATAATTGGAGTGCTACACTAACCATTGCCTTCTAACAAATTTTACACCCTTGTCCTAGACATGCCAGCATTCTATTTTGATCTTGTGTGACTTATAACTATGCCCTTGTGTACTTTATTTTAGTCGCACAATATTCTTTACAAACAATTATATTTAATTCTATATAAATCTAACTTTACATGTTTGTGCGTTCCAATCAAAATTGGAGACACAACCTCGACCCATTTTGTGCAACCCAAATTAGGATAATATTCTACTTTGAGTCTTCTTCATTCATGACACTTGTGTCCTACCTAATTTTAGTCCCATGTACTTCTAATTAATTTTAGAACACCAATTATATTAATTTTAATTAAATTAATCCAAAACCCCCACTTTGTATAATTTTCCAATTGTTGGGGACTTTTATACAAAAGTGCATTGAGGTATCCATACCCCATTAGACCAACACATGAAGAAACCCCATTTTCCTTCATGTGATTTTTTCCATAATTTTGGAGTGTGTAACACTCAACATCAACCCTATTAAACCTTAGCCCTCCATTTTGAAACCATGAAATCCTAGCCCTCCAATTTCTATATGAGAAGCCAAGCCTTTTTCTAAGGAGGAGTGTTGACCGGCCCACTTTTCTGGGTCAACCTCAACACCAACCCTAGTTTCACACACACACACACACACACACACACACACACACACACACACACACACACACACACACACACACACACACATATATATATATATAAAACTTTCTTTTTTTATATTTTCTTCTAACCTAAAAACTATTTCAGCCGACACCATCCCTCCCATCTCATGTTCATCACCATCCCCTTCAACCGCCGACCGGAGTCCACTCCCGCCACCAACCCGCCGGATTACTGTACCTCGCCTGAGCGACCCCGACCCCGCTGAACTTGCCAGAAGCCCACGCCGGAGCCGACCCCGACCGCCTGAGCACGCCAGCACCCCGCCTCTCACCGCCTCCCATCAACCAACCCGACCGAAGCACTCGCCTGAACCGCTGAACCCATACCTCACGATCGCCTGAAGCCGACGATACCGCAGCCACCATCTTGACGAACAGAAGCAACTCGACGATTCGTTGACAACATATGCCTGAACCCGACCCCGCTGCTATTCTCCTGAACGTCCCCTCCTTCGACTGAATGACAGCAGCCACCGGAGCCATCCCTCAACGACGCGGCCGAGCCTCGGCTGAGCAGAAACAGAAGCAGTCGAGTCTCCCCTCACCTCGATATCGAATACTCCGTTCATGCGCATGCAGGTTCGAGTTATTCTTTTCATATTGTGTACGTATATACGTGTGAATGACGTTAGGATATAGCATATTGCTCCATGGTAAGTTCGTTAGTTGTTGATTGCTAGTCGTTATGAAAATAAACCCAACTCGTATGCGTATACGTACGCGTATGCATATATTATTTAAGTTGGTATATATATATATACGTAGATATATATATGAGATTAAATACTATACTAGTATAAACATAATCGTATATGTACTGTGAGACCCTAGTGTTAATTATGGATATTCCGTAATTGATTTGACCATGGAACCTGGATGATTGTGAGTTGACTGCCTTATGTACACTGACGTACTGGCGAGACCCGTGTTAGTATTTGACTGCCTGATTGCACAGCAATTGCAGACGTGACACCCGTGCAGCTAGATGCACATTTGACCCTGTAGATGACAAGTGTCACCCCTAACGTAGTCTTTGAGTTCATGGTATTTATGATTGCGTGTATGATAGTGTATCGACTGATACAATATTATTATTAATTAATATCTATAGGACTGTTAGATCATTCAGACAAGACCCCAAAAATAGGATATTTGTATTTCCAGCAGAGGACCACAGGCGAGTACATTCTCTGACAGTTTTTATTATGTTGATTATCTCTATGATTCTAGTTGTATAAAGTACATGATTCTGACACTATGTATACACGAGTTGGCATCATCGAGACCGATCACGAGGAGTCATGATTTGGAATCCATCGTGCTAGCTGGGGACGAAAAGATATTAATAGATTATGTGATCATACCCAACTCTACATGCATCATAGCTCACCCACACCTCACGTCGATGCAGCCTGACCATTACATGCCTTATAGCTTGTTACATGTGATTAGCCTGACTATTGCTCGTATCATAGCTATCCGGATGGTTAGACCGACCTTACATGAATCATAGCTAATCATATGTAACAAGCCTGATCAGTCCTAAGCCGATCATATGATATGCTGATGTTTCACACACTTAGTTAGATATTCTATACATGTATCTCTAGTTTATTGATCTAATATTTCTCTATGTTCTAGTTATTGTTCTAGCATTTACTTATATTCCAGTTCATTATTCTAGCATGCACTTGTATTTCTGTTCATTGCTAGTATACCATTGTTGATGACATATGCTCCAGTATTTCTATTTCCAGTATTTCATTATCTCCAGTGTTCTTATTTCCAGTATTTATATCCATCTTGTATTTCTTTACTCTGTATTATCGTTTTTGTCAATATATGTGGAACTGCTGTTAGTGCTTGTACTTCGCTCCAATCCTGACTGGATATTTTTTTCCAGAGGATCTTGAGGATTTCTGTCCTACACACTATGGACCAGGTATAAACAGACTACATACCAGAGATATTAGAGAAGTCTATTCCATTAGAGGAGATACTACCTGTAGCTGTTTAGACAACATTTATCTTATGCATTTGAGACTCATTTTGAGGTTTATTTTGAGTTATGTGAGACTTATGTGGAGTTTAATTGAGACTTGTGGAGATTTTATATTGGACAGCTAGACTGTAGTTTATCTTCATTTCGAGACATTGTGTTTGACTTATGTCATTCTTTCTAATCTTTTATCGTGTCATTTATATTCTTATAGATATTGTGATTGAGTATACATTATGAGATATTGAGAGATGTTTATTTCATTGTACTCCTTATGGAGTTTATATCATTGACAGGTTGTGATTTATGTTCGTATTATTGAGACCTAGACAACGTTCTACCGTCGATGCTGCGGCGTAGGTTAGACGTACCCATGACTTTTGCCCAAATTCTGGGTGTGGGTCGTGACACTTGTAGACCATAAAGTTTTTAAGATTATATGGAGGCTATATTTCGAGGATAGCTTTGATTTTATCGGGGTCAATATGAATACCTTTGGAAGTTATAACAAATTCGAGGAACTTGCCACTGGAGATTCCTAGAAAGGATTTAGTTGGATTCATCTTCAATTGGTGATGGCGTATCAATTCGAACACAGTCTTCAAATCTTGAAGGTGGTCATCTTTAAGATAACTTTTGACAGCAATATCATCCACGTAGCATTCTACTATTTTTCGTAAATGCTTCTAGAAATTTGTACTAATAGCTCGTTGATATGTTGCACCCGCATTCTTCAAGCCAAAGGGCATGGCTGTATAAAAGTAAACTTTTAATAGTGTAAGAAAAGATGTGTATTTTTTATTATTAGGTGACATCTTAATTTGATTGTATCCAAATAATCCATCCATAAAGAACATATGTTCAAATCCGCATATATTATCGATCATGAAATCTCTGATGGGAATTTTTTTTTGTTATTTGGACAAGCCAAGTTCAGATCTCGATAATCTACGCAGACTCGGACCTTTCCATTTTTCTTCATGACTGGAACAACATTGGCTACCCAGTCGGGATGTTGCTCTTCTCGAACGAAGCCACATGCTATAATTTTCTTGACTTTTGTTTCAATTGCATCCATCATATCCGAACGGAATCGCCGTTGCTGCTGTTTCACCGGTTTAGCATTCAGAAGAATATTGAGCTTGTGTATAGCTATTTGAAGATCTAGGCCAAGCATATCCTCGTAACTCCAGGTGAAGATATCGATATACTATTTTATTAGTTGGAGTAAAGCATATTGATCTTCTTCAGGAAGACTCTTGTTAATAAAGATTGGTCTTGGGGAAGATTCTCCCCCTACATTAATTTGGACTATTTTATCCTCTGTAGGTGGTTCACGTTGCTCAAACCGAAGCTCCCATTCAGTATCTATTTGTTGTGTTCAATGATCATTCTCAAATGGTTCTAATAGTTCAACGTCTTTATCATCTGGGATAGTTGACACCATATTTATAGAGAAAGCCTGTTTGAATATGTCACTTATGCTTTCGTCAGAATCCCACAATGATGATTCAGAGGAATTAGAATGCGTCTCTTCTTCCGATTCTGAACTTTCAGGACTTGTTGGTGGTGTAATGTATCCCAAACCATGACCAGTCCGCTGGTAATATATTTTTGGCTTGCCTTTTGGAGAGAAGTGATGTATAGGAGTCCGTCTGCCTTTTTGTAGTTTAGTCCCAAACTAGATTTTAAGT
Organism: Iris macrosiphon; assembly: GCA_036927795.1. NCBI lineage: Eukaryota > Viridiplantae > Streptophyta > Magnoliopsida > Asparagales > Iridaceae > Iris > Iris macrosiphon. The sequence continues at coordinate 54,264,497 of JAYESA010000019.1, read as the reverse complement.
TGTAGTCCATCCCTTACATAATGTTCTTGGATGGTTGGCTGTAATGATATGGTTGTATCTTCCCAATATCCTCGTCAGAATTATTTGTCTACATGCCTTTTTTGTTTCTAGCTTTGCAAAAAATTATCTGACGTTGCTTGTTTTGTCTTGTTGGGACTATAAAGTATGTATCCTCATATTGTTCATATAATTAACTATATTGAAATAGAGATGCCACGGGTATGGACAGAGGTTCGTACAGATGGAGAGCCTTTAAGAATTTTTCAGCAAAGGATTCAACATCAACGTAGTACGAAGTAGTATCTTCTTTATTCATGAAATACAATATTTCTTCATCTTTCACATAGTCAGCAAAATCTTCAGCCTTGACAGGAGGATTGGCAAGATTGATGACTAGGGGTTGATTCACAGATGTTGGTTGCTTGTTATGATAAAGGTCGATAACAAGGGGCTCATTCTCCAGTGTTGGCTATTTATTGCATCGAAGGTTGATGACCAATGGAGGTAATTTATGCAGGTTGATGTCGAGAGGCTTCGAATGAGTTGGACGAGTAGTACGTCCTTTGACTCGGATTATCAAAGGCTCTTATTTTGGGGTGTCTTCAGCTTTATCACTAGCTTGATTAGCTTCTTCTTTCATATACTCCGGTGTATAGAGTAAGAAATCAATAAAATAGGCTTTGACACCTTTGAATGGGTTGATGTCAGCTACCTCTGTTTTGACTTCTCCACTACTGTTCATATATTTGAAGCTTAATGTAGGATGAAGGGTACAATTTTATGCTCGTATATCCAAGGCCGTCCCAGCAAAACATTATAGGATACTTCAGAGTCAATCCCATAGCATGTGACTTCAGTACGTAGATCGCCTATCTGAATTTTTAGGCGTATCTTTCCCAGGGGTTTACTACTTCCAGTGTTGAAGCCTAGAATAGTAGTGCTAGTAGCAGACAGGTTGTGCATTGGTATCTTCAATCCTCTCAGTAGGCTTTTAGGAATGATGCTGAGTGAAGAACCAAGGTCAATGTGAATCTGGTTCACCTTAATATACTCGATATAACCAGTATAATACAGAGGTCTGTCATGCTGATTATCCTTGAGTAGCATGTCATCTTGCGAGAAGGTGATGTTAGGAATCTTCTCGATCACACTGTGGCATTGAGGACACGCTAATGGCTCTTCATCAGGAGTCTTGAGTTAAGCTAAGCATGAGTCTGTATGTATCAGAGTTTCGCTCAAAGCTTCACGAGTCTCCTTCGACAAACGAAGTAACTCGAATATGGAAAGTTGGGCTTGGGTATTGGCCAGTTGTGCCGATATGTCGAAATTGTAGGGCTTTTCAAGTCCTTGGGGTACATTCTTCTTCACAAATTTGTCGAAGCTTACTTCCTTTTGCTTCCGTTTATCTGCCATAGTAGGCTTCGAAGGACCAGGTTCGGTTGTGACCGGAGCAACAATAGTTGGCAAAGTAGGAAGAGTGTCAAAAACTTCTTCTGGGACAGATTCATAAGTTTTATGGTAATCTTTGCCAGACCTAGTACTAGTCATGTCTTCTTCTTTGTGCATCGGAGAAAGAAGCACCATATTACAAGACTTGAGTTTCTTTTTATCATGCCTCTTCTTGGAGCGAGTCTGTGGGCTAGTCTTATCGTAACCTAATCCACTACGGGATTTGTTGTACTGTCCTTGGAGTTGTAGAGGAATATTTTGTCCCTTGCCAAAGTTTAAACCTTCATCTTTCTGGAAGTCGTACCTCATGTTTTGCATCAAGCGTACAGATTGCTAGCTGTATTGATGAAATTAGGGACGATCCTCCTTAAGCACCTGAGTTGAGGTCGATGCTCCAATTGTTGTAGAAGGATGAGGAGGAATTTTTGTAGGAACACCTTCTTAAGCAATAAATATTTGTTGTGCCATATATAGCGAAAGACTACAAATCATGGACCATTGCCAATGTATCAAACGAAGCTTACGAGTAGAGCTTGGTGGGGTAATATTCAGATTTTAAAATCTGATCTCGAAAGATACATCTTCTTGATGTTGGTCTTGATCTTTGTCTAAATGATGATATGAAGAAATCATATTGCATGATTTATACTTCTTAACTTTCTTGGATTTTGAATTAGAAGGTGCTGCTTCCTGGTCCCAATCTGGCAACAGGTCAGGATGAATCCACATAATATCTCCATGATCAATGGTAAGAGGCACCAACCCCTCTGTTTGACTTCGAAGAGGCGGGAGATTTACCACTTCTATCGTAGTTCGAGGTATTGGGATGACGCCGTTTGGGATTTCTTGGGCTGGAAAATTATCGAATTAAAGAGACACCATATTTTTGGTGACCGTCTTCTCCTTATCGTGGAGGGTAATAGCTTTAGCATCTATTAACTGTTGTATTTTCTTTTTTAATACATAACAAGTCTTGGTAGGATGATGTACATACCGATGGTATAAGCAGTACTTCGGATCCTCTGTTTTACAGCCTCATTTGGTCACTTGATATCTGGCAACTGCAACTTATTTCTTTTTATCAAACATTCAAAAATGCTGTGGATATCGCTTTCATTAAAGGAATATTTTTCCATAGGCCTGGAAGATTCTTGAGACTTTTGTGCTAGAGGAGAGGTGGGTGGCTTTGACAAGTTTATTGCGAAGGCATCATTTCCTTTGCTGTTACGATTATTTGTACTGTTAGAGGGACGCTTTCCTTCCATATTGATCATTTGTAACCCTAAATTATGTGCCACCTTTATCGTTACCTTCATCAGCTTCGACCCCGATGATGAACGCCGTCCAGTCTTGAAATTGAGTTGGACCCGTCCAGAGCCCTATTATAGGCAGTATGTTCTTTTCGCAAGTATCAATGAATACAGAGTCTAGAATACCGGGGGGTAACTTCAGAGTTGATTGCCTAAAATGCTCTATGAATTCACGAGTGGATTCCCTCTTCTTTTGTTTGATATCGATGAGTGAAGACATTGTCATATCCATGCCTCCCTCGTAGAATCGTGAGAGAAAAAGATAATTTATGTCATCAAACGAAGATATGCAGTTATCAGGTAAACTGTGATTCTAATCGTAGACTATGCCGGCCAAGCATCCCACGAATAATATAGTAAGGAGAGCATCTTCTTTCTGCAGATGAGCCATCATCATATTAAAATAATTAATATATTGGCTCGGTGATGTCCTGCCTTCAAACAAGACTATCGATTGGGGCTTGTATTTAGGAGGAAATGGAACATTATCCCAATGAGGAGGATAATGCTGTTTTACCCCCAGCTTGCGGAGTTAGTCTTTGTTCTTTAAAACATCGACCTGTGCACGCAACTCTCGGATAGCTTCGAGAGGATCTTCTGGTCGGAGTGCTGTAATTGACTGATAAGATCCTGGTTGAACATGTATTATCACAGATGGAGGTCCACTCCCAATATTGAGAGGATTAAGAGTTTGCGCTACTGACTCTTGGTTTATGACTGCTTCTAGATTTGTGTTATCCTGCAGAGGTATTGTTCTAGGAGTATGCTATGCAAGTATAAATGAAGCCACTTGGACAGGTACTGGTGTAGTAGAATATTAGACTGTTATAATTTGATGCATATTTTGCATCATGGTGTGCATGTTTCTGAAAGCAGATTCTAGTAAGTTGAGATATTGTTCGGTGGCTTCTGGTAGAGAAGTGTCTTGTTCATCACCGACGACGTAAACGCTAACATCCCTGTGTATAACAGAGGGATTGGTATAAAGAGCCGTGTAGTTGGATTCAATACTATCAGTTTCAGAATGGAGGGATTGCTACCCCCAGCCTCGGATTCTGAGGAATAGGGATTCCCGTAAAGAACGAGCTCCCGTCTTCGAGAACGAGTATTTTGGTATACTCCTTCAAAGGAGTCGACAAGTTGGTCAAATCTTCTCTGGCTGGATGTTCTTGAAGAACTTCGTCTTGATTGTCTCCTACAACGAAAAAGATGCGAAGCCATGTATGCTGAAGTAAGGAGCGATTTGTCATCATACTCCTGGTTATCATTTTGTTTTATATGTCGAGGTTTAGGAGACATAGTGTAGGTCAATCGATCAAACACAGACCATTTTGCTGATGTACAACAATATTCAATTACAACTTTATGACAATTGTAATGATGTTCGTTAGGAAACACCATTGCAAGGTCAGAGGGATCTCTTTCCTTACGGTTTTGTAAAATAAGTTCGCATAAGTCATAAGGGGGAAGACAAAATGAGGAGGAGGGCAAACTCTGTCTCTTTATATGAGATACATTAAACTTCCTATGCACCTTTTTAGTTCCCTGCGTGTAAAGTAAGGTGCTGACTTGATCAGCGTACGATCCTTCATCTCTCGCTCTCTTGTTATTCACAGAGGAGGAGAAATTGTTCTGAATATTCTTCACATGTACACACGCATAAACAGCGCATCGTAAGGACATTAGTCCTGTTTGGCGCACATTATATGGCACAAAAAGAGTTGGTGCAGTTTGCCTATGTGTATTTAATTTTGTACTTAGGTCTTGGCTTGGCGCACCAATAACAGGTTCATAACGAGTAGCGCATAACTTACCTTTAATTGAGTATGTGATCCAGATGTTAGGGGGATAATTTATCCCGACTAAACTTTTATTAGCGCCTGTAGAGAGATTGGTTTGGACAACGGTGTCCATGACTTGCTTGCCCCGCATATTACAACAAATATGTGTAGGCTCAGAAGCTTGGGTGTGGATCACCCTTTGCTTGATATTGCACGAGTTGCCCGATTTGTATCTCTTGTTTAACACAAGTGAGTCAGAAGCTTGGGTGTTGATCATCCTTTGCTTGATATTACGTGAGTTGCGCGAATTGTATCCTTTGTTTAACTCTAGGAAGTTGTCCTCCAAATCATTGATCTGAACTTGGTTGACAGAATTGACATGGAAGTTCTCGTCAATAAGAATACTTTTTTCCTTGTTGGCAGCCACTTCGGCATATGCATGATGAGGCTTGGGCACCCACACTTTGAGAGTTCTTCTCGACTTGAGTACGAATGAGGAGTTAACACTACCCCAAGAATAGAGCATTTCTTCATATGATTGTTGGTCGAACTTCATGGCCATGGTCTTCTGCATCGAGCCGACCGATGCAGTGTTGAGTTGGGCTATTACCTTCTCGTCTGAGAAGAAAGTTGTCCCTAACATAGTCGCCATCTTGTTTGCGAAGAAAAGTTTATACAAAAATTTTGTATTCCAAACTATTGAAAAGAAACCAAATTATAAAAAAGATCTTAAACAAGAATCTAAGTACAATTGATTCTAGAGAAGTATAGCAGTAGAGATCTGATCTGTGGATGATCACTTTACTCCTTGGACCACACGACGACGAAAAAATACAGGGAATGATTTGAACAACTTGGAGAGTTTAATAATAAGAAAGCTTTGGAAACAATGACACAACAAGATTCTATTTCTCTCATTTTGTTCTTGATCCCTCTCTGTATATGTCCTCCTCCTCCTCCTCTAATGGATGTACCGATCCTGTATTTATCGAGTTTATGAGCGGTTATGAGAGCCCACACGCACTTTGGATAGTCTTCGCTATTTTTCCATTATGCACGCACTTTTGGTGGACTAACACCCCACATTCTTAATGAGTGGGTGCACAACTCACTGCATGCTTGACACATAGCTTCCTATACGAGGAAAACATAGGTCGTGGGGGACATTTATTTTTATACTTTTTACGAGAAGCATGGCATGTAAGACACGCACTCATAATTGCTCACTGTCAGTTAGGATATTATGCGCACTTTAGAAGTGGTTTGGAGATTGGCGCACTTTTGGAAAGATTGGCTACACAAGCGCTCTTTTAAAGAAGTAGCCGTGATGGCGCACTTTTGATAAAATTGGCCGTGATGGCACATTTTGTAGAAGTTGGCACAACGGGGCTTTTTTGAAAAATTGGCACATCGGCACACTTTTGATGAAGATGGCACAATGACGCACTTTTAAAGAAGTTAGCGCAGCGGTGCACTTTTGAAGAAATTGGTTCAACGATTCACTTTTGATGAAGTTGGCACAACGTCGCACTTTTGAAAAAAATTGGCACAATGACGCACTTTTGAAGAAATTGGCATAGCGGCGTACTATTGATGAAGTTGGCACAACGACGCACTTTTGAAGAAATTGGCTTAACGGCTGGGTCGCTAAATGACAACCTGGGTCTGTGTACCGTAGCCCAGCTGTAATGATGACTTCTGTCTCTTCGATTTCTATTCCAGCCTGTCACGCCCCAGTCCCAAAATACGTAGGACTAGGAACACGTAAGCATGACAGCCGTATGTATATGGCAACTCCAATATATGGATACCATAATACACACGTATGGTATATATATTGTCACAAGTCACAGATATACTAATCTTATCCACACAACAAGTCATAGAAAAAAAAACTAGACTAGAATAATGAGTCTGGATAATCCAAAATAATAGTCGGGTGGAGACAAATCCACTACCAATGACTATATCAATACTAAAATAAGGGAGAAGGGTAAATCTCCAATATAAATAAGATGATGATATAAGGGTATCAGTGAAGCGATCCATCGCTAGAGATAATCCAAGATGCTCAGAAGGTAAGACCTCCTCGAAAGAGATAAGTAGTAAGTCCTGATCCGTGCTCCTACGAATAGTCATGAACATCTACACCTGGAAAGGGACCAGGTCCTCAGAAGGACGTAACAAGATACATAGAAGCATGCCAATTTGAATACAGTAAACATGCATAATGTTTAAAAATATATAAGTACACTGTACAAGACAATCTATATGAATGCAAATGAGGATAACTTTTTGACGTATGGGCAATGGTAGGCTACTCGATCTAAGCCTCACAACTCACACACCCGTCAGGGGACATCAAAAATCGTCATACCTCGGGGGTAGCGACCAGCGCGACTCTACAGAAATCGACATACCTCGGGGGTAGCGACCAGCGCGACATACGCCCGTAGTGCGAACTATATACTATGGTTTACCAGAGTGGTTATAGCCCATACGCCTAATGATTCTCCTCTCATGATACTAAGTGTCAAGTGTGTGTCAACATACATATCATAGATAGTAATGACTGAAAGAAAACACACATGCAATGCATATACAGAAATGAAATGAATATACAGAAATATAAATAGCATGCAAAGTACTGTAAGCAATTTAGCAAGGTATCTTACCTGGTCTGAAAAATAATGAAGTCCCAACTCAAGGCGTCGTCCGATCTACCCGTCACATAAATTAAACAAGTTAGGTTACAAAAGTGGGTGAATAGGTTCCTCCATTTTAATCTATTTTAATTTTGAATAAAATAACCTAAAATAGTATTTTAATCTTATTATAATCTGATTTTATTACTAACCCTAATTTTGGTCCAAAAAAAATTAACTTTATGGATTTGTGATCCGTGACACGCAAATCGAGGCAATCCGTTGACCAAAAAGTCAACCGACTCAAATCCTGGATTTGTGTATAAAATCCTATATATTTTTAGCTCTACATGAATGCCAGAATCGACAGTTTTATAAAATCACAAGTCTGTAAAGAGTTATGGCCACAAGGGCGAATAGATGATAGTTCTAAAAAAAAAACTAACCTTGATATAGTTCTAAAAAAACTGGAACGCGTTTGGAGTCCGGAGCTAGGAGATATCATCTTTTTAAGTCGTCATAACTACTAGAAAATAAGGCTGAATTTATGACGAATTTTGACTATTTTTGGACGAAAAAGAGGGGAATTTGGGAAAGAAAAATATGAAGGAAGAGGTATTTATAATGGTGGACACTACTTAATTGAATACGACTAGGATTGGCTAATTTGGATATGATTATGATCAGTTTAAATAATGATAGGATATGCATGAAGTTGCTTTCCTAGTAGGCTCAGGATTTAAATTAATTTAAAATAGAGTTTGAGTTTATCTCAATAATTTATAATCTTAAATAAAATTAAGATAATTCAAATAATTTATATATAATCTTATTAATATCTATTAACACTAAATTATCATCTATCTAATATTAAGAATATATATATCCAAATAAATCCTAAATAATTTCAAAAATCTAAATCAATTTCTTAAAATTCTAAATAAATTACAGGAAAATATAATTAAATATTTTAACCTAAAGTAAATATTTGATAGAAATAATATGCAAGTATGGACTCATAATAAATCATGGAATTCCTAGAAATTTAGGTTTCCTATGTTTTAATTACCTAAAAATTCTAGAAAAATCTTCAAAAATCTAAAATAGCCTAAAAATGATTCTAAATAAATATTTACATAAGTAAATATACTAAGAAATTTATTTTCTAATTAACTATAAGAATACTCTAAATAATTTAATATTTAAAATAATCTATAATAAATATAATAATATAAAATACACATAAAATACCTCTTTTGGGTGAGGGGGTTTACAATCTACCCAACTTAAAAAAAATTTGTCCTCGAAATTAACACTAACCAATATTCGTAATAAATCATTATAGCTATTACACTTTATTGTTATCTAGAAGTTCTTCCTAAAAGTTATGGTCTACCGTTCTAACACTTCCTTATTTATTATCCATACACTATTCTATCATCCTCTAACTCGTCTATACTACCCAACTTACAAAAGTTCCACTAGTAGTCAAAGTCTCTTGTGGCTATTGTCTAGGTTGTAAGACAAATTTATTTATTGGGTCGAGAATCTTGGGATACCTGTCTGGAATCTCATAACCATAATTTTTCTTTGTAACCGTCAAGTATCGTAGTCTAATACTGCCATGCCACCTGACCAGTATGTCTGCAAATACTTCGACTACTCTACTATAACGGTCTAGCTGCAGTTGTCGCTACTTTGCCAGCCAATTATCATAGTTGTCAGTTTGTAACAAGTGCCTTCAACTCTTTCCTAAGCTTAGTCTAGGTTTTTAGGACAACAATTATGGTCTTGACTAACTTTATAAAACTATTAGAAGTAAGTACTAATTCAACTAATCCAACTTATTCCTATTAGACTAAGGGATGCTATACATGGTTTTATTTTAAAATAATAAAAGGATACATATATTGCTATAGTGCATATACATAAGGGTTATCATTATGTACTCATCTTTTAGTTATTAATCATTTACTAAACCATTTATGTTTTAACTAACCAAATAAGGGTGGGGTTGAAGTAATTCAAATAATTCATAATGGCACGAAAGGATACGACTATGATAGGAAGAGTTAAGCACGAGATAAGGAATGTATATAGAAGAGAAGATGAGCCACCCAAGGGGGCAAGATGGTGATAGATAGAGAATACTACTACTGCTACGCGTGTCATCCATTAGCTTTGTGGATATGCCATCTAGTTAGGATATCAACATATCCTCATAACTGCTAAACTACCTTATATATAATTTTACGTCTACTATGCACCTAAGATCCCGTGTCAGGGTCTTGAGTATGAAATGACAAATATAACTAAGGTCTTACCTGTATCTACGACTTCCTGTGCCTGCGCTCTCTTGTTTGTCATCCTGAGTGCTTGGCCTATGGGGTATATCTAGTACTATCCGTGTATCAAACTTATACTAAGCACGAACGTTCGTCTTTCTGAAATAGGGGAAGACGAAAAACAACAATAAAGAGTTCAAGGAGGAGGTGATATAATACAAGTACGGGATTCAAAGGGATTAGAGAATTTGAAAGGGAGTTGCCAAGGCAGTTGTGGATTAAAATCTTATTTTGGTAAATTCCTATTTATATGTTCACATCAGAACAGTTGTGTACCTGAGATGATATGCTCTGACCAGTCTAGAGGGCAAGTATATTCGTCTAACAAGTTGAGTCAACTATATCTCAATCCACATAAAGTAGTGATACAAAGATCGAACCAAGCACACTACGGTTGATCAGACCATAATGCACTAATTCTGATTTAGACAATGTATTAGTGTGGGCCCCCAATAATACATGTGTCATGAACAAGCTTAATAAAAGAATAAGCTTGCAAAACTAGGCTATAATAGCAGCATAAGTCGAGGTAGTAAAAATATAAGTACGCTTGATTATGATGGAGGAAGGTACAGAATAATTTAAGTTCACCAAGAAGATCGGTGTTGTGCCTCTATAGTTGCCATACTAATTTTTTTGTCTAAGTCTCTAGTCGACCAAATGGGGGTATGGGCCTCTAAAGTCTACAGTCTGGATAAACACTATCATCTTATGCAAGTCTATAGTTTATGTCATTCAATTATACTACATTAATGGGTCAAAAGGACTATGTGTTACTAGGTTATGAGGTATACTATCCAACTTACAAAAATTTAACTATTAGTATTATTGAATACTAGAGTGTATCCTACTACAAGTCATCTTCCTAACCCCTATCAAGCACGAGAGAAGATTAACGTTGAGAAGAGATCAAGCAAGATGCAATGCTAGCTATCAAATAAGAATGCGAGATAAAGTCAAGGGAGGTGATTTAAATAAGTGGATGAGATCCTATATTTTAGTCCTATGCGCAGGCTTGCTCGGTACAATAACGTAATCGAGATAATATGCTCTCGACCTGCATGGGCCACCACAAAAATATGTCACGCCCCAGTCCCAAAATACGTAGGACTAGGAACACGTAAGCATGTCAGCCGTATGTATATGGAAACTCCAATATATGGATACCATAATACACACGTACGCTGTAATATGAATATAAACTCACATGTGGTATATATAGTGTCACAAGTCACAGATATACTAATCTCATCCACATAACAAGTCATAAAAAAGAAATAACTAGACTAGAATAATGAGTCTGGATAATCCAAAATAATAGTCGGGTGGAGACAAATCCACTACCAATGACTATATCAATACTAAAATGAGGAAGAAGGATAAATCTCCAATATAAATAAGATAATGATATAAGGGTATCAGCGAAGCGATCCATCGCTAGAGATAATCCAAGATGCTCAGAAGGTAAGACCTCATCGGAAGAGATAAGTAGTAAGTCCTGATCCATGCTCCTGAGAATAGTCATGAACATCTACACCTGGAAAGGGACCAGGTCCTCAGAAGGACGTAACAAGATACATAGAAGCATGCCAATTTGAATATAGTAAACATGCATAATGTTTGAAAATATATAAGTACGCTATACAAGACAATCTATATAATTACAAATGAGGACAACTTTTCGACGTATGGGTAAGGGTAGGCTACTCGATCTAAGCCTCACAACTCACACACCCGTCAGGGGGACATCAAAAATTGTCATACCTCGGGGGTAGCGACCAGCGCGACTCTACAGAAATTGACATACCTCGGGGGTAGCGACCAGCGCGACACACGCCCGTAGTGCGAGCTATATACTACGGTTTACCAGAGTGGTTATAGCCCATACGCCTAATGATTGTCCTCTCATGATACTAAGTGTCAAGTATGTGTCAATATACATATCATTGATAGTAATGACTGAAAGAAAATACACATGCATGCATATACAGAAATAAAATGAATATACAGAAATATAAATAGCATACAAAGTACTGTAAGTAATTTGGCAAGGTATCTTGTCTGGTCTGAAAAATAATGAAGTCCCAACTCAAGGCGTCGTCCGATCTACCCGTCACATAAATTAAACAAGTTAGGTTACAAAAGTGGGTGAATAGGTTCCTCCATTTTAATCTATTTTAATTCTGAATAAAATAACCTAAAATAGTATTTTAATCTAATTTTATTACTAAACCCTAATTTTGGTCCAAAGAAAATTAACTTTACGGATTTGTGATCCGTGACACGCAAATCGAGACAATCCGTTGACCAAAAAGTCAACCAACTGAAATCCTGAATTTGTGTGTAAAATCCTATATATTTTTAGCGCTACATGAACGCCAGAATCGACGGTTTTATAAAATCACAAGTCGATAAAGAGTTATGGCCACAAGGGCGAATAGATGATAGTTCTAAAAAAAAACTAACCTTGATATAGTTCTAAAAAAAAACTGGAGCACGTTTGGAGTCCGGAGCTAGGAGATATCGTCTTTTTAAGTCGTCATAACTACTAGAAAATGAGGCTGAATTTATGACGAATTTCGACTATTTTGGACAAAAAAGAGGGGAATTTGGGAAAAAAAAATATGAAGGAAGAGGTATTTATAATGGTGGACACTACTTAATTGAATACGACTAGGATTGGATAATTTGGATATGATTAGGATCAGTTTAAATAATGATAGAATATGCATGAAGTTGCTTTCCTAGTAGGCTCAGAATTTAAATTAATTTAAAATAGAGTTTGAGTTTATCTCAATAATTTATAATCTTAAATAAAATTAAAGATAATTCAAATAATTTATATATAATCTTATTAATATCTATTAACACTAAATTATCATCTATCTAATATTAAGACTATATATATCCAAATAAATCCTAAATAATTTCAAAAATCTAAATCAATTTCTTAAAATTCTAAATAAATTACAGAAAAATATAATTAAATATTTTAACCTAAAATAAATATTTGATAGAAATAATATGCAAGTATGGACTCATAGTAAATCATAAAAGTCCTAGAAATTTAAGTTCCCTATGTTTTAATTACCTAAAAATTCTAGAAAAATCTCCAAAAATCTAAAATAGCCTAAAAATGATTCTAAATAAATATTTACATAAGTAAATATACTAAGAAATTTATTTTCTAATTAACTAAGAGAATACTCTAAAGTAATTCAATGTTTAAAATAATCTACAATAAATATAATAATATAAAATACACACAAAATACCTCCTTTGGGTGATGAGGTTTACATAGCCTGTCAGATTCATCGTATTTAATGCTCGAGAAAAAAAGCAGACATGCAAATTATACGCCTGTCTGCATTGATGAAAGCAGCTTGAAAGTGCGTCACTTTTCTGTTCTCTGAATAGTGTGCCACCCTTTAAAAAGAAAGAAATGGCGCCATCCTCTAAATAGAGAGAAAGTGCGTCGTTCTTCCTCTGTTAAGTTTATTTGTAGAAAACTGCACTATCTTCAAGAGGCGCATTTTTTTATGCTACAGTCATGATTAACTTTGTCCAGATATAGCTGTGATATACCACATATACGCACGACAAAGCTATCTATGCGTCAGGCTCCCCATGCGACAAGCTCTCCATGAGTCAAGCTCCCTATGTGTCGTGGTCCTTATGCGTCTAAAATGACCGTAGGACCCGATCTCCTTGAGGCTCATCCCCTATGCGGTTCAGTCTCTATGCAGCCCTGTGTGACTAAATCTTTCTGTTACAATATAAGATATTCTCTACAACCAAGCACATTCCAAGTGTCAAGCTAACTGAGTCACGCATACAAGACGAGAATAAACCAGATGTCACTCCCCATTTCTGATATACGTATTTGGAATATATTTTTATTTAAGCATGTGCATGAAGACTATATCCATTCTTTGGTTTAACCTGATTCATGGTTTATTTTGTGGGTTAGTTCAACTCATTGGAGTCTTTGGTTCAACCCTCAAACCCTATCATATATAAACCAATATTTTATTCTCTCTCTTCACTTCTTTATTTCTTTCTCTTTCTTTAGCATTCTCTCCCTATTTTATAGGCAAGTACACATTGCATCTGAAATGGAGAAACCCTCCATATTATTGTTCCATTATATTTATTATGTATTTCTAAGAACTTTTAGTTCTTGAATTTTTTTTTGATGGATGGATTAGTGTAGATCTATATTTCTAACTTAGGTTTTATTGGATTTTATGAGTTTTTCTTAGTTTTGATCTATTAAACTTATGTTTTTGAAAACCAGTTTTTGCTACATGTTAGATCTTTCGATTTAGAGTATTTTGGCTTTTGGTTCACCTGATTTGGACTTAAAATAAGATTTTTATGAAGAAAATAAAATATTAGTTTTTAGGAGTTTTTGCCATGGCCGAACCTGTTGTTGGAGAAGACGAAGTCTTCATGCGGCCAGCGAGCTATGCGGATAAGAGTGTTATGCGGCTCGAGAGCGTTATGCGGCTAAACTCTTTTCCCATACGGACATCATACGTCTATCTTGTTGGACGCATGACTGCTGATCTACACAAGTATCCTTGAATACTTTGTGCATTTACTCGCTGAACGAATGAGAAATTTGCTAAGTCCAAAAGACACTCCATACGGCATCAAACTCCAAGCGGCATGACTCTTTGCGATATTGACTTATGCGACAAGCAGAGCATGTAGCCACTTTCACTTGGACGCATGACTCTGAGCTTTGGCGCATCCATGGGGCGTCTTTCTATATTTTTGTCTTTTTTTTCTGACACACTTTATGTCATATCACACTTTATGTCATATAACGAGCACTTTATTTATTTTTGATCATTTTATCACTTATCCCGAGAAGTAGACCTTAGCCCTGACTCCATGCGGCATGACTCCATGCGGCATGACTCCATGCGGCATAACTCCATGCGATATGATCTCTTGCGGCCAGGATTGTCATGCAGCTTGACTTCTCATGCGACCAGGATTGTCAAGCGGCCTGACTTCTCATATGGCTAGGAGTGTTATGCGGCCTAGAAATCCAAGCGGCCCTGCTTGTTTGATCGAATATTTTCTTGATTCATGTGACCCAATGTATAATTGGTAATTGGACTCGAATACTGTATCCGTGCTGATACTACTATTACCTGATAATTATTTATATTTTTATATGTGCCGAGGTACGACACATCGTGTCACGTGTTAAGTGATTATATTTGGGTTGTGCATCGAGAATGCCTCCAAATTCCTAAACGAGTGATATTATAAATATGAATACTGTTTCCCCTGCACGGGCATAATAAGAGAGTCAAACTACCAAAGCGTGACTAGGATTGTTGATTGTATGAATGTTGCATACACGCTCGGGTGAATCCAGATTTGACTTCCATGGATTCGTATCTAGCGTGCCCGTACCTTGTACGACATCTTAAGAGAAATCCTCATGTGACCACGTATTGATATTTCAAATACAACCTAGGGCTAATTAGGTAACAAAAAGTGGTTGTAACATTGGAGGGAACGGTATCACGAGGTCATAGCAACAAACCTTCCCATAGAGATTCATTCAAAGTGCGTTATGGGCTGGCCATCACAGATACTGTATATCATCTGCCTTAGTGGAGTGTAGTATCTGACTTATTATTATGCCGAGCCACTATTTCAATATAGGAATATTGGAACCGCTAATACGTATTTTTAGCGCAGTGGCCCTATGGGGGACTGGTGCATCATGCAAGTGCTTGTTTTATTATATTGGTTCAGTTAGCTTATGTTCGGCACTGGTGTGATATGAGGATACTTATTATGCATTATTCTGAGATAACCTCAGACTCCATAAAATAGCAAGCCATACAAATTATTGACCTATATAAAAAATTGAATTGTTTGTGATTGTATTATTTTAGCTAGTAGCCTAAGGAAAGGGACTATCATAGTGTGAGGGTTCAAACCTTATCCTTGTTTGGTTGTAGGGTTGAACCTTAGCGTTAGGATATGCCATAGACCTAAGTTATGACATTGAACCTATGTAATATAATATTATTTCCTTGGGTTTTATTTCTCCATTTCGTGCTTTCTTTGTGGTACTTGCTATTTGGGGTCTAACCCCACTGGTTTTGCATGGCCAGGTCTCAAGCCAGCACCTGAGGATCCATCGTTCTTTCCCCCAACTCATGGCGCGCACCAGGAATATGGTCGCAGGGGATAGCGACTGGGTTTTTCTTCTTCTTTCCTGCTCGTCTTGCATATTTACTTCTTTTGGGCGTTTAGCCACCGACAACTGTTAGCCGGCTCGTCTGGACATTAGTTTTCTTACATGATTATATTAATTCATACTGCAGCTGAATTATTATCATATACTATTGCTACTTTTCTATTTTGAGAAAGCATTTGGGATGTCTTATTGATTATTATATATGCTCTATGCTATCTATTTCTTGTTTGAATGATTGAGCCATAGAAGTTCTTAACCATAGGAGACTTGATTGTATCATGCACCCCTTTGTCTTATACAGCCTGATCGTCGTACGATGTATAGTACCTTGTACGGGGAAGCTGGCCATGTCCGTCTCCGTATTCCGGTACTGGGGCGTGACAAAGTTTTAGTGGTGGACCATGCAGGTCTGTGCTTCAGACTTGTAGGGTGTCATGGTCATAGGAGTCTCAATCAAACATGATCCTTCTTGAAACTCTAAATTCGTACTCTTCAATACTCAGCTTAGATTTTTCCAGATTGGTTGCTTCCTTGTTCCTTCTCATCTGTGCTTCTTGGTTCTTGTGCTCTTTTTTAGGGCTTCTCCTTCCCTCGATGTTGTAACAATATGAGAGGCAATATTTCCTGTGGAACAAGATCCTGTGGAACCTAGGCCAAGGATCCGAGTTGAATCCACGATGAATGGGACCGAGCAGCAGGCTCCAGGTGTTCCCGTACCTCCCACAATTTTGGCAGCACTGGATACCCCGACCTTGCTAGAGATTATTCGTGGATTATTGGCTGCACAACAATACTAGATGGTAGTGCAACAAAAACAACAACAACAACAACATCGACAATAATAGCTCCAGCAGCAGGAACAAAATATCCTGTTGAACCAAGGGTTACAAACGACCCTAGAACGAGGTGAGAGAACAGACTCTGGGACATCTGTTAGATTTTGTAGACTGAACCCCAGATACTTCGATGGCACAGAGGATGCAATCACGGCAGATGATTGGCTCCAATATATTAAGACCATTCTGACATTGACTAAAGTTTTGGCCGAGGAACAAGTTGACTTGGTTCACCTACAACTCTAAGATCTGGCAAGAGATTGCTAGGCTACGATGAAGGTAGGACTGAGGCATCCTAATTCATGAAAGGATTTCTGAACCGGTTCAGGGCGAAGTACTTTGGGATTATGGCTCAGTATGAGTTACAACAGAGGTTTATTAACCTCAAGCAAGCTGGAAGGACGGTAGATGGTTATGCGGCAGAGTTTTGCTGACTAAGCAAATTGCTCCAACCATGGTGGCAACGGAGGTAGAGAGAGCAATGAGGTTCCAGTTGGGACTTTACTTGGAGATCTTGCACAAGGTAGAGGTACACGACTACCAGATCTTCAGGCAATATTTATAGCAGCCAAGCGGGTCGAGCTTACTTCTCAAAGGATGGCATCAAGAAGAGTAGATCAGAAGTGGCCTCATAGATAGAATAATAAGGGAGGACTAGTACACTGAATGTCAGCACCATCACCTGGCATTCGTATACATGATTTAGCATCATGGAGGACGGCAGTTCCAATAGTGATAGTACCAACTCGGCAACAGTAGCCGGTGCAGCAGCAGCATCAACAACAACGACGGGGAGCGTTAATAGGTTGTACCTACTGTAGCAAAGGTGGTCATACCCAGAATATTTGTCGGACAGCTTATAAACTATGTTTAAGATATGGGAGCCCTGATCACAAGATTACCACATGCTCATTGATGCAGAGGCCAGAAGAGCCAGTATAACAGTTTCTTGCATTACCAGCTCCAAAGGAAGTGCAGCAAGTAGGACTAGCAGTAGCAGCACGGCCTCTGGCTCAGCTTCCATTGCCGATGCAGGCCCAACTTTATAGGCAGCAATAACATAATTTGCAATGACAGCAACCCCGACAACAAGGAAGATAGCAGAAAGATGCTCGATAAGGCCAAGGATATGCACTAACCTTGTCTTTAGAGGAAGCATCAGGCAACATAGTGGCAGGTAACATTTTTGTTACAAAATTTTCTACAAAATCTTTATTTGATTCTGGAGCTTCGCACTCATTTATGTCTGCACAATATACGACACATATTGGATTAAAGTTTGAGACATTGCCAGCAAGGCTGAATATACTCACTAGCAATACGATCATAAAAGTTAGTAGGGTGTGCCTAGCAATCGTAGTATGTTGGCATCTATTACCTGCAAAGTTGATCGAGTTTCCTATGGGTAACTTTGACATTATCCTAGGCATGGACTGGTTGAGAGACAGTCATGCAACGATAGATTGTTATGAGGGTTGAGTATTGTTTAGAATTTCTGGTCTAGAAGAGTTTATCCTTAGCAGAATAACAAAAGACCACCACAAGGGAGGAGTCACAACAATAGCAAAAGAAGCAAACCCGCTGCCCAAGATAGTTGAAGAATTCATGGACATCTTTTCTAATGATCTTGTATTATAGGCATCACCGTGGGGAGCACCAACGGTATTGGTAAAAAAGAAGGATGTATCGACGCAGTTGTATATGGATTATAGGTGACTTAATGCAGTGACCGTAAAGAACAAGTCCCTATTACCATGGATTGATGATTTGTTTGACCAATTAAGTGGAGCAAGAGTATTATCCAAGATAGATTTACGATCAGGATATCATCAGGTGCGAATCCGGGAGCAGGATATACCAAAGACAACATTTAGGTCATGATATAGGCATTATGAATTCTTAGTTATGCCATTCAGACTGACTAATGCTCCAGCGGTATTCATGGACTTGATGAACCATATTTTTATGTCTTACTTAGACCAATTTGTGGTTGTATTCATCACTAACATCCTGGTATATTCTCGTAATGAGAAGGAGCATGAAGAACATCTCAGGATGTGCTACAAATTTTGAGGGAGCACCAGTTATATAAAAAGCTTAGTAAGTGTGAGTTTTGGCTGGATCGTATATCCTTTCTTGGATATATTATTTCTGGAGCAGGAGTGTCAGTTGATCCCAAGAAGGTAGAGGCAGTAGAGAACTGGCCAATCCCAAAGATGGTAGTGGAAGTGCATAGTTTCCTGGGCTTGACATGATACTACAGAAGATTTGTGTTAGATTTTGCTAAGATCTCGGCACCTTTGACTCGGTTGACGCTCAAGGAGGTTAGATTTGTGTGGTCAGTGGAATGTCAGATAGCCTTTGAAGAGTTGAAGAAGAAGTTAATTTATGCCCCAATCCTTACTCTTCTAGCATACTCCAGAGGATTCACATTGTACTGTGATGTACCTGAAAAAGGACTTGGATGTATTTTAATGCAACAAGGGAGAGTGATAGCATATGCTTCTCGGCAGCTCAGAGATCACGAGAAGAACTATCCAACTCACAATTTGGAGTTAACAGCAGTAGTGTTTTCACTTAAGCTATGGAGGCACTACTTATATGGTGATCGAGTAGAAATATTCACGGATCATAAGATTCTGAAGTATGTGTTCATACATAAGAACCTGAACATGAGGCATAGAAGGTGGTTAGAGTTGTTGAATGATTATGACGTAGAACTTCAGTACCATCTAGGCAAGGCTAATGTAGTAGGTGATGCACTTAGCAGAAGAGGTGGACCATTTATGTTGACTACTCAAAAGCACATTCTAGAAGACTTAAGAGAGATGGGTATCGAGATAATACTTCCACAGAGTACAGGTGTTCAGGCTAGCCTACAAATTCAGTCAACTTTGATAGATAGAATCAAGCTAGCTTAGGCAGAAGCCCCAAAGATTCAAAATCTCTGAGAAGAATGTGAGTCAGGTCTTCGGAATGAGTTGACAATACATACAGATGGAATGCTAAGGTTTAGGAATCGTCTATGCGTACCGAGCGAAGATATTCAACAAGAAGTTACGAATGAAGCACACAATTTCCAGTATTCTATTCATCCGGGAGGCACAAAAATTTACCAAGATATCAAGAAATACTTTTGGTGGAATAAAATGAAGAGAAAAATAGCACGCTTTGTATCATGATATCTAATATGTCAGCAAATAAAGGTAGAACAACAAAGATCGACATGATTATTATAGCTGCTTCCAATTTTGGAGTGGAAGTGGGAATACATCACGATGGACTTTGTGACTGGTTTACCTAGATCATCAACTGGTCGAGATGCAGTTTGGGTGATAGTAGATTGTCTCACAAAAGTAGCTCACTTTCTTTCTTTTCGAGTAGGATAGTCTACAGAATAATTGGCTGAAATATACATGAGATAAATAGTGAGACAATACGGTATCCCAGTAAGTATCGTGTCAGATCGAGATAGACGGTTCACTTCTCATTTTTAAAAAAGTTTGTACCAGAGCTTAGGCACCAAGTTAAGATTCAACACAGCTTACCACCCTCATACAGACAGGCAATCAGAAAGAACCATCCAGATATTGGAAGATATGTTATGAGCATGTACCTTAGATCTTGGTGTATCTTAGGAGAATCACCTTCACTTGGTGGAATTCTCGTACAATAATAGTTATCCGGCCAGTATTCTGATGGTACCTTTTGAAGCACTGTAAGGCTGGATGTGTAGGTCACCGTTGGCTTGGGACGACATTGGTGAGCGAAAGATGTTAGGCCTTGAAATGATCACACAAACCGTAGAGGTTCTCAAGAAGATTAGAGAGCGACTTTGGGTTGTAAAAGGTAGGCATCGTCATTGGGCAGATCATCATCGTAGACCTTTAGAATTTTGTGTCGATGACCACGTATTTTTGCAGAATTTGCCTACCCATGGAGTCATTAGATTCGGGGTTAACGAGAAGCTTAGTCCCAGATACGTAGGCCTATTTGATATTATCGAGCGGGTAGACAATATTGCTTATCATCTTGCCCTTCTGCCTTTGCTATGTGAGGTACACGATGTATTTTATGTGTCTCAATTATGTAAGTATATTCCGGATCTGAGTCATATCCTCGATCACTCTGAATTAGTCGTTGGTACCGACTTATCTTATAAGGAGGAACCCGTATCCATTCTGGATCAAAGAGAGAAAGTACTTTTGAACTGGACTATTTCTCTTGTCTGAATGGCCTGGGGGCATCACACTCTTGGAGAATCATCGTGGGAGCGCGAGAACGATATTCAATCTCGGTATCCAAACATGTTCGATTCGGGAGGTATATTTTATCTTACGCCTTCATATCTCGAATTCTGTGATCAGGTGAACACTTAGGTGTTATGATGATATTGCTTGCATAAGTAGTTGCTAGTAGGTTTATATCATGCTTGTCCTGACTTCTTTAACTATTGCTTGGATTCTAATTCCGAGGACAATTTTTTTTAAGGTGGATAGATATGTCACTCCCCGTTCCCGATATACGTATTTGGAATGTATTTTTATTTTAGCATGATTGTATATGCATGAAGACTAGACCCATTCTTTGGTTTAACCTGTTTCATGATTTATTTTGTGGGTTGGTTCAACTCATACGAGTCTTTGGTTCAACCCTCAAACCCTAGCATATATAAACCAACATTTTATTCTCTCTCTCTTCACTTCTTCATTTCTTCCTCTTTCTTTAGCTTTCTCTCCCCATTTCATAGGCAAGTACATCTGGCATGATAAATGGAGAAACCCTCCATATTATTGTTCTATTATGTTTATTATGTGTTTCTAATAACTTTTAGTTCTTGGAGTTTTCTGTTTTGATGGATGGATTAGTGTAGATCTATATTTCTAACTTAGGTTTTATTGGGTTTCATAAGTTTTTCTTGGTTTTGATCTAATAAACTTGTGTCTTTGAAAATCAGTTTTTGCTACAAGTTAGATCTTTCGATTTAGAGCATTTTGGCTTTTGGTTCACATGATTTGGACTTAAAATGGAATTTTTATGAAGAAAAGAAGATTTTAATTTTTAGGAGTTTTTGCCATGGCCGAACCTGCTGTTGGAGAAGATGAAGTCTTCATGCGGCCAGCGAGCTATGAGGCTGAGAGTGTTATGTGGCTCGAGAGGGTTATGCGGCTAAACTCTTGTCGCATACGGATAATATGCGTCCATCTTGTTGGACGCATGACTGCTGATCTACCCAAGTGTCCTTGAACACTTTGTACATTCACTCGCTGAACGAATAAGAAATTTGCTATGTCCAAAAGATACTCCATGCGGAATTAAACTTCATACGGAATCGAACTTCATACGGCATGACTCTATGCGACATTGACTTATGCTGCAAGCAGATCATGCGGCCACCTTCCCTTGGACGCATGACTCTGAGCTTTGGCGCATCCTTGGCGCATCTTTTTATGGTTTTATCTTTTCTTCCTGACACACTTTATGTCACATCACTGGCACTTTATTTATTTTTCATTGTTTTATCACTTATCTCGAGGAGTAGACCTTAGCCCTGACTCCATGCGGCATGACTCCATGCGGCGTGACTCCATGCGGCATGACTCGTGCGACATGATCTCATGCAGCCAGGATTGTCATGCGACTTGACTTCTCATGCGTCCAAGATTGTCATGCGTCCTGACTTTTCATGCGGCCAGGATTGTTATGCGGCCTAGAAACCCAAGCGGCTCTGCTTGTTTAATCGAATATTTTCTTGATTTATGTGACCCAATGTATAATTGGTAATTGGGCTTGAATACCATATCCGTGCTGATACTACTATTGCCTAATAATTATTCATGTATTCATGTGCGCCGAGGTACGATATATCGTGTCACGTGTTAAGTTATTATATTTGGATTGTGCATCGAGAATGCCTCCAAATTCTTGAACGCATGATATTATAAATATAAATACTATTTTCCCAGCACAGGCATAATAAGAGTGTCAAACTACCAAAGCATGGCTAGAATTTTTTATTGTATGAATGCTGCATACACGCTCGGGTGAATCCGGATTTGACTTCTATGGATTCGTATCTAGCATGCCTATACCTTGTACGATATCTTGAGAAAAATTCTCATGTGACCACGCCTTTATATTTCAAATACAACCCAGGGCTAATTAGGTAATAAAAAGTGGTAGTAACATTGGAGGGAACGGTATCCCGATATCATGCCAACGAAACTTCCCATAGAGATTCATTCGAAGTGCGTTGTGAGATGGCCACCATAGATACTGTATATCATTTGCCTTAGTGGAGTACAGTATATGACTTATTATTATGCCGAGCCTCTGTTTCAATAAAGGAACACTGGAATCGCTAATACCGTATTTTTAGCGCAGTGGCCCTACGGGGGACTGGTGCATCTTGCAAGTGGTTATTTTATATATTGGTTCGGTTAGCTCATGTTCGGCACTGGCGTGATATGAGGATACTTATTATGCATTATTCTGAGATAACCTCAGACTCCACAAAATAGCAAGCCGTACAAATGATTGACCGATATAAGAAATGTAATTATTTATGATTATATTATTTCAGCTAGTAGCCTAGGGAAAGGGACTATCATAGTGTGAGGGTTTAACCCTTGTCCTTGTTTGGTTGTAGGGTTGAGCCTTAGTGCTAGGATATGCCATAGACCTAAGTTACGACACTGAACCTATGTAATATTATATTATTTCCTTGGGTTTTGTTTCTCTATTTCGTACTTTCTTTGTGGTACTTGCTATTTGGGGTCTAACCCCACTGGTTTTGCGTGGCCAGGTCTTGAGCCAGCATCTGATGATCCAACGTTCTTTCCCCCAACTCATGGCTCGCACCAGGAATATGGTCGCAGGGGATAGCGAGTGGATTTTTCTTCTTCCCTGCTCGTCTTGCACATTTACTTCTTTTGGGCGTTTTGCCACCGGCACCTGTTAGCCAGCTCGTCTGGACATTAGTTTTCTTACATGATTGTATTAATTCAGACTGCAGCTGAATCACTGTCATGTACTATTGCTACTTTTCCAGCTTCTTATTTTTGCACAGTTAGACTCCAGAACATTTTGAGAAAGTATTTGGGATGCCTTATTGCTTATCATATATGCTCTATGATTACTGTTTCTTGTTTAAATGATTGAGAAATTGAAGTTCTTGACCATAGGATACTTGATTGTAGCATGCACCACCTTGTCTTATACAGCCGTGATCATCGTACGACATATAGTACCTTGTACGGGGTACCTGGCTATATTCGTCTCCGTATTCCGGTACTGGGGCGTGACACCAGATCTTCAGCAATAGCAGATCCCAAAAAGATGCCACGTGGTGGGTTGGCCTTGGCATGCGTTCACGGTTATAACTGTTCAGTTAAGAATGAACACGTGGTAGACTCAGAATCTATGCGCGCATAGCATATGCGCGCGCATAGCCCATCAACATGATGATTATAAATAGTATGGTTGCGTACCCACAAGAGATACGTACGCAAACATGAGAGAGAAATATGAAGAAAGCATTTTCATGCTCTCGTCGTACTATCAACGGAGTAAATGAGTCAGCTGCAATACTCGATCTCCCTTGTCATACTTCCCAGAATAAAAAAATATTGTACTTAGATTTTCTATTTAGAATTTTTTTTGTACTTCTTTCGTTTGTTATAAAACAAAGTTCGTTCAACTTTAATCAATGGCAAACAAGGTGGAGACTCTGCTGGGGGCATCTTTTTCCACTAATGAAAAGATAGTGACAAAGTCCGACACGACGAAGATGGGGTCTACCCAGAAGATGCTAGTCGTACGCTTCGACCAGGAAGCCTTCAAGGAAATGCTTTTCGAGGGTAGCATGTCATGCCCCAATCTTCCGAAAGCTCAATAGTCCCTGCTGAACGTGAATCACCACGTTGCAGCTCTCCCACAAGACAATCGTTCTCTTCGGGACGTGATACCGTACGAGCCTAGAGTTGCGCTCGTACAAGGCAATGTTGTCAAACACCAAAGTTATCATTGAAACGACCAAGTTGCAACGAAAGTCAAGTATTGTGTACCAAGCACACATCAGAGTAATACGCAGCGAAGCTCTCGATAGGGTCCAAATAAAATGCCACAAAGGCAATGCCATGAAGGCGATATAATACTCTTGCTCTTTTTCTCTAGCCCACAAAGGTACTTATAGTTCATACATCATGTCTCGTATATCCAAGCAGTGCCACTACGCCTGCGTACCTGAAATATTGCCCACAAACGTGGGTCAGTACACAGCCGTACTGGTGAGCGGGGTAACCCACTCGTCTAAGCCGACACTAAGTAAATAGTGAATGCAAACAGTTATATGGTGATCTTTCTAGTTGAATCCTAGATTCATTTCATGGCATAGGGATGATATGTTAAGGAAAGCTGTAAAGCAGTTTAAGCATGCAATCATTCAACTCAATCCAATAGACAAGCAATAAATAACCAACTCGAGGGATTCTAGCATGTAACCTGTCCTACTCAAGCCATCGCAACACGATAACATAAAGAACCATTAACCAAGCCTCAATATCCTTCCTCAACCAAAACTTACAATCCAATCTCAAAGTGCACACTCTTGCCGAGGCAAGGTGGCCGCGCCTACACGAAGCACAAACCAACCAAAGTAAAGCAAACCAACTCTTATCTATATGAAGTCACTGGCCAAGCCATAAAGGACGTTGATCGGACTGATCAACAGGCAGTCCTACCCGATACCAGCAATGGGCAGCTACTCCCTTCTGGTTCATATCGAACTACCGGCACCGCGCCCAAGATGCGGGTACCCTTTGTCTCCTCCATGGCCGAACGGTCCCGGTGCCCCGGAGTCCATCCCGTTCGAGGAAACGAAACCCTGTGTACACAGGTTGTCCGTGACATGCAGACACCAAGTAGGTATGACGAGAGGATCAAATATTCTCGCTCCACCAAGCGATCCTCGACTCGTTCAACCAAATATCCAACCAAAATATCCATAACCAAAGAATCCATAACCATTCTTCCAACATATAGCCCAAGGCACCAAATATCAAGTTATGCCCATAGGCACAATATCGCTTCTCAACACAGTGTTTCAAATGGGTGCAATATTCTATGCTCAGAATAATCCTATGGCACAATGCCACAACAGTGGCACAATTCCCCAACAGTGGCACAATGCCCTCGCCGATGCAGTTGTCCGGTTTCGAACCACAACTGCTCGCTTTGTAAAACAAAGCGACCAAGTAATACTCGTGCACGGATGCACGCTCGCTCGCCCGAATTCCCGATATTCTCAATGCCTCAATGTATCATTCCAACTGTCCAAGCATAATCCCAATTATTCAACCAACTTTCCCATGTGTATAATCCAACTCTAGCTCCAACTATCCAACGCGAAAACCAATTCAAACCACAATCCTATCCAAGCAAACGACGTACACTCTATGCACGCCTCAGTGTAGTGATTCCCAAGTTTCAGCCCAAGTGTTCAAGCCTTTACGTATTTTCCATATTATTAGGCATGAAGGATTAGAGGAGAAGGGAAAGAGCCCACTCACAATATTTGATCCCGTTAAGCATCATGTCCTACCGATACGGCCGATCCCTTGAACCCGTAGTCTGATGCAAAGGCAATCTACTCAACTGGTATAATCGTGCGAGCAGGCCGTGCTCTCCAAATCATCCGACCGATCGGACTAAGGAAGACGGTATTATCGCTCCCATCCAGCTATCTCAGTACTGTTCTGAATGAACACCTGATTCCCATTGAACTCCGCTAGCCATATGTACATGAAACCAACTCAATCAATACTTCTTTCCAAAATCCAATAAATCAAATATAATCAGCATTTGTTTTATTCAATCCGACTCAGCGTAACGCACCGTGCGGTTGCGGGGCGTTACATAGCGCAAGCCCTTCGTCAAGGCAAATAAAGTCGAAGAAGACCTGCAGGATGTGGGTAGCAAAGGCAGTGTGCCTCACCCAACTACGGAGCATGCGCTTCATATCTCTCCGTCTACTGCTTAAGGCACACACCATGTACCTATACAGGCTGTCCCTGTTCATGTGACAGCCATGTCTGAAGAGGGAACTGCTCAGCACCTAAGCTCTGGCAAAGAAAAATACTTCGATGCCAGAAGCTTGGGGGTTGATGCGGAATCCATACGCCCACATCGTGGGGTCCAGAAGAAGAAGCACACAACACTAAACTAAAGGCATATGAAGACTGTTGCATCCGCCCCAGACGGCAACAAAGGTTCTGTCTTCTATAGAATCTCCTACGACATCGACTCCTTGTGCCACTTTGACGAAGGAAAGAATATGGACTCTTCGTACTATGCACCAGTACGTGCTAGGATGAGAAAGTCTAGGGCAGTGTACGCTTGCCAAGCTCAAGCAACTGCTCAGTTGGCTGACCGTCACTATGCACCGCTAACTGTTATGTGGGCCCCTGACGGAAAGTTATACAAAATCAATCCATGCGCCCAGCCCGCAGTGGCACGGGGATAGGGGTAGTCTCAAAAGTCTTCCATGGATGACTTGGGAAAAGTTCTTGTGTGAACCCCAGTTGCGGGAGAAAAAACATTACCAACACACCCATGTGCTCGGTTTACCCGTGCTCATAAGAAGGGTGTAAAGGTGAATCATCCCTCGCCCGATTTGTGCGATATAATCAATCACAAATGCCAAATGAGGAAAACATCTATGTCATGTGAGACGTCCCCTCCCTGGCATCACTGTGCCAACATCATCATCAGCTGCTATTGTGCTAAAGTAGAAGTACCTGGAAACAGACAGTCGGTATTTCAATGACTGTAACCAAGGGCACCCATCCGGCAGCATCCCAAAAAATAGGTACAAATGGAATAAGAGAAGAAGTTTCCCTTCTCCTTATGTTGTTCCAGTTGGAGATCTCCCTCTACGAAGGGAGTCTCGAAGTCTAGCACCTCCAATCCTCTACTCTCGGTCAGCGTGTCAAGAAGGCGGAGGTAAGCAGTGGCACCTACATAAGGAGTATTCTTGGGAACCCGCTCGAAGACAAAATTTTTATCAGCTGGGGGTAGTATTGCCTCAAGACCCAAGATGACTCTGCAATCTGGGGGTAGCAATCCTCCAGAACTCTATAATAACCTGTCATTCTGAGAAGACAATGTTTGCTCTCATGAGGGTGACTACCCCCAGGAATCTCAACGTCCGAAGAAGATGCAGCACTGCTAGCCTTTAATTCCTGATGACACTCGATACAAGGATCCGACGGAAAGCGAGAGATCTATTGTCCCGTCCGTCTCTCCCCATATAAGGACATTTTACATGGCTGGGGAAGACGATGAAGGCACCAACGATCGATAATGCCTTGAGACCCTCGAGGCCATGATGCAGACCATGAGTGCCTCGATGCAGTCTCTGACCTAGACAGTGCTAGAGCTCAGGGCAAGCCTGGTCCCACAACCACCAAGAACCTCAGCACAAGCAAGCCAGGATCCTGGAACCAATGGAGACTTGAACGCAACTGCTCCCCCCCCGCTGATGGCCATCATACCCTGCCAGGATCGTCTGCTCCTTCGATAGTAGAAGAGGCTCGGGATGCAATAAGGGAATTATGGGAACTTCGAGCTCGCCTGAAATTAAAGAATAACTGGTACACACTGCGTGAGCTCGAGGTACGACAACCATATCCCCTCGCAAGGAAAAATGTAGCATACCCGCCCTAGTACAAGCCCTTCTCCATAATTTTGTTCGAAGGGAAGACGTCTCCTCATCAATACATGAATTATTTTGATATGATGATGGGAAATTTACCTCACGATGACGCTCTCCTTTCCAAGATCTTCGTTGGGGCATTTTCCAGGGTTGCCTTCAATTAGTTTTGCAGCCTCCAGGACAATTGTATCTCGTCCTTCGAGGACCTCAAAAGTCTCTTCCTTGCCAGGTTCTATGACGGGGGAATGGATATGACGATATCCTCCCTGATAGACATCACTCAGCAGAAAAATAAGCTTGTCTGTGAATACATTAAATGTTACAGGCAAGCTGCGTTAAAACTACCCCCCGATAATCCTAAGTCCACGCTAATGGACACATGCCAGAAAAATCTACTTCTAAAAATAAGGCTCTAGGCGGACGCCACTCCGTTTAAAGATTGGACAACATTTATCATAAGTATTATCGCTGTTGAGAAGAATGTGAAGGATGCCCGACTGCTGAAAATACATATCTCCATCGTTGATGATAGGTGAAAGCGTCCTTACAACAACAACAACCACCACAATAACAACAACGACAATAGTGGCTATGACGGTAAAGTGAAGCAGATCCTTACTGTCAATATGTCCAAAAAGCCCGCCACGTTGGATTAGAAGCCAGCAGAAACTCCAAAACCAAAAAAGACTTATCCTTTCAACGAATATGATGTCATGGCCATTTTTGACGTGCTGATGAAGGGCAACAAGCTCCGGCTTTCGACATCCAACACCTTGATGAGGCAGACAAGGTAGACAATCCCAAGTACTGTCTCTACCACCGGTACATCCAACATCCAACACGGGATTGCTACTTGTTGAAATGGTACATCCAACATCTACTTGATTCCAAATATCTTACCTTTTGATGATAAGACAGTCGCTGCCAACATGATATCTCTCTAGTTTTGTGACTTCCCAGTAATGGAGGCCCAAGATGACGTTGACCTGATCTTGAGGGCAACTATGGAGGTTGTTAATCTCCCTCAAGCTCGTAACCAGGCAGCTAGGCTGGTACCTTTTAGCACACCATAGGGCGAGGTCATGTGGGTTCACCCGGATCTTGCTCAGGACATGATGCAGCAGGCGACACCTTCTATCACCAAGTCCAAAGGAAAGAAGTCCAAAGCTTTCCACATGGTCTCTCCTTCCACCAAGGAAGCATTAGCAGGGGCAACTAGGTCGGGCCTCTCCTAACAGCCCTACTACAATGCTCTTGAAGACGTATTCCTCCAACCACTGTACTTGATGCATCTAATCCAGGTCCATCCCATCTACCTACAGCAGACAAACAAAAGCAGATGGAGACTCGCTTTGACAAACCTTTACGGAAGGATACAGCTCAGGGGCTAGAGAATCCCTATAACTTCGATATATTGGCACAACTCGTTAATACTCCCGCTACATTATCACTCTTTGAGCTCTTCCGTCTCTCCAAAGACACCCGTGATGCTCTAAGTGAGGCATTGCAGAACGCTGACACCTACCTAGCCCAGGTCAAGCCGTCGGTCGAAGACCCCGCAGCGTGCCCCCACTGCAATAATGTGATAAAGGTAATACCGAATATTACATTCTCGCAACAGGACATGTTGCTAAAAAAATAACAGGCACGATCTCACTCTATACTATACAGGGTATATCGGAGCCATCAAGGTGGATCTGTCACCACCCCATTTCCAGAGCCGGGTATTTTTTTTTAATTTAGTTAATTGTGTATTATTTATAATTATATTTAATTATTGATTGTATTATATTTTTATTGTTTGTTTTAGGATTTTGGCTAGCCTGGACCCATGTCAGACCCTAGTGGACCCATGTCCGACCCAGCCCACACCCCTGTGAGACTTATTTTTGGGTTTAGAATATTTATTTTATTTTTAGGAGGTTAGTTGGAGAGATTTGGAGCTAGTTTGAGTGCTTTTGGAACCCGGAACCGAAACCAAGTCAAATAGGGGCATTTTGGGAATTTGGAAACTTGGCAACCCCCTTTACTTTGCTTTGGCCGACCAAACCAACCCCATTTTCGTGAGAACACAGCAGCCCCCTTCCCCTTTGTTCCATTTTCTTCTTCTTCTTTATTTCTTCTTCCTCTCTTCTTCTTTCTTCTTCCTTTCTTCTTCCCAACTTCAAGTAAGCATCCTTTTCCTCTTCTTTTTTCTTCTATTCTCCATGATCGTGAACCCTAACCCTACATTCTTCCCTAACCTAGGTGGCTAGAGCTTAGATTTGGTGTTGGAGCTAGATTTGGGAGCTTGGAAGCTAGTTGAGGTGGATTTGGAGTATTTTTGAGATTTTGGCTTGGGATTCCAACTTCCAAGAGGTAAACCCTAATTTTCCCCTTGTAATTACTTTTATATAGTGTAATTAATAGTTTAGAACCTTCCTAGACCCTTAGGCTACCCGTGGGAGGAAGTTGGAACTAGTTTGGTTGTGTTTAGAGACTTTAACACTAGGTTTTGTGTCAATTTCGGGTGGAATCCGAATTTGGCCCAATTTTGGATGATGCCCTAGATTAGACGGACCTAAGTAAACATTGTTGGGTGTCTTGAGGGTGAGTGCGTGTCTCCGTTTGGACACGGGAAGCCGTGTCGCGGAGAAACGGGCGTTTCGGGCAAATTTGGGACTTTTCGTCGTCGTCGATTCTAAGTGCGTGCGCATTTCCGCCACGGGCCTAGAATCGATACGGGAGCACATTTTCTAGGATTTAGACATCGTTTAGAGTGCGTGGATAAATTTTGGGCCAATTTCGAGTTCGTTTGGTGTACGTTTCAGGAGATTTTCCGAGCCGCGCACCACGTGTTCGTCGAAATGACCGAACGGCCATTTCGACTTGGTTTCCTCGTTTCGGGCTTGTGCGCACGTTGGATTAGTATCAGAGAGTGTGTGCTAGAGTTTTCGAGTTATATTTTATATATTTTAGGGTGTTGGTGAGTGTCGGGGTCGTTGGGCGTGAGTGGGGTGTGTTGTTTGTGTGTTGTTGTGTGTTGTATTATGTTAGTGTATATGTGTCTATATATATATATATATTTATATGTATATGTGTTTATGTATACATATTTGTATATATATGTGTGTATTTATATCTATGTGCTTGTGTGTGTACATGTCTATGTGTATATATATATATGTATGTGTAAGTGTGCTTGTGTGTATATGTATATATATATATTTGAATGTGTGTGTGCATATATATCTTAGAGTGTGTGTGATATATATGCAATGTATATATATATATATTTGTATGTGTGTATATATATATTAATGTGTGTGTTTATATATATATATATATATAGCTATGTATATATTTATGTGTGTGTGTGTTGTTATGTGTTTTAGTGTGTGTGTGAGTGTGTTAGTGTGTGTTAGTATATAGAGATGTAGGTGTATATATATATGTATCTAGTTATATATATATAGATATATATATATATATGTATGTATATATCTATTTAGAGAGTGATATATATATATATATATATATATATATATATATATATATATATATATATATATATATATATAGGTGTGTGTGTATGTGTGTTTGAGAGAGGGGGGGGGTTCAGCCAGCAGGCAGGCAGCCACTGCAGCAGAGTGGGCAGCAGCTGCTGCTGCCTGCACAGCAGCAGGAAGCTGCAGCAGCAGCAGCAAAGCTGCAGTAGCAGCAGCATCAGCAGTAGCATGGAGCAGCAGCAGCAGCAGGAATAAGAAGCCCCAGCAGCAGCAAGAATAGTAGGGAGCAGTAGTAGCTAGTGAGGGAAGAGAGATTGATATATGTAGATATATATATATATATATAGATAGATAGATTAGTAGATAATTAGATAGATAGTTGGATAGATATATAGATAGTTAGGTAAATAGATAGACATCTATAGTTAGTTAGATAGGTAAATGGATAACTAGTTAGATAGAATGATAGATAGATGGATAATAGGTAACAGATAGATAGATACCTAGTAGATAGATATCTAGATATCTATATAAACCCATGGATAGATGGCTAGATATTAGATAGATATATAGTATATATCTAGATAGGTAGATGGATAGGTAGAGGGATAGCTAGATATATAGATATATATATATATATATAGATATATACATAGCTAGATAGATAGTTAGATATCTAGGGGTATATATATATATATATATATATATATATATATATATATATGTAAGGTAAGGTAAGGTAAGGTAAGGTGTGTAGATACCTTGGTATATGCATATATATATTAGATATATATATATTTTAGCCTAGATTATAGCTAGATATATATGTTTATGCATAGTTAGTTAGCTAGAGGGGTAGTCTGGTTGAGTTTAGAGCGGTGTCTCAATACCTTGAGATACCGAGGTATTTCAATACCTTAAGATAACCAAGGTATTGGGTTTCGAACGGGGTTTTTGAGCAATAGCCTAGGAATAGTATTGGAGTGATTTTTATATGTATAAGTGTATGTTTTTATGCGTGCTAGCATAGGTTTTAGCGGATTTAGGCGGGGTACGTGGCCTAGGTTGAGGTATCGGATACCGAGGGTATCCCGGTATCTCAAGGAGGCGAGTTTGTGAGTTTTCTAGCTTAATGACCTCGGTTTGACCTAGAATTTTAGGAGCACCCTAGTTTGACCCAGACTTGATCGTAGTTGACTCAGTTGACCGCCAAAGTCAACTTTTAACCTAGTTTTGACCTAGAGTTGACTTTTTGGACCAAGAGTTGACTTTTTGACCCAGATTTCACCGGTTTGACTCGTTTGACCTAGAACGACCCTAGAAGCCTATTTTTAGTTATTTTATGTCTGTTTAACTCATTAGAAACCTGTTTAACCTTGCTTTTCGCATTAGGTCCTTGCGATACCAGTTCGGATCGCCAGTTGCTCAGGACGTCAGGCAAGTACATTCTCTGATAGTTTTCATTATTTGATGATTATTATGATTCAGCTTCTAGTATAGTATCATCTGATTATTCTGGCACAACACGGGACACTGATTGATATTTCTGGATTCATTTACTTGCGACACGTACATTTCATGTTTCTGGCCTCTATTCTGGAATCACTACTGGCATCGCCTACAGGCATCATTCATGTTCAGGCTGGACTCATCTTGATTTGCATGTCGGGTCTTGGATCCACTTGTATTAGTCGGGGCGGGAAAATACTCGAGTAGACATGTAAATATTCTCATCTGGAATCATCAGGCATCACTCCCTCTGGTCTAATCTGGTATGATAGCAGCCGCGCACCCAGTGCGCGGTGAGCCGTACTTACCCCTAGCCTTTTATATGTCGAAACAAGTATTTCAAAGACACCGAGTTCATTCTTTATAGTCTGGACTCTCATGCATTTCTTGACTTGTCTCACTTACATGTTTCTGGACTTGACTCACTACATATTTTTTATGCTGGACTTACTACACGTTCATGTGCACGGACTTGATCTTAGCTTAAATTTCCTGTATCTTGTAGTTATTACTATCTTGCTCTGATATCCATGCATCTTTACCTTTATGCACCAGTGATTTATATATTTTTTGTTTCATTCTTGCTTCACTCTTCTTGCTACTTGCTATAACTGTTTTATAGTTTTTATCATTTAAATAGAACTGCTGTTAGAGATGTATTTGCTCCAGTCCTGATTGGACATATTTTTTAGAGTATCCGGAGGAGTGGTGTCCGACGTTTTATGGACCTGAGCCTGTCGATGGTGCAGACAGGGATCCTCTAGCTTAGGGGTAATTTCCTGGTTGGTAGCCGGGATCACTGAGACTTTGTTGTTATTTTTATTAGCTTTTAGTACCGGATTTGTCTCCGGTTTTGGATTGAGACCTTGTTTGTATATTATTTTGGATATTGATGTATTATTATTATTTGATGTTGAGGTTGTTGTAGTAGTTGTTGTTGGTTAGACTTTATAGTTGTTAGTCTTCTTTGCTTTCTTATCGTGCTTAGATTCGTGATTGAGTACTTGATTATCATTGTGATATTTGCTCCTCCGTTTGGAGTTGAGATCTTGACAGGTTTATATTGTTTGTGTGGTTGCCCTCCTCTTGGAGAGGTCATGGCCGATTTTTGTGTGAGATTATTATCTAGTTAGTTGACCTAGACAGCGTTCTACCGCCGATGCTGCGGCATAGGCTGGACGTACCCACGACTCATGCCCGATTTTTCGGGTGCGGGTCGTGACACATTTTTGGTGGCGGCCCCATGCAGGTCTCGATTCGCAATTAGTGCGATGTCGTGGTGGTACAACAACTTAGTTGTACTGCTGCGAGCCTGCTATAGGATTTAGGATCTAGGATGAGAGTGTACTCAATCACGACTAGGAATAATTCCAATCTAATTATTCTGAAATTATTTCTTTTGAAATATTACTGTCCTTCTTTGATGATATCGTATCTTGCGCCGTATTGACTTCTTTTGATCTGTGTTCAGGATGCCTCCGAAGACACGATCCCATCGTACCGTTCCAGCAGTTGCCACTGAGAGGTCTGCTACCTCTCGTCCAGCTCGTATTCAGGCAGCTGCTACCGCTCCACTCACCACTCCTGCGGTTGAGGGAGCATCTGCTTCTCTCGGGGATTCTTCTTCACCTATCGATCCGAGGACTACCCCAGTCGTTCCGGTGGTTCCTCCACCACTTCCTGCTCCAGTAGATGCCGCGCAGTTGTTTGCGTTCTTCAGCGAGATGATGGACGTGCAGCACCGTCAGGTGGATGTGATGAGGCTGGGCATTGAGAATGCCCACCAGGTGGCCATGACGGCAGTGGATAGGGTGGCACAGATTCAGCCACAGGCAGATCAGATTCAGCATCCGAGGCCGGGTAGTATCATTAATTTTCAGAGGATGCGGCCCAAGGAGTTTCGTGGTACAGAAGGGATCCTGTACGCGGATGACTGGATAGAGCAGATTGAGGGGATCTTCAGGCTAGCGCAGATTCCAGACAGCATGCAGATAGAGGCAGCGGGCAGTGAGATGTTCGACCTTGCTTTGACGTGGTATCGCACAGATACGAGGATCGCAGCGTCAGGGCTTACTTGGGAGGCTTTCAAGAGACTTTTTAAGGAGAAGTTTTTTCCAGATGTGGCGCTCAGTGCTTTGGAGAGCCAGTTTGAGGCACTCGTCCAAGGGAGCATGACAGTGGACGAGTACGCAGCGGAGTTCTGCCGTCTGGGCAGATTTGTAGATGGCTTGAGTGAGGCAGCAAAGGCGAGGAAGTTTCGCAAGGGCTTGGTTATGGCGGTCAAGTCTTTGACCAGGAGCGACCGCGAGGCGACTTTTGAGCAGATAGTAGGAGATGCTCAGAGAACAGAAGATGACTTGGAGCTCAAGTCCAAGAGAGGCAGGGATGATTCAGGCAGTGCCAGTGGTAGTGTGGGACCAGCTAAGCGTCCCTATGTGCAGAAGGCAGCGCAGCAGGGTCAGGATCAGAGGGTGCCCACTTGTGCCTACTGCAGGAAGGCAGGACACACTTGGGATGTTTGTAGGAGGAGGCTGAAGGTGTGTTTGTTCTGTAGATTCGCTGCTCACCAGATGCGAGATTGCCCCACTGCACCTCCATTGGGTGGAGCACAGGATCAAAGAGTTGGAGCTAGGCCACCCGTGGCACAACATCATGCCCCGCACCAGCAGAGGGATACACCCCAGCAGGGTAGGGCTTATGCGTTGACGGTCGAGGAGGCCGATGCTACGGGTGTCGGGTTAGCAGGTCTGTCTCTTTGTTCTTCTTTCCGTCCTTTTCTATTCCTTGTGGTGTGCTTCATTAGTACCTGTTAGATTTTTTTTGTGCTGTGGTAGATAGTGTAGTGACCCTGATTGAGACTGTGATAACACGACCAATATGACCCTGATCTTGTATATTATTTAGGTAAAATTTCTTGACTGTGATTGTTGGGGGTTTGACCTAGAGGAGTGTGATTGACTTTAAATTTCGAGGACAAAATTTTCTAAGGAGGATAGGCTTGTCACCACCCCATTTCCAGAGCCGGGTATTTTTTTTTTAAATTTAGTTAATTGTGTATTATTTATAATTATTTGTAATTATATTTAATTATTGATTGTATTATATTTTTATTGTTTGTTTTAGGATTTTGGCTAGCCTGGACCCATGTCAGACCCTAGTGGACCCATGTCCGACCCAGCCCACACCCCTGTGAGACTTATTTTTGGGTTTAGAATATTTATTTTATTTTTAGGAGGTTAGTTGGAGAGATTTGGAGCTAGTTTGAGTGCTTTTGGAACCCGGAACCGAAACCAAGTCAAATAGGGGCGTTTTGGGAATTTGGAAACTTGGCAACCCCTTTACTTTGCTTTGGCCGACCAAACCAACCCCATTTCTGTGAGAGCACAGCAGCCCCCTTCCCCTTTGTTCTATTTTCTTCTTCTTCTTCTTCATTTCTTCTTCCTCTCTTCTTCTTTCTTCTTCCTTTCTTCTTCCCAACTTCAAGTAAGCATCCTTTTCCTCTTCTTTCTTCTTCTATTCTCCATGATTGTGAACCCTAACCCTACATTCTTCCCTAACCTAGGTGGGTAGAGCTTAGATTTGGTGTTGGAGCTAGATTTGGGAGCTTGGAAGCTAGTTGAGGTGGATTTGGAGCATTTTTGAGATTTTGGCTTGGGATTCCAACTCCCAAGAGGTAAACCCTAATTTTCCCCTTGTAATTACTTTTATATAGTGTAATTAATAGTTTAGAACCTTCCTAGACCCTTAGGCTACTCGTGGAAGGAAGTTGGAACTAGTTTGGTTGTGTTTAGAGACTTTAACACTAGGTTTTGTGTCAATTTCGGGTAGAATCCGAATTTGGCCCAATTTTGGGTAATGCCCTAGGTTAGACGGACCTAGGTAGACGTTGTCGGGTGTTTTGAGGGTGAGTGTGTGTCTCCGTTTGGACACGGGAAGCTGTGTCGCGGAGAAACGGGCGTTTCGGGCAAATTTGGGGCTTTTCGTCGTCGCCGATTCTAAGTGCGTGCGCGTTTTCACCACGGGCCTAGAATCGATGCGGGAGCACATTTTCTAGGATCTAGACATCATTTAGAGCGCGTGGATAAATTTTGGGCCGATTCCGAGTTCGTTTGGTGTGCGTTTCAGGAGGTTTTCCGAGCCGCGCACTACGTGTTCGTCGAAATGACCGAACGGCCATTTCGACTTGGTTTCCTCGTTTTGGGCTTCTGCGCGTGTTGGGTTAGTATCGGGGAGTGTGTGCTAGAGTTTTCGAGTTATATTTTATATATTTTAGGGTGTTGGTGAGTGTCGAGGTCGTTGGGCGTGAGTGGGGTGTGTTGTTTGTGTGTTGTTGTGTGTTGTGTTGTGTTAGTGTATATGTGTCTATATATATATATATATATATATATATATATATATATATATATATATATATATATATATATATATATATATTTATATTTATATGTATGTGTGTTTATGTATACATATTTGTATATAGATGTGTGTATTTATATTTATGTGCTTGTGTGTGTACATGTCTATGTGTATATATATATATGTATGTGTAAGTGTGCTTGTGTGTATATGTATATATATATATCTGAATGTGTGTGTGCATATATATCTTAGAGTGTGTATGTGTATTGATATGTATATGTATATATTTGTATGTGTGTATATATATATTAATGTGTGTGTTTATATATATATATATAGCTATGTATATATTTATGTGTGTGTGTGTTGTTATGTGTTTTTGTGTGTGTGTGAGTGTGTTAGTGTGTGTTAGTATATAGAGATGTAGGTGTATATATATGTATCTAGTTATATATATATAGATATATATATGTATGTATATATATATTTAGAGAGTGATATATATATATATATATATATATATATATATATATATATATATATATATATAGGTGTGTGTGTGTGTATGTGTGTTTGAGAGAGGGGGGGGGGTTCAGCCAGCAGGCAGGCAGCCACTGCAGCAGAGTGGGCAGCAGCTGCTGCTGCCTGCACAGCAGCAGCAAAGCTGCAGTAGCAGCAGCATAAAGCAGCAGCATCAGCAGTAGCATGGAGCAGCAGCAGCAGGAATAAGAAGCCCCAGCAGCAGCAAGAATAGTAGGGAGCAGTAGTAGCTAGTGAGGGAAGAGAGATTGATATATGTAGATATATATATATATAGATAGATAGATTAGTAGATAATTAGATAGATGGTTGGATAGATATATAGATAGTTAGGTAAATAGATAGACATCTATAGTTAGTTAGATAGGTAAATGGATAACTAGTTAGATAGAATGATAGATAGATGGAGAATAGGTAATAGATAGATAGAT
Source organism: Iris macrosiphon (assembly GCA_036927795.1). Classification (NCBI taxonomy): domain Eukaryota; kingdom Viridiplantae; phylum Streptophyta; class Magnoliopsida; order Asparagales; family Iridaceae; genus Iris; species Iris macrosiphon. The sequence goes on along the minus strand of JAYESA010000019.1, from coordinate 54,225,859 downwards.
ACCTAGTAGATAGATATCTAGATATCTATATAAACCCATGGATAGATGGCTAGATATTAGATAGATATATAGTATATATCTAGATAGGTAGATGGATAGGTAGAGGGATAGCTAGATATATAGATATATATATATATATAGATATATACATAGCTAGATAGATAGTTAGATATCTAGGGGTATATATATATATATGTAAGGTAAGGTAAGGTAAGGTAAGGTAAGGTAAGGTGTGTAGATACCTAGGTATATGCATATATATATTAGATATATATATTTTAGCCTAGATTATAGCTAGATATATATGTTTATGCATAGTTAGTTAGCTAGAGGGGTAGTCGGGTTGAGTTTAGAGCGGTGTCTCAATACCTTTAGATACCGAGGTATTTCAATACCTTAAGATAACCAAGGTATTGGGTTTCGAACGGGGTTTTTGAGCAATAGCCTAGGAATAGTATTGGAGTAATTTTTATATGTATATGTGTATATATTTACGCGTGCTAGCATAGGTTTTAGCGGGTTTAGGCGGGGTACGTGGCCTAGGTTGAGGTATCGGATACCGAGGGTATCCCGGTATCTCAAGGAGGCGAGTTTGTGAGTTTTCTAGCTTAATGACCTCGGTTTGACCTAGAATTTCAGGAGCACCCTAGTTTGACCCAGACTTGACCGTAGTTGACTCGGTTGACCGCCAAAGTCAACTTTTGACCTAGTTTTGACCTAGAGTTGACTTTTTGTACCCAGAGTTGACTTTTTGACCCAGATTTTACCGGTTTGACCCGTTTGACCTAGAACGACCCTAGAAGCCTATTTTTAGTTATTTTATGTCTGTTTAACTCATTAGAAACCTGTTTAACCTTGCTTTTCGCATTAGGTCCTTGCGACACCAGTTCGGATCGCCAGTTGCTCAGGACGTCAGGCGAGTACATTCTCTGATAGTTTTCATTATTTGATGATTATTATGATTCAGCTTCTAGTATAGTATCATCTGATTATTCTGGCACAACACGGGACACTGATTGATTTTTTTGGATTCATTTACTTACGACACGTACATTTTATGTTTCTGGCCTCTATTCTGGAATCACTACTGGCATCACCTACAGGCATCACTACAGGCATCATTCATGTTCAGGCTGGACTCATCTTGATTTGCGTGTCGGGTCTTGGATCTACTTGTATTAGTCGGGGCAAGAAAATACTCGAGTAGACATGTAAATATTTTCATCTGGAATCATCAGGCATCACTCCCTCTGGTCTAATCTGGAATGATAGCAGCCGCGCACCCAGTGCACGGTGAGTCGTACTTACCCCTAGCCGTTTACATATCGAAAAAAGTATTTCAAAGACACCGAGTTCATTCTTTATAGTCTGGACTCTCATGCATTTCTTGACTTGTCTCACTTACATGTTTCTGGACTTGACTCACTACATATTTTTCATGCTGGACTCACTACACGTTCATGTGCACGGACTTGATCTTAGCTTAGATTTCCTGTATCTTGTAGTTATTACTATCTTGCTCTGATATCCATGCATCTTTACCTTTATGCACCAGTGATTTATATATTTTTTATTTTATTCTTGCTTCACTCTTCTTGCTACTTGCTATAACTGTTTTATAGTTTTTATCATTTAAATGGAACTGCTGTTAGAGATGTACTTGCTCTAGTCCTGACTGGACATATTTTTTAGAGTATCCGGAGGAGTGTTGTCTGACGTTTTATGGACCTGAGCCTGTCGATGGTGCAGACAGGGACCCTCTAGCTTAGGGGTGATTTCTGGGTTGGTAGCCGGGATCACTGAGACTTTGTTGTTGTTTTTATTAGCTTTTAGCACCAAATTTGTCTCCGGTTTTGGATTGAGACCTTGTTTGTATATTATTTTGGATATTGATGTATTATTATTATTTAATGTTGAGGTTGTTGTAGTAGTTGTTGTTGGTTAGACTTTATAGTTGTTAGTCTTCTTTGCTTTCTTATCGTGCTTAGATTCGTGATTGAGTACTTGATTATCATTGTGATATTTGCTCCTCCGTTTGGAGTTAAGATCTTGACAGGTTTATATTGTTTGTGTGGTTGCCCTCCTTTTGGAGAGGTCATGGCCGATTTTTGTGTGAGATTATTATCTAGTTAGTTGACCTAGACAGCGTTCTACCGCCGATGCTGCAGCGTAGGCTGGACGTACCCACGACTCATGCCCGATTTTCCGAGTGCGGGTCATGACAGGATCAGATGCATATTGACCCTGGTTTGTCTCTCAGCATTATCCCACACAGTTTGTTTCAGACCTTGGGAATTCTAATGCATCGACTGGTAGCAACGAATACTACCATCAGCGGCTTCAATGATGGAAGAAGCTACCCTCTGGAAAAGATTCACCTAAAATGTCAGATTGGCAACTTACGAACATAGGTCACTTGCTACGTCATAGATGTAGACATATCCTACAACGTCTTGTTGGGGCATCCATGGATACACGAATAGATGATTGTTCTATTGACTCTGCATTAATGCCTGAAGTATGTGGATGATCACATCATCATCAGGACAGAATTTGTAGATATTGATCCGTTCATGAGAGTCAAGACATATTACCCTGACTCGATCCTGTAGAAGCAAGTCCACCAAGATGAAGGTGGTAATAACGTTGACGATGAAGTGGAGGCTAGAACCACACCGGATAAACCTTTGTGGGTCTACCTTAAAGGACGTGCCCCTAAAATAGTCCCTTCCCTCATGGTAAAACTTCATAAAAAGGCACCAAAATCGATGGTCGTCCATCTGCGGAGACCGAGTCGACCACCAAAAGAGGACCCAACATCTGTGACTGCTTCCGAACCCCTGGTCTTCAAGCTTCATAAGAGGCCTCCGAAGCCATCACTCATACTTAAAGGCAGATCTCGGGAGTGATGAACTCGGAGAATATGTGGCCGCTCATTCTAACGTCCCTTCTTTGGATGATGTAATCCCTATAGACAAGACACCTTACTTTATCAATAAAGAGTTATCTTTGAACTACTCTGATATGCACATTTGAGTACAATATATTTCTTAGAATACGGTCTAGGATTACAACTGTACACACAAATAATTACCGCCTATGCGGTAAACCGAATCCTCCTAAGTCAAGGCACTTACTTTATAGTGCCGGCCACAAGGAGGGGTGACAAACCCATTATCTTCGGGAAGGTAGAGTGTTGCCGAGACTTCTCCGCAGGCGGACCAGAACCTGATAGTGGTAAAATACAGCTATACCACTACAACCTACAAGCCAAGTGCATTATCTAGAACATGGCTATGACTTAAAGGGTGGCAAAGGCCTGAATTATGGCAAAGGTCGGCGTTTGCCTCTAAGTCTTCTCTCCCCTGCAGAAAAGTTTGAGGCCTACTACCAGCAAAGTCGTCACAGTCTGGGGTACGTCACACCGCTCTCAACTCCCGAAGACTCAGAAGAAGAAGACGAATTATATTCTCACTCTTCAGAGTCCTCATATGGATGCATGATACATTTTTAGTGCAAGTATAACCCATTTGAGGCAAGGACTCGTTCGTGACACCAAGCTTTTGTTTGTGCACTATTTCGTTTCATATATTATATGCTGGTTAACTTGGTTTTATGGTTTGGACAGGGAAGGAAGAATGGTAAGTTGGTAAGTTTTGCCGTGTTACCCTTATATCGTACGATACACTGTCACACGAGTTAGGCTTTATATTATGCCATAAAACTGATCCTAAGGCAAGACTAGAAAGATAACTAAATAGTTGGTGCACAAAACTAATATAATGTGTTTGGATTTGTCGTGCGGACGGAAGCCTCACCACCAGTGCATTCATGTACTGATAACCCACCAGATTGCTTGCAGGGTGCGGGAGAACCTTGTTCGGTGCAGAGTATTCCCTCGTGCGCGCTAAGGTGTAGAGTTTGCTCTGGAGCCTTGGATTGTTGCTTCCGGAGTTGAAGCATATATATAGGACATAATGTTGGAACATCGTCTATGTATCATCTCAAGTTGTAAGCCGCTTAGCACACCTTTATTGTTTTGAGAGAGAGAGAGCTTGAGTTACTTATAATCTCGGCCTAGTGCCATTTGTAATATTTTTTGATTATCAATAAAGATCATGTTATTGTTTCATACTTGTGTTCATTCAATGCTTCCGCTATGACGATTCTGTGAACTCGTTATCCATCGCATGTTCGGTTTCTTATTCCACTATATTCGGACTATCTGTGCGGCTCTGTGGCTTAGCTATTATTTCCTGTTTGGATCACTTGGCCTTACGAGGGCGCAAATTGGGCCCGTGCGACATCATGTCATGATAGAAATGATTGTCCTGTGGGAGCACTGGAACGATAATTCAGGCCTAGCGGGGACGGCCAATCCTACGGAAGATCGGGGCGTGACAGAATACACCACTTTACATACTCATACTTTTACACCTAATGCAAATGCCTATGCTACATTTCATTATTGTGGTTTAAAAGGAAACATTTCACATTAGTGTAAGGCTAGAAAATTGGTTGATATGAATATGTATAAGTGGGTTCCCAACGCTAATAAATACGAATCCAAATCTTGGATACCAAAGTCTCTGCCTAATTATGTAGGTAGAACACTTTGTGTCAGAATTTAGCACTGGGGAGAATGTTGGTGATTGCAAAGATAAAAAGGTCATCTTTCAAACAATTGCACCAATATAAATATGGCCACTTGAGCCACTTTGGTAACGTGCTAATTTATTCTTCCTAAATGGCTAGAATTATATAATCTAGCATATTTTTAATCAATATTTTCTTACTATTTATTATTTGATATCTTTAGTTATTATTTATTTAAATAATGTAAGATATGATACTAGCATGCTTAGTTAAATTTTTTTTATAATTACTTCTATCCAGCATGACTAGTTGTTTAGCTAAAATATTATTTCACACTATTGTGTCATTTACTTTCTATTAATATGACATAATTGTCTATGCATGCTTTATATCCTTGAGTGAACTTTATTCGTCGAGAATTAGGATTCGAGTTTACGATATTTTATGATGTTATACTTAGCATATATACCTATTTAGTCTAAGTTCTTTAAAGTTAAGATTACTTTTGGTTATATGCCGAAAGGGCCCTTATGTCAAAAAGGCATAAATAGCCTAAGTGATACGGTACTTAAGTGTCTTTGGACCACCGCTAGCTGGAATTCGGCCCCTACAGCTAACCCAAGATAATCAACACTTTATTGAATAATGATTTGTTAAGGTCTATTTGTAATTTTTTTTCAGAATACAACATAGAATATGAGCCATACTTTTGACTTAAAGTTGACAACTTTTAGTATAGAGTGCGACACTATGACTTTTAGTAAGCACTACTAGTCACTTTGGGTATTTCTAATTATTTTAGAACTATGTTACTTAGTTTAATTTAGACTTTGGCTAGTTGCAATGATATGCTTATTTTCTTTTCTACTACATCATTCGATACTAGAGTGTGATATATAGTTTAATGTTGAGATTGGGATATATGAGAGAAGTTGTTTAAATTGTCTTTTTCATATGACTAAATTGTTGTCCAATGTTATGCATTTTATGTTATTTATTGAATATGTACGTATTTAGTTACCTTCAATTGGTAAGTATATAAGATATTTTTATGATATGCATATCATTATTCCATATGATTCCTTTTGGCGATATTCTAGCTACTTATTCTTCATTTACCACATAATCATATTACATGCTTTATGTTACTCACATTGTCTTCATGATACATTCTTCATTTGCGGGGGAGCCATAAACCATATAGTTTATAAAAAGAGAAAAAATATGTCAAATATGTGCATATTCGCCAACGTCTTATGTACTACGGGGGAGCTTATGCACATGTAGAAGCTTAGGTAATATCTCTTATTACGGGGGAGCTTCTTTTTTATCATGTCAACAGGGGAGAAGTAAGTTTAAGTATGTAAGTATATGTTTAAGTAGTATACTTATAATGATTTGTGCTTATTATTTTTGATATATGCATCGATTGTATCTATCTTAAATTTAAGTAATTTGTCATAATAAAAAAAGGGAGATTGTTGGCCCAATGTTTAAGTTAATTTTTTGAATATGGCTTAACGACTAAGTTTAGCATCGTGATTATCGTGCAATCACTATAGTATCTTCTACTTAAACTCAGCATTGTCTAAATATACATTAATGTTGTATTTGCTTCTGCATATATTTTCTTGTTTGTCTAACATGTACTTGCAGAAAGTAATAAGCAAGATCATTATGACATATGTAATGACGAAATGATGATGAGCCAAAGATGGCGTTATACAGAAGATGTCTCTGAACTATCTACGATTTATCCGCAGCCTCACACTCGGGGGTTTCACTGCTTGGTCAATGGATGGGGGTCGAGGGGGTAGCGCCCTTCATGGGGGTTCGAGGGTGATGCCCCGAAAGGTATTTAGATTTCTAGATCTGTTTATCTTTGGACACCTGCCATCAAGAGAAAATGAGCCTTCTAGTCAGGAGACGCTTTAGAAGTTTGGCGTCATCAAATGCTCTTGGTTTTATCTTTATCATATATAATTTGATATTTATTGAGTATAGGACTTATGTACATTGAGTCATACTTGGCAACTAGAAATACTCAACTCCACTCAAACAAGCCTAAAACATATCCACCCAAAATCAGACCAAAACTAACCTGAACCAAAGCCGGGACCAGTCTGAAATAAGAAAAACTGAACTCTGGCCAAACTCGGTCAGCCTATTTTAGAAATATGACCAGTTGTAAAATTCCTAATTTTTTAGCCCTAATATTCAGAAAAATTAAATATTCCATACCGAATTCTGGTCGAACTCGGTTTGAGAATACCCTATAAATAGAGTTGAATTTTCTCATTCTTACTCACTCAACCATTCTCAATCTTTTTATCCTATAAATGAGTAAATCCCTGAGCTGTAAACTTTTCCATCTCCAAGATTAACTCTCCAGCCTTCTAGTGTCAAGCGCGATATCGGTTAGAAGTCTGTTATAGTTGTAAGAGCTTGGCTCAACAATTTTTCTATTTAGTTTGAATTTGGTGTGTCCTTCGCATCAAATGCTCCTGTGAAGTCTTTCTAGCCTTTGGATCAAAGCTCGACATTGTAAGAAGTCTGCAAGCCTTCGGATCAAAGCTTATGATTCACTATTGGTGATTGTAGTGGATAAATTCTGAGCAAGAGTTCCCGGGACTGGAGTGGTCCTCTGAGAGGAAAACCAGTTTATATCGCGGTGTTTGCGTTTGCTCTCTCTCAAATTTATCGCTCTACTTTATTTATTGTTATCACTTGGTAGCTGCCTTTACTGTGCATAAATTTTTAATTGGATAAAGTATTCTGCTGTAATCTATTCACCCCCCTCTAGGTTTTCTATATGATCCTACAGTGTTTGATTCCAATACTTTGTCTGGAATGCCACTATAAAGTTTTAATATTTTCAGCACTGGATATGCTGCCAGAAAATTAGCCAATACTTGGACCTTGACTGCCTTCTGTGGGACGAACAATATTTCATATAGAGAAAACAACATTGCCTATATAGCCAGACGAGAATTGAGTGCCCTTAGTTTGGTCAAAAGCACTCTGAGGGGATTATCCGGGGAGATAACATGAATCGTTTGTCCCATCACATAGAGCCACATCTTCTGAATAAAAAATATCATAGCCATAAACTCTTTCTCTACAAGATTATACCTGTGTTTGGTACCAACCAACATTCGACTGAGATAGTAAATGGCTTATTCATGACCCACATCATTCTTCTGGGCTAACATCGCACCGAGGGAACAATCTATCGTACGGACGTAGAGTAAGAAATGTTTTCCCAAAATCGGACCCACCAATACTGGAGGATTCATGAGTTACTTTTTGATGTCATCAAATGCACGATGACATTCTTCATTCCAGATAAAAGAGACTCTTTTCTACATTAACTGAGTAAATGGTTGGCATCATCCAGAAAGATTAGATACGAATCTTTTGATGTATGTCAGTCTCCCTTGAAGTCTATGAAGCTCTTTAAGATTCTTCGGTGGACGCATGTCAAGGATAACTTTGGTCTTCTCAGGGTCTAGACGAATCCCCTTTGAAGTTATAATAAATCCAAGAAATTTCCCGCTCGAGACTCCCAAAAAGGACTTAGTCAGATTTATTTTGATTTGGTAAGAACGCATTAGTTCGAACACCGTTCTCAAGTCTTGGAGGTGATCTCCCTTGAGATGACTCATGACTGCTATATCATCAATATAACACTCTACTTTTTTATACAGATGTTTATAATTATTTTTTTGCTCATAGCTCGTTGGTATGTTGCACTTGTATTTTTCAGACTGTAGAGCATCACCGTATAGTAATATAGCCCCAATGGTTTTCGAAATGATATATGCTTCTCATCGTCCGAAAATATCTTGATTTGATTGTAGCCCAAGAATTCATCCATAAAGGACATTCGCTCGAAGACACAAGTGTTGTCGATCATCACATCAGTGATTGGGAAATAAAACTCATCTTTCGGGCAAGCTGTATTCAGATCACAATAGTCTATACAGACTATGATCTTCTCATTCTTCTTTATGATAGGAACTACGTTGGCCACCCAGTTAGGATATTGTTCTTCACGAATTAAGCCACTTGTTATCAACTTGTTGACTTCCACTTCAATTACTTCCATAACATCTGGACGAAATTGGTACTATTGTTGCTTCATTGGATTAGCATTAGGAAGAATATTAAGTCGGTGAATTACAATTTGGGGATCCTATTATGACATGTTTTTATAAATCCATGAAAATATGTAAAATCCCTCACCAAAAAATAGGTATTTTGTGTGTATTCTATATTTATTGTGTTTATTTAGAATATTTTAAAATCAATTTAAATCCAGTTGTTGTACTAGGACACTTCACCGTAGTTTGAACATTAATAACATAGGACTACCCCAAAATATATATCGCCCTTCGTAGGAAGTAGCCCACATGGGAGATACTACCCATAGGATCTTCATGTGACACAAAATTCGTCCATCTAGAATTAATATCGCAGTACCATACCAACCGTAGTTTATTGTGTTTAAAATTAAGATATTTTTTAATATAAATAATTTATTTGTGATTATTTTCCAATCCACCTTTTTTCAAATACCAACCCATAATTCTTCCATGCCAATTTAGGCCATTTTTCTCTTTTGTAGTATTTATTAATTTATTTATTACTATTTTAATCACATGAAATCAAATTAAGTAATTGATTAGTTGTTAACTTTTAAATAACTAACTAATTAGGAAACCTCCTAACAAACTACCAACCTAATCCTAATCCTACCTCTCTCCCTATACCCGCGACTACCCCCTCCTACCCGCGCACAGGGCCGGCCCTGGCCCAGGGCGGACAGGGCGACCGCCCAGGGCCCCATGGGCCAGAAGGGCCCAAATTTTTTTTTTGTTTAAATATATAAATAATTTTGTACCGAAAATAGAACTAGTATTTACCATGGACCATTCTTATCACAAAACAATTGTTGTGTAGTGGTTATTACATTAGACTTGTACACAAGAGGTTCCTAGCTCAAATCTTGGTGGAGGCATATTTTTTATTTTACTTTTGTTTTTTTTTTTTACATTATGTATGGGGCCTCATTTTGAAAGTTCGCCCCGGGCCCCTGTGAGCTCAGGGCCGGCCCTGCCCGCGCACACCCACGCGATCTCCCCTCTCCCTTTCTCTCTCCTTATATATATATATATATATATATATATATATATATATATATATATATATATATATACATTTTATATGTTTATGTAATTATCATGATTTTAAGATGTTCCTACGTAACGAGTAGTTAATTTTTTTAAATTTTTAAAATTTTTTAAATTATTATGTGGTTGTATTTACTTACGGCTTAGATGACTCACTTTTGAACCGTCTAGAAGCCGCTTTGTAATAGGAGATATTTAAGAAGTTTTTACGTAATGGGTAGTTAAATTTTTTTAAATTATTAAGTGGTTGAGTATTTACTTGCGACTTAAACGACTCACTCTTGAGTCGTTTAGAAACCGCATTATATATATATATATATATATATATATATATATATATATATATATATATATATATTCTTTGTCTTCCAAAACGCATCGAGATAAAAGACAGAATTCGTAAAACCAAATAGAATCATAACATAACATAACATTAATTAAAGTCGGACTCAAGAACTCGCTAGGGTTTCGTTATGGTTAGAGATTAACGTTCACTCTTATCCTTTTTGGAATCTCTATATCCAACAAGCACTACGTACGGTCAAAACTTGGAATCAAGATAAGTTAATTAACTACGTCTGAATCGGGAAATAGTTTACAGTATTGGAGAAGAAGTCACTGTGTGACCGTTCAAACGGAGTGTAACTTCATTGCCAATGCCCTCTTTTAGGGCTTTCCTTGTGGGGTGGGTTTCGTAGATTCGGACATGAGCACGCTGTAGCTTTTCGGCCTTGAGCCCAAGCCTGACGTCTTCTATTGAAAAAGTACCACCCACTGCCTATATAAATGGAGACGTACCATCTCTACCATTAAAGCACTGAAAATGGCTTCTTCTTCTTCCAATACTTTCTTCTTGATAGTTTATATTTCCCTTGCTTTGGTCTTTTCCCTTTCGGAAGGCCAGAGCCCTACCCCTCCTATAGCCGCTGGCCTTTCTTTCACGTTCTACAACTCAACATGTCCCAACCTCGAGTCCATCGTGACCAACCACCTGAATCAAGCCTTCCAGAACGACACTGGACTTGCTGCCGGCCTGCTTCGTCTCCACTTCCATGATTGCTTTGTGCAGGTATACTACTCTCTCAAACTATGCATGGTAGCTATATATGTCAGGCAACAAATACTAGCTAGCGTACGTAGCATATATATATATTAGGCTATATATTCGTTGTTTCCTGAGCTAGCTATATGTATGTTTTGTGACTATATCTGGAGCAAAATTTACTGTTACACGAAAGGAAATCAAATCAAATTTTTTTTTTTTTTTTTTTGAAAAATTACATTTCTTATTGATTTTTCTTTCCGGCGTTTGAAAATATCAAAAAAATTGGAAGAAAAAGTGATTACTTAAAGGTAGAAAAGTGAATCCTTAGTTGGATGGAGAGAACCACTTTTCCACCTAATATTTTTATCCATTAGGAATCACTTTTCTTTCCTCCTCAATTCCTTTGGCTCCCAAACATAGAAAAGTAATCACTTTTATTTCCCAATCCCATGATTCCACGAACCAAACGAGGCCTTAGTTCCTTGGGTTAAGCTTTAGGTAAGTTCTTTGTATATTTTGGAGTTATTCGGTAAACTTTTTTTTCCTTCTATATACTAAATGGAAGATGCTAGGCCGCGGTCTTGGTCCGACCACGTGTTGTCATTCCATTGACAGGTCAATCGGTGACGGATCCGAACAAATAGGAGGGACCAATGAGATTTGGCCACGTGACATGCAGTCCTAGACCGCAGTCACAGACCGCGATCTAAATATCATTTTCGATACTAAATTATATTTATCATATATTAATAAAACTCAGCTCCGATATTGATGTCGTCCTCTGTCTCATAAAAAAATAAAAATAATAATAATAATAATATTCTCTCTCACACAAAATAATAATAATAATAATAATAATAATAATAATAATAATAATATATATCCTCGTTTTTTGGGCAAACAGATAAATTTTCGGTTAAACTAGTAAAGATATATCTTAGTTTTTTTATACAAAAATGAGAGGTTTTTTCAATTTGTTTTAAATAGTAAAAATATATACTTAGTTTTGATATTTAGATGGAAACATTTACTAAAATATTTTTTAAAACAGTAAATTCCTTTCTTGTTAATGCTGCAAAGCAACATTAAAGAAGATAAACTTGCTTATTACAAAAGCACTCTATGTACGGAAAGGTTGAGGAGATTGTCCAAAGAATTAGTATTCCATACACCGAGTAGTAGAACTTTCGGACTATTACCAGTAACTTTGAAATGGCAACAAATTTCACACTTAATATCATCAAGTACTCTACATGAATTGTACCACATCAATCTCTACTTAATATGGTTGGCCTCAACTGTGGCGATGCATTCATATTTCCGAAATTATTGTGTGTGCTGGACACAATGCTTCCTTTATATGCCGATCGTTAGATTACTATAGAAATACGAAAAATTGAATGCAGTACGTTCTATCCATACAATAATTTTCGTTATTGTCCTCAAATAATGCATTAATTGTGATGGATGCTGCTGCAGGGATGTGATGCGTCTGTGTTACTGGATGGGTCTGCAAGCGGTCCGAGCGAGCAATCTGCACCGCCTAACCTGACGCTTCGGCCATCGGCTTTCCAAGCAATCAACGACCTCCAAGCCCTCATCAACCAGGCTTGCGGGAGAGTCGTCTCCTGTGCCGATGTCGTAGCTCTAGCCGCTCGAGACTCGGTGGTGTTGGTAATTAACTAAGCTCACTTTCCTTTCTTTCTTTCTCTAATGTGACCACCTACGTAAGTATGGGTAGTAGTTCGAGTGTCACATCTAACTATGATTTCACCGGTACTACTAGTTGTTTGGAGCAGTTAGGCCTCTTGTGCGACATCAATTAAAGTAATTAAAGATGGAGAAAGGACTATTAAACGCATAGCCAGGTCTACACCTGCTTTCTTCTTGTGTCTTCTAGATGCAGTAAAATGGGAAATAATTTATACACCGCCAAACCCCCCTCCTTCTTCAAAAAATACCTAACTTAGGTGAAGCTTTGACTTAACATTGAGTCCGACTCTTTGACCTTTACAATTCTTCGAATTGTCCTTAGAGCGTCTCCAACCCTGTGGAAAAAAATTGTTGCCATATAGGAACAACAAAATTTTATTTAAACTTCTTTTCTTCAATACAATTGTCAACTAAATTGTGAAATTATACGACAAAAGTTATAGAATATGTTGTAAAATTACTTGTCTAGTTTTAGACAATAAACTTGATCAAGTCTTCATCTCCATGTCATTATGAATAACAAATATTTAGAAAAGAAAAGAAAAGAAAAGAAAAGAAAAGATGAGAAGTCGTGAAGAAAAAGAAAAGGGTAAACATTTTAATATTTTGCATTGGAATTTTTTTTCTGCTTCATTGTTTTTTGTGTCTTCAAATTCTCTAACATTCCCATTATATATAACCGACTAAATATTGTAAACTTATTCTAATTTTTTTATTAACAATTAAATATCTTGAATTATTGGGATTTCTTACAGTGTTAAATGTGGCTAAAAATAGTAAATTCACGATATTATAGTTTAGTTAAAAAATATTATAGTTCAGTTCATTTAATTCTGTATAAACCTAATAAGGTTATATAAGCAGTAAACTTACAGTTTAGATATGTAGTTTTTTTTTTTTGCATGCTCAAGTAGTTTTTTGTTAGAATTTTGCATGACATATTTTTGCCTGTAGCATATTTTGTGAAGAAAATTAAAAGTAGTGACTCTAAAAGACCTAAACATGATCTCCCCCTCCAGTCTGGTGGACCAAATTACTCAGTCCCCCTCGGCCGCCGCGACAGCCTGACCTTCGCCTCGCAGAACGTGACGAGCGCCAGCCTCCCCGCCCCAACCAGCGGCGTGACCACCCTTCTCGCCGTGTTCGCGAACATCAGCCTCGACGTCAACGACCTCGTCGCCCTCTCGGGCGGCCACACCATCGGCGTCGCCCACTGCACCTCCTTCACCAACCGCCTCTACCCGACCGTGGACCCGAACATGGACCAGACGTTCGCCAGCAACCTCACGCTCACCTGTCCCGCCGCCAACACGACCAACACCACCGTCAACGACATCCGCAGCCCCAACGTCTTCGACAACAAGTACTACGTCAACCTCGTGAACCGGCAGAGCCTCTTCACCTCGGACCAGGACTTGTACTCCAACTCCACGACTCAGCCCATCGTCACGGGCTTCGCGGCGAACCAGACGCTCTTCTTCGAGAAGTTCGTCTTCTCGATAGTTAAGATGGGTCAGCTGAGCGTGTTGACTGGCAATCAAGGCGAGGTTAGGGCTAATTGTTCTGCCATAAATTCAGCTGGTAACGAGTTCGTGTGGTCTGTGGTGAAAAACGAGGGAGACGGTGCTGCAATGTGATAATGTAGTTGCTAATAAATCTTTTGATATTATTTGCTCAGCATGTACTCACATGAAGTTTACTTCATATAGAATAAAAGAAAAGGATAATATGCAACTTTTACATTCAACAGCTTTTCAAGTATATATTATTTGCTTACGGAATTTCTTTTAGTTTTTTTTTTCCAAGACAAGGATGCGATTAAAGAAAACTCAACCAAATTGTATTCATATTAGGTGAATAAGTTCATCAGTCCAAAGGACAAATATATATATCCCAGACCGGTTGGGTTAGGGACATGAGGTGCGGGCGGACGGAGGATCGATGACGGAGGATCGATCCACGGTAGCGTCGATGCCGTGGGTCAATCTTCCGTCCGCCTGCACCGCATGTCCCTAGTCCAACCGATCCAAATATATATATATATATATATATATATATATATATATATATATATATATGCTATCTTGGTTATATACTAAATTCAAGTTAGGGACATGAGGTGCGGGCGGACGGAGTCTCGCTTGGCCGAGATAAGCCCTTGTTCAGGTGGTGCCCACGATGAACCTGTCTTTGCTTGGCTTGCACACCTAAGAATTGGTATATACTTGCTAGATCGCTAGACGATAACCCTTGCATGCTAATAAAAGAAGTGAACGCATCTAGCTAAGAGAATAAACTCATCTTATATTACTTGCATGGATTATGAAAATGAAACTTGTATAAATATTGGTTCTTCGCACTATCCCTTAGACCCATGCTAGCATAAAGGCTTATGTTCTCAAGTAGACTATACCGTAAGTTTTCTTATGCTTATGTTTAAACAATGTTTCAATGCTTGCCTTCTTACCTATTCTCTATGCTTGTCACATATAATTCATGCCACAACCGAGTAATACTATCCATGTCTAGCATTCATCTAGTTAGCCGGAAGACTATTGAATAGTCATTCCGTGCAATATGAACCTGCAAGTATTCCGGACCGTTAGGTCGCCAAGGCAGTTCCCGAACTTGGGGAGTGTATCATGTCATGTTTAACTCTGAACGAGAATCATGTCAAGTAAAGCAAGAATCACTGCTCGTGGAGCAATACTTCAGAACAAGAATCAAGATTTAATATGTCATGTCATGAATCTGTAGACCCAAGACTTGCATGTCGAGGATAATTTGTGCACAACGTATCCATGTTCAGTTCCTGCGGACGGTCGCTAGGGCACTAGCACCGATCCGATCCGGACGGAACTTCAAAAGTCTCATGTACAAGAGGGGATGGCGTGTAGCACTGCATGTACTTTTTGTTGCACACTATCTTCTTCCATGACTATCGTCCTTTATGGTTTTGCCAGCGACAACAGTTCATATAGATAAGTCATCCTCGCTTAGCGGTAATCCGCGGGCAAGTTATTGCATCGCATCTGGTAATCTGGAATGTCTGATCATTATGATTATAAGATATCTGTATACATTTGAACATATTTGTGCAATAGAGTATCACATCTGAGTATTTGAGTAACAATATCCACCTGATTCAGAAACACGCTCATGACACTTGTGTTTGCTTATGCGATTCCTTGATTTTATATATATATTCGTTCTCGGTTTAACTTGGTTTAACTTGGACAGAAAATGATGAATGATAAGTTGGTAAGTATCGTCATGTTACTCTTATATCGCACGGCGCACTGCCACACGAGTTAGGCTTTATATCCTTGTCATAAAACTGATTCTAAGAAAAGACTAGAAAGACAACAATGATAGAGTGAACATAACTAATTAAATGTGTTGAATTTGTTGAGTGGGAGAGAAGTATTTCCACTATTGCATTCATGTACTGATAACCCACTAGATTGCTTGTAGGGTGCGGGAGTACTCGTTCAGTGCGAAATCCCCTTCTTGTGCGCTAAGGCATGAAGCTAACTCTGGAGCCTTGGAACGTTACGTCTGGAGCAGAAGCACATATAAAGGACATAATATTAGAACATCGCCTATATATCATCCCTTGTTGTAAGTCACTTGGCACTCATTTATCATGTTTCGAGAGATAGAGTGCGTCAGCGACTTGTAATCTCATCCTAGCACCGCTAGTAATACTTATTTAGAATCAATAAAGAGCTAGTTTTTTTATCATACTTGTGTTCGTTCTATGCTTTCGCTATATCAACCTTGCGAACTAGTTATCTCACTGCATGTTCTATGCATGGCCTTGCGCGGGCGTAACTAAGCCTTGCGCGGTATCACGCCTATATGAGGACGACCGGCCCTGCGGGGCCAGGACGTAACATATTGGTATCAGAGCGTCGACTTTACGTCCTTGGTCTCGTATCAATTTCTTTGCTTGAAGCTTCGTTCGTGGGTAATACGTTAGACGCTCTCACAATATTCCTCGGGATATTCCATACAATAAGTCTAGCTAGTTGAATGGATCTCAAATGGGTATTTTGCTTGACAGGACAACTATACAAAAGATCTTGTGGGCTAAGCAATGGGTGTTACATATTAATACTTGTTTGGTGCTAGCATATTTGTGTGCGAGATTAGAATGTCCTTCGGATGAGATAAGTTGGATTCAAATCACAAAATTCAGAGTTATCTATCGGTGAAGCTGATTTTGGGAAAGATGATACCGTTGATACGAAATAAAGGATCATGTTGGGTTTTAAGGAACGCATCGGTTGGATGACTAGCGATTAGAATATGGTTTCAAAAAAAAATGTGTTGCTTGAAACTGAGTGGTGTATGGGGAAACATTAAAGAAAGTTCTTTGGATCATGGATTTTGGGATAGCAACGAGCCGGTCAACAACGCAATTGTGCAAGTGATCAGTACAAAACATTAGAATTGTGTAGCCTAGTAAGATTGATATCATGTGTCTCGTACAAGAATTACTCGAACAGTTTTGTAGAAATTATGTAGAAGTTGAGATAATATCAGATAAGGATTTGAAATAAATGATTTGGTTGAGGGAGAATAAGAAAATGAAAAAGATTATGTGATACATGAGGATTGAATCAAACAGATGAACTTCGTGTTGTGGATTGAAAGTTTCATAGAATTTGTGGTGGCTTCACCGTAGCTTGACCGACTTCGCTATCGCTAAACTAGTTAAAATACATTTATTTTGGGGGCACCTTAAACATGTGTATAATCCAGACTCAACGATATAATAAACTCAAACTAACTTCGCTATCGCTAAGCTTTGTTGAAATGCATATACTTGGGGATACCTCGAATGAGTGCATGATCCAAACTCAGCGGTATGTGAAACTCGAATACAGCTACAGGTGAATGTGATTATATGTGAATGGAACTAGTACGATTGAAAGACACCTTAATCAAGTAAAAGCGCGAGAAAGAGTTAGCGCGTAAGAGAATTAAGATTGGACGATATGTAATAATTCAAAAGAATTGATGAATCAAATTTGATGTTAGAGATGTGAATCAAGTCGGTTTGATGATACGCAGATGATGATAAGGAATTGATCTTGTGTATAACTTAGACGTTAATAATCGGTTGAATGATGCAATATAGTACAAAGGATTTTTTGATGGTTATATGGACAAAATCGATGAAATAGAACGCAATGAAGATTGGTAGAAATGGGCTTGTGGATTCTCTAGTTGAAGAATAATAGAATTATGATCAACGAAAACTTGAGGAAATGAATGCTTGAGGACAGATCTTAGATCGATGCAACAGAATTGATGTTTAAGAAGAGATTTGATATAAATTGACTCGGATGAAATGAACGCATAACAAGGGATGGCTCAGTGAGTTTTGATGATTTTTTAGTATATGGTTAGAGAATAAATTAACGTCGAGGATAGGTTAGCTTGGAAATTGACGCAAGTAGTGCTTGATGGTTTGGCGAACGAATACGTAAATCATGTCGAACGATTTAGAGAATAAAATATGGGAATTATGGTTTAGAGATTTAAATCGTAACTTGGTGAACTTGACTTGGATAGATAGATAAGTAGACTTTAGCGAATTATTCCGAGGAGATAGACTATGTGAATTGATAGGTTGGACATCTGATATCATATGATGCATTGAGGATTGTGTTAAAATATATTTTATTTTAGGATGTCTTTGCTGAACGGACTCGTATCCCTGGCTTAAGATATTTTATTTGGGTAGGATAATTTATGCTTGATGTTAGAAATCTGAGTGATGCAAGCTTGATAGAATATCCCTTACGAATGAACAATGGTTTGACCTTAGTTTTGGGTGAGTGTGGTACTCTGGATTTGTACATTATGGATGGTGATCTGGATTATAACTATGACCTAGTGAGCTGACCTAGTGGTTAGGCAGACAATCCCTTGACGAGATTTGAGTTGGTGTGATCAACCTTAGAATTGCCTGGGTAAGACTTTAAAGATGGGGCATCAATAGATATAATAAGGACATAGTTTTGAGATATGTGTCTTAGAAGAGTTAGTGCTCGACATGATTGGAACAAACGATAGAAATAGGGGATTTATTGGTAAATTACTTAAAATTGAATGGATCGTGCAAGCGAAAGTATAAGTTAATATCGAGAACTTATCGGATTCGTGTTAGTGTTGAACGTATGAAATGAATCATGAAAAACATGGATGACACATTGAATATGAATGAAATCATGTGCTTGAAAGATATTCTTGATGGTAGTGCAATACTAAGGATTTGAAATCAAATTAGAATTAACTTAGATTTTGGTCGACTCCGCTCATGGTATCATAGTGATTTCATAAGGTGAGAAATACATGATGATGAATCATGTCATAGCAAGGATTGATTGGAGACAAAAGGAAAGTATTGATTCTGAGTCAGGTTGGATATAAAATTAATATGTGTCATGATGGGTAAGTTGAAGATCGTTCTTAAAGATTAAACGAACGCAAGTTTTCACTTGGTTAGGATACAAACCATATCATCAGAATGTATATTGTGTTTAGAAGAGTATGATTATTATATGCATAAGATATGAATAAGGGATTGGCTAGGTCTTATTCGATGAATGAGTTTTTGGAAGATAAAACGTATAGGTGTCAAGTGATAAACTTTGAAGATAGTGCATGATTTCTAGCATGATTGAACGATGGCTCAGGATAGAGGATTACATATCAAATACGATTTGGATCTATATTTGAGAATGTTACATGCAAAGAATTAATGGATATTTAAGTTGAAGTTCTATTGATTTTTGGGATGTTGGTTAGGTGTAATACTGGATTTAGTCAGGCGATACAAAGTGATTTGTTGGGATGTGTTCATGACTCAGAAGTTAAGTGATTAGAATATTGGGTGGTTCAACCTAGTTCTAGTTTGTCCCTTGTGTTTGAGTAGTGCAGCTCTGCGCTAGGCGTAGTAGATATTAAGGCAAAAATTTGATAGACTGCAAGGATATAGTAGGACTTGGGATGGATAAAGGAACGATAAGTGTACTCAAGAATTTGAAGATAAATGTGACATTTTTAAGTTTGGTATACGAAGTGTTATACTTGGATGAGTTCTATCTTAGCAAGTTTCGAGGACAAAACTTCTTTTGAGTGGTGTATTATGTAACAATCCACTTCGCTTAGTTCTATAAGATGACTAAAATGGTATATCAGCACTTGGACTTGGATTCTTCAGTGGTTCACTAGGAGTCTTGCTTGCCGAGGAAATCCCTCATTTAGGTGGTTGGCTACGATAAACATGTCTTCGCTTGGCTGCACACCTAAGAATTGGTATAAACAAGCTAGATCGCTAGGCGATAAACCTTGCATACTAATAAAAGAAGTAAACACACCTAACTAAGGGAATAATCCCATCTTATATTACTTGCATGGAATATGGAAATAAAACTTGTATAAATATTGGTTCTTCGCACTATCCCTTAGACCCGTGGTAGCGTAAAGTTATATTTTCTAGGTAGACTATACCGCAAGTTTTCTTATGCTTATGTTTCAATATTTTTTTAATGCTTGCCTGTATTACATATTCGCTATGCTTGTCATATGTAACGACCCGTTCCGCTCAAGCGGACTGCCGATACAAACGACAAAATTGTAACGTTCCAATCCGCTTTGCTCAGCGAGAAAACTTGTTTGAGGCAAAATAATTTTCAGACTCGGCCCTTCAGGAGTTTCGGCTTAGGCTTTCAGAGGCTCGTTCAGAGTATCGCTCGACCGAGGCTAATCATCGCTAAGGTGGGTGGCTACGATGAACTTATCTTTGCTTAGCCAGTACCTTAAAATATGGACGTGTCATGCTAGTCGCTAGGTGAATCATCCCCTTATATGCTAATAAGAATACAACGCACCTTGCTAAGGGAATAATCTCAACTTGTATAACTTGTGTTAGAACATAAAAATAAAACATTGCTTATAATTGGACCATCACATGCTCCCTTTGCCTTGTACAACTAGACCCCGCTATGCCTCGAGTAGAACGATATATGTATACTCTGTAGTGTACTATTCATTTGCTATACTATACGACTCTAGATCACGTTGCTCGGTAAGTCCCTTTGCGGTTTTACTCCTCGGCTTACCCTTGCGCCCGAGCCGACGTAAATGCTTGAGTTTTCGTATGAATGTAATGCTTGCTTGCTTATATGCTAACTTGTACTCTTGCCTCGATTTAATGCTTGTCACATAATTACATGCCAACATCATGTGAATACTATCTTGCCTTATTTTCATCCAAACCACCGGAAGACTATCTAATAGTCGTTCGGAGCCAAGTATAAAACATTAAAAGTATACGGGACCGTTTGGTCGCCAAGGAATTTTCTCAACTAGGGAACTGCATCAATGGACAATTAAGCAAGATAACAATGCCTCAGAGGAATTGATACTCGTCTTGTATTCAATCTAACGGCTCAGGAAGACTATCCAAGATAGATCATGTTATGTGATTGTCTCATGCTCGTATTGCCTTAGATTGCTTCAAGTCAAGTGAACACTGATCAAGAATCCTGTCAAGTTTACATCTGAATGATAATCATATCAAGTTTACCTCTGAACGAGAATTATGTCAAGCAAATCAAGAATCACAGCTCGTGGAGAAATGCTCGGTTCAGAACAAGAATCATGGATTATCATGTTAGGTTATGGATTTGGAATGACCCAGACTTGCATCTCGCGGACAACATAAAAAAGATGATCTTCGGATCTCAGCTCCACGGGCGGTCATCGGGGCACCGGGGCCGATTCGATCCGGATGGAACTTTATATTTAGTCTTCATGTATATTGGACGGGATGGTTTGTAGCGCCTCATGTTCTTTCATTATATTTCATTCTCGTCATTGACTAAAATTGGTTCTTTATGGCTACGCCAGCGATAATTGTTTATATAGATAAGTCATCCTTGCTTAGCGGCAATCCGCGTGTGATTTATTGCATCGTATCGAGAAAAATTGAAATACCTGAACGAGTCTTGAGGATAACTTGTATATAAATAGAATACTAGAATATTCCCTGTAATACTTCTGGATAACTAGTATACTCGTGCACCCGAAATATAGTCTCGCTCACAACACCTGTGTTTGCATATGCTTTTGCCCTGGTTTTTATTATAAAACTCATGTTTGAATTAACTTGATTTTTCTTGGATAGGGAAGGACGGATTACAAGTTGGTCAGTCTCACCGTGTTTTCTCTTATATCGTACGGTGTACTGCCACATGAGTAAGGCTATTCATTTATACCATAAAACTGATCCTAGGCAAGATTAGAAAGATAACTAAATAGATCGTGCATGAAACCTATTGAACGTGTTTAGATTTATCGAGCGGGCGAGTAGCCTCCCCACCAGTGCATTAATGTACTGATAACCCACCAGATTGATTGCAAGGTGAGGGAGAACCTCGTTCGGTGCGGATGCCTCATTCGTGCGTGCTAAGGCATGGAGTTCACTCTGAAACCTTGGAGCGTTGCGTCTGGAAATAAAGCACATATACAAGACAAAATATTGGAATAATCGCCTATACATCATTCCACAAATGTAGCCACTTAGCACGCTTTTACTGTTTTAGAGAAAGAGAGAGAGAGACGTGAGCGACTTATAATCTCGGCTAAGCACCGCCTGTAACACTTGTTTAAATCAATAAAGAGTTTATTTTACTTCTACTTGTGTTACTCAATGCTTTCGCTATTGACGACGAAGTGAACTTGTTATCAATCACCTATGCTTCTATAATTTTGCTGCACTCGAACAATCTGTGCGACTCTATGGCTTAGACCTCTTACCGCCAGTCGAACCACTACCTTGCATGGGTGCAGCTTATGCTCGTGCGGTATCACGCCTAGATGGGTCAAGCGATCGTCCCACGGGAGCGCTGGCGCGGTGATTGAAGCCTAGCAGGGACTGCTGATTAGCCTGCGGAAGATCGGAGCATGACAGATTGGTATCATAGCTTGGCTATACGCCTTTGGACTTCATTTCGATTTTCTCAGTTTTGAATGCTCGTTCGTGGGTTATGTGCATACGCTCTCTCTCAATGTCCCAACGAAATGTTCCAAATAATAAGTCTAAATACTTACAAAAAGTGCATATGAATGATATGATTGTTTGTATAAAATTGTGATGCTAAGGCCTTTGTGTCAACCTGTGCTAGACTTTGGAAATAGACTCGTGCTAGAATCTGCAAGTTATGTACAAACCCAAAATGCCTATACGTGTTTACCCAGCTGGTTAGTATGAAATCAAATATTATCCGAACGGTTGACTATGCACACACTATTTCGGCTAAGTTGTGTAGAGTATCGTGTGCCAAGACCTTTTGGTGCAAGCTAAGTTGCAACGAGATGGGATATCATTCAGATAAGAGACAAGTTAGACTTAAAATGCCAACCGATGGAAACCTTACCGAATTTATCGCTTGGGCGAACATAGAGAATCGTGCTTGGATTTTAGAAAATAACTAAAACGGTATTCTTTATCGAAAGATACAAATTGATTGAGGATTTTATTGGATGACTCAATTCCGAGTTATGTATGGATCACTTAGAAATGTCCAAACGGATTCATTGGTCTCGTACGATAGTCGGATTGAACAAATTGAGGAATGTCTTGAATAAATGATAAGGCTTATATCGAATTAGGAATCACAGAAATGGAAATCGATACCTTGGTTAAGAAAACTTGTTAGAAACTTAGAGGATCGTGCGAGCGATTTCGGATTGAAACAAATAGATTAAACTTGAATACAATATCGCTCGAATAGAAGTTAGCCCAAAAATGAATATTGTTGTTGTTCGATGAAAGATATAAGCGATAACGGATTTGACTTGGAGTTTGGAAGAACGATCTTGAAATCAAGTTCAAAATAATAATATTCGAAATCAGTCCCAACGAGAACAATTATCCAGCGGGAGCGCCGGCATAGTAATTTTACGTACGACGGGGATGATCGAACTTCTAGGGACATGTCCGGTGATTATTCCAAATGAACTCGATAAATAGAATGTATCAAGATGGAATAGACTTAGGCTTAAAATTTTTAAAACTTAGTTATGTGAGGAATGCTATAAGTAGATTATGGATTTATCGAACGGTAATATTGAAGTTGGATAATTTGCTAAGCAAATTATAATTACTGTATGAACGGACATGATAGATAAAACTTGGATAGAGCAAAGTGAAATATTAAGGTGTCTCGATCGTGCCGAAGATAACCATAATGTTCAAACATTCTTTTCTTGTGCGAGCGTAACTCTATGCTCGTATATGCGTCATGTCCGGATTAGGATGATTATCCAGCGGGAGCGTTGGGGTGGTGATCTTACGTCCAACGAGGGTGATCGAACTTGCAGAAGACCAGAACGTGACAACTAATGGATCATCTTGACTTTGGTTTGACCCAATAAGACGAATTTGGAATGCAAGTGAATCAAAAATATTTTGAGGATAAGTTAGCCTAGAACCTGGAATAAATCACGCTTGATGGTTTCGTGAACGAATATGTGAATCATGTTGGACGACTTGGATTATAATCTAAGGTTTAGAATTAAATTTTGGCTTGGTGGTTTAGACTTGGAATGGATATGGATTCTATCAAAACATGTTTGAAGAGATAGACTATGCAAATTATTAGGCTTGTCCTGCAACTTGGATATTATGGATTTTACTGAACGGACTCGAACCCCGTACAAACGAATGTGTTATTGAGTGTAGGAAAATATGTGCTCAATATTTAGAAATCTGAGTGAAACGAGCTTGGGTAGAATATCCCGTGCAAATGAACAATGGTTTGACCCTAGGAATTAGGGCGAGCATCGTGCGATAAATTTGCACGATGAATCGTGTGCTTGAACCTGTACCTATGACCTTATGAGCTGACCAAGCAATTAGGCAGACGACCCTGTATCGAGTGAATGAACCTGTGTTACCAACTTTAATATATTGCTTGAACAAGCTATAGAACTGGGGCAGCAAGACTTAGGTTAGACTTAGAAAGCATTAATGTGCGCTATGTTTGACCCGAATGGATGGAGGCTAGTCAGAAAACCGAATAGATCATGCTTAACGGTAGTACAAATACTTGATTTTGAGTTGGATGAAAAACGATATCGAATTTGATTGACCCTATCGGAAGTATCCTTGTGAATCATAAAACGAGAACCCTTGAGATTTTCGCAAGTAGTTTGTCCGATTTTACTATCTCTAAGTTTGGTTGAATGCGTATGTTTGAGGGATACCTTGAATGTGTGCACGATCCAAGACTAAATGATATGTGAAACTCGAGTGCTAAGACTTCGCTATCGCTAAGTTGGTTGACATGCATATGTTTGAAGGACGCTTTGAATATGTGCACGATCCATACTCGCGATATGTTGATCTCGATGCTAGTGCAAATGAATGTCTGTATGAACAAGTATAACGACTTGTATAAGTTGCCTCAGCCTTAAATAGTTATTCACGATGGATTATAACGTACCTCGCGTTAAGAAATATGTTTCGTGCTAAAGCACAAATGAGACTGACTCATCATACACGCGACACGGTATAAGGATCGAGTAGGAGATTGTGAACAAAATTGGATCTAGTGGTACTGATTGCTATGCTTGAAATAGATTCGATAGTGTGATGGAGCGGCCTGCGCTCAGGAAGTCTCGAGGATGAGACTTTTTCTGAGTGGTGTATAACGTAACGACCCGTTCCGCTCAAGCGGACTGCCGATAAAAACGTCAAAAGTGCAACATCCCGACCCACTTTGCTCAGCGAGAAAACTCATTTGAGGCAAAAGGATTTTCAGACTCGGCCCTTCAGGAGTTTCGGCTTAGGCTTTCAGAGGCTCACTCGGAGTATCGCTCGATCGAGGTGAATCATCGCTAAGGTGGGTGGCTACGATAAACTTGTCTTTGCTTAGCCAGCATACTTAAAATATGAACGTTTTATGCTAGTCGCTAGGTGAATTACCCCCTTGCATGCTAATAAGAATATAATGCACCTAGCTAAGAGAATAATCCCAACTTGTATAACTTGTGTTAGAACATGGAAATAAAACATTGCTTATAATTGGACCCTCGTTTACTCCCTTTGCCTTGTGCAACTAGACCCCGCTATACCTCGAGTAGAACGATATATGTATACTCTGTAGTGCACTATTCATTTGATGTACTGCATGACCCTAGATCACGTCGCTCGGTAAGTCCCTTTGCGGTTTCACTCCTCGGCTTATCCTCGGGCCTGAGCCGACGTTAATGCTTGAGGTTTCGTATGAATGCAATGCTTTCTTTATGCTAACTTGTACTCTTGCCTGGATTCAATGCTTATCACATAATTGCATGCCAACATTAAGTGAATGCTATCTTGCCTTGTTTTCATCCAAACCACTAGAAGACTATCTAATAGTCGTTCAGAGCAAAGTATAAAACAATAGAAGTATACGGGACCGTTTGGTCGCCAAGGCATTTCCCAAACTAGGAAACTGCATCAATGGACAATTAAGAAAGATAACAATGCCTCAGAGGAATTGTACTAATCTTGTATTCAATCTAACATCTCAGGGAGACTATCCAAGACAGATCATGCTATGTGATTGTCTCATGCTCGTATTGCCTTAGATTGCTTCAAGTTAAGTAAACACTGATCAAGAATCCTG
Source organism: Iris macrosiphon (assembly GCA_036927795.1). Lineage (NCBI taxonomy): Eukaryota > Viridiplantae > Streptophyta > Magnoliopsida > Asparagales > Iridaceae > Iris > Iris macrosiphon. The sequence goes on along the minus strand of JAYESA010000019.1, from coordinate 54,199,619 downwards.
TCAAGTTTACTTCTGAATGATAATCATATCAAGTTTACCTCTGAACGAGAATCATTTCAAGCAAATCAAGAATCACAGCTCATGGAGCAATGCTCGGCTCAGTACAAGAATCATGGATTATTATGTCAGGTTATAGATTTGGAATGACCCAGACTTGTATATCGCGGACAAGTTGAAAAAGGTGATCTTCGAATCTCAGTTCTACGGGCGGTCACCGGGGCCGATCCGATCTGGATGGAACTTCATGTTTAGTCTTCATGTATATTGGACGGGATGGTTTGTAGTGCCTCATGTTCTTTCATTACATTCCATCCTCATCATTGACTAAAATTGGTCCTTTATGGCTATGCCAGCGATAATTGTTCATATAGATAAGTCATCCTGGCTTAGCGGTAATCCGCGTGCGAACCATTGCATCGCATCGAGAATAACTGAAACACCTGAACGAGTCTTGAGGATAACTTGTATATATATGGAACACTAGAATATTCCCTGCAATACTTCTGGATAACTGGTATACTCGTGCACCCAAAACATAGTCTCGCTCACAACACTTGTGTTTGCATATGCTTTTGCCCTGGTTTTTATTATAAAATGTGTGCTTGAATTAAATTGGTTTTCCTTGGACATTAAAGGACGGATGGTTAGTTGGTAAGTCTCGTCGTGTTTTCTCTTATATCGTACGACTCACTGCCACACGAGTAAGGCTATTCATATATACCATAAAACTGATCCTAGGCAAGATTAGAAAGACAACTAAATAGATGGTACGTGGAACTTATTGATCGTGTTTGGATTTGTCAAATGGGCGAGTAGCCTCCCTACCAGTGCATTCATGTACTGATAACCTACCAGATTGCTTGCAGGGTGCGAGAGCCTTGTTCGGTGCGGATGCCTCCTTCGTGCGTGCTAAGGTGTGGAGTTCATTCTGAAGCCTTGGTGCGTTGTGTCCGGAACTGAAGCACATATACAATACATAATGTTGGAACAATCACCTATACATTATTCCACAAATGTAGCTACTTGGCACACTTTTACTGTTTTTAGAGAGAGAGAGAGAAGCTTGAGCGATTTGTAATCTCGGCTAAGTGTCACCTGTAACACTTGTTTATATGAATAAAGGTTTTGTTTTACTTCTACTTGTGTTACTCAATGCTTCCGCTATTGACGACCAAGTAAACTTGTTACCAATCGCCTATGCATCTATAATTCTGCTGCACTCGAACAATCTGTGCGACTCTATGTCTTAGACCTCTTACCGCCATCTGAACCACGGCCTTGCACGGGCGCGGCTTACGTTCGTGCGGCATCACGCCCAGATGGGTCAAGCGATCGTCCCACGGGAGCGCTGGCACAGTGATTGAAGCCTAGCGGGGATGGCCGATTAGCTTGTGGGAGATCGGGACATGACATCACATATAGTTCATGCCACATCCAAGTAATACTATTCATGTCTTGAATTCATCTAGTTAGCCGAAAGACTATCGAATAGTCATTCCATGCAATATGAATCTGTAAGTATTCGGGACCGTTTGGTCACCAAGGCAGTTCCCGAACTAGGAAAAAACACCATGTCAAGTTTAACTCTGAACGAGAATCATGTCAAGTAAAGCAAGAATCACAGCTCATGGAGCAATACTCGTTCAGAACAAGAATCATGATTTAATATGTCATGTCATGAATCTGTAGATCCAAGACTTGTATGTCGCGGATAATTTGTGCATAACGTATCCATGTTCAGTTCCCGTGGATGGTCGCTGGGGCACTGGCATCGATCTGATCCTGACGAAACTTCAATAGTCTCATGTACATGACAGGATGGCGTGTGGCACCTCATGTACTTTTTGTTTCATACTATCATCGTACATAACTATTGTCCTTTATGGCTTTGCCAGTGACAATAGTTCATATTGATAAGTCATCCTCGCTTAGCTGCAATCTAAGTGTGAGTCATTGCATCACATCTGATAATCTGGAACGCCTGATCATTATAATTAGAAGATATCTGTATATATTTTAATATATTTGTGCAATGGATTATCACATCTGAGTATTTAAGTAACATTATCCACCTGAGTTAGAAACACGCTCGTGAAACTTGTGTTTGCTTATACGATTCCTTGATTTCACACACACACACACACACACACATATATATATATATATATATATATATATATATATTCATTCTCAGTTTAACTTGGTTTACCTTGGACAGGAAAGAACGAGTGGTAAATTGGTAAGTATCACCGTGTTACACTTATATCGTACGGCACTGGCACACGTGTTAGGCTTTATATCCTTTCTATAAAACTGATTCTAAAGAAAAACTAGAAAGACAACAATGATAGAGTGCACATAACTAATTGAACGTGTTAGATGTGTTGAGCGGGCGAGAAGCCTCCCTACCAGTGCATTCATGTACTGATAACCCACCAGATTTCTTGCTAGGTGCATGAGTACTCATTCGGTACAGAATCCTATTTGTACGCACTAAAGCATGTAGCTAACTCTAGAGCCTTGGAGCATTGCGTCCGGAGAAGAAGCACATATATATGACATATTGTTGGAACATCGCCTATGTATCATTCCTTGTTGTAAGACACTTGGCACACCTTTATTGTTGAGAGATAGAGATAGAGAGTGCTTGAGCGACTTGTAATATCGGCCTAGCGCTGGTTGTAATACTTATTCAGAATCAATAAAGTGCTAGTTTTTGTATCATACTTGTGTTCGTTCTATACTTTCGCTATATCGAACTTGTGAATTAGTTATCTCATCGTCCGTTCTATGCCTGGCCTTGTGCGGACGCAACTTAGGCTCATGCGGCATCACATACCCCCATGCCAGGAGGATCGGTCCTGCGGGGCCGCGACGTGACAAATACAACTTGGTCAGTATAGGGATTGAGGAAAGACAACTATTATATGCGTTTGGGCTTCTCAAATTGGTTAATCATAAGCTCCGGATGAAACGATGGAAGATTTTGAGAGTCATGTTTGCCTCATCTTCGTAATCGGTATAGCCGTCGACATCCATATAAGGCTTTATCTACGATATTAAATACACAAGCTCTCCTTGTGAGGTCTACTGATAGTAATTATATAAACCCCCTAAAATTATAATTTTTATTTTTTATTAATGTTTTATTTAATTATTAGCTATTTATTTCTTATTTAGATAAATAGAAATTATTTTCTTTTAATTAATTTGCTTATTAATTTTATTTATATAATAATTTTTTACATATATATATATATATATATATATATATATATATATATATATATATATATATATATATATATATATATATATATATATGTGTAGGAAAAATACTTAATAGTGTTTTAGAAATTTAAGGAATTTATGTCTATATTTCTATATTTCTATATATATTTTTATGTATATGGCATAATAGTTAGCCTTTTTATTTAAAAACAAACAAACAATCAACTTCCAATTATTTTTCCTACAGGGAACACCCCTAGGACTGCGACCTCCCTCTTTAGCTTCGGCTGAAAAAGTTATGCTTGAATTAAAAATTTAAAAACCTTCCAATTATTTTTATGTATATATATTTTTCTTTTTTTTAAAGCCTATATAACCAGGTTTTGTCATACCTCGATCCTGCAGGGGGCTGTTCGTCCTCACTTAGCACCTTGCAGAAGCAATCATTCTCACATGGGCGTGATGTCGTACAAGCCTAAGTTATGATTGCGCAATGCCAAGGCTTTGAACAAGGAAAAGTAGGCTATTCAAAGTAAGAAGCAGAGAAACAACATATCAGAAAAGTAAAGAACACAATGACATAAAAAAAGCTCTATTGATATTGAATAAGTGTTACAAGCGGCGCTTGACCGAGATTACAATTCGTTCAAGCTCTCTCTCTCTCTCTATTACAATGACATCGTTCCATACATTACATCTCTTTATATAAAATAGCTCAAAGTATCTCGATACGGATCAAGGCATCGAGTCCATATTTTTGGGTCCTGGGGATGAGGATATGCTATTGCTTCTTCGGACGATCCAGCACCTGCAAACAAGCAAATTTGTAGGGGATCAGCACTTTGGAGAAAGTACTGGTGAATATAAAATCAACGAACAGAAGTAACACTCTCTAAAACCAACATTAAATAATCATGTTACAAAATATTACATTACTAGTGATCTTGCTACATTTACCTAGGTTCATTTCATATAGCAAAGGATCAGAGTCAGTTTACTTCTTTCGAAAATATAGCTTTGAAAATAGTTTGCATATTCAATACATTTAAATATTCTATAGGGACAGTATTCTATCATGTGGTGCGCAACATGTATCATAAGCCATAATCAATTAACTCTTAGGAATATAAGCTATCTCTAGTAGACTATTCATCTCAATTCAGGTAGTAGTGTATCTAGTGAACTATTCAATTCAGTTCAATGGACATCAACATATTTAAGTAAAACAGATACATCTTATTCAATATTTATGCTAAGGAACATAAGGAATACAAATAATCACTTATTCAGTGATCCTTACCCATGGCCGAATAGTTATCCCTGCAACAGACACAAGTTAGCAATAATTTGCATATACATATGAGGTTCTATTTTCTGTTCTTTCGTGGATCAAACAGTTAGGTATACAAAAAGGCTAACCTAGCATGTGCCCTAACTATATGATGGTCCCCTCTGCGAGATTAGCAGTTGGGACGTACAAGTCCATCTCACTAATAGACTTATTCGAACCCATGTCCTTTTGGACCAGTACCTGAAACTAGCACTTTAGACCAACTCGGCCATCTTGACAATAAGTTCTTCCTCACTTAGCGCCTTGTTGAACTGATCATACTCACATGGGCATGATGTCGTACAAGCTTAAGTTGCGCTTGCACAAGGCTAAGGCTTTGAACAAGGACAAGTAGGTTATTCAGAGTAAGAAGCAGCGACACAACATAGCAGAAAAGTAAAGAACACAATGACATAAGAAAATAAGCTCTCTTGATATTGAATAAGTGTTACAAGCAGCACTTGGCCGAGATTATAATTCGTTCAAGCTCTCTCTCTCTATTACAATGATATCGTTCCATATATTATATTTCTTTATACAAAAACAGCTCAAATTATCTCGATACGGCTCAAGACATCGACTCCAGATTTTTGGATCCTGGGGATGAGGATATGCTATCGCTTCTTTGGATGATACAACACCTGTGAACAAGCAAACTGGTGGGGGGTCAGCACTTTGGGAAAAGTACTAATGAGTATAAAATCAACGAACATAAGCAACACTCTCTAAAACCAACACTTAGTAATCATGTGGCAAAATATTATATTACTAATGATCTTGCTACTTTTATCTAGATTCATTTCATGCAGCACAGGATCAGAGTCAGTTTACTTCTTTCAAAAATATAGCTTTATAAATATTTTGCATATTCAGTACATTCAAGCATGTTATAGGGATAGTGTTCTATCGTGCAGTGTACAACATGTATCATAATCCATAATCAATTAATTCTTAGGAACATAAGCTATCTCTAGTAGACTATTCATCTTAATTCAAGACAGTAGTGTATCTAGTGGAATATTCAATTCAGTTCAATGGACAGCAGCATATTCAAGTAAAACCAATATATCTCATTCAACATTTATGCTAAAGAACCTAAGGAATATAAATGATCACTTATTTAGTGATCCTTACCCATTGCCGAACGGTTATCCCTGCAACAGACACACAAGTTAGCAACAATTTGCATATACATACGAGTTTTTATTTCTTGTTTGTCCCTGTATAAAATAGTTAGGTATGCAAGAAGGCTAACCTAGCATCCGCACTAACTATATGATGGTCCCCTCCAAGAGATTATCAGTTGAGATGTACAAGCCTATCTCACTAATAGACTTGTACCCTCTCGTAAATAAGGACTTCTAGCCTCAGGGTATCTTGATCTCTCCCAGGACGAACGATCCCCAGTGCCCTAGGAACCGTTCGAGAGATTATCCTTGTGCACAAGTTGTACAAACCACATGCATGAATGCAAGTCCTATCAGATAATCTCTAGGATGTACATGTTCATGAACAAGCAAATATTTCAATCAAGCGATAGAGGCAGAGCTCTCAATTCTCTTACCTAATAGCCACACCCTCCCGTAAATAATGACTATTCAAGCCTCAGGGTGGACTATTAGTCTCGATGCAGCAGTTCAAGTTATTCATACAGTTCTATCTTTAACAGTTCGATAAGAAAATAGGCAAGCAAAACATATTATAAACGAGCACGATAACAATTTTATAAATCTAGCAGACAATTCTATCTCTTTTAGTATGATAGGAAATATGCAAAAAATCTCTATTTAAGCAAGCATGGCATAGTCTTTATTTATCATACAAGCATGTATTTCTACTCTAGTTTAGCATACGATACAAGGACAAGTTCAAGCAATCTTTTATTCTTCTTATTAGCATAGTAATAGTTCGTTCAATAGTTGTTTCGTGTATACTTAGCATGCAACATTCTATTCTTGACTTAGCATAGCAAGGGTTCATTCTTTAGCGGTGATCGTTTAACTTAGCATACATTATTCATTAATAAACTTAGCATGACAATGGTTTTATCCATTTTAGGAAAGCATACGAGTTCTTTAGTTAAGCATGTAGGTTCTCATTCTATCATTCTCATGTGAACATTATCTACTTAGCAAACAAGCATTATAAAACTCAAATTCATTAATAAGGCGTGCAAGAATCAGAGAATAAAGTTCTGCCCACTCACTAAGATCAATCATCTTATTTTTCGATCGAAGAACTCTTCGAGAAGTCTTTCGCTCGAGCCAACAAAGCAATATCTCTTGTAGATAGTGCCAATGTAGAGAGGGGCACTACAGGTTTAATTCCCTTCATATAGATTTATTTATTTTGATTTTAATTTCAAGTAATTTTAATTAAAAAATAAGAAAAAATAGTTTTTAAAAACTAAAATTTTTGCAATACAGAGTTGGTTCCATTAAATAGGACAACCTTGTCGCATATCGATTGCACCGAAAGATTCGTACGGTATTTCTCGACTGTGAGCTTTTGACAAAATTTAATTTGGTCGCGTCTGCGCAATGAATTTGACTCGTATCCGTCGAAAGTCATTGTATCGTGACTTTTTAAAATTTTCTAATTACTTTGTGCATGCTTGACGTGTCGCAACAAAACTTGTGCCATTGGACTCACAATATTACACAGGTCCTATGATCCAAGTTTGGCTCGATTCAGAAATAGTTGATCGGATCACCATTTTGCGTCCCTACGATCCAATTTAACGGACATTTTTGTGATCGGCTCATCGAAATCTAAATCTGTATATACCATTGAGTTCAGATCGTTGTTTAAAATTTTTTTAACCTATAATATGCTAAATTTAGACTTTATTTATGGCATATTTTTTCGTGCAAAGTGGGCCACATGTAGATCCCATTTTGACCCAAAATTATCTTTTTTGCTCCTGTGTCCAAATTGGACTTATGGGTAAACTTTTTTGACTATGTCACTCATTCTGGACACTTTTGTGATATTTATTTCAGCATCCTGAGATATTTGTTTTTCTTATATATTTTTTGCTTTCGTTGATTTGCTATGCTTGTCACCTAGACATTGTCTTTGCATCATTCAGGATCTATGCAAGTATACCTTATTGTATTCACTGTATTTAATCTTTATTTACATTATTTGCTTATATATTTCTATATTGATTTATTTCTAGAGTATATAAAATGCATGTCCAAGCTATAATTGGGTGCAAGTGACTAGATTAGTCATTCTTGTGACTTGTACATATTATACATGTCGACATAGTTTTAGGAGACTACCTTATAATTAGAGAATATTCTTATATCTCTTTTGACCATGACATCCACACTATATGATTATGAATCTTGCTAGGGACACAGACTATGTATTTGATTGTTCATCATTACGTAAGGGACATGTGACAGATAGAAAATGTGACTACTATGATTTGAGTATTAGAGACTCAAGCAGTTACAAAAATAGACATATTATGGATATGACTTGTCACTGAGGTATTATGAGGGAGGAAATCTATTATGTGTTTGGGACAACCACATTGGTATATCATAGTCTCCAGACGAAACTATGAGATTTTATGAGTTATGTAGATGCCCTCTAACGTTCTTGGGTTATTATGGACGGATACAGATAATTATTGACAGTATATGTACATCATTGGCCTTGAGCTACATGGACTAGTCGAGTTAGCCTAAATTCCATCCATATGAGACTCGTCTCACAGTATTCGTATTTTATATGGATACGTATTTTTGTGTTATTTATTATATTTTATTGGATCTCGAGGAAGCTAGAAAATTCTTAAATTAAAACTTTACTACCTGACAGGTATACCGATGGTATACTACAGTATACCGTCGGTATACTGTCCGACAGATATTTGTTTTACTTTTTAAAATATTTTCGAGAATTTCTCTAAAAATAGTACTTGAGTTTCATTTCTTTCTTTTCTCTTTCTCTCTCTTCTCTTCATCATTTTTCTCTTGAGCTTGGAGCTTGTTCTTGAGATCTAAAGTGTGATTTCCGAACCCCTTCGTGGTGGTGGACTAGAAGGTTTAGGCTATGAGCTCGCTTTATGCAAGTATACCTTGTCGATTCTATGAACTTTTTTTACTTTTTGTCATTTTACTTTCCTGGAGCTTTGATTGTTGCTTTTTTAGCTTAGACATGCTTTATTATAAGTATTTATCTCATGATTTTTAGCCTTTTGACCGTTTCGATTTTGATTTCTAGTAGAATCTTAATCCGTCAATTTTTGGTAACTCGGTAACGAATACGGTACCAGAGTTGTGACCGTAAGATTTAGTCCATATTGTGATATGAGACTTACCGTTAGACTTGACTCCTTGTTAGACTTGGTTCTGGTGACTTTCGAGATTTAATTTGGGTCCCAGAAATCAGACTTGACTTTGGCATAGTTTTACCTTGGAAACCGATATACCGAAGGTATACTACAGTATACCGACGATATAACGATTTTGACCGACTTAGATTTCTAGATATTTTCTGTGAACCTTATCGGCATACCTACGGTATACTACAGTGTACCTACAATATACAGATCCTTGTCGACATTGTTTACTGACTACATGATATTTGTCTTGGTCGGTATACCGACGGCATACTACAGTATACTGACGGTATACCGATTTATGGAACCTAGTTTTCCAGAATATTTCTTGCCTACTTGGAACGGCATACCGACGGTATACTATAGTATGCCGACGGTATACCAATTTGATAGAATCTTGACTTGCTATGTTTTTCCTATCTCTGGACCGCTATACTAACGGTGTACTGGACTATACCGACAATATATCGATCGTGCTTATTTTTTAGGAATTCTTGGTTTTTCATGATTTTATTTTGATTCTTCTGACTTTTGTTTGGACATGTATTGACTTGACCTGACTAGACATGAACTTACATGGCTTCTGATGACTTGACCTGACTAGATATGAACTTACATGGCTTTAAATGACTTGACTTAACTTGGCGTTACTCAGTTTCACCAGGCTTTTCCTGGCTACACGTGATGACGTGATTTACTGGACTTGACTTGGCATGACTTTACATGGCTTCATCAGACTTGGCTTGACTTGGTTTTATTTGGCTTCACTTGTATTGACATGGCTTCATATGGTTGTACATGGCTTTACCTGGCTTTACTTGGTTTCATATGGCTTGGTTGTTGTTGTGGCTTACATGAGTCCGTTTGTGCAATGTATATAAAACTTGTCTATATTACTATTAGAACTTGTTTTGTTGCATCATGTGTAGGATGAATTTTATGGAATGCTACATCTGGATTTATACAAGAAAATTTAGGGGTTAATAACTAGATATTCACTTAGTACATGGCTAAAAATTTTCCTAGATTGCATGCAGTCCCGGTTATTTATATAGTTATCTTGTGGAGTATCTAATGGTTTATCTTATGGAGTATCGTGGGGAGTATCTGGTGCTGGTTTGTGCGTATGGATATCCCGACAAACTGTAGGGGCATACGATCAGAAGGAACCCTAGAATCGTGTTGCATTATAATTGTTAGTAATTAGAATTATGATAACCCTACTTAGTTAAAGTATCAAGACGTACTTATATGATTTTCCATGATTGACGGAGGATGGTTAGTCTAAGCTATACATCATCACACCTTTATATTTCTGCACCTGCTATTCTATTTGCTTATCAGTTCAGGATATGTCTCATTGCAGGTTTACAGTATTTTTTTTATTATCCTGAAATTATTTACATTCAATCTTTACTTTTTGTATTTGTATTTCTTATGTTGTTGGTTTAAGTTTTTAGTTTGGCTTCATTTGTGGTACTTGTTATTTGGGGTCTGATCCCACAGATTTTGCATGGCCAAATCCAATAGCAGCACCGGAGGATCTCCCATACCTTCCAGAGGATGGTGACCACTAGGAGCACCAGACCACTTGAGTGGATTTTCTTACTTTCCCACTATGATGTACATTCTACTTTTATTGGTGTTTAGCCACCGAGCACGTGTTTTGGTTTGATCTGTTAGCCTATGGACGACAACATGATTAACATATCCTAGGGTTGATCATGTATGACTTAGACTCTGGCTAGTTTATTCATTTTGTGTTTAATTACTAGCATCATAATCATCTGTATATTATAATTTGGGATGCTTTACTGTCACGACCCATACTCGGTATAGGGGCATGAGTACGTAGGTACATCCAGCATACGCCGCAACATCAGCGGTAGAACGCTGTCTAGCTCACAATACTATCTAGTCAATCTCACACGAATATCCAACTCCATAAGGAGACACAAATATCACAATATAATATAAAAATACTCAATCACAGAACTAAAGCACAATAAGATATCGAAGAAAACAACGAAATGCAACACAAGTCTAAACAAAAATAGTCTAACTAAAACAATAACATCCAAGTCTCAAAGTATGCCGAAAACAAATCCGGTACCATAAACTGCTAAAAGAAACTAACTGAATAACTAGTGATCCCGGCTAGACCTCCTGGAATCACTACTAAACTACAAGATCCAAGGCTGCAGCTACTCTCCCTGTGGTCCATAATATGTCGGACACCAGTCCTCTAAGTCGCAGTCTGGAAAAATATTTCCAGTCAGGATGGAGCGAAGTACAACCAATAACAGTTCTAATTAATTGACAAAGACTATAAAATAATAAATATATGATGCTATATATTGAGAGAAGACAATAAATAAATGCAATGGCAAAATAAAGAGAACAGGCAATATAGGCAATATGGTACAGTCAGTGCATATATGAAATGAAGAGAAAGAACTACAATATCATATACGGGATGATGTAGTATATGAACTGAGATGAAGAACTTTAACGTTTCTAAGTGTTTGAAATCGTAGTTTCGAAATATGATTGGCTTGGGAACTTGTACGATAGCTATATGGCCTGGCTGATCATACGTGAGGTGAATGATTAACACTAACAATATCTACACTTGTACGATGGGGATTTGATCACATCTCTTACTAGCAATTTGTCCGCCCCCAACTAGTACTGTGGATCCAACCATGACACATCACGATACACGATCAATGTCTAATACATCATGTACAATATCTAATATCAATGTCTAATATCAATGCTGTATACAATATCAATACGATAACCAATGTAACATCTCATGACTAAAGATCCAATCTATATACTAGTCCGTGTAGCACAGTGTCAAGAATCAGATGTAACATTTCTAAATACTTGAATTATAGAAATTATCAAATAACAAAAATTATCAGAGAATGTACTCGCCTGTGGTCCTTAGCTGGTATGAATCAGAGTCCAAGTCACAGTCCAAATAGCCTATGTATTACAATTTAACCATGTCAAAAGATAATTTATTTTAATTTATTTAATTCTAAAATAATTACTCTAAAATCCTATTTTAATCTTATTATTCTGATTTTTAGGTTAATTCCTAATGTTTGTCCAAAGAAACTAAATTTTACCAATTCGAGACTCATGGCACGCAAATCAAGGCAATTTGTTGATCAAAAAAGTCAACCGATGCAAACTCGACTTTTATGCATGATTTTTTATAGATTTTAGCGTCAAAAATATGCTAGAATTTATGGCTCGTTCGAATTCAAATTTGTTTGAAAATTATTGCACATATCTAAAATCGCATTGTGCAACAATGGTTGATTATTAACCTAGAAGTTCTACAGAATTAACAGCCTAGAAATATTTTGTACTAAATACTAAGAAAAATATATGTCAATTATCTCGACATTATATTTTCGAAACTTTAAACGGTTAGTGATTCTGATTCATGGTTCTCCCGAAATTGCAAAAACACCGAGACACGTCTATTTTCGGACATGTTGTACTCTACGAATTTTTTAGAATTTAATATTCAGAATTTTGTGAAACAATTTATATATTTAGAAAACTAACCTCAATACGGTTCTAACGTAAGAAACTGGGCTACGTTTGAAGTCTGGAGCTATGAGTAATGGCTTTTGGAAGATGAAGGAAACCCTAGATGATATCCCCTCAAATCTCTCTCTCTAAAATAATGGGATAATTAAGGTTATTATATTATATATATATATAGAGATGCGGCTGAAACAAAAGTTTAAGGCTGGCATATATCAGAATCTGATTGGATAATTTTGTTTATATTATTTATTTTTTATTTGCCTTTATCAAAATATTATTTAAGTTATTTTAAATCTAAATAACTCAAAATAAACAATAAAAAGAATCATAAAAATCTGGAAAAATTCTAGAAAATATATTTTGAACCTAAAAATCCTAGAAAAATACTTTGGATAATTTTATGTTCATAGGTTTTCTCCTATAATTAGGAGAAGCTCTAAAAATTAGTTTTACCTATTTAAATAAAAATAATTATTAAAATATTCCAAAAATTCTGAAATAATTTCAAAAAATATATAATAATATTATAAACAATAAAAAATTATATTGGTACATTCTATATTCCTGGGCTTGCACAATAATTTCTAAAAGTCCTAAAAAAAAGTTATTAGTCTAAATAACTTCCAATAAATACTAAATAATCAGAAAATTCTCAAATTTTTTTAGAAAATGTATTTAATTATCTAGAACCTAAATTAAAAGTTTTAAATATTTTTAATAATATTTGACATTAAAATAAATTCTTGAAAGTCCTAGAAAATTACTATTACTAGTTTTTTAATTAACCAAAAATTGTGAAAAATTTTGAATAATCCCAAATTAACCTAATAACAACATTTAAGCTAAAAGTTCATAATACGGAGGTTACAAGTCTACCCACCTTAAAAAAATTTCGTACTCGAAATTTAAAATTCTCAATATTTTTTTTTTGACCATCAAAATTTAAATTCATCAAACCATATAATCATGAAGTAAATCTATATTGTTATTTCACAAATTTCTCAAAATTCTATAATTATCACATTCCTGAAAATATTCAAATTTTAAATCAAATTATATTATTATCATAATCTTCTCAAAATTTTAAGTTAATAACTAAATACTAAAAAAATTTAATATCCAATCCTCTAATTTAAATCCAATCAATGCATATTTATAAAATTTAAAATTTTATCCCAAAAATTTGAATTCAAACACTAATCCATTAGTGATCTTATTTCTCGATTCTTTTTTCACACAATACTCAAACAATGTAATACGTGCAAAATCTTCAAATATAATATTCAAAATATAATTTTTAAATTTATATCTTGCAGTCAAATAAATATAATGATAATCTTCTTAAATTTCTTAAAATTTAATGATATTTTCAATCATATCATAATCTTCATAATAAATCAATGATTTAACAAAATCATCAATTCTACCATATTAAATTCCCATCTCTTTATTTAAATTAATATTTTTCCTCAAAATTTAAAATCCTTAATAAATTTTTTTTTGCCACCATCAAAATTTAATTAATATAATCATGAAGTCAAACCACTATTGTTATTTAACAAAGTCCTTAAAAACTAACTTCATTCTCATAACTTAAAATTTTAACGTAAATCTTCAAAATTTAAATTTATCTTCAAAATTTAAAATTTAATATAATTTTTCTCGTAAATCGGATTCATAAGTCATAACTCTTAAATACAATCTAACATTATTTCTTTAAAATTTAAATCTCATTTATAAATCTCTTCAAAAATTTAATAATTAAATCCTTCAAATTTAATTTCATATTGTAGTCATTTCTCACAATAATTTGATTTATCACCATAGCCATAATTCACTTTATCCTCACTTCTATTACGTATATGAATTCTCGATATTTAAATTAGTGATGATCCTTAGAATATCAATTAATGATTCAATCCTAAAAATTTAAAAGTTAAATCCAATCTTCAAAGTAAATTCTATTAATATATTTCATGAATAAATTTAAAAAATTCAAAGTCTCATCCTTAATATTTGAATTTTAAGTCTACTAAATCAATCATATCTCTAAAAAAAAAAAATTAATTTTGACTTAAAATTAAGTCCTTAAAAGTCGAATTCAACAAGTAATAAAAATAAATCTTTATGTTGTTATTCCTTTGGTCTAACCAAACCCATAATCCAAGTTTTAATATTATATCAAACTCCTAATACTCAAAATTCTCAATATTATCCTGGTGTTCCTTGAATTATATCTCAAAACTTTTGAGATTATCCTAAATTTTAAAAACTTTCAACATTATCCTCAATTAAAAAAAAATTCAACATTATCCTCAATTTATTATTTTCGTCAGTAATCAAATATGACAACTTCTACCCACCATAAAATTTTATCCTCAAAATAAAATTCTCAAAATTTAACTTCTCGAACAATTAAAATAAAATGTATATACTTTCCTCAAAAGACAAATATTCAAATATTGAAATAAAATTTTAATCACTTTCAAAATTCTTTATAGCTTTGACTATATTTATTGAATTAAATTTGAATCCTCAAATATTTTAATAACATAAAATCTCAACTCCTCAAAAATTCTTAAAAATTAAAATTTATTTCCAATCTTCAAATTATAAATTTAAATCCATATCTTGTAGTCCAATAGCTCTAATGTTAATCTTTCTCACTGTCCTCATCAATATATGTTATCAGATGATACCGTAATTTAGTCTATAAAATTTATCTCGATATGAAATCAAACTCAACGACACCAAAAATTAAATTTAACAACCGATCAACAAGAATCAAATTCAATAACAACAAGTGAGAACGGACGAAAATAAGAAAAAAGATATAAATTTGGAATTATAATAAGATTCTCAAGGGTCATCCCAGGAATCTCTCAAGGAATTTTGTGACTGGGTATCCTCTCTCATCCTAGTATCCTATGTCCTATATTCTATCGCAGGCACGCAGTAGTACAACTAAGACGTCGCACTACCACGATATCGCACTACTTGCGAAGCCTGACCTGCATGGGCCACCACTAAAAATGTGTCACGACCCGCACCCGGTATAGGGGCACGAGTACGTGAGTACGTCCAGCCTATGTTGTAGCATCGACGGTAGAACGCTGTCTAGATCACAATACTATCTAGTCAATCTCACACGAATATCCAACTCCATAAGGAGACACAGATATCACAATATAATATGAAAATACTTAATCACAGAACTAAAGCATGATAAAATATCGAAGAAAATAACAAAATATAACACAAGTCTAAACAAAAATAGTCTAACTCAAATAATAACATCCAAGTCTCAAAGTATGCCGGAAACAAATCCGGTACCATAAATTGCTAAAAGAAACTAACTGAATAACTAGTGATCCCGGCTAGACCTCCCGGAATCACAACTGAACAACAAAATCCAAGGCTGCAGCTACTCTCCATGTGGTCCATAATATGTCGGACACCAGTCCTCTAAGTCGTAGTCTGGAAAAATATTTTCAGTCAGGATAGAGCGAAGTACAACCCAATAATAGTTCCAATTAATTGACAAGGACTATAAAATAATAAATAGATGATGCTATATAATGAGAGAAGACAATAAATAAATGAAATGGCAAAATAAAGAAAATAGGCAATATAAGCAATATAGTACAGTCAGTGCATATATGAAATGAAGAGAAAGAACTACAATATCATATACGGGGTGATGTCGTATATGAACTGAGATGAAGAACTTTTACTATTCTAAGTGTTTGAAATCATAGTTTCAAAATATGATCGGCTTGGAAACTTGTACAATAGCTATATGGCCTGGCTAATCATATGTGAGGTATGATTAACATTAACAATATCTACACTTGTACGATAGGGATTTGATCACATCTCTCACTAGCAATTTCTCTGCCCCCAACTAGTAATGTGGATCCAACTATGACATATCATGATACACGATCAATGTCCAATATATTATGTACAATATCTAATATCAATGTCGTATACAATGTCAATACGATAACAAATGTAACATCTCATGACTAAAGATCCAATCTATATACTAGTCCGTGTAGCACAGTGTCAAGAATCGAATGTAACATTTCTAAATACTTGAATTATAAAAATTATCAAATAACAATAATTATCAAAGAATGTACTCGCCTGGGGTCCTTAGCTGGTATGAATCAGAGTCCAAGTCAGAGTCCAAATAGCCTATGTATTACAATTTAACCATGTCAAAAGATAATTTATTTTAATTTATTTAATTCTGAAATAATTACTCTAAAATTCTATTTTAATCTTATTATTCTAATTTTTAGGTTAATTCCTAAATTTTGTCCAAAGAAACTAAATTTTACCAATTCGAGACTTATGACACGCAAATCGAGGTGATCTGTTGATCAAAAAAGTCAACCGATGCAAACTCAATTTTCATGCATGATTTTTTATAGATTTTAGCATAAAAAATATGCTAGAATTTATGGCTCATCCGAATTCAAATTCGTTTAAAAATTATTGCATATACCTAAAATCGCATTGTGCAACGGTGGTTGATTGTTAACCTAGAAGTTGTACAGAATTAACAGTACAGAAATATTTTGTATTAAATACTGGGAAAAACATATGTCAATTATATTGACATTTTATTTTTAAAACTTTAAACAGTTAGTGATTCTGATTCCTGGTTCTCCCAGAATCGCAAAAATACTGAGACACGTCTATTTTCGGACATGTTGTACTCTACGAATTTCCAGAATTTGATATTCAGAATTTCATGAAAAAATTTAAATATTTAGAAAACTAACCTCAGTACGGTTCTAACGTAAGAAATTGGGCTACGTTTGGAGTACAGAGCTATGAGTAATGGCTTCTTGAAGATAAAGGAAACCCTAGATGACATCCCCTCAAATCTCTCTCTCTCTCTAAAATAATGGGATAATTAAGGTTATTATATTATATATATATAGAGAGAGATGCAGCTGAATCAAAAGTTTAAGGCTGACACGTGTCAAAATCTGATAGGATAATTTTGTTTATATAATTTGTTTTTGATTTTTCTTTATCAAAATATTATTTAAGTCGTTTTAAATCTAAATAACTCAAAATAAACATTAAAAATAATCATAAAAATCTGGAAAAATTACATAAAATATATTTGAACCTAAAAATTCTAGAAAAATATTTGGGACAATTTTATGTTCATAGGTTTTCTCCTATAATTAGGAGAAGCTCTAAAAATTAGTTTTACCTATTTAAATAAAAATAAATAATAAAATATTCCAAAAATTCTGAAATAATTTTAGAAAATATATAATAATATTATAAACATAAAAAAATTACATGGGTCCATTCTATATTCCAGAGCTTGCACAATAATTTTTAGAAGTCCTAAAAAATTAGTTATTAGTCTAAATAACTCCCAATAAATACTAAAATATTCAGAAAATTCCCAGAAAATTTTAGAAAATATATTTGATTATCTAGGACCTAAATTAAAAGTTTTAAACATTTTTAATTATATTTGACACTAAAATAAATTCTTGAAAGTCCTAGAAAATTACTATTACTAGTTGTTTAGCTAACCAAAAATTGTGAAAAAAATTCAATAGTCCCAATATAACCTAATAACACGGAGGTTACATTTACTATTGTATTTCTGCTGATCTTATATCTTGTTATTATTCATGTTGTTCTTTTTATTGAGAAACTAGGGTTTGTTGGACCTAGGCTTGACTGTTGGTTTGAAGTAGTGACCCCTCATGCCATAAAGCTTCACCGTATATAAAGAGTACCAGTGTGCTCTAAGTATACGTAGCTTTCTTTGTCAGTCTCGCTCTCCAGTATTCTAGTTTTGGGGCATGAAATGGTTTTAGTGGTAGCCCACGCATGTCTGATTTTTATAGAAATATGGAGTTTGTTGCTGTTGCTAGATGTCTCAATCCTAAATTGTTCCCCTTGAGCCCTAGTAATTTTTTTTCCATCCCTGATTTTGATTTGTTATCCTCTTATTCGTTGATCTATCTTGTTCTTTGATTGACTCTTGTGTCCTTAACTTTCAGGGGCACTGTTGTTACTACAACATTTTTTAGGAAATGATATTTTGATCATTTCATAATTAATTAATTTTGGTGCATGTTAAATATTTATTTATTGTATGATTTGTTTATTATTAGATGTTATATTACTTTTTTGGACTTGTGTTAGTGGACCTAACTAGATTAGAATTTATTCATAGACCAATATTTATTTTAGTTAGACTAGAGCCCAACATTTTAGCCCATTTCATTAAGTTGATAATTTTATTAGTCAAATCATTAGGAATAAAAATCTTCCTTCCTTAATCTTTTTCTTCATGACAAGCCCCAAAGGTCATTTATGACTTTCCACATTACTTGGGCACCAAGCCTAGAGGGGTCGGCCACATATAGGTGGAGAGCTTCTCTCCTCATTCCTTTCCACTCAAAAATTTACATCTATAATTGTTCTTCCCTAAATTTTCTTCATCCCTCCACCAAATTTCTACTAAATCACTTCCAATTACTCTCAATCTTCACCATTAGAAGCTCTAGAAGGAAGGAGGAGGTAATAATCTAGAAGGAGAAGGAGAAGGAGATTTCACAAGTTGAGAGCTCTTTCCATTCAGTTAGAGACTTGCATTGGGAATCCATCTTTCAATAGGTATAATTCAGATTTTTCTTACTAATTAGACTCTTAATTAATAGTTTAATCATTAGGAACCCTCCTATGTACTAGGACTACCTATAGGAAGAAGAATTGACTCCTAGGGACCCCTATTGTGAATGTTATGATGGATTTTGTGTCCAATTTGGGAGAAATCCGAGATTGGCGTACCATGTGTTTGTCAATAGGTCAATTAGACCAAATTGACATGTATTTGATTGTGTGAGACTAGTGTCGTTTTCATAATTGGATACGTGTAGGCCGTATCATGGCAATTTGGTGATACAAGTTATTTTGGGACTTTTTCCTTCGATACAGGGGTTTGAGCATGTTGCATTTTGACACAGACACGTAGTTGTGTAGCTAGGACTTTATATTGCTTATAATTATGATAATTGTCTTGCTCATATCATTGGTGATGCATTTATTGTGGTGTTAAGGGGTCAAGGGCGTATCACAAGCGTATCATAGATCCAGTGCGATACAAAGGTGATGCACCACTTGTGTTTAATAATATGTCTTGTGAGTGAATTTTATATATTCTAATTTGTTTATGATACTATTGATACATTAGTTGTATCATATATTTAGATATATACTTGTCTTGATTTATATACTTGTCTCCCCGTCAATAGACAAGCTTAAACTTTAAAAAAGAGGTCTGAGTGGATATTCCTTGCCAATCTTGACCTTAAAAAAATTAAAATTAAAAAAGGAAGATATGTTAGCTTCTTGAAAGTTTCTTGTGACCCCATGTCATATAATTCATATTTGCACACATCTCTACATAATGCAGATTTTGTTCACTTTTTTTCATATTTTTTTTCCATATTATAAGCAACCTCTAAACTTAACGGCAAATTCCAAAAAGGTAGGACAATCAAGGTAAAAATCAGCCTTTAAAACTTAAGACACTTCAGTCCACACAGTAAACATAAAGCATTACTTTCAGTACCTAGCAACTCTTAAATTCATGGAACAGCCACAATGATGGATGCTTCAAGAGGAACTCCTGTATAAACTCAACATTGATCAGAAAGGTTTTCATTTACCTCTAAACATTGAGGCAAATTCCAAAAAGGTAGGACCATTCAAGGTAAAAATCAGCCTTTAAAATTTAACGCACTTCAGTCCACATACTAAACATAAAACTTTACTTTCAGTACCTAGCATCTCTCAAAGTCATACTTTATAATTATGCTATCAACTTCATGTTGCTTACATAAAAAATCTACATGAAAAGTAATGGCATAAGCCTTAGCATGAGCTATAATAATTGTCTTGTGGGCATTTGAAGGCTAACTAGGACATATGTAGTAATTTGAAGAAAAACAAAGAAACTGGATTCTCTGTGGAGGCTGGACTTGGAAGTGTAGAAAAATATTGACACAAAAATATCCAGCCTGTCTTCATCAAGTAGAATCAGGAAGAATCATTATTTTAGAAAATGGTTTAATACTTAATCTAGATCACCAAATCAAGCATCAAACCAGACACCAGTACTACCACGAATCCAAAAGAATCATACAAGTATCAATGAGAACTATTGGAAAATCATTTTTAACCTTCTCAAATTGAATCATACATAATTAAGGCATACCACAGCCTCTTAAGTGTTTAACTTTACTTGGTAATCGATATTTAAGTTATGAACCAAGAAACATGACAAATTCTGAAGAATAAATGAAACAAACTCTACATTATCAATATTCAGGCCCACTGTTTCACATAAAACTTTGTTTGATTAAGTTTATCCAAAATGCAATTCATACAATATTTACATAAGAGGCTTGAATATTTATATATTGAAAGGATTCACCATTTTTGTAAAATTTATAATACTCGATGCAAATAGATTGTATATTCAAGGCAGTTAGCAAAACAAAATGATAAAGAAATTCCAAAATTATCACCTCCTTGCTCTCCGTAAGTCCCGATACAGCATCTACGAACACTGTCCTTACCCCGTGGAGGGGCTGAGCCAGAGAGCGTCGAGCGCGAAGAGGACCGACCCCAAAATAACAGTAAAGTATATCCGAGAAGAACATCTTTACCAGAAGTTGGACAGAGGCTGCCAAGAATTTGTGAGTCTTGTTTTAAATCAGTTGATCGAATAATTGGATAATCGATCTCGCCGGCACTATTGTTTCCACTGGGACAATACGTCGACAGTGCCTTCGAGAGTCAAGTATGACCAGTGCTCCATCGTTGAGGTTCACCGGAGCTCACTCGTTACTGAGGGGATCAGAAACACTTAGCCGAAAATCGATCGGTTGACCCATGAAAGCAAGAATTCAAATATAATCAAGAGAACTAAGTGACGTCTCGTAGGGGATGATGACCTCGAAGAGAAGCTGTGAAGAAGTCGAAGCTCATTACCAACCCAGCGTTCGTTACCGCAACTCGAGATAAGAACCACCACTGCTCGAGACCATAACGACCGCCATTCGGTGAGGCAGAGTGTGTCGGGGTTGAGCAGTCTGGGGTCGCTAGGCCACCCTATGACGGCGTGCTCCCTTGAATAACCCGTTGAGTACAAGTTCAGAGGATATGGATGGGGGGTTTCTAGGGTTAGGGTCTGGTCGGGTGAGGGTTTTGGATTTGAAGGAGGATGAGGGATTTGGGGGTTCTCGGGAGATGAGAATGAGAAGAAGATAAAGATAGGTTAGGGTTTGGAATTTAGGAGGAGGAGGAGAAGAGATTTGGGGTTATATCATGAGAGAGAGAGAGAGAGAGAGAGAGGGGGGGGGGGGGGGGGCAGGGCGTGGGATTTTGATTGGGTCCCAAAAAAAATTACAAGTGAGCGGGCTGAGAGCGGAGGAATATATTTTTTTCCAACCTTTTATAACGCTCGAATATAGAACCCTCATAAAAGTACGTCCTATATATAACATTTTTATATATAAAACGTTATAGTATGTCAGAAATTCCTCCATTCCTTTACTTTATGAGGCTTTTAAGAATCTTTGTAACATTTTTTTCTAAAACATTATAATAATTTTTTTGCAAGCGTCATAGAAAAATATTTTTGTTGTAGTGAAATAGGCTTAACTATAGACTATTTGGTACCCAGTTACGACTATCTATTTCTTGCATCATTAAGTTCATCACATAATTCACAAGCCAATAGAAATCGAGAATAAATATTAGTTAGGTGACTTATCTAAATGATGTTTCATAGGTGACATCCCATAACTAGCAGGTAGGACGTACAAGCCCAACTCAGTAATTGACATGACACCCCATGATCGCAAAGACGTACAAACCTCAGGGTGTCACATTCTCTCCTAGGACGACATGATCTAGTGTCCGAAAAATCTTTCGAAAGATTACACCTTGTGCACAAGTTGTCTAAGACCAATACATGATATGCAAATTCTATCAAATAGATGCACTAGCTAAGTAATAATTAAATATTTATTTATATCTTTCTTTCAAACTATAGAGACGTAGCTCTGTTTTTACTTTCTTCATTCTGATGGACATGTCGTTTTCTTTCTTTCATATCATTTCTTACTAATAGTACAATTTTATCCATACACTTCTCTACTTACAATATACGACAAAGAAACTTGCAATCATTCTTTTTTTCTTAATCAAGCATAGCAGCAGTACTTTCGATTGTGTTAGCAGTCTATAATTCAAGTATGTAATTTCTTATCTCTTATCATCACATAATGAAGATTTTACTAAATCATTCTATTTTTATTTAACAAGTATTAGCCACATTTATTTCATTATATTCACATTCATTAGCATAAGCATGCAATTATCTTATTAAGCCATACAAACTTTATGTACTTATCATTCTAGTGATGATGGACATTATTCTTAGCAGCAAAGCATATATTTATTCTCTATGAGTTCATTATTAATTGTGAAAGAATTAGAAAGCGAAGTCTTGTTCGCTCACCTATGATGAAACGTCTTTATGTCCCAACACGAGACCTCATACTAAAGGCTTTCTTTTTCTTGAGCCAGCAAATCGATATCAATATCAATATAATTCTACTACTAGGAGAGGGGTATTATATAATAACCCAGTGAGAAATTTTTTATCCACGAAACATACCAATATCCCAAGTTTCAATGATCATCTTTCCAACGCCATCACCAATCAATGAAACAGACTCTAGCATTATAGAAATTATTTATGTTGTTATTGTATAAAACTTTTATTTATCAATAATATCTAGAGGCCAAAGGATTTCCGATCAAGGAGATATCTTTGAATTAAAACGAATCAAGAGAGGGCCAAAGGAAATGAACCTGGCTTTGATACCATTATGTTACGCCTCTATCCCGAATGATTAAAAAAATTTCACTGGATGAGAAAATGTACAAGTATAAGTTGCGGTTGTACAAGACATGATCTTGCATATTAACAAAATAAACTGAATAGAGATGGAAGCAGTAAAACTTTAATAAAAAAACCAAATAACAAAAATAAGGCAAGAACATAATCTTTTTTATTCATAACTTACAATGATTACAATGGCATTTCAATAGCCAACTGAATATGCCAACTTGACTTACAACTTTTAAACTGAAAAAAATTATAATGGCTTTGTTCCATAAATTACATTCCTTTGTACAAAAACAACAATGTGCCTATAGATCAAAATTTGATGTTAATACTAAATCAAAATTTGAACACTTATTCAAAAGTTGGATTCCAATTCGAAACTTAATAAAAAGCTATACATTCTTCTTTCATTCATTCAAGAAGTATAGTCTATTTCAGGCACAATATCCATTCAGTTCTACTCTTACTAAACACAAAATTATTTTTACACATTCAATCTAAGGGACATGATGGCATATATATATATATATATATATATATATATATATATATATATATATATATATATATATATATGGTAATG
This sequence comes from Iris macrosiphon, assembly GCA_036927795.1. Taxonomy (NCBI): domain Eukaryota; kingdom Viridiplantae; phylum Streptophyta; class Magnoliopsida; order Asparagales; family Iridaceae; genus Iris; species Iris macrosiphon. Next base: position 54,175,570 of record JAYESA010000019.1, on the reverse strand, counting down.
CTCTAAAATCACCCGGGTGGTTTCATATTATGGAACCACCTTAAGTTACATGTGTTGGATTGGATTGAGTAGTTGAGATTAAAAGGTGGTGGAATCTATACCTTTTAATCTCAACCATCCAATCTAAATCCAAACTATATAACATATGATGATTCCATAATATGAAACTACCCGGGTGGTTCTAGAGCATTTCTGATATATATATATATATATATATATATATATATATATATATATATATATATATATATATATATATATATATATATATATATATATATATATATATGGGGCAATGCTCTAAAACCACCCGGGTAGTTTCATATTATGGAACCATCATATGTTACATAGGTTGGATTTAGATTGGATGGTTGAGATTAAAAGGTATAAATCCCACCACCTTTTAATCTCAACCACTCAATCCAATCCCACCACCTTTTTGATATATATATATATATATATATATATATATATATATATATATATATATATATATATATATATATATATATATATATATATATATATATATATATATAATATGCAAACGCATGGAGTTGATCATGCAAGGTCTCATATCAGCTAATCAGGCCGCTTTGTCATGTCCCATAACCAGAATACAGGAGAGCGGGGGCAGACAACGATGAACTACGTATACTTAGAGCACACTGGTACTCCGTATATACGATGAAGCTGTTAGACATGATGGGTCACTACTACAAACCAACAGTCAAGCCTAGGTCCAACAAACCCTAGTGTCTCAATCACAAGCACAACAAAAATAAAATATCAAGATGTAAGATCAGCTGACATATATTAATAAAGCGCCCCAAAATATATATACATAGATGATTATGATGCTAGTAAAAAAAAAGAATAAAGTAGCCAGAGTCTAAGTCATACATGATCGACCATAGGATATGCCGATCATGCCATTGCCCGTAGGCTAGTAGTAAATCCAAAACACGAGCTAAACACGTGCTCGGTGGCTAAACGCCAACAAAAGTAGAATGTAAAACAGAGTGGAGAAGAAAAAAACTCATTCAAGTGGTATGGTGCTCCTGGTGGTAACCATTCTCAGGAAGGTACGAAAGATCCTCCGGTGCTGCTACTAGATCTGGTCATACAAAACCAGTGGGATCAAACCCCAAATAGCAAGTACCATAAAGGAAGCCAACTAGAAACTTAAATCAACAATAAATGCAATACAAATGACTGAAAGTAAAAGATCTCAAAAAATAAAAAAACTGTAAGCATGCAGTGTGACATATCCTGAGCAGGTAAACAAATAAGAATATCAAGTACAGAAAGTAAATAGTGTAATCTCATGCATAATCCTAGACTAACATCATCCATCAAACACGATAATTCAAATAAGTACGACTTGATATTTTAACTAATTAGGTTATCACAAGTCCTAATTACTAACAAAATGCAACGCGAGACTAGAGTTCCTTCAGATCGCATGCCCCTGCAGTCCATCAGGGTTACCCATTTGCCTAAACGAGAAACAGATACTCCTTATAATACTCCATAAGATACTCTACAAGATACTCCCCAAGATACTCCATAAGATATTGTATACCCCCTAAATTTTCAAATTATTAAATCTTGGATTTTTTCCAATTTTCTGGAATTTTCTGAGAATTTTCTGTAATTAAAATCAAGGTTTTCAATTAATAAATGATTTTTTATTAGCAATAAATAATATTAAAATATCATGAAAATAATATTTTTGGATGTAAAATGAAAAATTGGACTTAGGATAATTTTTCTGGATTTTTCTGGGTCTCAAAACTATTTTTAAATGCCTAAAAACTATTTTTATTAATTAAATTACTTATTTAATTATTTATTTATTTATTTATATATTATTTATTTTATTTTATTTTTCTTTTCTGGGCCGGCCCGGCCCAGTGGGCCGAAACCCAGCCCGGCCCAGTCCCCCGCCCTATCGGGTCGGGTCGGGTCAGCCAACCCGACCCGCCCGCGACCCCGACCCGGTCACCCACGACCAGCCCCGCCCCCGCGAGACGCGGTCAGCCGCAGACCCGCCCGGCCACGCGGCGCCTCCGCCGGCCCCCTCGCCCGCACCCCGCGGCCACGCCTCCCTCTCCTCCGCCGAACGCGGCCCCAGCAACCGCCTCCTCCCCCTATAAAATCCCTCTCCTCCGGCCCCCTCTCCGCCACAGCCACCTCGCCGCCACCGCTCCGCCCAGACCCCACCGCCTCGCCGCCTCGTCGTACCCCCCCGCCGTGAGCCACCCAGCGCCCCCAGCAACCGCCTGCCTCCTCCGTCCTCCGTCGACCAGACCGCAGCAGCAGTTCGAGCAGCCGCAGCCGCCGCCTCCGGCTGCCCCGAGCCGCCGCCGGCGACCCCATCGGCTCGCCGCGCCGCCCTCCGCCGCATGCCCCCGAGCCCGGCCGCCAAGCAGCCGCCCTCCGCCGGATTCCGGCGAAAACCCTAACCCTAGCCCTAATTTGGAAATTCGTGTCGGACACGACACGGACACGTCTCGACCCTGATTTTTGGGTCCCCTTCAGGTACGTGTAACTTTCGTCTCGTAGCTCCGTTTTCAATTCCGCAAATTGCGTTGTGAAGCCTGTGTGACCCTCTCGGTGTCCGGACAAACTGTTCGGGACACCGCGTCCTGTGGTGATCGCACACCGCGATCCAAAAACAGGAAAAACCAGACCCTGTTTTACCCCGGAACTGAGTGCGCCCCGCCAAACGGGACGACTTGGTCGCGTGCGGTCTTCACGGATACGTACGCATCGTCGATATGGACGTGTGGATTTTTGTGGAAGCTGATTCGGGTGTGCGTGCACACCGGAATCAACGCGTATCCGCGGACACCGCCCGTATCCGCATTTTCGGTAATTCACCCTAACTTCGTGCACACACGTCGGATCGAGACAAAACTTGAGCCATCGGACTTGTAGCGATACGCTGGTCCTGTGGGTCAAGTTTGGTTCGATTCTGAGAACGTTGACGAAATCGCGTGTCGTGGGCCCCATAGGCCCCGCTCGACGGGCGATTTTGTGTTCGGCTCATCGGAATCCAAATCTGGAAGTTCCGTTGGGTTCGTATCAGCGTTCCTGACCTGTTGACACTAAGTTTGGTGAATTTGGAGACTTTTGACCCGGACACGTTTTTCGGTGCAAAGCGGGCCCAACGGCGGACCCCGTTTTGACCCGAAACTGCCGTTTTTGCCCTTGTCTCCAAATTGGACCCAAGGACAGGCGTTTCTAGCTATTTGACATCTTCTGAGAGTGATGATAATGTCTATTTTAGCTTTTGGACTCATTTCTGGACTTTTCCCCCAAGAACCTAATTAAACAGATCCAAACAACAGGCAAGTACCTGCACTTCAAGTTAATCTTTATATTGTGATAATTAAATTCCCTGCTCTACTAGTACTCTTGCTGATTACATGTAGTGTTAGAATACTATATTTTATGTCTTGAGTATTGGAATTCATGTCTTGTTTTTCATGTCGGGTGGGAGAATACTGAAAGGCATGTAGTTTACCCTTCCCCTTGCCGTGAATAATAGCTGTTGGTACACGACTGTCCATCAGCCGGATCTTGATTATTCGTGACTAATAGCCGTTCATGACGGCCGGATTAGCCTTATAAACCCCTGCATGCCAACTAAGTATTCTAAAAACAAACACAAGTTTCATACAGATAACTTCAGGTCATGTTATATTCTTGCTGACTGTGTAGTTTCTTTTCCTGCTCGTTTACTTCTGTTTTCTCATATTCCTGTTTATAGTGTTGACTCTGAGATATTAACATTCCTTTATGCAATTTCCTTAACATGATATTTAATGTTTAATTGTCATAAATATTTAGTTTAACATTGTTGTGCACTGTGTACTTTGCTCCTTTCCTGACTGGATCTGTTGATTTAGGCGATGATGAGGATCTTGCCCCTACCTATTATGGTCCTTATGAGGGTATAGATGATACCTATGAGGAGCCAGAACCCACCCAGGAGACCCCTGCTGCTGAGTAGCTAGTAGTAGCTATCTTTCATTTCTATTTCTTATCTTATTTATCGGGTTTGTCCCCGATTTCAATATTAAATTTCTGTACTTAAACATTTGAATCTGTTGTCACATTTACTTTCAGTTGCAATCTTAAGTTTTATTTCTCATTATTATCTTGCCTATGTTGTTGTGAATGAGCTAGTTAGTAACTGTGGATTAACCTAGACAGCGTACTACCGCCGACTCTGCGGCGTAGGCTGGACGTACCCACGTACTCGTGCCCGAACTTCCGGGTGCGGGTCGTGACACGTTTTTATGGTGGCCCATGCAGGTCTTATCCTAAAATAAGGGTAATACCCTAGGACAGGGTATGGAATAAAATTGAGGATTCTAGGAAAAGCTCATTCACAGTATAGCATCCTTATTTCAATTCTTGATATCATTGCTGCTCAATTTTTCCTATCGCCTTTGATTTCCAAGTATTTCTATTCTGATCTTCCTATCCCTTAATCTTTCAGAATGGTCCAGACCAGGAACACAGTAGGAGGCACATCAGAACCAGCCGAGCAGAATGTGCCCGAGACTCTTGCCCTCCCTCCGCCTCCATCTGTCCCGGCAGTTACCCTAGATGGGGCACAACTGCTAGGAGTGTTCCAGGGATTGGTGGAATCCCAGAAAGAACAGACGGCACTTCTGCGGACCAGCCTCTCAGAAGCTCTTAAGCCCCAGGAGTCGTCACTCAAGAGGCCAGGGAGTGCTAAAGACTTCAAGAACCTTAGGCCTCTGGAATTCTATGGAACTGAGGGCATTCTCTATGCCGATGAGTGGATAGAGAATGTCGAGAGACTCCTGAAGACTGCCCGGGTCCCTGATGACCTCAAAGTGGAGTCCGCAAGCCTGCAATTGTTCGACATTGCTCAAACCTGGTTCAGAGACGAACCCCAACTATCTGCTCCCGACATCACCTGGGAAGACTTCAAGAGGCTATTCAAGGAGAAATTCTATCCCGAAGTGGCTCGGGAAGCTCTCGAAAGCCAATTCGAGAGACTGGAACAAGGTAACATGACTGTTGATGAATATACTGCTGAATTTAGCAGGTTAAGCCACTTTGCGGAGTACATGGTTCGTACCCCGGAGGACAGAGCCCGTAGATTCAAGAAGGGGCTATCTCCGGATATCCGCCTTGCTGTCACCACCAGCCGAGCTCGCACCTATGAGGAGATCTTGAGCGTGGCTCAAGGCGTCGAGAGAGATATGGGGCACAAACTGAAACGAGAAAGAGATACCGGGAATGCGGGACCCAACAAACGCCCTTTTCAACAACAACAACAGCAGAGGGCCCCACAGCAAACTCAGCGTCCTCTCCCTCGAGCTCCAGCACCCCAGGCTCAAGGTCAGAACCAGCGAGCTCCCCCTTGCAACTATTGCCAAAAACCAGGCCACACTTGGCAAGACTGTAGAAAGAGGCTAGGTGCCTGCCTCTATTGTGGCTCCCCAGCACATCAATTGAGGGACTGTCCTGCTGCTCAAGGACGCCCCGCTGCACCAAAGGCTCCAGTCCAGGCCAGGCCCCCAGCAGCACAACAGAGGGGACCCCCGCTTCCAACACAACAACAACGCTTTGCTCAGCACCAACAGCAACAGAGGGGTGCACCGCAGCAAGGCCGTGCTTATGCAATGACTCTGGAAGAAGCTGAGGCCACAGCAGACGTGATCACAGGTTCTGTGCTTATAAATTCAATACCAGCTATTACTTTATTCGACTCTGGAGCTTCTCATTCATTCATGTCAGTAGATTTCCTTATGAAGCATAGCTTAAGCACTAAACCCCTTAGGAATTGTTATAAGATCATTATCGGTGGAGGAATCATCCCGGTTAGTGATGCCTGTAACAATTGTCCTATTACATTATGTGGAAGAGTACTGTATGCTAGACTACTTGTAATGCCAGTGCCCAGTTTTGACATTATACTGGGTATGGATTGGTTAAGTCAACATCATGCCACCATAGACTGTCACAGAGGTAGTGTAATCTTCAGGCCCCCTGACAAGCCAGAATTTGAATTTGCTAGAGGTTCTAGAGAAATGGGTAATAACATAATTTGTGGAGCCCTAGTAACAGAAGAATTGCCACCTATCATCTCTGAATACCTTGATGTCTTCCCTGAGGATCTCCCAGGCTTACCCCCAGACCGAGAAGTTGAATTCTCCATTGACTTAGTGCCAGGAGCAGCACCAGTATCTCAGAACCCCTACAGAATCAACAAGAATGAGATAATAGAACTAAATGAACAAATCAAAGAGCTAGAAGACAAAGGTTTCATTAGGTCTAGTGTCTCACCTTGGGGAGCTCCAGTACTATTTGTGCCCAAGAAGGACGGAACATCCAGAATGTGTATTGACTATAGGGCCTTAAATGCCTTAACAATTAAGAATAAGTATCCCCTGCCCAGGATAGATGACTTATTTGATCAGTTGAGTGGAGCTCGGGTGTTTTCAAAGATTGATTTGAGGTCTGGTTACCACCAAGTAAGGGTGAGAAAGGAAGACATTCCTAAAACTGCTTTCAATACCCGGAACGGACATTACGAATTCTTAGTGATGCCGTTCGGGTTAACGAATGCTCCAGCAGTTTTTATGAACTTAATGAACAGAGTTTTCCAGCCATACCTAGACAAATTTGTAGTGGTCTTCATTGATGATATTTTGATCTACTCCAAGACCCCCGAAGAACATGAAGAACATTTGAGGTTAGCATTGGAGACTTTGAGGAAGGAAAAACTTTATGGAAAATTATCCAAATGTGCTTTCTTCCTAGACAAAGTAGAATTCTTGGGACATGTTGTGACTGGAGATGGAATAGCAGTAGATCCTAAGAAAATAGCGGCAGTAGAATCCTGGCCCACTCCAGACTCTGTAGCAGAGATTAGAAGCTTCCTAGGACTAGCTGGCTACTATCGGAAGTTTGTGAAGGACTTTGCTAGAATTGCGGAGCCCATGACAAAATTAACAAGAAAGGATGAAGAGTTCACCTGGACTGATGAATGTCAGCATGCTTTTGAGGAATTGAAGAAAAGACTGACTTCTGCCCCTATTCTGACCTTACCTTCCGGAACCGGAGGTTTCGCTATTTATAGTGATGCTTCTGGAAAAGGTCTAGGTTGTGTACTGGAACAGAACAAGAAGGTAATAGCCTATGCCTCTAGACAGCTTCGACCCCATGAAAAGAATTATCCAACTCATGATCTAGAATTGGCAGCTGTCATTTTTGCTCTTAAACTTTGGAAGCATTATCTTTATGGAGAAAGGGTGAAAATATTTACAGACCATAAAAGTCTAAAATATATCTTCACTCAGAAAGAGCTAAACATGAGGCAAAGAAGGTGGCTGGAACTAATGAAAGACTTTGATATCACTCTTCAATATCACCCTGGGAAGGCAAATGTAGTTGCTGATGCTCTAAGCAGGTATCCTATGGCGATGTACTTGACTATGGACAGACACCTGCTGGAGGACTTGGAAAGTTTAGGTATTGAAGTAATTATCCCAGGAAAAGAAGGCCAAATGATGAACTTGCAGATTCAGTCTACTCTAATGGACAAGATCAAGGAGACTCAGTTTCAGGACGAAGGCCTGCGAAGCCTTCGAGGTCAAGTGCAAGCTGGACTAGTAGAAGAATTCAGAATTCACGAAGATGGATCACTGAGGCATGGCGATAGATTATGTGTACCTCAAGGAGACATAAGAGAAGAAATCATGCAAGAGGCGCACAGATCGCAATACTCTATACATCCAGGAGCCAACAAGATGTACAAGGACCTGAGGACGCATGTTTGGTGGCATGGCATGAAAAGAGAAGTAGCCAGGTTCGTGTCTCGTTGTTTAGTGTGCCAGCAGGTCAAGGCAGAAAGACAAAGACCTGGAGGATTGCTCCAACCCCTACCCATTCCGGAGTGGAAGGAGGAACATATCACAATGGATTTTGTTTTCGGACTTCCAAGGACACCTAGTGGAAAGGATGCAATCTGGGTGATAGTAGATAGACTGACCAAGTCGGCACACTTTCTACCTTTCAAAGTAGGGCTATCTACAGAGAAGCTGGCAGATCTATATATCAGACATATTATTAGGCTGCATGGAGTTCCAGTAAGTATTGTCTCCGACCGAGATTCAAGGTTCACCTCTCACTTCTGGAAGAGCTTACAAGCCAGCTTGGGGATGCAACTCAAATTCAGCACAGCTTATCATCCCCAAACCGATGGACAATCGGAACGTACAATCCAGACACTTGAAGATATGCTCCGTACATGTGTTCTGGATTTTGGAGGATCCTGGGAAGACTATCTACATCTGGTGGAGTTCTCTTATAATAATAGTTACCAAGCAAGTATTGAGATGACTCCATTTGAAGCTCTGTATGGACGAAGATGTCGTACCCCGCTATCATGGGACGACGTTGGAGAAAGAGCCCTGCTGGGACCAGAGATGGTGATCGATTCAGCTGAGAAGGTAAAGCAAATAAGGGACAGACTTCGAGTGGCTCAAGACAGGCAACGACATTGGGCAAATAGCCACCGAAGGCCCTTGGAATTTGAGGTAATTAAATTTATAAAATTCAAGTCAATTTAAATATTTTGCTTATGGAACTAAGACTTGATTGTGACTTTATTAAAGGTTGGAGAGCTGGTATTCTTAAAGATTTCCCCGACACGTGGCACCATTAGGTTCGGAAGGAGTGGAAAACTCAGCCCAAGATTTATTGGACCTTTTGGCATTCAGGAGAAAATCGGAGAAGTGGCATACCGACTGGCATTGCCACCCTCTCTGGATGGAGTACATAACGTCTTCCACGTGTCGCAGCTGAGGAAGTACGTGTCAGACCCCAGCCACATTCTGGATCACTCAGAGCTCGAAGTAGGCCCAAGTTTGACATACCAAGAGCAACCCGTGGAGATACTGGATCGCTCTGAGAAAGTCCTACGGAACCAGGTTATCTCCCTGGTTCGCGTAGCTTGGAAGCACCATTCTCCCGGCGAATCCACCTGGGAGCGAGAAGACGAGATTAGAGAGCAATACCCCTATCTTTTTGAACCCTGAGGTGTATTTTATTTCTCGGCCTTTTCTTTTCGTGCCCTGTTATTCTTAAATTTCGAGGACGAAATTTTTGTAAATTGGGTAGGTTGTAAACCCCCTAAATTTTCAAATTATTAAATCTTGGATTTTTCCCAATTTTCTGGAATTTTTTGAGAATTTTCTGTAATTAAAATCAAGGTTTTCAATTAATAAATGATTTTTTATTGGCAATAAATAATATTAAAATATCATGAAAATAATATTTTTGGGTGTAAAATAAAAAATTGGACTTAGGGTAATTTTTTTGGGTCTCAGAACTATTTTTAAATGCCTAAAAACTATTTTTATTAATTAAATTACTTATTTAATTATTTATTTATTTATATATTATTTATTTATATATTATTTATTTTATTTTTTTTTTCTTTTCTGGGCCGGCCCGGCCCAGTGGGCCGAAACCCAGCCCGGCCCAGTCCCCCGCCCTATCGGGTCGGGTCGGGTCAGCCAACCCGACCCGCCCGCGACCCCGACCCGGTCACCCATGACCAGCCCCGCCCCCGCGAGACGCGGTCAGCCGCATCGTCGATACGGACGTGTGGGTTTTCGTGGAAGCTGATTCGGGTGTGCGTGCACACCGGAATCAACGCGTATCCGCGGACACCGCCCCGTATCCGCCTTTTCGGCAATTCATCCTAACTTCGTGCACACACGTCGGATCGAGACGAAACTTGCGCCATCGGACTTGTAGCGATACGCTGGTCCTGTGGGTCAAGTTTGGTTCGATTCTGAGAACGTTGATGAAATCGCGTGTCGTGGGCCCCATAGGCCCCGCTCGACGGGCGATTTTGTGTTCGGCTCATCGGAATCCAAATCTGGAAGTTCCGTTGGGTTCGTATCAGCGTTCCTGACCTGTTGACACTAAATTTGGTAAATTTGGAGACTTTTGACCCGGACACATTTTTCGGTGCAAAGCGGGCCCAACGGCGGACCCCGTTTTGACCCGAAACTGCCGTTTTTGCCCTTGTCTCCAAATTGGACCCAAGGACAGGCTTTTCTAGCTATTTGACATCTTTTGAGAGTGATGGTAATGTCTATTTCAGCTTTTGGACTCATCTCTGGACTTTTCCCCCAAGAACCTAATTAAACAGATCCAAACAACAGGCAAGTACCTGCACTTCAAGTTAATCTTTATATTGTGATAATTAAATTCCCTGCTCTACTAGTACTCTTGCTGATTACATGTAGTGTTAGAATACTATATTTCATGTCTTGAGTATTGGAATTCATGTCTTATTTTTCATGTCGGGTGGGAGAATACTGAAAGGCATGTAGTTTACCCTTCCCCTTGCCGTGAATAATAGCTGTTGGTACACGACTGTCCATCAGCCGGATCTCGATTATTCATGACTAATAGCCGTTCATGATGGCCGGATTAGCCTTATAAACCCCTGCATGCCAACTAAGTATTCTAAAAACAAACACAAGTTTCATACAGATAACTTCAGGTCATGTTATATTCTTGCTGACTGTGTAGTTTCTTTTCCTGCTCGTTTACTTCTGTTTTCTTATATTCCTGTTTATAGTGTTGACTCTGAGATATTAACATTCCTTTATGCAATTTCCTTAACATGATATTCAATGTTTAATTGTCATAAATATTTAGTTTAACATTGTTGTGCACTGTGTACTTTGCTCCTTTCCTGACTGGATCTGTTGATTTAGGCGATGATGAGGATCTTGTCCCTACCTATTATGGTCCTTATGAGGGTACAGATGATACCTATGAGGAGCCAGAACCCACCCAGGAGACCCCTGCTGCTGAGTAGCTAGTAGTAGCTATCTTTCATTTCTATTTCTTATCTTATTTATCGGGTTTGTCCCCGATTTCAATATTGAATTTCTGTACTTAAACATTTGAATCTGTTGTCACATTTACTTTCAGTTGCAATCTTAAGTTTTATTTCTCATTATTATCTTGCCTATGTTGTTGTGAATGAGCTAGTTAGTAACTGTGGATTAACCTAGACAGCGTACTACCGCCGACTCTGCGGCGTAGGCTGGACGTACCCACGTACTCGTGCCCGAACTTCCGGGTGCGGGTCGTGACAGATATTCCTCAACCCTTTGCTATAGGGAACTGGGACTGCAAGCAATCTAGAAAAATCTCTAGCCATTAACTATGTAAATCTTTAGTTATTAATCTTTAGCATTTTCTTGTAGAAGTTTGGGTATGGAATTTTGCAAAATCCATCCTAGATATGAATGCAAATAACACAAGGTTTAATATTCATTGCACAAACAGACTCATGTAAGCCACGCCATCTAACAAGGCCATATGATACCAAGTAAAACCAAGAGAAGCCAGGTCAAGCCATGTGAAGCCAGGTACAACCAAGTATAACTATGTGAAGCCAAGAGAATCCAGGTAAAGCCAAGTGAAACCAAGTCAAGTCATATCGAATGGAGCCATGCAAAGTCATGTCAATTAAGTCATCACGTGTAGCCGGGTAAAGCCAGGTGAAACTGAGTAAGGCAGAGTCAAGTCATTCAAAGCCATGTAAAGTCATGTCTAGCCAGGTCAAGTCACCACATGTCTAAGAAAAAACCAGAAAAATTAAAACAAAATCACAAAAAACCAAGAAATACAAAAGAAAGAGCACGATCGGTATACCGTCGGTATACTGTAGTTTACCGTCGATACACCGTCCAAGAGATAGGAAAAATACAGTAGCTTCTAGGTTCCAATAAATTGGTATATCGTAGTATACCGACGGTAAGCCGTTCCAAGTAGGCAAGAAATGTTCTAGAAAATAAAGTTTCACAAATCGGTATACTGAAATATACCGTCGGTATGCCGGCCAATACAAATATCCTGAAGTTGGTTAACAAAGTTGACCAGGATCGGTATACCGTCGGTATATTATACTATACCGTCGACATGCTAATAAAGTACACAAAAGGTTTTGGGATTCTAAGTAGGTCAAAATCGATATACCGTCGATAATACTGTAGTCTACCGTTGGTATACTGTAGTATACCATTGGTATTCCAATTTTCAAGAGAAAATGAGGCTAAAGTCAAGTCAAGTCTGATTTTTGGGGCCCAAATTAAATCTCAAAAATTATCAGAACCAAGTCTAACTAGGAATCAAGTCTAGGGATAAATCTCATATCACGATATGGACAAAAACTCACGATCACAACTCCGGTACCGTTTTCGATACCGAGTTACCTAAAAGGGATAAAACAAGATTCTAACAGAAATCAAAATCAAAACTGTCACAATACTAGAAACTATGCAATGAACAACTATAGTAAAACAAATTATACTAAATAAGCAACTACCAAGGCTCCAGAAAATAAAAAATGTCAAGAAAGTAAAAAAAATTCACGAAATAGACAAGGTATACTTGCCTAAAGCGAGCTTCCAGCCTAAATATTCTAATCCACTACTAATAAGGGGTTCAGAAACCATACTCCAAGTCTCAAAACCAAGCTCCAAGCTCAAGAGAGAAATGTGGAGAGAGAAGAGAGAAAGAGATAAGAGAAAAAGAATAAAAATTGAAATATATATATATATAGAAGAGGTGATTTAGTCATGACCGTTGGATCTTGTGAGACTCATCTCACTATTAAAGTATACGTACCCTAGATATGCATATTATATGTATATAGCTTACTTACTGTTTAATTGTTTACCTCATGCTTTATTCCATTCATGCATTATTTATGTTATTTTTGTAAGTTTCTCTTACTTGCATGCTTTGGACAGTTGGTCCCTTGGTTTTCTTGTGTTTGGCTGTGGTGAACCCGGGTGAGGGGCATGGATTATAATCCAGTGGCCTACAATCCTAGCTCTTTCTATATAAGAAATCCTACTTTATTTTCTCCACTTTTCTTTTCCTTTTATTTCTCTTTCCTTCTTTATTTCTTCTCCAGCAGAGAGCAGCAGCCGAGCTTGGCCTTGGCCGTGGGTGACCTTGGTAGTATTGGTATTAGGCTAGAACTTGATCGTAGGCAAGTACATCTTGCCAACTAAGTGAACCCATAATTTGGAGCTTCTTAATATACTAAGTTTACATTTATTTGTTAGCTTAGTTGTGTGCATATCTTTTATAGCTTATAACTGTGTTGTAGACTCTTTTGTAGCCTTGATTTTTTGTTGTTCTTGAACGAAAAAGTCGAGAACAACAAAGTCGGAGCACAGAGTGTGCTAACTGGAGAAGAATGAGCAATTCTACGAAAAGTATGCATGTGACCCTTGAAAACTTGAGCGCACTGTGTGCTAACTCATAAAATTCTTGCAAAATGCGTCAATGCTATCAGAACCTTGGGCACACTTTTGAGGAAAATCCTCAGTGGCGCACATTTAAGTGTTCAGCCTCGTTAATCAAGAGAAAGTGTGACAAGCCTTTGTCGGCGCAATAATTCCTTTCTCTGAGTTTTCTTGATGGGCGAGCCTTGACTTTGGCATCGCCTCAACTGTCGTATTTTCGAATATCGTGTCTCAACGGCTGTACCATGCCTTAAGACTTGTGTTTTTCTTTTATTAGACCTTTCTATGCTTGTTTGTGTGCCAAACCTCACTGTTGCCATACTTGATGAAAGTACGTAAAGTTCATAGCTTGGGTACTTTTTTTGTGTGTCAATGATAGATTTTTGTGCCAAGCTCCTGGCTCGCGCACTTCTATCATTGTGCGCCAAGATTTTAGAGTATGCTTTAGTATGATTTGTGCGCCATCTTTTGCTCGGAGTACTTTTGTATCAAAGTACGCCAGAACTGTCCAGACTAGTGATTTGTGCGCCAATACTGTTATTGGCCATTTGTGCGCCAATAGTGGTTTTGGCCCATTATGTGCGGATAATTTATTTTTCTTGCCAGATTTTGCGCCAACCCTGAATTATTGATTTATGCGCCTGCATGCTATTATTTTCTTTTAGTATTGCTTAGTACTTGATGTTTCTCTGGTTTCTTTTATTTAGTTATTTTAGTTAATTCTGGTTATTTCCTGAACTAACATGATATGGATTTTGATTTCCTGACATGAGCTAAGTGATTGTATACTATAAATGAACTCATGAATCTTGACATGAAACTGATAACCCTAATACTCTTGATCCTGATACTCTTGATAGTGACTTAGCGTAGTGCATCCATGACATAAGAATTCTTATAACTTTTCTGATCAAGATTATTAGTAGCACCTATATTGCATGTCATGTATCCTCGTGGTTAATTTTGATTGTACTTGTCATGATAATGTCCTGTCTTGCATCATGTCTATAAGAGCAACGGTCGAAAATTCTTGATAATTGTCCTGGCTAATAACTAGAATAATAATTTGGAAAAGCATCGAGAGAGATTTTCTAGCTACATGCAATCCCGGTATCCCAGCGACACCTGATGGATTTGGAGCTCTCCGTCATGAGGGGCACACTTTCAGCACTCCGATGAGTTGCACTACCAAAAAAGACACGAAAATCATTATACTTGATAAACCTATATTATGTACCCGTTCGTCTGGATAACCCAGATAGTCTACAAGGCATATGACTGTAAGGAATCTCAAACTGCATGTGTTAGTAACTTGGACTATGATAACCTTAGTTAGCTGACGATAGCAAGCTGTCGGGCATGATTGGTGTTTGCGAAAAAAAGTTCATACGAAACTTTTGTGTTACAAACTGTTGAAAAAAAATATAAAATGATCCTAAACATGAATCTAAGTATAATTAATTATGGAAAAGTATAGCTGTAGAGATCTGACCTGCGGATGATCACATTACTCCTTTGACCACTCGACGATGAAGAAATGCACACGACGACGGAGAACTGCACACGAAGATAAAGAAATATAGAAAATGCTGCGAACAACTTGGAGAGTTGAACAATAAAAAAGCTCTTGCACAACAACAAGTTATGAGAGTATGCTCACACATTGGACAGTTAACACTGTTTTACCATTTTATGCACACTTTTGGTGGATTAACACCCCACATTCTGCATGAGTGGGTGCACAACTTATTGCCTGCTTGACACATAGCTTCCTATACGAGGAAAGCATAGATCGTTGGGGACAGTTATTTGTATACCATTCACGAGAAGTACGGTATGGAAGACACATTCATAATTGCTCACTGTCAGTTAGGATAATTTGCGCACTTTAGAAGTCGTATGGAGACTTGTACATTTTTTGTAAGATTGGCACTGTGACACATTTTTTAGGGAGTTGGCATTACGACACATTTTTGAGAATGTTGGAACTATGACGCACTTTTGAAGAAAATGGCACTACGATACACTTTTGAAGAGAATGGCACTGCGACGCACTTTTGAAGAAGTTGGCAATACAGCACACTTTTCTGAGATAAAGACCAGCCCTTACTCTCTACTTCAGGGGTAAATCCCTGGTGTGATGACAGAAAAATAGCAGATAATGTTCCAGCAAATGCAACCGTTTGAAGAGAATGGTACTACGACACATTTTTGAAGAAGTTGGCACAACGGCTGGGTCGCTAAACGATAACCTGGGTCTGCGTGCCAAAGCTCCGCTGTAATAATGACTTTTGACTCTTCGATTTCTGTATCTGTCAGCTGTCAGTCTACTGAATTAAATTTGAGAGAGGGAAGATCATTTATGTGCCAGCTTTCATAACATTAATAAAGTGTGTCACTTTTTTGCTCTCTGGATAGTGTGCCATCCTTTGAAATTAATGGAAAGTGCGCCAAAGTAAGAAAATGCGCGTCTTTCTTCTGGAATAAGTAGAAAGTGTGTCGTTCTTCTACTGTAGGGTTTATTTGTAGAAAATTGTGCTATCTATCCAAGGTGTATTTTTTATGCTTCTACAAGACCCTCTTTAGAGTTTTTGAATTCGTTTAGATGAATGCAAAATTACTTTGAATTAGAAGCATAAAAGTTGTTGGGATGTTTGTGCGCGCACTCTGGACATAATCCTAACGAATTTGCTGACGTGGCTATAGTCATGATTTGCTACGTGAATCCCGAAGAGTCTTAGCATCCGAAGAGTTTTCCCCCAAATCTATAAATAGACGGGTTGATAAGAGAAAGAACTTTTTTACTTCTCTCAAATCTCTTCGTCTCCTTCTTCCTCAAGAAAATCCTAGCTTTCTTCTTCCTTCGAAGCTTTTAACAATGACCCCCAAGCAAACTCAGGCGACCAAGAAAGATAACAAGGGGAAGGGATTGGCCTCCTCTTCTCGAACAACAACGATGAGGTCGACGGTGGCTCAGCCCGCTAGAGAAAGGCTCAATATGCCATAGTCGAGAGTCACATCAGGAGATGTAGCATATTCTCCTCTGATCGGCATGGCAGCTGTCTTCTTCTTTTCTATTTTTTTCTTTTTCTTTTACATGTACAATGTAAGATTTTAGCAATGGCAGAAAGATGAAAGAAAGAAAGAAAGAAAAAGAACAAGGACATAAAATACAGAGACACGTGTACACGCACACTTTTATCTCGTTCAGAGGAGAATTAGTCACTTTGGCACATTTTATCTCGTTCAGAGCAAAAACAGTCATCTTGGCATACTTTTCCTCGTTTAGAGTAAAAATAGCCATTTTGGCGCACTTTTCCAATTAATGGCGAGTCGACGTACTTTCCTAATTGTTGGCGAGTCGGCTCACTTTTTTCATTATTGACGAGTCAGCACACTTTTTCTATTATTGGCGAGTCGGCATACTTTCTATCTGTTTTGACAGATTCACGCATTCTCCGTCTGTTTGGGCAGATTAGCGCATAAAATATGCTTATCTCCTAGAGTATTCGTCAAATGTGTATAGTTCCTAAAAATTTAGGAAATTGTGCCTCCTTTAGAATCTTAAAAGACTAATAATAGGGTTACTTTTACGTAATCCTCTTCATGAGATTTGTTGACTCCTTGTTTGTGGCTTTTGTAGTTGACTTGGGTATGGATCCTCTGGCTGAACTGATGGAATCCACTGTTGGACTTCTGCATACCAATTATTTAGAAGACTTATCACAGGCTGAGTTTTCCAATCTAATAAGAGGATGTCCAACACACATCAATTGTTGATAAACAGACAAGGAGAACGCATGTTGATATCTCTGATAAGCGGTGAACCTCTCACTTCCTTGCGAATGAGACATATTCTAAGCCATCTTTCTTGTTTGGTGATGCCATTTAACAATCTTCTCAGCTTAAGAATAAGAAGAAAAAGTGGTTGTTCACTATTTATGGTAGGGTCATATATCTCCCCGAGATAACAAAAAGTTTTTTATTGTCTTCCTTCTTCCACGCTACTTATCCACGAAAGATGGGGTATAATTTGACTCCTATTACTAATAGAACTATGACGGGGAAAATTAGCTACAAATATGGTCATTTCTTCAGTTTTGGTGATGAACATTCAGTCCAAATGTGAGGACTTCATCCTGGGAACGTACCAAGTAAAGATTCTTTGTTGATTCAACCTATCAAGTCTCCTTTGTTTGCCAATATTTATACTGATGTTGAAGGCATTTATCCTCAGAAGAATGTTCGGCTGCCGGGATGGTTGACAATTAAAAATATCTATTAGCATCGAGCAACGACATGGATATTGGATGAATATACCAAGAATCTTATATATTCAGGTTTAAACAATGCCTTGTTAGCGACTTGTTATGGCATTACGTGCAATGCCAATATGTTCTTGGCTTTGCTAGAGCGATATAACTCTAGTACTGTAATTGTTTTCACTCCTTGTGGCGAGTTAGGGTTCGCCTTACACAAGATGAAACACATATATATACTGCCTATGGGAGAGGTTCCTTATGAGGAGTACGTACCTATCAACGCAGAATTGGCGAATTTAGTACAGACTGAGCCACGTCTAGTTAAAGTATATCATGAGTTGATATGCCACTACTTGGCCTGTAATCATTATTACAATAATGATTCTGGCACTGTCTTTATCAGGATGTGGTTCCAATACCTCTTCAATGATAGAAGTGAGAAGGAATGCACAAAGATTCGACCGTTTTGATCTTTGAGCTCTACGAGAGTTGAAGAACTCATGACAAGTCATAATGCCGAAGAAAAGTCATTCAATGATCGTATAGGAGACTTTGCCATAGGCACACAGGCTATGAGATATCTCAGACTTACTCATACAGAGATTTCTTCTAAAGTTTTGTTGGCCAGGTATCTCTTTTAATGGCTCCGAAGATGGGTAGTCCCTGAAAGTTCAGGCTCAGTGGACCATCTCCATAAGAATGTTTTATTCCCTGTAGTGCGTTTAGTCTTTAAGCATCGACTGGCATTGCTAGCAGCTATGGTGTTTTGTTTGAATGCTATTTTACAAGAACTTGATAATAATTTGGCAATAGATCCTCGATGAGAAGAATTCCCTCGAACAGAGCTTCCGTTTACCTATCTGATGGGATGGTTAATTTTGCACAATCATAGTTTGATGGCTCCTTTGTTATTCCCGACGTAGCTTTAAATATGGAGAACAATTGAAGCTTTTACTTTGTTATTCCCGACGTAGCAACTGAGCACCATTGTTTAAATTTTATTGACGAGGGGACCACCATATCGAGGCTTCCATCAGGGGTCTTTTCATGGTTAATGTTTATCCGACCCTTTCACTTAGTATATAGAAATAGCAATGATTGTACCTTCGAACCATATCTACCTAGCCGCTTTGCAAGACAATTTGGCTATAATATCTTGCACGTGGGAAATACTACTCCGTGCTTAGCCAAATTTGGAGGTTTAATTGATGGCGTCCTGGGATGGAGATATTTTATCATGGGTTGCACGGGAGCCAATTTTATTCTGCTTGCATCCAAACCTCATTTACGCCTATTGCATTCCTTTGCCCAGTTTTATTATTTCATAAACCAATTTTATGGAGACTTTGATATGCGAGTTAATTTTCGAAATGGGTTAATTTTTGAAACCCGATGGAATGAGTCAATACGGAGTCAATAAGACCTTCTCTAGTCGAAGAGGAGGATGACGTGCTACTGGATGAGATATTGGAAGCTCTTACAGATGTACAAACAGATGCATCTGTCGCTTCCATAGTGTTGCAAAAATCTCGAAAAAATAAGATTATGTCCCCTATTAAGGACCCACCTGCCAATAAGAGGGCTGCTGTCGTGAAGCCTAGGAAGCTAAAATTGAAGATTTATGCTCCTTCAAGAAGGAGTTTGATTGATGAACTGATTAGTTCGCGAGAGCGGCCTGAATCGTCCGTCTCTTTTCTAATAGTGCAAAAAATTAGCACTTTTGCCCCTCTCCCTACAGAAATAAGTGTCACTCCTACTGCTGCAACAGTCAGTTTTGCAGATCCTATCCTTGATGTTGTGGCTCAATTTATCACACCGATTGCACTCATACCTCCTCCTTCGCTAATGGATCTAAAGGATCAACCTGCTCCGGGAAGTCCTGATTCCGGTGTAGAAATAATTTCACCTTCTCTGGTTGAAGTTGGTGAGAAGATCGAGTCATAAGCTGATATTGTTGCTACAGCCCCCAAAGATATGCCTGGTGAGGATATTCAGGCTTAGCTTCAATCGTCTATAGTTACAGCTGGGCTTGAAGATGCTACAGAGCAGATTGATACTGGAACTGTAGTTTCAGAGGTGAGCATGACTCTGAGTGATTATGATGATTGGCTCATTCATGCTGACTCGTCTGAGGTGGAGGCTTCGTTAACAGGCCTGAGAAATTTCTTGGGGGGACA
Source organism: Iris macrosiphon (assembly GCA_036927795.1). Taxonomy (NCBI): domain Eukaryota; kingdom Viridiplantae; phylum Streptophyta; class Magnoliopsida; order Asparagales; family Iridaceae; genus Iris; species Iris macrosiphon. Next base: position 54,155,788 of record JAYESA010000019.1, on the reverse strand, counting down.
AACTCCTGAAGATGAATATGTACCACCTAGTGCTGGTATGTGTCTTCTATACCACAAGTTCTTGCGTTGCATACTTTATTGTCACGAATCCATGTAATGATAACTCCGGCTAGCACATGCTAAGGTGTCACTTTATTCCTTAGCTCAACGTGCATATATCTTAATTATAATATATTATTTATTGATCATATTGTTACCTTGATTTTCTTTTTAGGTGATAAGATTGTGGGAGGAGTTGCTCCCAAGAGGGCTGAAGAGAAGGTTATTTCGCAGGCTGAAACAACTTCAGTTGCTGATATCATAGTTTCGGCTGCGGATATCACATCAATGCGACCAGTAGCTTTAACTGCTCTTGTGGTAAAATTGATCAATACTGCTGAATGGCTTCCATTATAAGCCTGAGAGAACGAGCAGCGGGTTCTTCATCTTTTGTCCCTAATATCGATGCTACAACTGTCACGATAACTGCCTTTGTGCACCATGGTCGAGGATTAGCGAAAATTATCGTGACTCCAAGTTCAAGCGCTCGTTTCAATGCTTTAGTAGAAGCTTATGCATCTTCTTTCTATGTAATATTGAAGGAGTTGATAAATTTGGTGCTCGAGAAAGATTTATCCTCTGGGGATGTGAATGATGCTAGCTTGTTCATGATTCAACTTATCAGAAATTTCAAGGATGAAGCTAGGGCTTCTGCTCTTGAACAAATCTTGATAGGCCTTGAGCAGCTTATTAATGAATATCTGCAGCTTAATAGTGGGTACATATCAGCTCTAGTTTAGACTGAATACGAGTCAATTACTACTGAGTTCATGGAACTTCAAACCAACTTCCAGGAGCATATGGCGATCCATGATGAGAAGACTGTCCGAATAAATGCTTCTATGAAAGAAGTGACTTCTTCTCTGTCTCTTTATCATTCTGCGCACGATGAACATAATGATAGGGCAATACAGCTCAAGACTCAGATTCAAGAGCTCAAAGCCCAGCTCAAGCAAGCGAGGGAGGAGTTGAAGGTGACTGTGGAACGACGTCAGGATGAGCTAGTACATTATGACTTAGCAAAAGAATAACTTTTGGAGCTTGAGCACAACAAGAACAAGTTTGATCATGCTCGAAATAAGATGATAGAGTCATATGATTCTATAGATCCTTTTGCTATAGATGACTTTAGAATGCTCAAAGCACGTAGAAGAGCGACGTTGAAAAAGGACCAGCAATTAGCTCGACTGACTTAGTTCCTTCTTGATCTTTCTACTTCCCCTGAGTGAGCTCTATCTTATGTTCTTCCTTTTACTGTAAGTTTCTCAATAAAATATATTAAAACTTTTAGCTTTAAACAATGTTTGTTTGTTGTGGACCCATTATTTATAACGTATCTACTATTAGATACAAATAATAGGTTAAAGTAAAAACGAGATCAGAGATAATGTGGACGTGATATATTTTTAAATAGGATCCTACCGAATATTTCTGCTCAGAGGTATTATAGACATGGCACAATAATTCTGTGGAAGAATTTGGAAGATGTATCACTCAAGGCATACTCGTGCTGAGTACAAATGATAAATTTTATAGGATGTAATACTATCAGAGGTGATGTAACGTGATAGCTCACTAGTTTACTTTACTGGAAAAGAGTAGTTCAGGGGTGAACTATTATCCTCTCTCTAAGGGATAATAAATAAAATATGATTCAGAGATAATATGGGACATGAATCACATTACACTTATTTACTGGTGAATAAACGTGTGAGATTATTTCCAACCCAACAGGGATCAGGAATAAGATATCCTTAAAACCACTGGGTTGTAAGAATGTAATATTTTTGTTGGAGAGAATCGTTTAGATGATCTCAACGAGAGTGTTTTGTTGGATCTGAGTATTGTTTCGCTGGGAAACTTTGAGGACCCATTACCCATGTCTTATATAAGAATGAATATAGATTACATTTCGAGAGGCCGTGTAGGCTATGAGTTGCTGGGGATTATAAAATATATTTGTTGTACAACTTATTTTAATCTATTGGAGATGGAGAATAATATGTCGTGCTTAGACATAATACTTCTTGAGAAATTTGCCGTTGTTGTTGTCTTACCGATTTAGCATTCAAAAGAATATTAAGCCTGTGTGTGGCTATTTGAGGATCTAGGCCAAGCATATCCTCGTAACTCCAAGCGAAGATATCGATATACTCCTTTATTAGCTAGAGTAAAGTGTGTTGATCTTCTTCAGGAAGACTCTTGCTAATGAAGATTACTCTTAGGAAAGATTCTTCTCCTACATCAATTTGGACGATTTCATCCTCTGTAAGTGGTTCACATTGCTTGAATCAAAGTTTCCATTGAGTATCTATTTATTGTGCCCATGGATCATTCTTGAATGGTTCCAATAGTTCAACGTCTTCCTCATCTGGGGTAGTTTTTACCATATTTACAGAGAAAGCATGTTTGAATATGTCGTCAGAATCCCATAATGATGAGTCAGAAGAATGAGAATGCGTCTCTTCTTTCGATTCTGAACTTTCAGGACTTGTTGGTGGTGTAACATATCCCAAATCATGACCAGTCCATTGGTAGTATGTTTCCGGTTTGCCTTTAGGAGAAATATGGCGTATTGGAGTCCGTTTGCCTTTTCTATAATTTATTCCTAAGACATATTTTAAGTTTTAGCCCATCCCTTACATAATATTCTTGGCTAGTTGGCTATAATAATACAGTTGTATCTTTCCCATATCCTTGTCAGAACCATTAATCTGCACGATTCTTTTGTTTCTAGCTTTGCCAAAAATTATCTAACGTTGCTTGTCTTGTCTCGCTGGGACTATAAAGTATGCCTCCTCATATGGTTCGTATGACAAACCAAATTGGAATGGAGATGCCACGGGTATGGACAGATGTTCATAGAGGTGAAGAGCCTCTAAGAATTTTTCAGCAAAGGGTTAAACATCAATGTAGTACGCAGTAGTGTCTTCTTTATTCATGAAATATAAGATTTTTTCATCTTCCACATAGTCGGTAGAATTTTCTGCCTTGACAAGAGACTTGGCAAGATTGATGACTAGGGTTGATTCACTAATGTTGATTGCTTATTATAATAAAGGTCGATAACAAGTGGCTCATTCTCCAGTGTTGGTTGTTCATTGCATCGAAGGTTGATGACCAATAGAGATAACTTGTGCAGGTCAATGTTGAGAGGCTTCGAAGGAGTTGGACGAGTAGTACGTCCTTTGACTCTGATTATCATAGGCTCTTCTTTTTGAGTATTTTTAGCTTCATTACAAGCTTGATTAGATTACTCTTTCATATACTCTGGTGTATAGAGTACAAAGTCAGCAAAATAGGCTTCGACACCTTTGAAAGGGTTGAGGTCAGCTACCTCTGTTTTGACATCTCCTCTACTATTCACTTACTTGAAGCATTGATGTAGGATAGAGGATATAATTTATGCTCGTGTATCCATGGCCGTCCCAGCAAAATATTGTATGATACATCATAGTCAATCACATAGCATGTGACTTAAGTACGTAGATCGCCTATCTAAATATTTAGGCATATCTTTCTCAGCAATTTTCTCCTTCCAACATTGAAGTCTAGAATAGTAGTACTGGTAGTAGACAAATTGTGCATTGGTATCTTCAATCCTCTTAGTAGGCTTTTAGGAATGATGCTGAATGAAGAACCAGGGTCGATATGAATCTGGTTTACCTTAATAGATCCAATATAACTGGTATAATATAGAGGCCTATCATGCTGATTATCCTTGAGTAGCATGTTATCTTGATTGAAGGTGATGCTAGGAATCTTCTCGATCACACTGTGGCATTGAGGAAATGCTAATAGCTCCTCATCAGGAGTCTTGAGTTGAGCTAAGCATGAGTCTGCATGTATCATAGCTTCGTTCAAAGCTTCAGGAGTCTCCTTCGACAAATGAAGCAACTCAAAACATGGAGAGTCGGGCTGGGGTATTGGCCAGTTGCGCTAGTATATCAAAATTGTAGGGCTTTTCAAGTCCTTGGAATGCATTCTTTTTCAGAGATCTATTGAAGCATACTTCTTTTTTGCTTTTCTTTCTCTGCTATAGTAGGCTTCAAAGGACTATGTTCGGTTGTGACCGGAGCAGCAGGCATTGGCAAAGTGGGAAGAGTGTCAAGAAAATCTTCTGAGACAGATTCATAAGCTTTATGATAATCTTTGTCGGACCTGGTACCAGTCATAGCTTCTTCTTCGGGCATCGGAGAAAGGAGTACTATGTTACAGGACTTAAGTTTCATTTTATCATGCCCCTTCTTAGTGTGAGTCTGTGGATTGGTCTCATCATAGCCCAATCCACTATAGAATTTGTTGGACTGTCCTCGGATTTGTAGAAGAATACGTCATCCCTTGCCAAAGTTTAAACCTTTAGATTTCTGGAAATTATTTCCCATATTTTGCATCAAGCATATAGATTGTTCGCTGTATCGATAAAATTGGGGATGATCCTCCTCAAGCACCTGAGTTGAGATCAATACTCTAATAGTTACAGAAGAAGGAGAAATTTGTGTAGGAATATCTTTATAAGTACTAAAGATTTATTGTGCCCTATACAGCAGAATGCTACCAATCATGGACCATTTTCGGTGTGTCAAGCTAAGCTTGCAAGTGAAGCTTGGTGGGACAATGTTCAGATTTTAAAGTCTGATCTCGAGAGATACATCTTTCTGATGTTGGTCCTGATCTCCGTCTGAATGAGGATCCAAAGAAATCATATTTCATGATTTATACTTCTTACCATTCTTGAATTATTAATTAGAAGATGCTGCTCCCTGGTCCCAATCTAATTGCAGGTCAGGATGAATGCACATAATCTGATCATGATCTGTGGTACGAGGCACTAATTCCTATGTTTGACTTCTAGGTAGCAGAAGATTTACCACTTTCATCATAGCTCGAGGTATTGGGACAAAGCCGTTTGGGGCTTCTTGTGCTGGAAAGTCACCGAATTGAAGAGAGATCATATTGGTAGTGACTGTCTTCTCTTCGTTGTGAAGGGTGATAACTTTACTATATATCTGTAACCATCACTTTTCAGGATAGGAGTATTTATGTCTTTTGGTATTATATTTATTGATATATCCTTATTTAATAATAATTGGTATAGTTATATATATATATATATATATATATATATATATATATATATATATATATATATATATATATATATATATATATATATATATATATATATAAAAATAATTAATATATAGGATAGTGCGTAATTAGTCCCTTATTTAGATTAGTTGCTAATGAACCCAACTAGACATGAAGTCAACTATACTTGTCATGTCTAATAGTATAACCCATTTAATTAGTCTTAGTTGACTGGTTAAAATAGAGGGAATAAATAGAATATCTCATTCAATTTAAATAGAACCTTCATTAGTTAAACCCCTCATTAGTTAAACTCTTCATGATAAACCTTAGAGGGTATTTTGGACTTTTCAAAAAAAGCCAACCCTAACCTAGAGTGGCCGGCCCTATATAGGGAGAGGGAGCCCCCATTTTCTTTATTAGTTGTTCATAAAGAAAACCCTAAGTTGAGTTCTTCCCCCAAGCATTCTTTCCTCCACCAAATTCCTCCAAATAAATCCCAATCCCTCTCATTTTTTTCCTCAAGTAGAGCTAAAAGCTTGAAGGTTGCAAGAGGCTTAAGGAAGAGGAGTTTTGCTAGAGTTTGGTGTTTATTTCTCACTCTTGTTCTCATTTGAAGGAACCACATTAGAAATCCATCTCCCAATAGGTAAAAATTTTATTTTCCCTTGTTATTTCAGATTTGAATGGTAAAATAAACCCATAAAAATGCTCCTTTGGTTTAGGACTACCCATAGAAATAAGAATTAGGTCCATATGAGGTCTATGGTGGAAGAGTTACATAGAGTTTTTTTGTTCATTTGGAGAAAACTCCGATGTGGCACACCAAGTGTTTAATAAAATGTCTAATGGGTCATTCCTTGTTATTTTGTGTTGCATTTGATATATTAGGATGTGTATGATATATTTTGGGTAGTGGTATCACATGTAATGGGTATTTGAGTACGTATCATGGGTATCTTAATTATGCACCTAAGGTATTTGACATAATGATTATTAGTGCAGGTATTAAGTTCACCCAAGTATTTCTTGTGTTATATATAATAGATATTTATAAATGTATATTAGCATAAATATTAGATGATCGTATATGTATGTTATGTGGAGGCTTGAGTTCATTGTGCTAGTTGGATAGGAGGAAAATTGTCACTATAACAGTGTGTGATCAGTGTGTGTGTGTGTGTGTGTGTTACCCAGTATTTTACTCTATGTGTGTTTTAAAATTCATGGTGACTACTAGCTGTGCTTAGTGTACAGAAGGGTATCAGTGAGGAGAGGCTCAGGTTCACAGACAAGGAAGTGAGGGTTCAGTTGTGTGGTGATTGTGATATTTGACTGTGAGTGTATTAGCCATATGAGTGTGTGTATATGTGGTTGAATAGTTGTGTACGTATGAGATAGTGATATTCTGTGAGAGGTGAGAGTGTAAGATGATTTGGAATCATGTACACTAGATATTCTTGTGCACAGCAAGTGCAATAGAGTAGGGAGTTGGTGTTGTGTGTGAAGTGTTGGGGGATGTTCTATTGAGAGCTTGGGTGTGGAAACTGTACTACAAGTTCACTGTGGTGCAGTGGATTGTGAAGTGAGCAGTAGTACCAGTAAGTGATGCTTATGTGGTATTGCACTTGTGTGTACATGATGTGATTGGAAGCTAAGCAATGGGTTGAAGTAAGGGGAATCGGGTGTGTGTATGTGTGTGCATCTGTGGGGAGATGCTGGTATCAGTAGCAACAGTGAATGATAGTGTCAAGGTTTAAGTAAATGAGATGGGACTGATGTATCATTGTGGTGTCAATCAGTGAGATAGGTGCAAGACAGGGTTAGTGTTGAGTGCTCAAGTAGAATATGAGGGATTGTATACCAAGATGCATGTGTGTTGTGCTCAAATTGCTGAGTACTGGAGTGTGGTCAGATGGGACGTGTGTGGGTATCAGGTGCAACCTTGTGTATCAAGGGGGCACTGATAAGGTTATATGTGCAGTGTTTTAAGCAAGGAAGCTAAGTTCATTTAGCTAAATTAGAGACCCATACAAACTTTAGTGTGGGCTTCAGTTCAAAAACTGAAGAAAATAGAGGGAATCCAGTGAGTGCAGATCCTAGACATTTTATTTGTGGTTTAGTGTTGCAGTGGTGAATATATGAGGGACTGCATTTGAATGCAGTCCATTTGGGACTTGAAGATTAGAATTGCAAGTAGGTAAGTTTCATGTATCATATAATAGTACCAGATACACTTGTGTGTGAGGGGTTGTTGGGTATCAAGGTATGCAAGGATCAGTAAGAGAGGATTTAGATCTAGTAGTTGGTGGAGGTAACGTTAGTATCCAGAGTGTTAAGTTGGGAGTAGAGTATCAGTAAGCATGATACTAAGGTATTGAGAATTAGAGTTTTGGTCTGACACAAGATGTTATGATACACCAAGTAGTGGGAGTATCAATTACAGGTACCAGAGTTGAGTTAGCTTCAGTTGCAGTTAGTATATCACTGTCATCAAGTAGTTGGTATAATATCACCAAGGCAATGTATAACTATGGTATTAGCATACCAAGTTATTAGAGTAAGTATTAGCAAGATACCAAGATACCATAATATATGAGTTATATATATAATAATAGTATATAGTATAATGAATATTAGCTAGTATAATACTAGTATGAGCCTAGTATCACCTAGTACTAATTAGTTTAGACTTGTAGTTAACCTAGAAGCTAGGTATGGACCTAAAATCCTAGGTATAACCTAGTTTTGACTAATGTTGACTAGTTTGACCATAAAAATTAACCCTTAGGTAGTTTGACATAGTTTTGACCTAGAAACCACATTTTAACTTATTTAAACTTCTTTATCCCTTCATTACACCAAATGACTTAATATATTATATATAGGTCGGTTGACACTAGTTCGGATACCGTTTCGTGTTATTTGCTCAGGACCTTAGGCGAGTATATTCTCTGTTAGTTTTCAGTACTTGATAGTATATAACGCATATTCTAGATCTGTTTTACTTGATTCTGACACCATATTATAAGGGCTGGTATTATATGGATCGAGTCAGGAGATGTTATTTATTTAACGTGTGCATCAGGTACTCCTTACACATGTACTTTATCGTGTGTATTGGGTATTCCTTGTACTCGTATCTATTCGTGTGATCCATGTGCTCATATTATGTTCGTGTGCATAACGTGTCGTGATTGGATCCATGAATATTAGTCAGGGCGGGGGAGTAGGAGTTAGTTATGTGATCAAACATTTAACGTATTTGTGTGCATGACAATTATACGATACATGTATAATTGAGTTATCGTAGTATAGACTTGTGCAACCTAAACTGATCACATAATAAACTTGTACTCTAAGTCACTTAGATAATATCACCAGTTATCTTATTACAGTTCACACCATATTTCTTGTATCTACTTTTCCAGTTATCCTTGTGTTATATGCCTCGTTCAGTTGTATTTTTATTTCCTGCGTACTTGTGCATCTTGTATTCTTTTCTATTGCTGTTATATATTCTCTACAATGTTTATAAAACTGCTTTTAGAGTTTTGTACTTTTCTCCAATCCTGACTAGATATTTTTTCAGACGGCTATTTAGAGGACTGGTATCCTACCTACTATGGCCCACAGGACAGAGAGCCAGCTGAGGTAGCACCTTTAGCCCAGGATGATCTGTTACCAGTTGTCGAGGAGACACACCTAGCTATAACAGACCCTTAGCTAGAATATATTTATTGTACTGGATATGTCTCCGGCATTAGTCTATGTCATATTATTTACATTGAGACCATTTATGTTTATTGCTAGACTCTAGATTTGGATATTGTTGAGACTTATGATTTTCCTTCTTGTTTATGATATCGTGACATTATCTGTCTCTATTTTGGTGATTGAGTATTGATGCTATATATATTCATCTCGTCCTTCTTATGGAGTTGAGTTATCATTGATAGGTTATATATATATATATATATATATATATATATATATATATATATATATATATATATATATATATTATTGCGTGAGTTGTTAGATTATGTTGTGGACCTTTACAGCGATCTATCACCGATGCTGCGGCGTATGCTGGACGTACCCACGACTCATGCCCATTTTTTGGGTGTGGGTAGTGACACTATCAACTGCTATATCTTCCTTTTCAAGACTTAATAAGCCTTGGTAGGTGATGTATATATCGGTGGTACGACCGTACTTTGGGTCATCTATTTTACCAGCCTTATTTGGTCGCTTGATATCAGACGACTACAACTTGTTACTTTTTATCAAGCATTCAAAGATGCTGGGGATATCACTCTCGTCAAAGGAATATTCTTTCTTAGGCCTGGAAGACTCTGAAGGCTTTTGTGCTGGAGGAGAGGTGGGTTGCTTTGACAGATTTATCGCCAAAATCTTCTTTCCTTTGCTATTATGATTATTCACACTATTGGAGGGGCACTTTCCTTCAGCATTTGTCATTTGTAACCCCAAATTGTGTGCCATCTTCACGTTACCTTTAGCAGCTTCGGCCCAAATAATGAATGTCGTCCAATCTTGAAATTGAGTTAGACCTGTCCAGAGCCCTACTACAGGCAATAGGTTCTTTTTGCAAGTATCAATAAATGCGGAGTCTGGAATACCAGAGGGTAACTTCAGAGTTGCCTGCCTTAAACGCTCAACAAATTTATGAGCTGATTCCTTCTCCTTCTGTTTGATATCGATAAGTGAAGACATCGTCATATCCATGCCTTCCTCTCTGAATAGTGAAAGAAAAAGATACTTCATGTTATCAAACGAGGATATGCAGTTATCAGGTAAACTGCGATACCAATCGTAGGCTACACCGGCCAAGCATCCCATGAACAATCTGGTAAGGAGAGTATCATCTTTCTACAGATGAGCCATTATCATATTAAAGTAATTGATATACTGGCTCGATGATGTACTGCCTTTAAACAAGACTATCGATTGGGGTTTTCATTTAGGAGGGAAAGGAACATTATCCCAATGCGAAGGATAAGGCTATTTCACTCCCAGCTTGCGGAGTTGGTCTTTATTCTTTAAATATTGACCTGTGCACGCAACTCTTGGATAGCTTCGAGAGGATCTTCTGGTTGGAGTGGTGCGATAGACTGATAAGATCCTAGTTGAACATGTATCATCACCGGCGGAGATCTACCCCCAATATTGAGAGGATTAAAAGTTGGAGCTGTTGACTCTTGGTTAATGACCGCTTCTGGATTTGTGTTATCCTATTGAGGTGTTGTTCAAGGAGTAGGCCGCGCAGGTATGAATGAAGCTACTTGGATCGGTACTGGTGTAGTAGAATGTTGGACTGTCATCATTTGATGCATATTTTGTATCATGGGGTGCATGTCCCTGAGAGCGGCCTCTAATGAGTTATAGCGTTGTTTGGTGGCTTCTGATGGAGAAGCATCTTGTCATGCCCCAGTCCCAAAATATGTAGGATTAGGAATATGTAGCATGCCAGCCGTATGTATATAACAACTCCAATATGTTGAAAAAAATCATAAGACACACATATGCTATAATATGATTATTAATTCATAAGTGGAACATATATTGTCAACACAAGTCACATGCATCTATATCTCATCCATATGAACAAATAAAAGAATATCAAATAAATAGCTAAATGTCTCAAGTACAAAGTATCAAAAAAAAATAGTCGAGTGGAGACAAATCTACTACCCATCGACTATATTAAAAAATAAAATGATAGAGGAGATCAAAACCCCAATATAAAATAAATGTCAATAAAGAAACAGCACCTAATGATCCATCAGTAATGAAGTAATCACTGGTACTCAGAAGGTAAGACCTCATCAACCGAGAATGATGTGTCAGGCCCGAGTCCATACTCTTGCGGATAATCCTGCTCGTCTATACCTGGAAGTAGACCAGGTCCTCAGATGGACATAACAAGATACAAAAAGTATATGCCATAATATACTAAAAATAACATCCAAAGGGTCACCTAATCGTCTATATGAAATACACTTTTGAGAACAACTTTTTAACTTATGGGCTATCTGGCTAAAAATAGGATTGGCATGACTCTCTCGGAGAATCAGTAGCCTAAAAAGTGTAACATCTTTCGATCGTCAGATGCCGCTTGTAAATAATATAATATAAGGGTCATCCGACCACGCATCTCCGGCGGAGCGTACGGGTTACAAAAAAAGGTGTAAAGGAGCCCATATGCCTACTTGTTGTTCTCCCCACCCTATACTCTATCCATTTCATATCAATGCCACCGTGATACCATCTAGTAACTTCCAGGTCTCCTAGCATGCATTTCTATCAGCAGTTATTTCCTATTCGTCTCACGTCCCATATATACAAGTGGCCAGCCTATCACGCAAGTCTGTATCCTACATGAGACTTTCACTCGTGTAACAAATGTGTCACGGACAATGAAATATAAGAATGCCTCAACATCATGGGGTGTTCTTGTAATACTAGGTCGTCATACAAAATTTTAAATAAGTGACAAAAGGCGACGCAACCGTCGTTGCACCCAAGTTATTCTTTGACGCACAGTTTTATATAGCAAAATAAACAAAAATAAATAACAAAAATAAATATACAGCAATTGAATGTAACTAAATAGTATTATGGCAAGGTATACTTGCCTGACAAGCAATTTGTTCAAAGTAGGCGTCTTGACGTTAAGCACAAGGGATCAAAAACTACAGGCTCCGAACGAACGTCTCCGGATGCTGAAATAAATATCACCAATATCTCCAAAATAAGCGAGATAATCAGAAAGCTCTACCCATTCGCCCAATATGCACACAGGGGTAAAAAAATAATTTTGGATCAAAGCGGGGTCCACAGGTGGCACACTTTGTACCAAAATATGCGCCAGAGATAAGGTCTCTAAATGGGGCAAATTATAGGTCAATCATATCCTAAATGTCGATACGAACTCAACTGTATGTCCAATTTTGGATTCCGGTAAGCCAATCACAATTTCAACCGTAGGGCCTACGAATAGGCGGCTCGGTCAACTGTCTCAGAATCGCGTTAAACCTGGGTCACAGGATCAACATTATAGCGCCCCATTTCCCCTATTAGGGGAGCGGGCTAAAAAAGACTTGTATCGTTCGATCGGGACAGATTGAATCAAGATTTTTTTCTCGTTATGGATTGGTTTCTTCGAAATTAGGTCCCATATTCAACGGATCATGCCTCAAGGAAGGATTTGATGGCAGAGTCGAGAGGGGCCTTTCAGTTGCGCTGGTTTCTTTGCCCATTTTTGAACGCCGCTTGGTTGCTTTCTTGTTGGTTTTGTGACTTGCATTTTTCTTGAACGGTTTTGATGAATTTTATTGTCTTCGTTCTTTGGATTTCGCATTTCATATCGAACCCTTGGAGATCGAAGCAGAAGATATTGATCATCTGTTGGTGCGTGCAGGTGATCGTGTAGGCGACGCGCAAGCATAGTCTTGAAGATCTCCATTTTTGTTTTTTTTTTGAATCACCAACTTATAAGTGGCTTTACTTCGATTAACGCCCTTCTTTCAAGTCTTCATTCCTAATAAATTGACTCATTTGTGCATTCCGATAAGCGATACCAAAAGGATAAAATTGAGTCATGATAAAAGAAGAAGTAGACTTGAAATACTTATAATGCTTGTCACACATAAAGTCTCAACGATCACATTGTTGAGTTCTTGTCCGCTATGCATATAGCTATTTTATGTTCAGTTGTAGTTAGAACTTATTCATCTATAACTGTTTAATGAGTAGTACATAACTTGTGAATTGATCATATCAGGTAGTAGACTATGCTATCGCACTGTGCTAACGTAGTTCTGTTTATGTTTTAAAATATTTCGTATGTTAACTTAGTGTTTAGATCGTCAATGGTCATGGATAACTTGTGCATAAGGTATATGGTTCCTGTGAACTGTCGCCCAGGGCACCGGGGCCGATTCGTCCCGGTCGAAATAATATTTAGTCGTGCTAGCAACTTAGCACGAGTGAGATAGGAGTTTGTAGCGGGGCTTGCTACATGCGCTGTAAGCATCGTCGTCTACCCAGACTATAGTCCATGACAGCTAGTCAAGACAGTGATCTTTATGTATATTTAAATTGTGCAGACTAACTATGTCTTCATGGCAGGGAATGTCATGATAAGTTTTATACAGGTGGTTCAGATGATATAGGTAAAGTCACCAAACGGTGGCATATTTTGTTATGTCATTCCTTCTATTGTATATAAAGAATTGAACTGAGCCAAGATAGAAAGATCATATAATAATAATGTTACATGTTCACATGAATAAAATACCCATTTTGGTATGTTGGGTTAGCTCGCATTCACGGGTACTTTTTGAAGTACTGACCCTCGTTGCAGCAGGTTTCCCGAGCCGAGGCGACGCGGCGAGGAGCTGAAGCTTCCCCCAACCCTCCACTGATCTGGCGCGTTCATATTTTGTGACTTTTGGAGCTCAAATACATAATCACAAGAAGCCCGTACTTATTTTTTGAAGCTCCTAGGCGATGGTGCTAACTCGCACCCAAGGTGGTTTATTTATTTTGAAATATTAGTAAGGATGTAATATTTTGAAATATTAGTAAGGATGTAATGTATGGATTGACTATCTCATTTTGCGTCCAAGTTGTAAGCCCGTGCGGCTTTCTTATTACTTTTGGATTAAGAATCTGTAACCCGATGTTCATTATCAATAAAGAGAACTTTTCTATATCTTAATGTGTGATATCTTATTTGCGTACTCTGTGCATTTGTTCTAAAGTATATCATTATGCCTAGGCCTTGTGCACGCGCACCTTACGCGTGCACGGCATCACGCCCGGGGGACAATTATTGATTTAGCAAAAATTGGGGCATGACATATTGGTATCAGAGCATGGCTTCAGATCCTTTGACCTTCATGTCAGAAGAATTTTCTTGAAACGACCATGTCCCTCCCAGTTGAACTCTTGAATTCGCTTGGCCAAAATGAGATACATTCCATACAGTGAGTCCATAATATATTTTGAGACTGATATAAGTTACTTTCTTTAAAGGACTGACCTCAGAGATGGATGCACAAATGTAGGTGGTGGCGCAGGTGCAGGGGAGCAGTTCTGGCACATCAGGCAGCTTGGGAAGTCCAGCAGCCGCGCCCTCTGTCGATCCGTTCGAGCGGATAATGTGTTTGATGGAAACACAACAGAGACATATAGAATTACATCAGAGGCAATTAGTCCCAGATTGAGGCTCAATTTCTGGCACAGCGGACTCAGGCCGAAGCACAGCAGAAATAAATGGATACCTTACAAACGATTGTGATTACGCTCGTCGCCAGCAACCATTATGCATCAGCGACCAACGCGATATTTCTAATTATAGCCGAGATTGCGGGGCTTCAGGGCTCTCAGGAATCTCTGCCCTCAGACAAAAAGGGTTCCATCCTGCAAATATCAGAGTTTAAGAAGATGTGTCATGCTACCTTTAAAGGGACCGAGGATCCCTCCGTGGTGTTGGATTGGATGGTTGAGTTGGAAGACCACTTCAAAGTGCTTCGCATGGACGAAACAAAGAGAGTCGCTTGCACTCAGCTTTATCTTCGTTTAAATGCACATGATTGGTGGGATGTGCACAAATAAGCTATAATGAGTGAAGGTGACAGGACGACTATCTCTTGGTCCGTATTTCGTAAAGCCTTTGAGGAGGAGTACCTTCCATCCGTCGTCCATCGCGAGAAGGAAGACGAATTTATACATCTGTAACAAGGAAACATGACAGTGTGGTAGTACGCCTCAAAATTCAACAGGCTTGCAAAATTTGCTAAGTCTCATCTCTATGACGCCGAAAGTCAAGCATGAAGGTTTGAGATAGGAATGCGACCTTATATTCTTGCCCACGTCGTCGTTCCTCAGTACCGTACCATACGGTAGTCCCTAAACCATGCCCTCTCCCTAGAGTCGCAGTATCCCCCAGTTCGTACCGGCGCTGTACAAAATTTCCATCATAAGCGCCCTAGCAACACAGGTGGTAACAATGCGCACAAGCGCCACAATAACGGCGGCTCTCAGGACCAAGATCCAGGGAAGAACCAGGGGCAACCTTGTGCCTACTGCCATAGGCCAGGGCACCATGTTAACGACTGTCGTATTCGAAAAAAGGGATCTTTTATTTGTGGTAAGTTTGGCCACGTAGCTCGTGATTATCGGGATCGCCCCATCGATCCCCTTCTACGCCGTCAACAACAACAACATCGTCCATCTCAAAATCAGGGTCAGGCACCTCGAGCAAACCAGACGACACCACAGAATGCTCAGGGCTGGGTCTATGCTCTGACTCAAGAAGAGGCGTTCGCATTAAACACGACGGTGTCAGGTATATTACTTTTTAATAATGTACCTGCTCGAGTATTATTTGATTATGGTGCCACACATAGTTTTATTGCGGCCAATTTTGCCGCCGAGAACACATTTCCTATAACACCGCTATGCCTAAACTTTAGCATCCGTACTCCATCGGGCGTGGATTTATCGGCTCACTTAGTTTATCATGAAGGTAACATTTGCATTGGTGGAAGAAAATTACCACTTGATACGATAGTCTTAGACATCAGGGACTACGATATCATTCTGGGGATGCATTGGCTCAACGCTTGCTCGACAACCATTGATTATGCGAAAAAGAAAGTCGTATTTTGTCTACTTGGCAAGATCGAGCTTTGCAATATGTACAGACCACCGTCAAGAGCGCCGAATGCCTGCATGGTAATCTCTGTAATATTTGCTCAGCGCATGATACATTCTGGCTGTGATGGATACTTAGCGTCCGTTCGAGACAAGCAGCGAGATTGCGCAAATGTTGAGCCTAATTCCGTTACGGCAAATTTTCCTGATGTGTTTTCCGACGAGTTGCGCGGTATGCCGTCCGACCGATAGAGTTCAATATTGATATATTTCCAGAAACTCGACCAATTTTCAAAGCTCCATATCGAATAGCCCCGACAGAACTAAAAGAGTTAAAGGTTCATTTGCAAGAATTGCTAGATCATAGGTATATTCGTCCGAGCGTGTCTTTATGGGGTGCGTCTATATTATTTTTAAAGAAAAAGGATAACTCAATGTGGCTTTGCATCGACTATCATGAATTGAATAAAGCTATCATTCAAAACAAGTACCCCTTCCCAGGATCGATGATCTCTTTGATCAACTACAAGGTGCGACGGTATTCTCAAAAATTTATCTTCGCTCAGGTTATCATCAGCTCAAGATTAGGTCGGACAACGTGCAAAAATCATCCTTTTGCACTCGCTACGGCCACTATGAGTTTTTGGTAATGCCATTCGGATTAACCAATGCCCCTACCGCCTTTATGGACTTAATAAATCGTGTGTTCTGGCCATATCTCGATAAGTTTGTACTAGTGTTCATTAATGATATCTTGGTGTACTCAAAGAACAAGAAAGAACATGTAGAGCACTTACGGACCTGTTTGTGGTGGAAAACGAAAGAATGAAAATATATTCAAGATGGGGTTTACACGAAACCCGTCTTCTTTGGTTTACAAACAAACTTGTACAATTTGATCCTATACGAGGATGTGAGAGTATAATTTATTTAATCTGGGTAAATATTGCTATAGGTGTCTGATCTGCAGTCGATCACTTTAGCCCTTGGACCACACGATGATGAAGAAGTGCCGTAGAAGACAGGAAGCAGCTTCGAAGGTTGCAGAAGAGGGTGGATGCACGATGCTAAAGTCGTCGATCCCTACTCTTTGCCTGAGCTCCGGATTCTTCTCTCTCTCTCTCTCTCTCTTGACCTCTGGTTCGATCTTTCTTGGAAGTTTTTAGACCAATTCCTTCGATCCTCTAATTTTTGTCGACCTTGTTCCTCATTGATAGAGGTCTCTATTTATAGAGTTTTAGTGACAGTGACCACTTCGTCGGTATAGAAATCGAGGAGTGGAAAGTACAGCACCCTTTTACACAATGGTTAAAATAACCAATGCCTGCGTATAGATGATCCTTTGAATGAGCGTGTGACGCGGGTCCAACTAAGGGACAAAACGCGTATAATCGCTACGAAGATCACGGCGTAGAAGCCACGTAGGTAGGTATCCCTCGTGTAGAAGAGGTGGGCGTAGAAGCCAATGTCTGTCACCATGGCGTAGAAGCCAAGTAGGCATAGAAGCCAAAATAGGCATAGAAGCCGAGTGAGCACAGGAGCTGAATGGGCGTAAAAGCCGCTGCGTACCATGCCAGAGTACTGATGTGGACGTCTTAGCTGGAATTACGGCTTTTGAAGATATAATCAAATCTCTTGCATTAAATGCCGAGATTTACCACCATCCTGTGCATTAAATACGGAGGCGTGTTTTTGAAGGTCTGCAGCCCTTCTGTGCATCAATCGCAAAGACGTGCCTCGAGAAACTGTCACCGCTCTGTGCATTAGACGTAGAGACGTGCCTCGAGCAACTGTCATCGCTCTGTGCATTGGACGTAGAGACGTACCTCGAGCAACTGTCATCGCTCTGTGCATTGGACGTAAAGACGTGCCTCGAGCCTCGTACGGAGTGCAGCTTTTGATGTGGCAAGCAGTTTGTCTACTGCAGAGCGTAAACAGCTCATGTCTGCCTGTGTAAAATAAGGCAGCGTATTCCTTTGTGCACGTAAAAGCAGTTTACGCAAAGGAGATGGCGGTAAATGACAGCCTGGGTCGCAGTGCTGTGCCATCATTATAGCCGTCGTCTGGGTAACCGTGCAGTATCCCTTTGTCAGAAGTCCAGACGTCAAGTTCATTGCAGGATCTGACAGGTTCACTTCGGAGAACACGAAGCTTCCCTTGTACACTTTAATGCTATATTGAAAGCGGATGGGTTTTACGCCCAGTAGGCGACAAAGAACCCTTTTTTATGCTGAAGCATCCTGGACATGCTGCACTTACGCGGATGGTCCTTTGAGCTTTTAATATTTCACGCTGTGTTTAGCGGAAAAAGCTCTGTTGCACGCTTGATGGCTCTGAAGGCCTCTGTTTACGCTGCTCTGCATCAATATGCTGCGTAGATCTTCCCAGCATTTTTTTTATGCTTCTACAAGACCCCCTTCAAAGCTTTTAAATTCCTCGGAATTTGGAACGCTTTGAATGAAGCATGAATCGTTCCTCGTAACTCGAAACATTTCTGAATGGAGCGTTGAAAAGGTCGATGCTGACTTTATGGCGGATTTATTGGAGACCGTTGTGACCTCTTTCGCCTATAAAAAGGCTGGGGGATTAACCTGTTCTCTCCATATTTCCATCACCATGCAGAGATGATCGCCGGAGTTTGTCGGGTTGACCTGAGGAAGAAGGAGATCATGTTTTTCCAGCATGTAAGGAGCCGAAGAAGACGGCGTCTTCGAGCAAGTGTCCACTGCAACGATGGATCATGGAAGGATATCTTAGCCTCCCTTGCTCAGGATAATCAGCAACTTTATATGACGGTTCTTCCAGGAGAAGGGAAGGATCATATTTCACCACGCTGCTTGCAAGTGGCACCTTCTCCCGTTACCGGTGGACGAGGGCAGGCAAAACTGGCTGCTGTCCAGGATTGAGTTGGATGGAATATATTAACTCAATCGGTCACGGCGCACGGAGCATAGGATCTGCATAATTTATGCAAGCCCCAACTCTGTATTATCCCGTCGTTGATCATTGCCATGTCAGTCAGTTCGCTGGGACTGACTGCTGGAGAAGATGGATGAAGAATTGAAGCCCATTGAGAACCTGTCAGAACAGCTTCTGGGCGATCTTCAGACGACGATGAGGAAGCCCTTTGTAGACGGGGTTTTCCTCAGATGTAATCATAAAAATAAAGAAAAAACCCTTGTAGATTGGATTTCTCTCATATATAATCATGATTTTGATTTTAATAAAATCGTCTTTCTTCTCTGCATATGATCGTTTTGCCATACGTTGCTGTGAAGTTTGAATATGTGTAGCTTTGACACGTTTGATTCTTTACGCCGACTCTGTATAAAAAGAGTGCTAGGTCCAGTCTTTTTACGCATAGCAAATAGTCCATAGAACGCTGAGCATTTTGAACATTTAGAGCTGTCCTGTTGCTAGGACTGAGGAACCGCATAGAGCTCTGAACTGTTGTTTTTACTTCTGATGAACAGAATTTTTGTTCAGACTTCGTCTTCAAGAATGATTTCTCGAAAATCCCTTGGAACAGGGTCAAGAAATGGCTGTCAAACTGGGTTGCCATCTTGATAGACGAGATATTCAGACTGGAGTCTGGATGAACCTCCACTTGACCCGAGAAGAGTAATTTCTCAATGTTTGAACTCTGTATGTTTCGGGTACTTGGGATATTTTGAGGTCAAGAAGGAGTATCTTCTATGTGAACTCCTGTAATCGACCGCTTTGAGAACTGTTCGGATATGCGAAAAGTCAGAGATTCGTAGTGTAGATGAGCTAAAAATCCTGAGTTCGTAGCCTATTGAGCGTAGAAAGCCACCGAGCGTGAAATCGTAGATTCGTAGTTGCTGAGCGTGAAGTCGTAGGTTTGTAGCCTCTCGAGCGTAAAAGCTACCGAGCACAAAGGCATCCGGGCATAAAACCATAGACTGATAGCTTGCGAGCGAAAAATCGTAGATTCGTAGCTGTCGAGCTTAGAAAGCTCCTTAGCGTAGAACTGTAGATTTATAGCCTGTGAAAAAGAAATCTTCCGAGCGTAAGGTTGTGGATTTGTTGCCTCCGAGCGTAAACTAAACGCCACCGAGCGTGAGATCATCGATTTGGTATCCGCTGAGCGTAAAGTCGTAGGTTTGTAGCCTCTCGAGCATAAAAGCTACCGAGCACAAAGGCATCCGGGCGTAAAACCATAGACTTATAGCTTGCGAGCGTAAAACCGTAGATCTGTTGCTGTCGAGCGTAGAAAGCTCCTTACCGTAGGAACCGCTGACCTGCTTTTGCACGAAAAACTCTTCGAATTTGCTAACTGTCTGCCTTTCGAGAGTAGTGGGCTTACGTAGTACCCAATCATAACCAAATATTAGTTGTGAGATTTGGTTAGGGTTTCGAGGAGTCTGTCCGAGGATTCGAGGAGTCGACCCGAACTCTATATATATCCCAAGCTTTTGAAAGAAAAACTTTTTTATCCGTCTTCTGCGAAAGAGAGCCTTCGACTGTTTGAGTTTTTCCCCTCGTTCTTTCTCCGAGCACTCCGAGTTTTCAGAAATGGCGCCGAAACAAATCCCCTCCACTAAGGAAAAGAGTATAGGTTCTTCTTCTCGTTCTCCTGCCCCAACGAGAGAGTCTTCGGTCGGGCAAGGTGAACTTTCTTCTGAGCGAAGCATCCCGCCGACGAATAGCGCACCCGGCCTTAGAGGTAGAGCCTTTGGGATGACAAAGACTGACGAAAAATCCTTCGCACACATTGAACGTGACCGTGCTAGGTCGTCTTCTGTGCTGATAGCCTCTTTGAGGAAGATGACGCACGGAGACGTTTTCATCTTTTACGCCCATATTTCTAATATGCCAGCGTAAAAACTCCATATTTTCGCAGTTTTGAGCATAAAAGCTCTGACTGCTGAAAACTTGGTGTATACTATAAAATTTTAGTTTTACGCTTGTGGATGGGACCTCCGACGTAATAACTAGAATTTTGGCAGTCTGGCATAAAGCACGGACCGTATACCGCCAATTTACGCTTCTGGATGTGACTTTAGGCGTAAAATGACCAAATTTTGTACAGTCTTGGCGTAAAGTACAGACTGTCATTTCTCGGTCTTTATGTTGCAAGATTCAAAATGACGTATTTTCCTTGCACTTTTACAGTTAACTTGCATGAGTCTCCACTGGCCGAGGTGATGGGTTCCGCTGCCGGGATGTTGCACTCAAACTATCTGGAGGATCTGTCCCACGTGATATTTCCTATCTCCGGACCCCAGTATCCTGAAGGAAGAGAGATCTTGATATCGGCTCAGGACGAGCGGACGTTGCTGAACCTGATTAACGGAGAGCCCCTGATGTACATAGACGGGGACCAGTACATCAAGCCGGCTTTTCTCTTTGGGGACATGATTGACAAACGGTCCCAGACGAAGCCCAAGAGAGAACCCTGGGTTTTTTCCGCCGAGAGTGTGGTCTTGTATCTGCCCACGATGTCGAGAGATTATCCCATCTCGGATTTCTCCCATGCTACACATCCCAGGAGGATGTCGTGGACGCTGACTTCCGATCTTTACGGCAAGCCGGGGAAGATCTTTCATTTGAAAGGAGCTGGCCAGGGGTCGTTTGTCAGCCGTCCTTCCGGCGTTGTGACGGTGTTCAGGGGACTGTGCCCGGGCAGCGTCCCGAGTGAAGACAGTTCAGTGATCCAGCCGGTCCAATTGCCGACTTTCTGTAACGACTTTATGGGGCGAGGGGGGTATACCCCAAGGAGAATCGTCGGTGTAACGGGTGGATCACCCCAACAAACCTCCGATGGGCTTGCCTAGTTGATTGGGCCTTGAAGCATTTTCGGAGAGAGTTGGAGGTCATTGGACTGTATGCTGCTGTGAGTGCGACGAGTGTTGGGTTGCCTCCCAACCCTAACCTGTTTTTGGCACTGATAGAGCGATACATTTCGCTCACCGGGACCTTCGCCACTCCACTGGGGGAGTTGGGGTTGGCCCTCCATGAGATGGCAGTGATCTCGAGACTGCCGATGGGGGATACCCCATATGAAGAGTATGTTCCCACCAACCGAGAGTTGGAGGACTCGGACCCTCGGGTGGTGGAAGTATATCAGGAGCTGATGTGCCACTACTTCGTGTGCACTGCTTTTTATGATGAGCCTTCTGATTTGGCTCACACCACTAAGTAGACGTCCTACCTCTTCTTCCACCGGGCCAGGGCCGCCAAGTCGGAGAAAGTCTCGGGGGGGCAAGAATGAGCCTGTGAACTGTTTGGGTGTGCTCAGTGCCCAGGTCGTCGAGGATCTTATGGAGGATGCTAAGGCTCCAGATCAGATTCTCAATGACGGGGTATGAAAGTATCCTGAAGGCACTAAGGCCTACAGTTACTTGAGGCGCTGCCGCAGGCCTCTGTCTAAGGAAGCCCGGCTGGCTGGTTTCCTCTCCATATGGCTGCGTCGAGTATGGTGCCCGGTATCGCGTCCGCGGTCCGCATTCACCGGAACATCCTGTGGCCTACTGTGCGTCTGCTGTTCGGGGCAAGACTGGGCTTGCTCCCTGCCATGGTGTGCCGTATACAGGCTGGCCTGAGAGCCATGACTGATGGACTGCTCGTCGATGAAGCTCGGCGTGATAGCTTTCCCCGGGTAGAGTTACCATACCTGTACTTGATGGGATGGTTAATTCTTTACAACCCCCGGGTGATGTCTCCCGGCCCTGGTAGTAGCTCGGGAGGTAGTTTCTTGCTGAACTACAAGGACTCTCCCTGGAACATGAACAAAGTTCTAGACTGTCGGCTGGTGCTGAGCCTCAGTCACGACTGGAAGCTCCTCTGCACTGTCCCCTCTGTACATCACAATCAGTCGGGGATTAGGCTTGAGGATTTAGGTGAAGAGAAGACCAATCTTTCTCCGGAAGCTTTTAATTGGTTGGTCTGCATCAGACCCTCCCATTTGTTGTACAGAAGCGAAGATCATTGCTCCTTCGAGCCCTACTTGCCCAGTCGGTTTGCCAGGCAGTTTGGATACGATCAGCTGCACGTGGGCAATGCTGTCACCAGCTTCAGGTCCAGGGGCGGACTCATTGATGGAGCCAGAGGATGGCGGTATTTTATCATGGGTTGCACGGGAGCAATCTTTATCGTGCCGGTCGTCACACTCTCCACGGAGCTGCGCATCCTCCATTCGTATGCCCAGTTCTACGTGGCGATCAACACCTTCCATCGCGATTTTGACATACGTGGAAGCTTTAGTGTGCCTTCTCCCAAGCCCGGGGGAAGAGTCGAAGTCTCCTCGGTTTCTTCTGACGAGGGTGAGGAGTTCGTCACTCCGGATGAGCCTCTGGTGTCGGTGCCGAGGTGTGAAGTGCCTCCGCCTGCAGGGGCTTTGGTAGTCTCTGGGAAGCGAAGGGCTCCTGCTTCCAAGGAGGCTTCTCTTCGTAAGAGGAGGAAGGAGACGGTTGCTCGTCCTCTCGGCGTTCTTGATATTGAGGCTCCTAGAGAGGATCCTGCTGTCTCCCCTGTTGGGGATATCTCTTTGATTGGAGGTTCCTCGCCTTTCGGAGAGGGACCCTCAGTTTTGGCTGGCGGTGCCGGAGAACCCCTGCTTGAGTCTGCCGTTGCTGCCACCGCCTCCGGTAGTGAAACAAAATCGCCTGCGTGGTCGAGGCAAATGAGAGAATCTTTCCCTAGACCAGCAACGGATGAAACTCCTGCCGTGTCCGTGAGCATGCCTAGCGAGATTCCAGCTGACGAACCTCGACTGCATCTTGGTGAAGGCTCGGTAGAGCACCTGGCGATGTCGGTGGGCCCACCCCCTTCTCCAGGTATGACAGTTCGCATTGCGTCATTAAGGCGTAATTTAGCTATATCGGCTGCAGATGCGACATATATACCGTTGGCTACGGATAAATGTCATCTTTATGTCTCCTCTTAGAAAGATAACCATCATATTGATATCAACTTTTTTGTCCTCTTCTCAGGGGACGGCGTCCACGGGGAGTATAGCGTTGAAGCGCCTTCTGGCTCTGCTCGGGCTCCTGGCGATGATACGGAGGCGCCCGACTTCTAGGAGGAAATATCTTCGGGGGCCAGCTCACACGGAGTGGTTTCGTCATCTCAAGAGGAGGACGAACCCGTTATCGTGACCTCGCCTCTCGCGAGTATGCTGATGACTTCGACCGTCGTTGTCGTACCTCCATCGGTCGCACCACCCGTCGAGGCGGCGGCTGTGGCCACCTCGTATGCAATCATTTCTGGAGGGGGACTCGCCAATATCGCGGCCACTTCTGGAGTCCAATCGGATCTAGTTGCGCTGACCGAGTAATATACCAGCCTCTTTTATACCAGTTTGAAAATGCTGATATCAATGGTGTTAGCGAAGAATCTAGACTTCGAGCGTCTGAAGAAGGCTTCTCAGTTTTCGATCGGGGCGGTCAGGGAGTTCGGCGATTCTGGGGTAGCTGACGCCCTGGAGGCGATGGTTAATGGTTTGGAGCAACCTATTAACGAATACTTGCAGCTGGCTTGGGGCAGCCTTGAAGCTGAGGTCTAGGCCAGATACGACCTCATGACTGCGCAGCTTACTAAACAGCTGGAAAGCCTAGATAACTCCATCAAAGCACATAAGCTGGAGATGGATGAAAGAGAAGCTGTCGTGGCGAAGGCTCTTGCTCTTCAGACGAAGTGCCAATCCGAGCATGAAGGGAACGTAGCGAGGGCCCGCAAGTTGAAGGAAAAACTCGCTCTGGCAGAGGAGTGGGCTTCTCAGTCGTTGGCAGGTCTAGATGTAGCGACTGGTCGACTGAGCACAGCACGCCGGGATCTAGAGCGTGCAGAAGCTGCCCGTGCTGGCTCTCTTCGGGCAAGGGCCGAGCTGTCCTTTATGAGCAATCCTGAGGCACGGCTGGAGGGGGCCCGTGCTGATGCCTTGGTTTCCAGGAATGAGAGGATAGCTGCACTGGTGCAGCTGATTCGCGATCTAACCGCTCCCCCATAATGATGTACCCTTTCTTCTTTTTGCTTCCCAGATGTAATTCTGCTCTCTTTTTTCTTTGGGAATAAATAAAAGCGACTCTTTTCTGACTTTGTGGACCCATCATTTCGGAATGTAAATGACAGGTTTGGGCGAGAGTGATATCAGAGGTAGTATGGACGTGATAGACTCTCGATAAACTTTTAGCAGGACATATCTATTCAGAGGTCATACAGACATGATAGAATATGCTTTGACTAAAGTTTGTAGACAAGACACTATCAGAGGTAATATGGACGTGATAGGTATTACATTTCCAAATTAGTCGAACATATCTATTCAGAGGTTATATGGACATGATAGAATATGACCCAACTAGTTTTCGTTTTTTGAAGTAGTTTTGTCAGAATTGAGATTCTCGCTATATTCTATTTGAGCAGAGGAGGTTAAGCGTAGTACCTTTTCAGGAATTTACCGTTGACAGGAGCCATTAACAGGTCTCCATTAGGCTAGGCTAACCTGTAAGCGCCGTTTGAGAACGTTGTCTCGATCACATAAGGGCCTTCCCACTTGGGCAGGAATTTGCCTTTACTCCTGTGACTAAGGATCATCGGCCTTCTTACGGCTAAAACTAGTTCGCCGACTTTGAACACTATTTCCTTTACTTTATGATTGAAAGCTCTAGAAATGCGTGCTTGGTAGAGCGCGATGCGCTGTTGAGCTTGGAGGCGTTTCTCGTCTAATCCTTTTAGCTCTTGAAGCCTTAACAGGTCATTATTTTTTAGCTCATTAGTCACGGCTATCCTGAGCGACGGGATCTGGATTTCAATGGAGAGAACTGCTTCGCTCCCGTAGACCAGTGAAAATGGGGTACAACCTATCGGTGTTCGTACCGTTGTGCGGTATGCCCAGAGACATTCGCCCAGCTTCTCATTCCAATCTCTCTTGTTTGAAGAGACGAACTTCTTCAAGAGTTTGATAATGGTTTTGTTGAAAGCTTCCGCCAAACCATTAGCAGCTGGATAATATGCCGTAGAGGCAATATTATGTATCCGATTTTTATCGCAAAATTGGTGAAACGCTTGGCTGATAAACTGAGGCCCATTGTCGTGAATTATCCTCCGGGGTACCCCAAAGTGACAAATAATGTGATGCTTGATGAAGCTGATTACATTAGACACATTTACGTCAGCAAGAGGGATCGCCTCTGCCCATTTGGAGAAGTAATCCGTGATGGCCAGTATGAACCAGTGACCTCTGGAAGAAGACGGGTGAATAGGACCAATGATATCCATACCCCATGCTTCGAAAGGCCAGGATGCAACCGTAGGATGTAGATATTTAGATGGTTGATGTATGAAGTCTGCATGAACCTGACAGGCTCTGTATTGTCTTGCATAGTTGATCGCGTCTGCGATCATAGTGGGCCAGTAATAGCCCATTCTCCTGATACGATCCTGTAGCTTAGGACCGGGCTGATGTGCTCCGCATACGCCGTCGCGAGCTTCCCGGATAATCTGCTGTGCTTCGTCGTCAGAGAGACATCTCAATAGCAGTCCGTCGTAGGTCCGGCGATATAGGCCTTGTGAAGATGCATCGAAGTAGAAGCGTAATGATCGTCTTTTGACGGATACTGCTTCTTTGGGGTCCTTTGGCAAGATTCCGTATGCGACAAAATCTATGAAGGGACTTCTCCAGTCTCTTCTAGGGGGATCTGTGTTCACAGCGTAGCTGCGTTCTATGTGAAGGTTGTTCTTCACACAGAATAAATCTCTGTTAAGAAGGATTACCGAATTCTGCCTTCTTATAGGAGTGGCTAAATCCGCAGCTAGACTGGCTAGGGCATCAGCTTCCAGATTCTGAGATCGAGATACATGCTCTAGGAAGAACCCTTTGAATGTCATGGCTATCTCGACCGTTGCTTGGTGATAGGGGATGAGGTCTGGATTCCGGACTTCATATATTCCCCTGACTTGATTGACGATAAGCAGAGAATCACCGAAAGCTTCCAGGGACTCGACCCCCAGCTCTTTGGCGACTTGGAGCCCGATTAGCAGAGCGTTGTACTCTGCCACATTGTTGGAGCATGGCTCGCTAAGAGAATACGCTCGGTAGATGATGAGTTTATCAGGAGTGACCAGGACGATTCCTACCCCTGAAACCACATTTCCCATGGGACCAGTTCTGGAGGCTCCATCGAAGAATAGTTGCCATGCGTCACTTTCCATTGCGGAATTACATTCTGCAACTTCGTCGGGAATGTCCTCGTATAATTTGGAGGCCTCCGGGATCGGATGAGCAGCTAGGAAGTCGGCCAGCGCTTGGCCTTTGATGGACTTCTACGGGACGTATACCATGTCATATGGTGTTAACAGCATCGCCCAAGTCGCGAGTCAGGAATTAAGAGCACTTGGCTTGCTCATCAGTACTCGAAGAGGGTTGATCCTGGAGATGATATGAATAGTCTGGCCGGTAACATAGTGCCGCTTCTTCTGGATAGCGAACATCAGAGCCAAGCATTCTTTCTCCACTGGGTTGTACCGGTATTCGGCTCCGACCATTATCCTGCTGAGGTAGTAGATAGCCTGTTCATGACCCATATCGTTCCTCTGTGCGAGAAGAGCTCCTAGCGAATGATCCATCGCTCGAACGTACAGCAAGAATGGTCTTCCCATGACGGGAGGCACCAGAACTGGCGGACTGGTAAAATAGCACTTGATATCTCCGAACGCTTGCTGACAGGTTTCGTCCCATACGAAGGATACACCTTTCTTCATGAGATGCGAAAAGGGCTGACATCTCCCCGAGAGGTTGGATATAAATCTCTGGATATAAGCCAGACGGCCTTGAAATCCCCTTAGTTCCCTCAGATTACGGGGCGGTCGCATTTCTGCGATGGCCTGGACTTTGTCAGGGTCCACTTGGATGCCTTTGGCGATAATAACAAATCTCAGGAATTTGCCACTAGATACACCCAGAAAGGACTTCGTAGGGTTCATCTTGAGTTGATGTTGGCGCATTAACTCAAATACCGTCCTCAAGTCTTGAATGTGATCATCTTTGAGGCGGCTCTTGACGGCTATGTCGTCCACGTAACATTCTACTGTTTTGCATAAATGCTTATAAAATATGTTACTCATAGCCCGTTGGTGTGTAGCCCCGGCGTTCTTCAATCCGAAGGGCATGACCGTATAGCAATATACCCCCAACGGGGTCCGGAAGGCAGTGTGCTTCTCGTCTTCAGGATGCATCTTGATCTGATTGTATCCTGAGAATCCGTCCATGAAAGACATGCGTTCAAAACCGCAGGTGTTGTCGATCATGATGTCCGTGATGGGAAGAGGGAACTCATCCTTGGGGCAGGCCGTATTCAGATCTCGGTAATCGATGCAGATACGTATTTTCCTCTTTTTTTTATGACTGGGACAACGTTGGCGACCCAGTCGGGATGTTGTTCTTCCCGGATAAAACCGTAGGCTATCAACTTCTTGACTTCAGCTTTGATGGCGTCCATCATATCCGGGCAGAACCGGCGTTGGTGCTGCTTCACAGGCTTTGAATCGGTCAATATGTTGAGTTTGTGAGTAGCCACCTTTGGGTCAAGGCCCGGTATATCCTCATAATCCCATGCAAAGACGTCGATATACTCTTTTATCAGCTGGATAACTTCTTCCCTTTCAACTGGAGAAAGATTATTACTGATAAATATCGGTTTTGGTGAAAGTTCAACCCCAACATCAACCTAGATAACTTCGTCTTTGGTGGGAGGTTCCATTTGCTCGAAGCGGAATTCTTACTGCGTATCCATTTGTTGGGCCCAAGAGTCATTCTCAAACAGTTCAGATTCTTGTTCGTCTGATTTGAAGGAATCTGTCACTACCATATTCACTGATAATATTTGTTCGAGAGCATCAGGTGAGTCAGAGGGAGACGAGCTGTTCTGAGAAGAGGAGAAGATATCCTCGTCTGACTTAGAGGAGGTGGCATACCCTAACCCGAAATGAGTTCGTTGATAGTAGGGGTTGCCACGCAGCGGCGTTCGTCTGCCTCTTCCGTAGTTGAGGCCTGGCTTCCGCTTCAAGTCGTAGCCCTGGATAGCCATTTTGCATGATCCTCAACGCTTGCGGGCTGTATCGGTGAACTTGTATTTTTCCAGCATCGTCATTGAAAGAATCTTCCTGGATAGCCGATTGATTGCGCATGCGGCCGAAGACTATTGAACGCTGGCTGCTGCAGGTAGGCGGGATAATGGAGATAGAATCCTCATGTGGTCCATACGTCGTGACGACGTTGGATGATGATGCTACTTCCCAGACATACTGACGGTAGGTGTTCACAACTTCCAAGAAGTTTTGTGCTATGGGTTCTACCTCGTCACGGGGAGTGGATTCCTGATTTGGAATTTGAGCGTCAATATACTGGAAAAGAGGATGTTTATTATCATCTGGAACTCTGTTCCTTGTTGCATTTACATCGGTCGGCTGCCTGTTGCGCCGAAGGTTGATGAGAAAGGGTAGAGGCTTCTGGTTCAAAGTGATCACTAGAGGATCACTCCCTTTTTCTGACTTGGTCTTGTTTAGGTGAATAGCCATAGGCTCCATGGCTTTTGGACGAGTGGTTCGCCCTTTCACTCTGATTGACAGCGGTAGTGTGGCAGAGGGTTCTTCTAGCTCCCGGTGGGATTCCTTCTCTGCCTCGCCCGACACTTCTCCCGTGTGGTCTTGAGAGTACAACACAACATCGGAATAGTAGGATTCTATACCTTTAAACGGGTTTAGGTCAGCAACCTCTGTTTGTACTGTTCCTTGGGGGTCTACATATTTAAGACATTGATGTAAAGTTGAAGGAACGATGTTGTGGTCGTGGATCCACGGTCTTCCCAGCAAAATATTGTAGGACACCTCTGAATCGATGACGTAACATGTGGCCACCGATCTGAGGTTGCCAATCTGGATCCTCAGGCGAATTTTCCCCAACGGCTTACTTTTTCCGGCGTTGAAACCCACGATTGTAGTGGAGGTGTAAGCCAATTCGCTGGTAGGAATCCTCAGCGGTCTGAGCAGACTGTGAGGGATGATGCTGATCGACGATCCCGGATCTATGTGAATTCGATCGACCTCCATGGAACCGACGTACCCGGTGTAATAAAGGGGCCTGTTATGCCTGTTATGTTTTAACAGCATGTCGTCTTGAGTGAAAGTGATATTTGGGACCACTTCCATTACACTGTGGAATTGAGGTCATGCCACCGGTTCTTCGTCGGGGGACTTGAGCTGGGTCAAGCATGCCTCCGCCTGCATCAGTGCTTCACTCAGGGCTAGACGAGTGTCTTGGGAGAGCCTGAGTAGCTCGAAGATGGACAGCCTGGCTGGTGTATTAGCCAGTTGGGCCAGTATATCGAAGTTGTATGGCTTCTCTAAACCTTTGTTTGGAATGTTTTTCACAGGTTTATCAAAACGTACTTCTCTTTGCTTCCCCTTGTCCGCCGGAGTTGGTTTTGAAGGACCGGCATCTGGTACGGCGGGGCCTGGTCCTGAAGGTTTGGCAGCTGAAGCGTCCGCCGGTACATCTTCCTGACTTGCTCCGTAGTCGTTGAGGTAGGCTTTCCCTGAACGGGTTGCAGCAAATACCTTGTCTTCGTCTGATGGCGAAGAAGTTGCGACCATATGGCATGGTTTGCATTTGGAGCTCTTTCTAGACGTAGCCTTAGTAGCTTTAGTCTCCTCCTCGAGCTCTGACACCAAATCCGGATGAACCCACATAATCTCGCCCTGCCGGGTGGTTAGGGGTACCAGGTTATGATTTTGACCCCTAGCTGGAGGGAGATTGACGATGTTTATCGTGGTCCGGGAAATGGGTGTGACACCGTCCGAGACTTCTTGGGAAGGCAGATTGCCAAACCGTAGAGAGATTATGTTGGTCGTGACCGTCTTCTCGGTGTTGTGTAGAGTGATGGCCTTAGCATCGATTAACCCCTAGATCTTCCTTTTCAGTATGTAATACGCCTTTGTCGGGTGGTGTACGTATCTGTGGAAGATACAGTATTTGGGGTCGTTAGTGCTGCCGACTTCTTGGGGCCGCCTTAGCTCTGGAAGGGTGATCTTGCCACTTTTGACGAGACACTCGAATATACTTGGGATATCGTCGTCGTCGAAAGAGTAGACTTCGACGGGCCTGGAGGTCTCGGGTCTCGCTTATGCGGTTTTTGCAGTCTTTTGCCTGGCCGTATTGATCGCCAGAGCTTCTTTTCCTTTGGAGCTGCGAGGATGGTCGCTGCTGGGAGATGACCTCTTGCCTCTGTCAGAGGCGGAGATCATGATGCCATTGTCGTGCGCCTTGCGACTGTTGTCTTCGAAGGCTACTGCCGAGATGATGAACGAGGGCCAATTATGGAACTGATATGGTCCTGTAAACACCAAGACTACGGGAAGAAGATTTTTCCTGCAAATGTCTACTAACGCAGAGTCCGGAACTCCTGGAGGCATCTGTAAGGTGGCCTGACGAAAACGTTCGACGAAGGTGCGAACGTTCTCCTTTTCCCTCTGCTTGACTTCGATGAGAGAGGACATAGACATGTCCATTCCTCCCTCATAGAATCGTGTGAAGAATAAAGCTTTGAAGTCCTCGAAGGAAGTAATGCAGTTGTCCGCCAAGCTACGGTACCACGGATAGGCTACTCCTGAGAGGCAGCCTTTGAACACCCGAGTGAGGAGGCGTCGTTCCCTTGTAGCAACACCGTCATCATACTGAAATAGTTCATGTACTGACTTGGTAATATTTTTCCCTCGAACAGAGCCATAGTCTGAGGTTTGTACCTCGGAGGGAAAGTGGCCTCTTCCCAGATAGCTGGGTAAGGCTGGTTGATTTCCAGTTTCTTGAGCTGATCTTTGTGCTTCAAGGCATCAAACTGGGCTTTCAACTCCCGTACTTCCTGCATTGGATTTTCAGTTGGAAGCGGGACTACGGTATAGTGCGGAGTTGGTTGTATCGTGACTCCAACGGGAGGTAATATATTCTCCGAATGAGGAAGCGGAGAAACTGCTGACTCTTGATCTAGAGCAGGCTCTTGGCTCGGGTTGGATGGTGGTAAGTCCACCCCCACACCTATCTGAGTTGGCGGGATCGATGCTTGAGCCATGGCAGTTGCGTGTTGAGTTAACATTATCTGATGCATGTTCTCTATTATGGATTGTATTTATTTCAGAGATGTCTCCAGTATAGTGATGCGTTGTTCCGCGTTTCCTGACGGCGAAGCTTCCTCACGTTCATCTTCAATGGCATAAACTCCCATTTCCCTGGGTGTCATTGAAGGATTAGTATAGGTCGCTGTAGAAGTCGACTCTATACTCTCAGCATCTGATCTGGGAGACTGGCGACCCCCAGCGTCGGAATCAGACGAGTACGAAGCTGGTTGTTGTGACCTTGCACGGGTGTTTTGGAACACCCCAGCTTCAGCATTCCTGAGGAGGTCTTCGAATCTCCTTCGGCTCGGAGGCCTAGAGGGATGACGTCTTGAGCTCGACCCTCCTCTAGGTATGTGTGAAGCCATGTTCACGGATGCATGCACGGGCTCTTCTTCCTGGAAAGACAAAGAGTAGCTCAACCGGTCAAAAATCGACCGTTTTGCTTTAGAACAGCAGCAGTCAATCACAATCTTATGACTATTATAACATTGCTCGCTAGGGGACATAATAGACATGTTGGAAGGTCCCCTCTCTTTACGCTTCTGGATTAGATATTTGCGCAGGTCAGGAGGAGTTGCAGAAGAATAAGATGATGGCTTGTTCCTTCTGTTCCCATCAGTGGGCATGCGGAGGTTGGGCACCATGGTTTTCCCTGTGCCACCTGTGTAGAACAGGTTGGCCATCTGGGTGACGAATAATCCCCGGGGAGGGTGTCTATCCGCAACCTGAGCTTGCTTTACGCCGTGGGACTTCGCCTGGCGTAATTGGAAGATTTGTTCAGACTGGCATAAAGCTGAAGAGGTCCTCAGTCGGCCATCGGCTTCTCGCGTAATCCGGAGGGTAGGCAGATTGTTCCCTCACTGGCGTAAAGGCCGAGAAGTTGAGTACTATGCCGCTTGCTTTCCCTTGCGGAGATCACAACGCTCATCTGGTTCTCCGTAGAGGTCAGATGTTGTCTTGCGCACAGAGCGTGATTTGTACTTCCGATTTGGCGCTGAGGCATCATCAAAAGTTTTGTCTGTACCGCGCGTAGCGGGAGACTGGTTTCTACGCGTAGAGCGCAGTGGATACTTCTGGGTTAGCGCTGAGGCTTTGCCCGAAGTTTTGTCTGTACCGCGCGTAGCGGGAGACTGGTTTCTACGCGTAGAGCGCAGTGGATACTTCTGGGTTAGCGCTGAGGCTTTGCCCAAAGTTTCGTCTGTACCGCACGTAGCGGGAGACTGAATTTTACGTGCTGGGCACGGAGGGAGCAATGCTACAACCTCATTGGTCGAAGAGATCGGAGAGTCCACAGGAATGGTAGAGGAGGTCTTGGGCATCCAGACCTTGCGCAGCTTCCTGTTGTCTTGGACGGAGAGAGGGTGAGAGCACCCCCGGTTCGAAGCATGTCTTCGTAGGCAGACTGGTCGAATTGGATGACCAGTGTCTTCTTCACGGTTCCTACAGATACCGCATCGTGTTGAACAATTACTTCCTCATCATGTAAAACCCCCTTCCTAAAAATCGTATATACCCTTTATTTATTAATTATTAATTTAGTTGTAGTAATTAGGGGCTAAATAGTAGAAATAGATTTTTAATAATTTTTATTTTAGGTGTTCGGGCACTTAGATGACTTATGGGACCATCAGGAATTTTTAGGAATTTATTCCATGTAGAAGACCCCTTAAGCTGTTGCTAGCCTAATGTTGTGCATTATTCTAATCCATGAATTTTCTTATGAGAATATATATAATATATATGTATACACAAATATATATATGTATATATATATTAAGATTAAGAAAAGATTAAGAAAAGAATTAATTAAATAAAGCCTAACTAATAAAAACATAATAATAATAATAATAATAATAATAATAACAATTTGCTATCTCCCCCATCATACAGCAGCTAGCAACATTTGCTCCAAAAGGGACCGCCCATTTTGATTCTTCAGAAGCCTTTAGCATTAGCCATCCCACTTCAGCCTATTAGCTCCAGGACCCGACCCCTGTTGCCCGCGGCCAAACCCGTCCGCTCCACTCACCCTCTCTCTTCCTAATATATATGCATATATATATATATATATATATATATATTTCTCTCTCAAAAACTCTAATCTAAATCTCCAGACCTCCTCTTCCCATCTAGAGCCATCACCGCAGCCAGAGAAGCCCCGCCAAGCCATCCAAACCATCCCGACGACTCCGACCTCGCGTCCTGCAGATTCCCACATGAGGCACCTTCGCTCCGGAGTAGTTTTCCGTCGACTCGCTCAACCAAACGCCGTTCTGTCTTCATCGGTATGCTCACCCCTTAACCCTCTTCCATATTTTTTTTATAGCCAACCTCGGGAAACGTGTACCCCTAGGTGAAAAACAGCGCCCAAGTTGGGCGAGCAGACAGAATTCTGGAATCGCAGAATTCCAGAATGACCACTTATATTGCCGAGTTCGTATCTCCCAACACAGAGATCCGAATTCGGTGATTCTTTTTGATACCTGTAGAACACTTGACCTAGTTTATTTTCTGTTAAATAACCCTATGCTATTAGTTGCTGTGGACATAGTTAAATTCGTCAAAAACTGCGTGCACCCACTTTTTCCAGATTTCCAAAAGTTGGAAAATGGAGTACGCCCCGCCAAACGGGACC
Organism: Iris macrosiphon; assembly: GCA_036927795.1. NCBI lineage: Eukaryota > Viridiplantae > Streptophyta > Magnoliopsida > Asparagales > Iridaceae > Iris > Iris macrosiphon. Next base: position 54,121,206 of record JAYESA010000019.1, on the reverse strand, counting down.
GCCCCGCCGTGTGCCAAGTGTGTCGAATGGTGCACGCAGCATAACCGGACACGTGAAAATTTGTGGAGACTGATTCGGACGCGTGTGCGCACCGAAATCAGACCGTATCCGCGGACACACCCCGTGTCGCAACTTTTGTGGAACTCGCGCGTATTTTGTGCACGCTTGTCAGATTGCGACGAAACTTATGCCACTGGACTCGTGGTAACGCGCTGGTCCTGTGACCCAATTTTTACGCATTTCTGAGATGGTTGACCAGATCGCCAATTGGCGGGCCCCACAGTTGACTTTTTGGACAAAATTCTGTTCGGCCCATCGAAATCCACATGTGGACATACCGTTGAGTTCGTATTGACATCTAGAGTTATTTGACCTATAGTTTGTCCCATTTAGAGACTGTTACCCTCGGCACGCTTTTCGGTGCAAAGTGGGCCACACGTGGATCCCACTTTTACCCGAAATTACCGTTTTGCCCCTGTGTCCAAATTGGACGAAAGGAATGTGCTTTTTAGCTATTTTGCTCATTCCGAAAACGTTGGTGATATTTATTTCAGCATTCGAAGATGTTTGTTCGGAGTCCTTAGTTCCAGGTTCAGTGTCCTTGACATTTGGGCGCGTACACTTTACAGATTTCTTGCCAGGCAAGTATACCTTGCCATTGTACTGTTTTTACATTCCATATGAGGCATGCATATTTATTTTCTGTTTATTTAGTTCATTTATTTTAACTGCTATATAAACTGCGCGTCCAAGGAAACTTGGGTGCAACGACGGTGTCGTCGTACTATGTTTTATTTATGTATATATATTAGACCAACTTTATGAGACTACCCCATATTCATGAGGCATTTATGTTTCATTGGCCATGACACTATTCTTACACGAGTGTGAGTCACATGTAGGACACGGACTGGCGTACTCGGCTGGCCACTGGTACGTATAGGTCGTGCGACGGATAGGGATAACTGCCAATAGAAACTTTGCATGCTAGTAGACCTGGCAGTTATTAGAGGTTTATCGTGTCATGGACATGACATGCTTAGAGCATTGGGTGGGGAGAACAACAAGTACCGCATTTGAGCTCCTTTGCACTTTTTCTGTGACGCCCGGATTCTCCGCTGGAGATATGGGTGGTGATGACCCATATATATACATTGGCGGGCCTCCGCCGTTCAAAAGACGACGTGTCTTTGGGCCCCTGGATCTCCAAAAGAGAACCATGCCAAATCCCAGTTTTCAGCCAGATAGCTCACTTGTGGGGAAAGGTGTTCTTAACTGCATTCACTTAGACGGTTAGGCGACCCCATGGATGTTTACTTTCAGTACTTTATTGGCATGTGCTTTTTGTATCTTGTTACGTCCCTCTGAGGACCTGGTCCCTTCTAGATATAGGTGAGCAGGAGTACCCGCAGGAGTATGGACCTGGACCTGACGCTACCTATCAGTCGGAGGCGATCTTACCTTCTGATTATATGTGATTCATTCCAGCTGTTTAGAGATTTTAGTTGCTATTCTTTTTGAGACATTTATTCTTATATTAGAGTTTATTCTCTTCTCTCTTTAGTAGTTTATTATAGTCGATTTGCAGTGGATTTGTTTCCACCCGACTATCACACTTTGAGATTACTATTGAGACTGCTTCTTTGATATTCAGTTATTGATTTCCATTATTCTATTATTTGTGCTGTAGATGAGATATAGAACTGCGTGTGACTTGTTGTGACATATATTACCACTGTGGATTGGATATTCATGTACAACGTACGTGTGTATATGATTTCCATATATTGGAGTTCGTATACATACGACTGGCATGTTACATATTCCTAGTCCTACATATTTTGGGACTGGGGCATGACACATCAGAAGAGAAAGACGTCCCCAGCAGAGTCGCCATCTTGTTTGTGGTGGAAAACGAAAGAATAAAAATGTATTCAAGATGGGGTTTACACGAAACCCGCCTTCTTTGGTTTACAAACAAACTTGTACAATTTGATCCTATACGAGGATGTGGGAGTACAATTTATTTAATCTGGGTAAATATTACTATAGGTGTCTGATCTGCAGTCGATCACTTTAGCCCTTGGACCACACGATGATGAAGAAGTGCCGTAGAAGACAGAAAGCAGCTTCGAAGGTTGCAGAAGAGGGTGGATGCACGATGCCAAAGTCGTCAATCTCTACTCTTTGTCTGAGCTCCGGATTCTTCTCTCTCTCTCTCTCTCTCTTGACCTCTGGTTCGATCTTTCTTGGAAGTTTTTAGACCAATTCCTTCGATCCTCCAATTTTTGTCGACCTTGTTCCTCATTGATAGAGGTCTCTATTTATAGATTTTTAGTGACAGTGACCACTCCGTCGGTATAGAAACCGAGGAGTGAAAAGTACAGCACCCTTTTACACAACGGTTAAAATAACCAATGCCTGCGTATAGATGATCCTTTGAATGAGCGTGTGATGCGGGTCCAACTAAGGGACAAAACGCGTATAATCGCTACGAAGATCACGGCGTAGAAGCCACGTAGGTAGGTATCCCTCGTGTAGAAGAGGTGGACGTAGAAGCCAATGTCTGTCACCATGGCGTAGAAGCCAAGTAGGCATAGAAGCCGAAATAGGCGTAGAAGTCGAGTGAGCATAGGAGCTGAATGGGTGTAGAAGCCGCTGCGTACCGTGCCAGAGTGCTGATGTGGACGTCTTAGCCAGAATTACGGCTTTTGAAGATATAATCAAATCTCTTGCATTAAATGTCGAGATTTGCCACCATCCTGTGCATTAAATACGGAGGCGTGTTTTTGAAGGTATGCAGTCCTTCTGTGCATCAGTCGCAGAGACGTGCCTCGAGAAACTGTCACCGCTCTGTGCATTAGACGTAGAGACGTACCTCGAGCAACTGTCATCGCTTTGTGCATTGGACGTAGAGACGTGCCTCGAGTCCCGTACGGAGTGCAGCTTTTGATGTGGCAGACGGTTTGTCTACTGCAGAGCGTAAATAGCTCATGTCTGCCTGTGTAAAATAAGGCAGCGTATCCCTTTGTGTACGTAAAAGCAGTTTACGCAAAGGAGATGGCGGTAAATGACAGCCTGGGTCGCAGTGCTGTGCCATCATTATAGCCGTCGTCTCGGTAACCGTGCAGTATCCCTTTGTCAGTAGTCCAGACGTCAGGTTCATTGTAGGATCTGACAGGTTCACTTCGGAGAACACGAAGCTTCCCTTGTACACTTTAATGCTATATTGAAAGCGGATGGGTTTTACGTCCAGGAGGTGACGAAGAACCCTTTTTTACGCTGAAGCATCCTGGACATACTGCACTTACGCGGATGGTCCTTTGAGCTTTTAATATTTCACGCTGTGTTTAGCGGAAAAAGCTCTGTTGCACGCTTGATGGCTCTGAAGGCCTTTGTTTACGCTGCTCTGCATCAATATGCTGCGTAGAGCTTCCCAGCATTTTTTTTTCATGCTTCTACAGGACCGTGATACAGACTCTTCGGGACAACAAGCTATACGCAAAAAATGAGTAAGTGTGAATTCTGGTTGAGCAGTGTATCTTTCTTCGAGCACATCATTTCTGCGAGAGGTATTTCAGTCGATCCAAAGAAAGTTGAAGCCATCGTTGAGTGGAAGCGGACTGCATCCGTCGGTGAGATTCGAAGCTTCCTCGGGCTAGCGGGCTACTACAGGCACTTCGTAAAGGACTTTTCCAAGTTAGCATCACCTCTGACTCGTCTCACATAGAGGGGAGTCGTATTCGAGTGGTCCACCAACTGCGAAGCCTCGTTTAAAGAGTTAAAGCAATGCCTCACCTCTGCCCTACTACTTGTACTACCAGACGAGACCTCGGTATTCTAAATATTCAGCGACGCATCAGGACAGGGCTTGGGGTATGTACTCATGCAGCAAGATAGGGTGATAGCCTACGCATCCAAACAACTAAAAAACACGAAAATTTTTATCCTACGCATGACCTGAAACTAGCGACAATTGTGTTCGTACTAAAATTATGGTGACACTACCTCTATGGAGTGGCTTGCCGAATTTATACTGATCACAAAATCTTGAAGTACTTATTCACCCAAACGGAGCTTAACCTACGACAACGGTGCTGGCTAGAATTAATTAAGGACTATGACCCGACGATCGACTACACACCTGGCAAGGAAAATGTTATAGCAGATGCGTTGAGTCGAGTGTTTGCGAGATCCATGTCTGTTGATCGCAGCTTACAAAGGGACTTAGAGGAAATGGGCATTAAACTCTGAATTTGATATCACGGCACACGAGTTGCTCAGATGTGATTCATAACCTAACCTGTTAGAGAAGGTCACATCCACTCAGATGGACGATCCATTCCTAAGAAAAATGAGCGAGCAGATTCTAGCGGGGAAGTCGAAGGACTTTATAGTAGATGAGAATGGAGTATTGCGAGTTAAGGGAAGGCTATGCGTCCCCAATGACACAGAACTCAGAAAGAAGATCCTTGTGAAAGCTAACTATGCAGCCTATACGGTCCATCCCGGAAGCACGAAGATGTATAGAGACTTTCATACTATTTTCTGGTGGCATGGCATAAAGACGGATATGGCACTCTTCGTGTCGCAATGCATAACCCGTCAGAGGGTGAAAGCATAATATCAGAGACTGGGTAGCTAGTCCGCCTGGTCCTATCGAACTGTCGGTACCATACCCAAGGTACGTTACCATTGTTTTCTCCATGACCGAACGGTCCAGGTGCTCCGGAGCCTATCCCATTAGAGGAAACCAAACCCTGTGCGCAATAGGTTGTCCATGACCGATACAGACACCAAGTAGGTATGATGAGAGGATCGAACATTCTCGCCCCACCAAATGATCCTAGACTCATCCAACCAACTATCTATAACCATTCTCCAACTTATATCCCAAGGCACCATCTCAAGTTATCCACATAGGCACTATGCCGCTTCTCGACACAATGCTCCAATTGGTGCAACACCCTTCGCTCAGAACAATCCTGTGGCACAATGCCCCAACAGTGGCACAATGCCCTCACTGATGCAGTTGTCCGATTTTGAACCACAGTTGTACGCTTTGCATGACAAAGCGCCCAACCGATACTAGTGCATGGATGCACGCTCGCTCGCCCGCCCGAATTACCTTGATGTTCCAACCAAGATGCTCAAACTGTCCATGTATAATTCTAATTATTTCTCCAATTGCCCCAAATATAATCCAACTCTAGCTCCAACTTTCCCAACGCGAAACCAACTCAAGCCATAAATCTGTCCAAGCAAATGACATACACTCTATGCACGCCACAGTGTAGTGATTTCCAAGTTCCAGTCCAAGTGTTCAAGCCATTACGTATGTTCCATATTATTAGACATAAAGGAGTAGAGGAGAAGGGACATAGTCTACTCACCAAGTCTTATTCCGTTAAGCACCCTGCCTTGCCCATACGACCGATCCCTTGAACCCGAGGTCCGATGTAAAGCACGATCTACTTAATTAGTATGACCGTGCGAGCAGTCCGTGCTCTCCAAATTATTCGACCGATCGGACTAAGGAAGACGACATTATCGGTCCAAATTCTGCTATCCCAGTACTTCTCTGAACGAACATTTGATTCCATCGAACTTCAGTTGGGATCTGCACATGAAACCAACTCGATCAATACTTGTTCCCAAATCCAACAAATTAAAATATAACCAGCTATTGCCTCGTTCAATCCGACTCAGCGTAATGTACCGTGCGATTGTGGGGCATTACAGGAACAAGGCGTGTACGAAACTGGATCTGCGAAAGGCGTACGACTCGGTCAACAGGGAGTTCGTCTACAAGGTGATGTTGGCTATGGGTTTCGATGATAAGTGGATGGCACTGATACGAAAATGTATCTCGACCCCATCCCTTTTTGTCCTCATCAAGGGGCTCCTATACGGTTAATTTAAAAGTAATCGGGGCCTGAGATAGGGGGACCCACTTTTCCCATACTTAGGTGATGGAGTACTTCTCACGTTTGATGGACTTGACGGTACATAGCAAGTAACTCAACCCACTTTACAGGGACATCGTCCCTATTGTATCCCATCTAATTTATGCGGACGATTTGTTAGTATTCTTGGTACCCTCCCCTAGGGGCTGAATACCATGGTGAGGCTTTTGCAGGAGTTTGGCCAGCAATCAGGTTTGCAATTAAACAAAGATAAAAGCAAAATCTATTTCAGTGCGCATTATCCAAACCAGGAGGAATTAAGGAGCATCATCCAAATTTAGAGAGGATACCTCCCATAAAATATCTGGGTCTGCCTCTGTTAGTTAACTACGCTCGGGAACATGAGTATCTTATTATGGTGGAGTACGTGCAGCGTCACATTGAAGGCTGACAAGCTCAGTGCCTATCCTTTGGCGGTCGTATAGAACTTGTTCGGTCAGTGGTATCTGTCATCTCATCCTTTTGGCTCCAGACTATTATGCTTCTGGTTGCTATGATCAACAAGGTGGAAAAGATGTGCGCTGACTTTATATTACGAGAGGATATTCATGCCATAGCCTGGAAGGACTTGTGTAGGCCCAAAGGTGAGGGTAGAGTGGGTCTGCGCTCCTTACTAATGCTAAAGGACCTATCTGCAATGAAGATGGCCTAGAATTTCCTCCAAAGACGGTCATTATGGGCGAAATGGACGCAAAATAGGTACGTGAAGAACACAAATTTTTGGACGATCTGAGTAGACAACAACCACTCGGTGACATTTAAAACAATCTTGCGCTTCAGAATCAAGGTGAAACTGTTTACCACAAAAGAAATATGTGATGGGTGATGACAGTAACACACACTTATGGTTTGATTCGTGGATCACCACCAGAGTATTATCGAGCGGATTGGGTGGCACTCCTTCGAACTAGTAGGGAGGGAGGAGCGGGTGAGCTCCATCATTCGGGATGCCGATTGGAACCTAGAATGTCACTTCGTTGGGGGGCCAGTACGCGGAGGAGATCAGAGAAGTCACCGTTCACCCACATATTGGACGCGATAGGTGGACCTGGAAGGCGTCCCCGAGTGGATGCTTCAGTTTTTTCGTAACATATGAGCAGCTTTGGTCCCGTCATACGAAGGAAAGGTATGTTGAATTCATTTGGGTCGAAGGCTTGGCAAACAAAATAAAGTTAACTATGTACAAAGCAGTGAAGGACCGACTACTTACCTTTGAGAGGCTGGATATTAGATCTATTTACTTCGGCAAAAGGGGGACATAATTGTCTGAACTCTTCTTTGTTATTTTTGTTTCAAGATGGGTATAAATGTACAAGGTTATCAGTGTGTGCTATGCCAACGGGCTCTGGAAAAGCTTGCCCACCTATTTTTTCAGTGTGAAGTATCTGGCTACGTATGGGGATGACAATGTCAAGCTCTACAACAAACTTAACGAGGAGGTATGGCTCTTGGAGAGAAATTAGAGAAAATTGGTAGTAGCGAGAGCAGAGGTGGACAATGGGTTAGATCAGCCAAGATAAGATTAGCAGCGAGTGTATGTCATGTATGGAGAGAGCACAATAAGAGAGTATTTGAAAGTCAGGCTTCCTCCTTGGAGGGGATTTTGTATAGCATAGAAACAGATGTAAAGTTTATAGTATGATGGCCTTATTGGTCTTTATACCGGTTTAATAAAATTACCTTTTTCCAAATAAATAAATAAATATATATATATATATATATATATATATATATATATATATATATATATAGGCTTCCTCCTCGGCGGTGATTTTGTATAGCATAGAAACAGATGTAAAGTTTATAGTGTGATGGCCTTATTGGTCTTCATACCGGTTTAATAAAATTAACTTTTTCCAAATAAATATAAATATAAATATAAATATAAATATATATATATATATATATATATATATATAAATAAATATAAATAAATAAATAAATAAATATATATATATATATATATATATATATATATATATATATATATATATATATATATATATATATATATTCTTAGGCTTGCAATAATGTTATCCCTAGTATGCGACCTATATACATGATGGTCGATGGATGACTTTCCTTAATTAGAAATTGGGACGTACAAGTCCATCTCTGATCTCTCGAATAGACATAGCATCCCCTGATCGCGAGTACGTACAAGCCTCAAGGTGTTCCATTCTTTCCTAGGTCCTCCTAGGCCGACACGATTCTAGTGCCCCAAAAATCGAACGTGAGATTATACCTTATTTACAAGTTGTGCAAGATCCATGCATGACATGCAATTTTGATCAAATAAAATAATACAATACAATAGCTAAGTGACAATCAAATATTTGTTCTATCTTTCTTTTAAAACATAAAGTTGTAGCTATGTTCTTCCTTTCTTTTATTCTGATGGCCATGTCGTGTTCTTCCTTTCTTTTCTTTCATGTCATTTTTTACAAATAGTAACAATTATCCATACACTTCTCTACTTACAATATATAATAAAGAAATTAAGATGCAATCATTCTTCTTTTTTAATCAAGCATAGCAAAAATTCTGTCGATTCGATTGTGTTAGTAGTCTATAATTCAAGCATGTAATTTCTTATCTCTTAACATCACATTATGAAGTGTCTATTAAATAATTATATTTATCAAGTATTGCCACATTTCTTTCATTACATTCAGAGTCATGTCTATAACACAAGTGTGCAATTCTCTTATTAAGGCACACAAATTTTATATACTTATCATTATAGTGATTACCGACTTTATTCTTAGTAGCAAAGCATACATTCATTCTATATGGGGGCTCGAGTGGGAGTTAAAATTTTAGAGAGAAAGAGAGATTTTGATTGGAATGTTACAAAAAATTTAGCGATGCCTTTACAATGCCTAACTTAAATGGAATTTGATATGTAGCAACCACATAATTTGCAACGTATTTCGACTTAACCTATGTCGCTAATGCATTGTCATCTCAAATTATTTTGTTCAGTCACTATGATTCTACGATGCATAGCGACTCCATTATTAGGGTTCTTGATAATGGCACTACAAAGATGACTCAGACTGTCCCAATTTTTTTTATAAAATTTTTCACTTAAAATTTTACTCAGGACTAATCCAATAATATATTTAGGATTGTCAAAATTTTGACCGTACTAAATAATATATGCAATTCAATAGACTATCAAAATTTTGACAGTTATAAATAAATTTTTTGACTAGTTCCGAGTAAAAAATTAAGTCAAAAAATTAAAAAAATATTTTTTGACCAGCCTAAGTATATTTTGTACTGTCTTTATCATCAGCCATTATTAGATGAAAGCCTACGACATGTCGCAACGACATTTATGACTCGTAGCTACGCGGCCTACGTAGCTACCTCGTCTTGTCTCATATTATTTCATTCCATCACTTTGGAGTTACAATTACGTCACAACAAACTATGCATGTGACAATGCTAAGTACATCGTATATTCCACTTGTTCTGATAGTGTACGAAAATACTGAAATCCTAGAATTTAAGAATTATTTATGATTTTAAATCATTTTAGCATGACAGTAAATAATATAATGTAATAAAATTCCTGCTTAGGGACTTTGATAAGTTTGTGAGATCGAGGGAAGTGCAATCTTGGGGCCACTTTGCTTCTCATTTGACATGGTTCATTTTGAAGAAAAAACACAAAATGGATCTGTAGATATTGGTTATTTTTGAACTTTTTTGTAAGTGAAAAAGATAAACACTAAGACTAGAAATATATTTTTTCATTTTGACAAAAATAATCGAATATTATAAATATTTTATTTTAAATGAGAACCAACCAAAATTTAAAATGATCAAATGTTTTATTTAAACGAGAACCAAAGTAGCCTCTTGTTGCAAACAGTTTCAAATGAGCAAAGAAGATATTATGACTTGTTTCTAGTAGAGAGACTGGATACATTTCGTGATGGTTATCACAAAATAGATAGCAACAAAGCTTCTCTCCTCCCTTCCACCACCACAAACGTAACTGTAGCACATACTTTTGCTGTTTCATGGTCACACTTGGCTTTTAGCAACAAAGTTTCTTAAAAACTAACAAAAGACAAAGTCTAGTTGCTGAAGTAATGATTGCATTCGGCTCCTTTTGGCTTTTATGAGAGGAAACTGCTCACTCTCAAGTAAAATCCAGTTTTTAAATGATTTTTTCTATTTAGCATAAAATATTCTACTTATTCTTTTTTTTTTTTTTTGATCAAGCAATTGGCTTTGCCCATTGCACATATAATTATATTATTGTTCAAAATTTTCTCATTCACCAATTACGATCAAGTATGTGGATTATTGAAGGGAGAATATAATTCTTAGATACTCGATCGGATGCCAATCCTTAGCCAACAAAAATCTATATATATTACGAAATATTAACTTATTAATATTTTTTTTTTTTTTGATTCACACTTATTAATAGTTATTCTGAGCAAAATTAAATTAAGTCAAAAACAAAACGCAAGCAAGATTTTTTTTTCTTTCCTTTTCTTGCAGCTGCAGTTTCAATACGAGACTCTTCATATGTAACTGTCCAATTATGACTTATGTAATTATACTGGCACTGAGCTTGACACGTTTCCGTGCTAGTTCTTTCGATACACCAACCACCAACGTTAAAGATATCACAAGAACCTACCTATAACTTTGTGCAATCAGCGCAGGTGGGAATGATAGTCTTTGTAAAGAATGAAAAACACATTGTTTTAAGAAATCGGACCGAAAATATATCCGAATAAGAAACTGGATACGATCAAACCGATTCAACCAGTAGCTCAACCACTAGGTTAAGTAATGTTCCAAGTTCAATTTATTCTGGACACTAATTTTTTACAAAAATATATATTTATAAATAATTCGAAAAAAAATAGTTGATCAATACTAATTCAGTTTAAAAATGTACCGATTCACGCGTTAACCGGTGCGATTTTTAAAACACTTGAAAAAAAAAAGATGATGTCTAATTTACGTTTTAGATGGTAGAGGTGAGCATCGGTTCGATTCGTTTCAAAAAACCGAACGGAATAAGGAAAATCCAAATTCGACCGAAAACCGAATAAGCAAAACCGAAGCCGAACCGAATTAGATTATAACCGAATGAAACCGAACCGAATTAAATCGGTTCGGTTTATTCGATTTTTCGATTTTTTGGTTTATTTGCGATTTTTTTTAATATATATAGTAAATAAATATTCCTAGATACATTTAGTATATATATATATATATATATATATATATATATATATATATATATAAACTAAATTTTTTTTATTCGGTTTTCGGTTTTGGACCGAAAACGAAATCGAAACCGATTAAAAAAATTTAATATTTTTCAAAATCGAAATTGAACCAATTTTTTTTTTAAAATCGAACCGAATCTCTTATTCGGTTCGGTTCGATTCGAACCCAAAATCGAATAATGCTCACCCCTACTAAGGTGGTGGCAAATGCATTTTACAACCTCATAACGGCATTCTCTAATGATTTTATTTTGGATTCTTCCTCCCACCAACACTCTCTCTCTCTTCCAAGTATTGCCACCTTTTAAACCCCTCTCCCTCTCCTTCTTCCATATTCTCCTTAACATCTACATCTCTCTCTCTCTCTCTCTCTCTCTGCAAGGTCATATATCTATTTGCAAATATAATGTCTGAGGAAGGAGGAGGGTTTGAAGGTCTAGACAGCTTCCTATGGGATGACCAAATTTGGAACTTTTCAAACTCAAATAACTCATGGGGAATTAGCGAGCTAAAGGAGAAGAAAAATCTGCTTCAGCATGAAGAAGAGGAGAAGAAGCTGTCTATTGATGGAGTCTTAAATGAGGACGTCCATATAGTGACTGAGAGGGAGAGGAGGAAGAAAATGAGGAATATGTTCTCCAATCTTCATTCCCTTCTTCCCCAACTTCCTGCTAAGGTATTATTATATATATTCATGGTAGCTTTAGCCATAATTAAGACTAACAGATAGAATGAAATAGAAGCTACAATATATGCTAGCTGCTCCATTTACGTCTATACAATCAATGAGCAGAAACATATTACACATGCTTGGATTTTAAGCTTCGTGAGAAAATATAGGTGTAATTCAATTTATCCTTATTATTTCTGAAGGGATAAATTGAGGGGGAAATATGTTTTCTCACTTGCCCAAACTTCAATGTATCTAGTACATGAGAACATCTAATTAGAAGAAAAAAAATATGTTCACCCAAACCCAAAATAACCCATCTATGTATCTATATATTACTGTATAATAAGAAAAGTTAGTGACTTCATTAGATAAGTTTTTGTACCTAAAATATTTTTTATTTGTGTTTACTATTTAAAATTGTTCATTAAATTTAACATGAACTATTAGATAATTATATATGAAAAAAAAAATTATTTGCTCTTTCCAAGATGTAAAACAATTAAAGAGAGTTTTGCTTTTCTCAAGTAATAAAAAATAAAATATTTATTGTTCCCTTTTTTCCAAATAGTATGAAATATATAAAAAACACGTGTGTGTATATATATATATATATATATATATATATATATATATATATATATATATATAATGCGGCTAAGAATTGGCTCCAAATTAAGCTGTCTAAGTCGTATGTATATCACATCTACCAATTAATTTAGAAAAAATCTTAAAAATCTTTTTAGGTATTGTAATTGTAGTTGTTTTCTCACGTAGTTAGAAAAAAAAAAACCTAAATTTCTCCTAACTACTTGACATTGACATATTTAAATCCTAAAATATTTTAAAATTTAAATTATATTTAAACTAACAAAATGATATTAGCTAACTAAACACATATCAAACCAATTAATTTTAAAACTTAATTTTTTTTAACTATTTTAACTGTAGTTGTTTTCTCAAGTAGTTGAAAAAAAATTAAAAACCTAAATTTCTCCTAAGTACTTGACATATGCAAATTCTAAAATATTTTAAAATTTAAATAATATTTAAACTAACTAAATGATATTATCTAACTAAACACATAACTAAAATTTTAAAAACATATTTATAACAAATCATAACTAAAAATAATTCAATTTAAAATTAAAATATTCTAACATAATGTAAATTTATATATTTCAATAATTTCGTACATTTTTTCCTTTTCTATATTTCAATAATATTTAAAATATTCTAATATAATTTAAATTTCTAAATTACTAAATTTTTATATTTCAATAATATCGTAAATTTCTATATTTAAATTTATTTTATGTGCAATGCATGTACATTTACTAGTGTGTGTGTGTGTATATATATATATATATATATATATATATATATATATATATATGATCCGGATCAAGAGTCTCGCTTAAAAAACCTCCAAAAAGTTCCGTCACTGTGATCCGTTGGATGGTTCTTGAAGTCATCTAATCTTGACCGTTGATCAAATCAACGGTCAAAATTAAATGATTTAAAGACGATCCAGCGGCTAGAAAATATGAAACTTTTTGAAAACTTTATAAGTGGAACTCTTGATCCAGATCCATATATATCCCACTTGTTGGAACCACTTAGACTAAATGATTTAGATGCGAGAGTCGAGACACATTCAACGTGCACATTTATATAGTTATGTAGTCGCACCAAGGTTAGTCCACTCAATATCCTTGCGGAATATATTTAAGGATCGATCCGTTCTTAGGTTACAAGGGCTTCGAGCTTCTTGCTGTATGTGTTATTCAACTATCAATACTACATCATATAATTCCTTCCAATAAATGCAAGTACAGGTATAAACTATGAAGAAGTCCTCAATATGCAATAATAAAGATTTTGATTTATATATAGTATTCAAAAACTAATTAAGACCAAAAAAAAAAAACTCTCAATGCAGTCTCTGCTGATTGCATGCAGGTTGACAAATCCACCATTGTGGACGAAGCGGCGAATTACATAAAGAACCTGCAGCGGACACTCGAGAACCTCGAGAAGCAGAAATCCGAGAGGAGGAAGATCCAAGGCCTGTCTGCCCCATCTATCGCCGTCGTCGAGCCGTCACCGACCATCCCCATGCAGGCGCATGAGGCGACGGAATCAATGGGGTCATTCTTGGCTGATCAGCCGATATTGAGCTCTGATCCGACCGTCGTCGCATCGGTAATCAATCCCCATTTCAGCGAATGTACTACATTTCGAACTTGGTCGTCGCCGAACGTGACGGTGAGTGTTACCGGAGAGGAAGCCCACTTCAACATATGCACAGCAAAGAAGCAGCCGGGAGTCCTGTCGTTGATATTCGACGTAATGGAGAAGTACCAGCTGGAGGTGGTTTCTGCTCATGTCTCCTCTGATTACTTCAAAAGCATGTACATGATCCATGCCAATGTAAGTATAAATTTTAGTACCTTCATTATTCTCTAATTTGCTTTTATTTCTTTACATTTAGGATAGTTGGATTTTGCAACAACTAATGTATAGAGAAGCTTTAGTGTAGCACTACAGGAAAAAACTAAATTTACCCGTTAATATTAATTATGTAGGCATTTATAAAATTGTTCACTTGTTCATCAGCTTCTGGACAATATATAAGATAATTTTCACTTAAATATCTAAATTACCATTTTGTTGTAGTTATGGTGTAACAAAAATTGTCAAAAGACAGGTTTGTTCCTCTACCAATATCTTCTTCTTCTTCTAAATCCTAGTTTCATAACCCTAATCCTAATAATTTCATCTATCTTCTGCAAATCTTATTTTTTATCATATTCTCCACTAATTGTAAAATCATGATTCTTAAATCAAAACTCCTAACCTAATTTAATTCGTCTTCTAATTAATTAATCTTAACCTAAACCTTACCCCCCTCCTCCTTCCCCCCCTATATACTGTAGTACTCCCACCAAGGGTAGAACCATAAATACAAACTGATGAAGGCTGGGTATGCTAGGATGGACTAAATGTGGACTGACCATATGGAAAAACAAAAAAATAAAATTGAAAAAAGGTCCCAACCTAATTCTGCCCTTGACTCCCACCAACGCTTCCAAACCCTCCCCTTAGTCTGCAAGGGTGCAATCGCTCTCGGGTGCTCCTTACGTGGTTGGGTTGCCCGTCGTAGAGGAGCAGTACAATCGAGTGGCTCCAACCTCTGGGGTGGTGGAAGAAAAGAGGGAGGGGACTGGGGTGATTTTGAAGCAAGGGGGAGTGGTGTTGACGGAGGAGGTTAGGGTTAAAAAGGAAGAATGTGAAGTTTCTTTGGAAAAAAGGGAAAAATAAAATAAAAGAGAGAGAGGCAAAAGGGTTCAACTTACAGAAAATTGTAAGTTGTGAAAGTGAGATGACGTATATATAAGTGTCTAGCTATTAGCTATAAAATAGTTCAAAATATTTAAATGCAAAAGTATGTATAGCAGTTTAGTGCCTAATTAATTATTAGTTTGTTCTGAAGAATGTTTGTTTATAGCTTCTGATTATGATCTTGATTTGAAAACAGGGAAGTAGAGTCCAGATTCAGTTTCCCGAGACACTGGTGATCGAAGAGGTATACAAGTTAGCCGCCCAAGAACTGATGATCTTGCTTTCTACATAATGATGCTTCAATAGAATAAGAGTTTCGTGGATGATCAGAAGGGTTTCTTTCATGGATTAAATGTTTATAGTGCAGTTGGGTAGCGAAGGGTTAATTACCTGATTTCGAAGGTCTAGCCTGCCCTTCAATATAGACATTGTATGTTTCGTTTCTGTTGGTACTTTGAGCAGTTCAGGATGATGCAGTAAATTGTCTGTACATGCATGTGATCAGTAGTATCTCTCATTTGTTCTCTCTCTATAAGCTTTTGTTTGATCATGAAATTAAGTTGTCCTCAAGAATTGGCAATCGCTAGCTGTTATTTGCCTAAGTAATTCTTTGGTTTTCTTCTTACTTAATTAATGTTGGATTAATTTTGTTAGGACTTTGTCCTATTCTTTAGTTGCATTGTGTGGCTGTGAGCCACTTCTTCCATTTTTGTACGTAGTTCTCCACCATTTTGTGTGTGTGCCTATTTAAAGGCCATTCTCTATTGAATAAAGTACACAGTATGTTAAAGAAGTTAAGCTGTGTCCCCTCCACGTGTGTGTGAGTGGTATTTTTTCTTTTTATAGTGTCCCCTCTCAACAATTGGTATCAGAGCTCAGAAGGGTCGAGTACTTGATCCGTTCATGCCCAAATACATGCCGCGCTCTCCGGGAAGTAGTGTCACCGGCGACGAAGTACCGATGAGTATGGTGGCGAAGGGGAATTCCGTCGTCTCGCTGCATTATCCGATGCTCACGACGAGCAATTATGCAGCCTGGACAATCAAGATGAAGGTCTATATGAGGGCTCAAGGAGTGTGGGAAGCTATCGAGGACACCAACATCGACGTGCGCAAGGATCAAATGGCATTGGCGGCCATATACGCAGACATCTCCGAGGAAACGCTCTTCCTACTGGCCGAAAAGCAAACGGCCAAAGATGCGTGGGAGGCGTTGAAGACGATGCAGTTAGGCGCCGATCGTGTGAAGGAGGCTAAGGTACAAACCCTCAAAACTGAGTTCGAGGGGTTGCGCATGAAGGAGACGGATTCGGTCGATGACTTCGCTGTCAAGATAACAACCATCATCAACAAAATTCGTGCATTGGGCGACAAGGTTGAGGAGGCCCATGTCGTCAAGAAGTTTCTCCGGGCAGTCCCAAAGAAGTTCTTGCAGATCGCATCCACAATAGAGCAATTCGGCGACCTTAAAACAATGACAGTCGAGGAGGTGATTGGGCTCCTCAAAGTCCATGAGGAGCGACTCCGTGGATACGATGACGACAATAGCGAGGAGCATCTTCTTCTCACCCGAGCCGAGTGGAAGGCACGTGAGAAGAAGTGTGAAGCCGAGGGCTCCTCTGGTGCTGCTCGTGGCCAAAGCAGCATGATTGGAAGATTTGATATAACAAGGGTAAGATGTTATAATTGCAATAATTATAGTCTTTTTTTTTTCAGAATGTCCCGAAAAGGAGAAGAAAACTCTACTCGTAGAGGTAAGCGAAGATGAACACCCCGCGCTGCTATGAATTGGAACAACAAAATTACGGGGTTGATTGTTGGATTAATTTTGTTAGGACTTTGTCCTATTCTTTAGTTGCATTGTGTGGCTGTGAGCCACTTCTTCCATTTTTGTAGTTCTCCACCGTTTTGTGTGTGTGCCTATTTAAAAGCCATTCTCTATTGAATAAAGTACACAATATGTTAAAGAAGTTAAGTTGTGTTCCTTCCATGTGTGTGTTAGTGGTATTTTTTTTTTTATAGTGTCCTCTCTAAACAATTAATGGGTATTTCTTATTTTCTCTCTTTTTTATCTTTGAAGAGAAAATTGTTGCTTAATTTGAACTATTGTTGCCAATTCGTACCTTCTTCATTGTTACTTGCTGTGATTTGACTTATCTTGTTGTTGCAAACAAGTGACTGATCCTGCTGTTTCAAATAGGGTGTGGTTAGGGGCGCAGAACCTAAGAGGGGTTTAAAATTTGGAATAAAAAGTTGGTATATCAACTACTTGCACTACTGAAAAAATAGATAGAATGTAATTCAAATCCAGTTTACCAACTTTGATCCGCTTGTGGCAAAGTGCAAACTCAGTGATAGCTACAGTATCAAATGAGCAAAGAAGACACATGGGATATCATGACTTGTTTCTGGTAAAGAAAATTGAGTCACTTTTGTGTAAAGAAAATTGAGTCACTTTTGTGACGATTGTTGGATTGTATATCATTTTCGGTTGAGCCCTCAAAAAGAAGTTGACAAAGGAGTTTATAGTTTAGTCCCTCATCGGGTAGGAAGTGGAATCATGATGCGTAGATAATTAAAATTAGTTCAAGTCTTACATGAAAATTTTCTTTTAAGGCATAAGAGTCCAGTCCAATATCCTATCTTATGGACAAACTCCAGTTCATGTCACACCACGTTCCCAACAAGTGGTATCAAAAATCCATAGTTACACTACTAAAAATTGCGGGATTAGACGTTTTTTAGCGACGTCAAGTAATACGTCGCTAATATTGAAGATATCCACGACTCCAAATAATAACGTCACTAAATGCCGTTGTTTAGCGACATTTAGCGACGTTTAGCGACTGTATTTCAGTTTTTTAAAAGCGTAGTTGCTATAAGTTATCGAAGGTCACTAAACGTCGCTGAATTTTATAATTTAGCGACGTATTTAGCAACGTATTTAGCAACGTTATATTTAGCGACGTGTTTAGCGACGTCTACACGTCGCTGAATTTTATAATTTAGCGACCTTTAGCGACGTATTTAGCAACGTTATTCTTTTAAATATTTATCGACGTCGTTAGCGACTTCTACAACGTCACAATATATCTTTTAGCGACGTCGTTAGTTGACGTCGCTAAACGTCGCTAAAATTTCAATAATTAGGGATCGATTCGGATTCCCCCCTTCTGTCGAAATTTTCCAAAATTTCGAAACCCGCGTTCCCCCCCCCCTCTCTCCCCTCTCTCCGGTGACCGGCGACCGGCGTCCTCCACAGCGGCCTACTCTGTTGTCCCCCTCCTCCTCCTCTAGGTAAACCCTAACTCTCTCTCTCTCTCTCTCATAGGACACGGCATAACACTGACACTGATATGACACACACACACACATGACAGACCAGAGCAGTAGCACTGTGAATTCTTGCTATTTAAGATTAATGGTTTGGGACACGAGCCGACAGAGGTGTACTGGCTATCGGAGGACACGAGGGTCTCCTTGTTGGCGATGGTTTGTGTCGGGGTGATGGACATTAGTTAAAATCAATATTAAATTGGTCTTGTTTAGGGAAATCTACAACAACACTCCTTGGACTGATGCATAGATTTGGCTTGTTGATACCAAGTTATTAGAACTGAATTGCAACTAAAGATGTTGCTACGACAAGAGGCATAATTGAAGTGAACCTGAAATCTGAAGAAAAGCTCTAAAAATATATTTTATTTATTTATTTGCTTTCTGAGGAAATTGTTTTTAACAAAGCTTAATATAGGTATAAGTAAAGTTTGAATTTTATTTGACCATATTATTTGACATATATCTATTTTTTTGATAAGGATTGTTGAATTTTTTTATGCTATTGAAGGTATAAGATTTTTTTTTTTACTCTCATGCTTATTTTCTCTTGGGGGTGAATGATATTAACAGATATAGAAGTATTTATATTCTAACAAGGAGTATTCAAATTATAATTTTAACTAAAATTATATTGGAAATAAGTAGGTTCATATTGAGGCAAGATATTTAGAAGTGATAATTCTTGGTATTTAAGATTAAATTGTTTGTCGTTATAGCGAAGTTGAGGAGTTCTTTCGTAGAGCAAAAACAAAATGGTCATGAAGTGCTCTGTGATTGCATGGTAACCTTGAAGGTAAAAGTAAAGTTCTATAAGACATTTGTAATAAAATTAGTCATGCTTTATTGATCATATGGGCAATCAGATATAATGTTCAAAAAATGAGCATATCTGAAATAAAAATGTAAAAATGGATTATTCATAATGCATTATTAGGAAAGATCAAAAATTAGGATGAATGAAATGATCTTCGATAAAAGAGCTATTAGAATTATGAGTATAGTCAAATGAACTTGGATCGAGGCTTTTTGACACTTGCTAATGTTAGGGAGGAGATTGTCCTTCATAGAACAGAACAAAGAAGAGGATTCATATGGCTGACCCTAAAATTTTGGGATAACATTTTTGTTGTTATATACAATGCTTAGATATTGAAGATATGACCTTCATTTACTCTCTATATTTAAATTCTTTAAATTTGATTATTGTTGTAGAAGTTAAACTATAGCAATGTTAAAGTTCCAGTACAAACGAGCTTCTCATTTGCTATAGGAGAAAAAGAGAACTGATTGTGTCCTTGAAGATGTAATTATACATTGATGTGCAGGAATGCTGATACTATTTTTTGTATACGTACATACTTGTGGGTTTATGAATGCATTATTCTAATAATACTAGTATAATGCACGTGCACATTATTATTAAGAACACTTAAAGGATAATTATTCTAATTATTTTAATCTTTATATATTAAGACTACTTCAGAAGACTAAAAGACTTAATTATTCTAAATTTATTATTATATTAGTATTATTGTATCTTATATATATTATTTTACATACCTGCCTACAAGACTGTTTATGAAGACGAAAAGAGAGTTCAAGTAATTAATTATCTAGATGTTCCTATTAACTTTAGTGAATAGTTTTAGTTAGTAAACATACGCAATAATATATTTGGAAAGAAAAGTTTTACGGTGAAGCTCTCATTATATAGTAGTATAGATATCTAAAGACTATATATATACCTTGCATGACTGGAGGTCCTCTAAGAAGCAATTCTCCAATTTTGTTTGGCGAGAGAGGTTTTCCGGTACTAACATCTACAATCTTGGCTTCCATGGTTGGTTGGGGATGGTGCTCGAGTGGTGTTATACATATTTGTGTTATTTGTTATGGGAGGTGAATCAGCAGCTGTACCGTTATGGTTTGTTTACTTTGTTGAATTTTAATTTAAGAAAGTTCTTTTTTTGTCCACTTAATTTCCATAGGATATTCGGGTGAGAATCATTGTGTATGGACAGGTAGCACTACTGACTTTTCTTACATTTTTGTTAATTTACAGGATCGTAGTGGATTTATGTCACCTACCATTCAATTTGCATGTTCACATTTTTTTTATATTTACCTATATTGCTAATCCTTATCTTTGTTTCTATCTCATTATTTATTTTAGGCTAAATTACAACTTGATACCCTCAACTATTCAATTTTTTTAATTTGATATCCAAAAAATAACACCATACCCCCTCACCCCGGCTACACCTCCCGTTCTCAACGGCGGCAACAGCAGCAGCGACTGCGCGCGACAAAGTGGGAGGGAGAGAGGGGGGTGGAGTAGTAGTTTCGTCATTTATTTTATTTTTAGGGTATCAAGTTTTTACATATCAAAGTTGAGACTATAAGTTGAAAAACTTGAATAGTTGAGGATATCAAGTTAAAATAGATATTTGTGGCAGAGATCAATTTGTGGTTTGAGTTCACGTCGCTAAAATTTACACAATATTTAATATTAGATAATATATTTATATCTGTTATCAATTATATTCTTTGTTTTTATCTATCTTACCAGATGGCACCCATGACCCGAGCACGTGCACGTCGCTTGAGAGAGACACCTCATACTATTAAGGAGGAAGTGATGCCTCCTACTGTTAAGGAGGAAGTGATGCCTCCTACTATTAAGGAGGAAGTGAATGTTAAGGAGGAAGAGATACCACCTGCTGTTAAATTGGAAGCGGTTATTAAGGAGGAAGTTGTGCCTCCTACTGTTGGGCAGACACCAGCTCAGAGGGGGAGTTCCAGTCAACCAGCACTATCTGAGATTGAACACATAGACGTTGTTTATGCGCAGTATCTGAGGGACTGGTATGTGCCCCAGCGTACTGGATATCCTCGAGATTGATACTGTGATATTTCATATACTTTTATTATGGTTATTGTGTGATTGTGATACTTTTATATTATGTATTTTATGTGACTGTGATACTTTTATTTTGTGTGTATTGTGTGACTGTGATATTTTATATACTTTTGTGTTATTTTGTACGCAGAAAATTCAATGGAGGGTTGCTCCAGGTTTGTCTATAATATTTGTGTGTATTGTGTGACTGTGATACTTTTTATTCATATTAAATGTATGTTAATTTACCGGTGTTGAGTGTTCCATCGAAGGGGTCGGCGAACCCAAAGAATTCAACGGAGGGTTGCTCCGGATCTATTTAAAATTAGAAATTCATAAATTGCAGGAAGATTGGTAATTTTTAACATTTTTTTCACTGAAAATTTAGCGACATTTAGCAACGTCATTATACGTCGCTGAATACGTCGCTAAATAAGTCGCTGCATACGTCGCTAATTTTGCTGACATGGCAGTATTGCCAAGTCATTTAAGACATCGCTGTAACATCGCTATATAAGTCGCTAATTAGCGACGTTAAGCGACAGATGAGCACGCCGCTAATTAGCGACATTACGTCGTTAAACGTCGCTAATCTAGCGACACATTTACGTCGCTAAAAATATCGGAATAGCGACATTTAGCGACATTTTTCCTTTCAGCGACTAGCTGAGTTCTGACTTCTATAAAACGTCGCTAATTAAGTCGCTAAAAGTGATTAGCGACATAATTTGGTCATTTAGCGACGTTTCTTTACGTCGCTAATTTAACTTTTTCTGGTAGTATTACGGGACTGGTTTGGGTGGCTGTAATTGGTTCGAGACAGATTATGTTGAACGTTTATGCATATAATCAGACTGTTTGAAGGCGCAGACCTAAGATTAGAGACAACTACAAGAATTCACTTCAAAGTTAAGTTTGGCGCGCCTAAGGTGGAGCAAAACGTTGTGGTTGGCACAAAAATGATGGTGTGGATGAACGTGTCAGTTTGGTTCTGTGTTGAACGGATCGAGATGACAATATATTGGTCTCCTAGGTGCATGGCTGGCGGCAGCTAGCAGGAACAAGCAAGGGTGATCGGCTAGCGGGATTAACGAGCAAAGATAATCGAGATGTGCTTGGTTGTCGATTAGCAAAAATGAGCTAAAGTGGAGATGTTGGATTGTATCTCGTTTCTGGTTGAGCCCTCAAAAATAGGGTAACAATAAAGTTGATAGTTTGGTCCCACATGGGATAGTAAGTGGGATCATAAGGTGTAGATAATGTGGATTGGTTCAGGCCTTACATAAAAATTTTCTTTTAAGACATATGAGCTAAGTCCAATATCGTACCTCATGCCAGGTCAAGTTTGGGTCACACTACATTCCCAACAATGATATCATAAACAGACAATGAAGCTTCCCTCTACTCTGATGTAATATGAGACCTAAAGAAAAAATAAAAATAAAAGAAAATTTCATACAGAAGGAAATTTTTTAGGGTATTTGTAGTGAAGAAGAGGAATTCAAAAAAAATTCAAATGGGTAATGAAACACCATTAGAGATGGTGCCTGAAAGTAGAATAGAGTCAAGTGCCACTGGAGTACTTGGCGACCGAATTGGGGCCAGTGCCAACTCCAATGGTGCTCTATAGGGAGAGAAGAGTAAGACGCCAATAGAGTTAGCGCCCGATAGAAAAGAGAGGGGATGGATTTTTTTTTCTCACAAAAAGTGATTTCTTGGTACTCTTATCTTTTTATGCTTCTTCTAATTACTTACAATTTTTATTTAAATTTAATTTAGTGCAAGTTAGATAATTTTATCTAGATATACTATTCAAAACATAATATATTATTTAAAATCTTAAAAATAATATATCAATTAAGTCTTAAATTTAGTAATCTAACCTAGCTTAAAATTAAATCTTTTCTAGAATCTAATCTATTATAGAATTTGTGAATGTATGTTTCTTTTGTGTCTAAAATTTATAACTTAAAATTTAGTTTAAAGCTAATTTAACTTAAATAAGTATAGTTTAAATTTAATATAACTTTAAATATAAACAACTATTTAATTTATTGTTTAAAAATTAAAGTTGATATATAATTTAAGTTTTAAATTTAATCTATTTTAAAATTTAAGTTAATCTTAACTAATTTAATATTTAATCTATTATCTAATATTTAAAATTTAACATGGATATATGTATCTTCTACGTTCAAAATCTATAATTTAAATTTAAATTTAAACCTAATCTAATGCGAGTTAGATAAAAATCTATATAATTTAACTTAATCATATATTGATATATGCATCTTCTATAAAATTTAATATGGATATATGTATCTTCTATGTCCAAAGCAGGGACTCTCGAGAAATCACTTTTCATGAGAAAAAAAATCCATGTCTCTCTTCCATTGGCGCCATACACCCTTTCCTATGGGTCACCAACTCTGATAGCGTCTTACTTCTATGGGGCACCATTGGAATTGGCATGGCCTTATATCCTTTAGGGCACCAACTCATGTGGCACCCAACTATATTCTGCTTTCATGCGCCATTTCTAATGACGTTTCATCTTACCATTTGTAAATTCTTTAGATTCGTCCTCTTCACTGTAAATACCCTAAATTTTTTCCTTAGGTACAAATTTTTCTGGAAAAACAATCCTATTTCAATTATGATATACGAACTTAGCCATTATCTTATTTGGATTATGATTTAAAATTTTAGAGATTAGTAGAAGCGAACAATTAATTTTATCACAATAACAATAATAATTTATAAAATCTAATAATAAAATAAATCACAACGACTTACCGTAAGCAAAGAGGAAAGATGATAACGACGATGACAATGAAAAGGGGGTCAAAGCAGATTCTCGTATAAGTCTAGAGTGGTACTTGTCACGACCCGATTCCGTAGAATCGTTGAGGCGTCCCTTGAATCGTGACCGTCGTGCGGGCCTGGGGTTACGCCCGCACAGGGCTTTAATAATTTGCATAGCAAGCACATATTCAGAGTATGCAGATAAATTGAAACACAAATTTGAAACGTGGAAAAGTTCTCTTTATTGATAATGAACATCTATTACAAACTCTTGAACGAGTCATCTAATTTGCCGCACGGGCTTACAAAAGTGTTGACTCAAAATGAGATAGCAGTCCTGTACATTACATCCCTTTACTAAACTTCAAAATGTATAGACCTCCGGGCTGGAAGACGGCTTTGCCACGAAGCTGCATTGTGTATGGAAAGTTGCAAGCTTCTTCTTCAAGTACTTCAAAAGCGGCGCAATCAGAGGATGCGCCTACAGCTGGACTGGATCGGGAAGACGACTTCGGCTCCTCGCTCGGTTTGCCTTGGTGCGGAGAACCTGTTTCAACGAGGGTCAGTATGTCGAAACATACTGGTGAAGGCGAGCTAACCCAACTATACCAATCAACACGTTGTTTTAATGAAGCATGCATATTTTTGTGGGTTTCTATTTTGCCTTAGTTTATTTACAAGTAAGCAGCATATAGAATTTACTGAAATGAACTTGCCACCGTTCGGTGGATTTTACCTGCCCGTCTGAACCACCTGCACAATACTTACCATGCCTTCCCTGCCACGAAGACGCAAGTTAGTCTGCAATAGGTATAAATATACACGAGGATCACTGGCGTGATGCCATAATGGACAGGTTATAGTCTTGGGTGAGAGTGGTATGCAACGCTAGGAACTCGAGGCGAAGCATGCCATTCCACCTGCTCGAGAGACTATCATGAAGTTTCGTCCGGATCGGATCGGTGCCAGTGCCCCAGCGACCGTCCGCAGGAACCAAAGGCCTTGTGCACAAGTTGTCCGTGATCGAACAATATGTTTATTTAGTTAACAGTTCATGCAGTTGAGGCAACGCGAGTACAAGACAAGCAGTATTTCATGATTCAGTTGCATAGCCTCTTAGTTCAGTGTATTACATTTGGATAAGCTCTTTTCATAGCATAATTTAAAGAAGAGCATACATTCTAACTTGTATTTATGCATATGATAAATATTCCAAACGAACAAGCATGCAAGTAAGTAACCGTTCACAAGTTTGATTGACAAGCAGTATTATCCAAGTCTATTCTCTTTTTATCTTGGTATCTTTTATTATTACTTGGTATCGTCTGATCGGGGCAACAAGAATGCAAGAGTTTTTGGTGTGAAGACTTGGAAGCAGGGCTAGCTAATCGGGATGGTAGCCACTCACTTAGATTATTGGAAGGGAGAAGGAAAGAGGCGCTTCACGACTCCGCTCGTAAGCCGCCTACTGCTCGTTCACCTGCATTACGAACAGCTCGATCAATACCTCTTCCACTTTTCCAATCTCGAAATTGAAGTGCAGTTCAATGAACGAAAATAATAAAAACCATCAAAACCGTTCAAGGAAAACAAGCAAATCCCACAACCAACTCAAAGCACGAAAGCAACAAGCGACATAAAAAACTGAGGCAATAAAAGATAGCAGCGGAGAGGTCCCTCCTGACTGTCGCTAAGTCGATCCCGGGGGCATGGTCCACTGAATATGGGAATCGATTCCGAAGAAACAAATCCATAACGAGGACGAGTTCTTGTTTCAATCTATCCCGATCGAACGATACTGTTTGTGTTTCTTACCCGCGCTCCCCGCACCGGGGGAACGGGATGCTACAGTACTGACCGTGCCGGGAGGTAATAGACCTCTTTAAGCGAACTTATGTGTCTTGTCTAGCAGCCCTAACTTTGAGATCCGGTAAGCATGATAATCTATTAAAAACCTAAAGTAGTTAAAGCTGCTGTAAAGTTTGCTAATCATATTTGCAGAACTGTCTGTTGGAGTAATCAAAATCATTATCGTTCAAAGCGAGACATTGCCGCCTTAGTCAATTTCCTCTTAGGAACGAGCAAGTTTCTATTGCACTAAGTTGCAAACGAACCTCTAGAACGCTCTTGTCGCCTCCTTTCAAGAAGATATCATTGATGCACTGAAATGTTTGGAAATAATGTTTCCTATATATAGTAATACAATCATAGAAGTCATTCAAATATAATGGACTGGTATAATTGTTTTGTAATAACATTTCCTACACATATTAATATAGTTATAGCAGCCATAAATATACTAGGTTGGTATAATTGTTAGGAAATAATGTTTCATATATATATAATAATACAATTATAGCAGCTACAATGGGCTGGTATAATTTATAGGAAATAAATTTTTTTATATATATGTTACTACCACATCCTGATATATGGGTAATTTTGTCATTTTATATATTATAAGTATTGTGTGTATTTATTTTAAATAATTGCATGATATGTGTATAGATATATATTATATTGTATAGTGTTCATTAATGTTTGAGTTAGTAGACTAGACCTAGAAGCCTACTAGATGAACCTCTGACCAAATTATAGGATTATGGATTTTTAATTAATAATTTTCGGGATTAAATATTGAGGTTATAATTTATTATTGTGATTTTATTTAATTGTTGTGTCTTGCCGTTGCTTCGATATTTGGAGCGCTACACTAGCTTTTGCCTTCCAACAAATTTTATACCTTTGTCCTAGACGTGCCGTCCTCTATTCTGACCTTTGTGTAACTCATAAATATGCTTTCTTGTGCTTCATTTTAGTCGCACAATTTTCGTCGTGGACGTTTATTTTTATTTTCAAATAAATTTAACGTTACATCTTTGTGCGTTCCAATCGAAATTGGAGACACAATCTTGACCCATTTTGTATAACCCAAATTATGATAATATTCTATTCTGAGTTTTCTACGTCTATGATACTTGTGTCCTACCTAATTTTAATTCTATGTACTTCCAA
This sequence comes from Iris macrosiphon, assembly GCA_036927795.1. Classification (NCBI taxonomy): domain Eukaryota; kingdom Viridiplantae; phylum Streptophyta; class Magnoliopsida; order Asparagales; family Iridaceae; genus Iris; species Iris macrosiphon. The sequence continues at coordinate 54,093,901 of JAYESA010000019.1, read as the reverse complement.
TTAATTTTAGAACACTATTTACATTAATTTTAATTAATTTGGTGTAAGGATCCAACTTGACCCAAAACTAGACCCAACACCAAACCAAACCCCCATTCATACCCTCAAGACTCATACTAAACACCACACACCCTTTTAACCACTACATCACACCAAACATTATGTTTTCCCCCATTAAATTCTAAAACCCACTTTTTGTGCAATTTTCTAATTGTTGAGGACTTTTGTGCAAAAGTGCAATGATGTGTCACCATCCTATTGGTCAAGCACATGAAGAAATCACCCCCTCCTTCCTTTGACCATTCAACTCTCTCTTCCTCTCTCCCCCTTTGTGTTTGTTCACTTCCCTTCATGAGTAATCTTGGCCCTCCATTTTAAATGGAGCAACATCCTCACCACACAACACCCTCTCATATATATATATATATATATATATATATATATATATATATATCATCCTAAACCCTTTCCCAATGCCAACCCCATCCCAAGGCACAGTCGGCCCTAATCCCTAAGACGTCACCATCAACCTCTCTCCTACATGCAAAACTCTTCCATATTATTTACATCATCATCACTAACAACCCTCTTCAACCGAAACCTAAACTTCATCTCTCATCTCTTCTCCGGCCTCCTTCCCCGGCCATCTCCCCGGTGATCACCGCCAACACCCAGCCGAGCACAACCTTTTCAGCCTTTCCGACTTCCCCTCAGTCCTGCCACGACCGTCTCCCCTTCCCACGATAGACTATGCCACCTACCACCATGACTCCCTCTCTTCTTCGGCCACCTGAGTTCTCCCTTCGATTGAACTCCATGATAGCCACTACTGAACCATCTCTGTCATCTTCTTCCCGAGCCCCGGCCATCCCGAGCCCCGTCATTGACAGCACCACGACACCATCGACCCGACCGCCGGAGTGACCACCTTCTTCCCCGGTAACTGCAGCCTCGCCTCGCCTCGTCGGATCCTTCTACTCCACCTCTCCCTCGACTAAACGACCTCCCCGCAGCCTCGACCCTCGACCCTCGACCTCACCACAACTGACCACAACCACCATCTCCTAATCACCACCACCACGTCTTCCACGACTCCCCTCTGCCTGAGCTCCGACTCCGGCAGCAAGTCTCGACCCTGCCTCACCATCATCATCACCTTTATCATCATCATCATCATCATCATCACCATCATCATCACCTTCATCATCATCATCACCATCATCATCACCATCATCATCGTCAACATCGTCGTCATCGTCAACCCCGAGCGTACCCATCAAGGTTTGACTTGCCTCCCTTTTATATTGTGTATATGTGCATGTGTGAATAGTGTAGGGTTTAGCATATCATTTCCTGATGGTTCAGTTTAGTTGTGTGATTGCAGATCGTGTCGGTTAACCCAGTAACTCGTATGCGTATATGTATGCGTATGTGTATAAAATTCAAATATATATATATATATATATATATATATAAGAATTATATGCTAATACTAGTTATGACTGTAATATATATATATATATATATATATATATATATATATATATATATTGTATGATAATAGGTGTTAAATTTGGATATCCCGTATTTGCAGTTGATCGTATGACCCTGAGAATTTGTTAATTGACTGCCTTGAGTACACTGACGTACTATCTAGACATGTGTTAGTGATTGACTGTCTGATTATGCACAACATTTGAGGATATGACACCCGTGCAGTTAGACGCACACTTGGCCCGGTTAGTTGACCAGGGTCATACCTAGCATAGCCCCTGAGTTCAGTGTATTTATGTTGATTGTATGTTAGTGTATCAACTAATACTATATTGTATTATTATTAAATGATGTCTATAGGACTATTGGATTATTTATACAAGACTTCGGAAATAGGACATTGATTCATACTAGCTAAGGACCGCAGGCGAGTACATTCTCTGACAGTTTTTATTATGTTGATCATCTCTATGATTTTAGTTGTATAGCGTACATGATTCTGACACAGTGGATACACGAGTTGGGATCATTGAGACCTGTTACGAGGAGTCGTGATTGAAATCCATCGTGCTAGCTGGGAACAGAGAAATATTAGTAGATTATGTAATAATATCCAATTCTACATGAATCATAGCTCACCCACACCTTACGTCGGTGCAGCCTGACCATTACATGCCTCATAGCTTGTTATGTATGATTAGCCTGACTATTGCTCGCATCATAGCTATCCGGATGGTTAGCCTGACCTTACATGAATCATAGCTAGTCATACATAGCAAGCCTGATCAGTCCCAAGTCGATCACATGATATACTGATATTTCACACAATTAGCTAGATAGTCTATACATGTATTTCTAGTTTATTGGTCTATCATTTCCTTATGTTCTAGTTATTGTTCTAGCATTCACTTATATTCCAGTTCATTGTTCTAGCATGCACATGTATTTCTGTTCATTGCTAGTTGCACCATTGATGACATATGCTCCAGTATTTCTATTTCCAGTATTTCTTATTGCCAGTATTCATATCCATCTTGTATTTCTTTACACTGTATTATAGTTTTTGTCAATATACATGGAACTGCTGTTAGTGCTTATACTTCGCTCCATCCTGACTGAAAATATTTTTCCAGACTACGACTTAGAGGACTGGTTTCCTGCATACTTGGAGATTTGGATGTTATTGTTTGCAGGTTAGACTATTTTTGTTGTTTAGACTTGTGTTGTATTCATTTATTTTCTTCAATATCTCATAGTGCTTGAGTTTCTATAATTGAGTATTTTTATATTATATTATAATATCAGTGTCTCCTTATGGAGTTGGATATTCGTGTGAGATTTATTAGATAGTATTGTGACCTAGACAACGTTCTACCACCGATGCTGCGGCGTAGGCTGGACGTACCCACGACTCTTGCATAAATTTTAGGTGCGGGTCGTGACACGTTTTTAGTGGTAGCCCATGCAGGTCGAGCTTCGCAAATAGTATGATGTCGTGGTAGTACGACATCTTAGTTGTACTACTGCGTGTCTGCTATAGGATATAGGACATAGGATACTAGGATGAGAGAGGATACTCAATCATAAATTTTTGAGAGATTCCTGGGACGACCCTTGAGAATCTTATTATAATTTCTAATTTAAAATTTTCCCTTATTTCCGTCCGTTCTCACTTATTGAACTTGATTCTTGTTGATCAGTTATTAAATTTAATTCTTGGTGTCGTTGTTGAGTTTGATTTCATATCGAGATAAACTTTACGGACTAAAATTTACGGTATCATCTGATGATATATGTTGATGAGGACAGTGAGAAAGGTAAAACGTCTACTTTGGTTATGGAGCCTAGAGTTTATCGCAGCCACATTAGCTGTCATGGCAAAAATATAGGAACCTGACTTCGGATGTACATATATTAGTTATGAATCTAGAGTTTCTCGCAGCCATACCGGTTGGCATGGCGAGGATTCTAGATGACGTGATTATAGAGTTGCATACCTTAGTTATGGAACCTATCGTTTATCGTAGTTATGCTTACTAGCGTGGCGAGGATTCTGAGTGTCATAATTTCGGACAGACGTGTATGATTATCATGTTGTATCTTAAATTTATTCTTAAAGTATCATCTTAATACTTATCCACTTCTGTCATTCTAAGACTTTGTTCCATCATTTTGCTTAGCAGTAGAGTTACCTTCGGTCCTTAGTCCAGTTCCTTATAGAGCTTTTTTCCATTAGGGTTCCTTGTTAGTGTGATAATTGGTGACTTGCAATTAGGTTTGTGTCTTAAGTATCAGTGTTGACTGTTGGGAGTGTGGCTTGTGAGTCTGTAAGTGTTTCTTGGTTGGATATGTGAGCAATAGGCATCAATCTAGAGATAACCCATAGTGTAGTAGCTTGTAGCAATAGTTCTAAAATATGTGTCATTATGGTTAGTATTGGTACTATAGGTAGAATGGGGAGTAAAAAGTATCAGTGATGGTTCCATAAGTTAGTAAGTTAGTATCAGAGTCAGCATGCCAGTCCTGGATAGTAGTGAATTCATGTAGTTGGGTGATCCATGTAAACCATTAAGTATCAAAAAAATTGTGTTAAAAAATTAATGGAGCATGATGTTCAATTTGGTAGTTTCTACTTGGGTGTGTCAAGAGTAAAGAAATGTATATGCATACAGAGCATTAATGAGTGTGCCATAGTAGGAGGATACCCATAAGTGTATAAGAGAGTGTGAGGAAATAAGAATATATTATGCTAAGTAGTGAGACTTGTGTTACAGATAAAAGTAGGGCCTTGATATGTTATTTGATCTGAGTGTACCGATATATGACTAATAATGGATGTATCACCTGATATTGAGGCCAGTGATGTGTTGGAAGCAATAGATGAAATAAGTGTTTAAAAATTATGTGCAGGATGCACAGTGGGTGTTAAGTGCCAGTGTAGAAGTTCATGAAAGTGGAAGCATGAGTATTAGAAAATTTTAATAGTGTGCCATGGGTTGAGAAATATCAAGATTGGTAATGAAAGATATATAGTGTATCACTGATTAGTGTATCAGTCTGTAAAAGATTTAAGAGAAGATACGTATACATCAATCGAGATATGGAACCATATGTCTGCCTTTGAGAGTGAAGTAAAACATGTGTATTATAAAAAGTGCAAGTGATCATGAGTTCTAGAGAGTGTGATGAGGCGATCTAATGATGAAACTAGTACCTAGAATATTAAGGGCATATGTTGTGTAGTGAGGAAGCTAGTGTTACTATACCAAGAGTGTTAGTGTTTCTATATCAAGGATTAGTTGAGAATTGTGCTAGTAACAGTAAGTACCTTGTGTGATAATATTAGATTGGTGTATTAGTTAATATGGATAGAAAATCATTGGAAGTGATAGTGCAAGTAATCCAGGCAGTGCAAATTTTAGTACACTGTTGAGGAGTGTAGACAATTAGTGTATTTGTGTGTACCTTGAGTGTTAGAGGCTGTTAGTATATATATGTATATGTGGACTTAAATTTATAATTTGAAGGTTGGAAATGAATTTCAATTTTAAGAATTTTTGAGGAGCTAAGATTTTATGTTATTAAAAATTTTGAGGATTCAAATTCAATTCAATAAACATAATCAAAGCTATAAGGATTTTTGGAAGTGATTAAAAAATTTTATTTGACTTTTGAGGAAAGCATATGCATTTTATTTTAAATTTTTCGAGAAGTTAAATTTTGAGTATTTTATTTTGAGGGTAAAATTTTATGGTGGGTAAGAAATGTATATCAGTGTATGAGTGGATGGAGTGCATGTGTAAGGATCTGTTGGCTTGAGCATGCCTAAGATGGCACTGTAAACTGACTTGGGTGTCTATCTAGAGTTGTATTAGAGGGAGCAGTACTTAGTGTGTTGTGTTGTACTTGGCGTGCACTTGAGTGATAAGAACAACTTGTATAAACAATTACAGTAGGTAAGAGAACTAGCAGTGGGTGTGCTAGTAGTAGAAACAGTGGTACCTAACGGGATAGAGGTACTAAACTTGGATGCAATTGACCTATGGTTGTGTTAGAGGTTCTTGGTATCAGATTTTGGTATTAATAGACAGGTGTGTGCAATGAGGACGTATCCATGGATATCTTATGGACTAGTGATTAGTTGATATGGGTATTAGTGTATAGGGATAGAAATTTGTGAATGAATGTGCCAGAGTTAAGTATATGATAGAGGATAAAGATGTCCAAGTGATGGGTTAGAAGGCTATGTTCTATTCTTTCCTTCTGTTCCTTTTTCGTCTGTTTGATTGATTGATTGATTTCTTAGTAATATAGTTTGTATCAATGATTCTCTTGCTAGAATGTAGTTAGTAGTACACCCCGACAGAGACTGCAATACCATGACAAAAGTGACCATAACCATGTATATTTTCTCTAGATTGCATGTTGTGTGACTATAGGTAGGATTTTCTTAGACCTTGATTGTTGGGGGTTTGACTGTAGTAAAGAATTAATGAAGATATTATGACTGGACAGAGAGAGACAAGGTACCTTAAATTTCGAGGATAAATATTAATTTAAATAAAGAATTGGGAACATAATATGGCAGAATTAATGATTTGTTAAATCATTGATTTTTATGAAGATTAAGATATGATTGAATTTGTCATTCAAATTCGAGGAAATTAAGGAGATTATCATTATATTTATTTGATTGCAAGATATGAAATTAAAATTTTACATTTTGAATATTGTATTTGGAGATTTCATAAGTATTACATTGTTTGAGTATTGTATGAAAAAATAATCGAGGAGTGAGATCATTAATGGATTAGTGTTGAATTCAAATTTTTGGGATAAGATTTCAATTTTATAAATATGCATTGATTGGATTTAAAATTAGAGGATTGGATATTAAATTTTTGTATTTAGATGTTAACTTAAAATTTTGGAGGAGATTGTGATAAGAATGGAATTTGATTTAAAATTTGAAGATTTTTAGGAATATGATATTTATAGAATTTTGAAAAAAATTGTGAAATAACAATATGGATTTACTTCATGATTATATGGTTTGATGAATTAAAAATTTGATGGTCAAAAAAAAATTTAGAATTTTAAATTTCGAGGACGAAATTTTTCTAAGGAGGGTAGACTTGTCACTACCACATCCTGAAATAGGGGTAATTTTATTATTTTATATATTATAAGTATTGTGTGTATTTATTTTAAATAATTACATGATATGTGTATATATATATTATATTGTATAGTGTTCATTAATGTTTGAGTTAGTAGAATAGACCTAGAAGCCCACTAGATGAACCTCTGACCAAATTATAGGATTATGGATTTTTAATTAATAATTTTTGGGATTAAATATTGAGATTATAATTTATTATTGTGATTTTATTTAATTGTTGTGCCTTACCATTGCTTCGATATTGGGAGCGCTAAACTAGCTTTTGTGTAACGCCCCAGTCCCAAAATACGTAGGACCAGGAATACGCAACATGCCAGCTATGCATTCGACCAGACTCTGATCCGACTCGAATACGTATAAGCTGTATAATAAAGGTCACTATCTAAATAATCCAGTAAATATAAACATCTATGTCTCAATCCACTGTAAACAGAAATATAGAAGAAAGAGCTGCTTGTGTTAAAGTCGGCCGCCCAATAACACACAAACTTGAATATACTCGAGAAGAAATATGAGTCTATAAAAAAACTAGGCTACAACAGCAGATGAATACAATATGAATAAAATAACCATAACACCGGTAGAAGTGATATGAGTACCTGGTACCAATGCCCGCATGACAAGCAACTCCAAGGGCTCCGTAATCATCTATGCTGCAAAACTGGCAGGGGACCAGGTCCTCAGAGGGACGTAATAAGGTACGAAAATACAGCAAGCCATAGTATAACAGAAGAAACAAGTGCAACGCTGGTGTAATCTAGTATAACCAACTAAGTGAGACACAGTTTAAAGACAATATTCGACGCGTGGGCTATCCAAAATAAAACCGTAGCTCCGAACACAGAGACACACGGGGCGTACCGTAGCTCCAAGCACAGAGTCACACGGGTGATACAACTACTTCGGATACAGAAATACTACATAAATAGATCATATACATATATATAGCGCGTGCAGAGGAGTCCAAACGTCTAGTAACTGTCTTTCCCATCCCAAGCGGTCAACGATTGTGCGCTGAACCTGAACCTCTATCTAGCGGTCTCGTCATACTGAAGTAACTATCAATCAATGCGACCCTTAGGTCATCCCAGGTTCCGGTCATGATGTCAGTATCAGGATATAGGAAGTCTGGCACGATGAAAGTGTTTGAATGTGTCCTAGGGTTACGATATACACAGGTACGTACATCAAGGTGTTACAAACATCTATCACTCGTTACTAGACGTTACAGACGAACGTCTGCACCCGGTTGTGATACAGACGCTAAGTAACAATTCTAATCAAACACACGCACAATGTATATAATAAATCAATAAAATATCTGGTAACTGAAATACAGGGTGGCAAGGTACACTTGCCTGGATCCGGCTGCTGAAAACGGGTCTCCGGTACAACGTCCAAGTCCGCGGGTCCCGTAGTACCTAGAGACGAGATACAAACTCAATCAATAGACTATCACGAGGCTGAAATAAGATGTGACACACTTCTAACATATGTTCAAACTCAGTTACAACTCACCTGGACATGAAGCTAGAGGGTTGACCAAGGTTGACTAAGGGTATGTTACATATAATCCAATTAATCATCTGTACAATATCATCAAACCAAACCTCAATATTACTATATTTATCATGCTATTCAGTGGTTTAAACCATGATCAAATCCTCAGTTTTACCCCGGGTCTTCACAGACATTAACATGCATGTTTGACATATCTCATCCTTAAATAAAGTATCAATTATTTATTAGACCCTCGAAGATATACATTCACTATGATTTCATAATAAAACTAATACTTAATTAAGTTCATCATTATTCATCCATCCTCAATGAATGGCTAATGGTTCGATATTACTCACTATTACACAATCCATCACATGTTCCCTAATGTTAATCATTGTTTTAATTTCACAGTATCGTTTCACAATAATTTAAATTTGCTCATCAACCATAATCAATATTTATATAATAAAATGGACATCACCCTCAATGAATGGCGGATGGCTTGGTGGTGGAGGCTCGGTTGTGTGAGGAAGAAGAAGAAGAGGAGAAGAAGAAGAAAGGAAGAAGAAAAAGGATGTTGGCTGTGGTTATTGTGAGGAGGGAGGAGAGAGAAAATAGGGGGGTTTCCTAGGTTTTGGGGATTAGGGCTTGCTTGGGGAAGTGTGTGTGAGGAGGCATTTTATAGGAAGGGTGATGGGAAGTGTGTGGTAAGGATGCTTCCAATTTCAAATGGATGTCTTGGATCTCTCATGAAAAAAATGGTATTCACACCATGAAGAGGGGGGGGGGGTTTGGTCAAACCGATTAAGGGTTAAGGTGAGCTTTCTTCATTGGCTTGGGCCAATGAGGTAATGACACCTAATACAAAATTTGCAAATAAGCCCCTTAATTTTGGGTATTTGCACAAGCACATAAAATAATAGAAAATTGGTGAGGGAATTGGTGTTTGGTATTTTGTGGGGTGAGGGGGTGTTGTGTGTTTTGCATGGGCTTAATTAATGGGTATTTGGATTAAATTAGGGTTAAAATGGGATTAGTCAAAGTTGGTATCCCCAATTTAATTAAAATAAAATGTCATGTGCTCTTTAATTAAATGGAGGCATATGGGGTCTCAATTTAGAGTGACACAAAGGTCATGAAAGGTGTAGGCTTGGTGTCAGTCTTGGACCCTTTAATTGGTCCGGCTCAACGGGTTGAGTTGGTGTCTCAAAATTGATGGCAACGACACAGGTGCGCGATACAGGTTTAAATAATGGGTTTTGGGTATGGAAAGTTTTGCAATTAAATTAGAGCACAAGGGGTTATGATTTTGAGTGACGAAAAAATACAGCGCCTAAGTTGGCGTGTCAAGTCTAGAATGCAATAACTTGTTGGAAATTATGGGCTAATGTTGGGCTCCGAATATTGCAACAACGGTATGGTGCACCAAGGGTTTAATTAAAGAATCAGACATCTGCAACCTTAAATCTAAATATCAATTACTTGATGTCAAATCAAAATTTTCTAACCCATAACCCGTCTATTTATAAAAATAAATAAGGGGGTTTACATCCTGCCTTCCAACACATTTTACACCTTTGTCCTAGACGTGCCCGTCTTCTATTCTGATCTTTGTGTAACTCATTAATAAGCTTTCTTGTGCTTCATTTTAGTCACACAATATTCGTCGCGGACATTTATTTTTATTTTCAAATAAATTCAGCTTTACATTTTTGTGCGTTCCAATCAAAATTGGAGACACAATCTTGACCCATTTTGTACAACCCAAATTATGATAATATTCTATTCTGAGTCTTCTACGTCCATGATACTTGTGTCCCACCTAATTTTAATCTCATGTACTTCCAATTAATTTTAGAACACCATTTACATTAATTTTAATTAATTTGGTGTAAGGATCCAACTTGACCCAAAACTAGACCCAACACCAAACCAAACCCCCATTCACACCCTCAAGACTCATACTAAACACCACACACCCTTTTAACCACTATATCACACCAAACATGGTATTTTCCCCTATTAAATCCTAAAACCCACTTCTTGTGCAATTTTCCAATTGTTGAGGACTTTTGTGCAAAAGTACAATGATGTGTCACCATCCTATTGGTCAAGCACATGAAGAAATCACCCCCTCATCCCTTTGACCGTTCAACTCTCTCTCTCCCTCTCTCCCCCTTTGTGTTTGTGCACTTTCCTTCATGAGTAATCTTGGCCCTCCATATTTTAAATGAAGCAACATCCTCACCACACAACACCCTCTCATATATATATATATATATATATATATATATATATATATATATATATATATATATATATATATATATATATATATATATATATATATATATATATATATATATTATCCTAAACCCTTTCCCAATGCCAACCCTATCCTAAGGCACAACCGGCCCTAGTCCCTAGGATGTCACGATCAACCTCTCTCCTACATGCAAAACTTCTCCATATTATTTACATCATCATCAACAACATCCCTCTTCAATCAAAACCTAAACTTCATCTCTCATCTCTTCTCCGGCCTCCTTCCCCGGCCATCTCCCCGGTGATCACCGCCAACACCCAGCTGAGCACAACCTTCTCAGCCTTTCCAACTTCCCCTCAGCCCTGCCACGACCGCCTCCCCTTCCCACGATCGACTGCGCCACCCACCACCATGACTCCCTCTCTTCTCCGGCCTCCTGAGTTCTTCCCTCGACTGAATTCCATGACAGCCACTGCTGAACCATCTCTGTCATCTTCTTTCCGAGCCACGGTCATCCCGACCCCCGCCATTGATAGTACCATGACACCATCGACCCGACCACCGGAGTGACCACCTTCTTCCTCGGTCCCTGCAGCCGAGCCTCGCATCGCCGGATCCTTCTACTCCATCGCTCCCTCGACTGAACGACTTCCCTGCGGCCTCGACCCTCGACCTCGCCACAACTGACCACAACCACCATCTCCTAATCACCACCACCATGTCTTCCCGGACTCCCCTCCGCCTGAGCTCCGACTCCGACAGCAAGCCTCGACCCTGCCTCACCATCATCATCACCTTCATCATCATCATCATCATCATCATCATCACCATCATCATCACCTTCATCATCAACATCATCATCATCATCATCATCATCATCACCATCATCATTGTCAACATCGTCGTCATCGTCGTCATCGTCAACCCCGAGCGTGCCCATCAAGGTTTGACTTGCCTCCCTTTTATATTGTGTATATGTGTATGTGTGAATAGTGTAGGGTTTAGCATATCGTTTCCTGATGGTTCAGTTTAGTTGTGTGATTGCAGACTGTGTCGGTTAACCCAATAACTCGTATGAATATACGTTCGCGTATGTGTATAAAATTCAAAGTTATATACATATAAATATATATAAGAATTATACGCTAATACTAGTTATGACTGTAAAATATATATATATATATATATATATATATATATATATATATATATATATATATATGTGTGTGTGTGTGTGTGTGTGTGTGTGTGTGTGTGTGTGTGACCATAGGTGTTAAATGTGGATATCTCGTATTTGCAGTTGATCGTACGACCCTGAGAATTTGTGAATTGACTGCCTTGAGTACACTGACGTACTGGCTAGACATGTGTTAGTGATTGACTGTCTGATTATGCACAATATTTGAGGATATGATACCCGTACAGTTAGACGCACACTTGGCCTGGTTAGTTGACCAGGGTCATACCTAGCGTAGCCCCTGAGTTCAGTGTATTTATGTTGATTGTGTGTTAGTGTATCAACTAATGCTATATTGTATTATTATTAAATAATGTCTATAGGACTGTTGGATTATTCAGACATGATTTCGGAAATAGGACATTGATTCATACCAGCTAAGGACCGCAGGCGAGTACATTCTCTGACAGTTTTCATTATGTTGATCATCTCTATGATTCTAGTTATATAGCGTACATGATTCTGACACAGTAGATACACGAGTTGGCATTATTAAGAACTGTCACGAGGAGTCGTGATTGGAATCCATCGTGCTAGCTGGAGACAGAGAAATATTAGTAGATTATGTGATCATACCCAACTCTACATGAATCATAGCTCACCGACACCTCACGTCGGTACAACCTGACCATTACATGCCTTATCGCTTGTTATGTATGATTAGCTTACTATTGATCACATCATAGCTATCTGGATGGTTAGCCTGACCTTACATGAATCATAGCTAGTCATACATAGCAAGCCTGATTAGTCCCAAGCCGATCACATGATATACTGATGCTTCACACACTTAGCTAGATAGTCTATACATGTATTTCTAGTTTATTGATCTAGCATTTCCTTATGTTCTAGTTATTGTTCTAGTATTCACTTATATTCCAGTTTATTATTCTAGCATGCACATGTATTTCTATTCATTGCTAGTTGCACCATGGATGACATATGCTATAGTATTTCTTTTTCCAGTATTTCTTATTGCCAGTATTCATATCCATTTTGTATTTCTTTACACTGTATTATATTTTTTGTCAATATACATGGAACTGCTGTTAGTGCTTGTACTTTGCTCCATCTTGACTGAAAATATTTTTTCAGACTGCGACTTATAGGACTGGTTTCCGGCATACTTGGAGATTTGGATATTATTATTTGTAGGTTAGACTATTTTTGTTGTTTAGACTTGTGTTGTGTTCATTTATTTTCTTCGCTATCTCATCGTGGTTCAGTTTCTGTGATTGAGTATTTTCATATTATATTATAATATTTTTGTCTCCTTATGGAGTTGGATATTCGTGTGAGATTGATTAGATAGTATTGTGACCTAGACAGCATTCTACCGCCGATGCTGCAGCGTAGGCTAGATGTACCCACGACTCCTACCCAAATTTCGGGTGCGGGTCATGATAATATAGTAATTTGGTCAATATATACAAGTATAACAGCTATTTAAATATAATGGACTATTCTTAAGTGGTCTAATTTAGGTATGCCTATAGATTTCTCTCATTGATATGGGATGATTGAGTGGTTGCCTATTTTATCATTAATTGGGAGGGGGGGTTATATGAACCCTAATTGAGTGATATATATAAAGAAATTTTAGGTTATGGTCCCCAAGACCCCAAATAATATTTTATCTTCTCCCCATTGAGAAGATAGACAATGGTCCCATTGAGGAACTAAGGAGGTTTGGTTGAGGAAGACAACAAACCAACCCCTTGTTCATGTTTATTTATTCGTAAAAGATTATCGGAGCGTTTTCGTAAGAGTAGGCAATCATTCGCAATGGATACAAGTATCTTACTCAAATTTATAAATCCTTAATAATCTAATATAATGTAGATCCAAAGGAATTTTAGTATCCTATTCTAGCATGCTTGTATCTAGAATTGATTCATGGCCTTTGGTATTGTAGAACATGGGAAATCTAAAACCCATGCAGGTCGCATGGAGCCCATGCACCCTCAAAATAAAATCAGACCGCAGAAGAGCCACCGAAAAGCACATACAGACAAGGGGCTCGTCCAACCTGTAAAACAACCATGCGGCCCGAATGTTTGATAATAAACGGAAGAAATAAAACTAGGTTTATATAAAACCCTTTCTTAGGTTTACAAACAAGAAGTACTATTAATCCTATACGAGGATGTTAAGTACAAATTTTAATCTGGGTAAATATTGCTATAGGAGTCTGATCTGCAGTCAATCACTTTGTCCCTTGGACCACACGATGATGAAGAAGTGCTGTAGAAGACGAAGAAGCTTCAAGGATTGCAAGAAGGAGTGGATGCTCGATGCCAAAATTGTCGATCACTGCTCTCTGTCCGTGCTTCAATTTCTTTGACCTTTTTCTGACCCTTTTTCCGACCTTGGACCTTTGTCAATAGAGGTCTCTATTTATAGGGTTTTAGTGACAGTAACCGTTCAGTCGGCGTAAAAGCCGGACAGTGGAGAGTATGGCACTTTTTATGCGGCGGTTATAATAACTGCCACCCACGTATAAATAATCTTCTGAATCTGTGTGTGACGCATGTCCCATCATGAGATAATGCATATAACTGCTGCGAAGATCATGGCATGCGAGCCACGTAGGTAACTGCCCCTTGCGTAGAAAAGGTTGGCGTAGAAGCCAATAACTGTCACCATGGCGTAGAAGCCAAATAGTTGTCAGGTTGGCGTAAAAAAAAATAGCTGATCCTCCTTCTTTGACTGAGGCCTTGAGCGTATTCTGGACCAAATAGCCTTATCCCACACAAATGCAAATATAGCCTGAGTTGGCATATTTCAAGGAGATAGCGTACAGCGTGCTCCTTATAGCTGAAAATAGCCTGATGGCGTAATATGCAGAGGTGATGATGTGGACGTATTAGCCGTAATTATGGCTCGTCCAGTCTTTGAAAATAGAACCAAATCTCGTGCATTTAAGGCAGAGATCTGCCACCATTCTTAGCATTAAATGCAGAGACGTGCCTCGAGCTCTGTACGAAGAGCAGCTTTTGACGTGGCAGTTCGTTTTGTCCTCTGCTGAGCGTAAAAGCTCACATCTGCCTGTGTAAAACTAGGCAACATATTCCCTTGTATGCGTAAAAGCACTTTGTATCAGGGAAATGTCACTAAATGATGGTTTGGGTCTGTGTACCGTACCATCATTACAACCGTCGTCTGGATAGCGGTGTAGTACTCGTTGTCAGGAGTCAGGTTCACTGCATGATCTGACAGATTCATTCGAGGAATACGAAGCATTCCCCGTACAACTTTCCACCGTATTAAAAGCGAGTAGGTTTTACGCCAAAGTGGCAATGTAACAACCCTTTTACGCCGAAGCAGCCTGGAAATACTGCATTACGCGGGTTGTCCTAGAACTTATATTTTATGCTGTACTAGCGATGAAGTTCTGTTTGTACGCCGATGACTCTGAAGTCACGTCTTACGCCACCCAGTACTGAAATACTGCGTATAACTCTACAGCGTATTTTTCATGCTTCTACAAGACCCCCTTCAAAGTTTTCAAATTCTCGTAATTTGAAACACTTTGAATGAAGCATGAAACGGTCGAGTCTGACTCATTCCTCGAGGCTGATTTCTAGGCAGATTTTTGGGGATTTGTTGGGATTCGGTGTGTTCTTTTTTGCCTATATAAAGGCTGAGGAGTTAACTTATTCTTCCCACATTGCCTTTACCACGCAGAGATGATTGTCGCAGTTTGTCAGGTCGACTTGAGGAAGAAGAAGATAATGTTCTTCCAGCATGTAAGGAGCCAAAAAAGAAGGTGTCTTCGAGCAAATGTCCTCTGCAACGATGGATCATGGAAGGATATCATAGCTTTCTTTGCTCGGGATAATCAACAACTTCATATGGCGATTCGTCCAGGAGAGAGGAAGGGTCACATTAGACCACACAGCTTGCAAGCTGTATTTTTTCCCGTTGTTCGTGGATAAGGGCATACAAACTAGCCCTGTCTTCCAGTATTGAGTTGGGTCTAACACCTTAACTCAATCTGTCATGGCGTATGGAGGATGGGCTCTTGAATAATTTATACAGGCCCAGTTGTGTATCCTTCCGCCATTAATCATTTTCTTGTTCATATACTGTGGAAGTCGATGAACTGCTGTAGAAGACGGATAAAGATCTCTCTCAATGCGAGAACCTGGCAGAACAGACTCTTGGTGTGATCTTTAAATGAAGATGGGGAATCCTTTGTAGACGAGATTTTCCTCATATGTAATCATGATTAATAAAATCGTCTTCTTTTACGCATCTGATGATTTTGCCATATTCTTTGCTGTGATGAAGTCTGAATATGTGTAGCTTTGACACGTCTAAATAACTTTACGCCGACTCTGAAAAAAGAGTATTTGATCCCGTCCTGTCTTTTACGCGTAACTGAGGACGCGTAGAAAACTGCTTAGCATTTAAGTCGAATATCCGAATTGTCATACTGTTTTGAACAAGAGATTGCGTAGAATTCTAAACTTGTCACTTCTCTGATAAGAAGAATTCTTGTTCAGACCATCATCTTTAAGAATGATTTCCTGCAAACCCCTTGAAATAGGGCGAGAAATGGCTGTCTAAACTGAGTCGCCATCTTGAAATGTAGAGAAAATATTCAGACTGGATTTTGGATGAACTTTCAATCGACCCAAGAAGAAGAGTCATTTTCCATGCCGAACTCTGTATACTTTGGTACTTGGGATATTTTGAGGCCAAGAAGGAGTATCTTCTGCGTGAACCCTGGTAATTGGCTGTCTTGAGAATTGTTCAGATATACGCATACTCTGGCCTGCGTATTTTAAGATATGCGGAAAGTCATAGATCCGTAGTGTAGATGAGCATAAAATCATAAGTTTGTAGCCTCTCGAGCGTAAAAGCTGTTGAGCATAAGAGCATCCAGGCGTATAACTGTAGATTTATAGCCTCTGAAAAGAAAACTTCCGAGCGTGAAGTCGTAGATTTGTCGCCTCTGAGCGAAAAAAACTTCTGAGCGTGAAATCATAGATTTGTAGCTTCTGAGCGTCACTACTAGAAAAAGCGGGATTAGCGACGTATTTTAGCGACGTCAAAAGAAACGTCGCTAATAATATGTAAATTAGCGACTCCTTATAAAAACGTCGCTAGACGTCGCTAAATGGCGATATTTAGCGACGTTTAGCGACTTTTATTAAGATTTTAAAAGATAAGTCGCTATAAGTTCAATTAAGGTCGCTAAACGTCGCTAATATGTCTAATTTAGCGACGTTTAGCGACGTATATAGCGACCTTTATATTAAAAATATTTAGCAACGTGTTTAGCGACGTCCTTGACGTCGCTAAAATATAATTTAGCGATATTTTTATTGGACGTCACTAAACGTCGCTAAAATTTGGTTAATTAGGGCTCGGTTTCATTTTTCCCCATCTGTTGAAATTTTGATTCGAAAAAAAATTCCCCCCCCCGCTCCGTCGACCGGCTCTCCACCGCGACTACTCCGGTAAACCCCACTCTCTCTCTCTCTCTCTCTCTCTCTTTCTCTCTCTCTCTCTCACAGGACACATGTGACATTGACACAAACACGACACACACACAGACACTGACACAGACACAGACACGGCACACACACACACTGACACAGACACAGACACTGATCAGGACCTAGGGTTAGGGTTAGGGTTAGGTTTTTTGACATGGGGTTAGGGTTAGGGTTAGGTTTTTTGACATGAGGAGAAACTACGGCTCACCTATGATCTTCGCCATTGATAGGCTCACTGAGACCTACATTGGTTTGTGTTGCTCCATTTTTATTGAGCTCCTGCTGCAACCTTCAAAGGCTTCGACTCTGGCTAGGAAAGAACTATCCTGGAGCCTGCACATGCTTCATGAGTGGTCGAAGTCGATGACAAGCCCAGTAGAGTCCAAAGAGAGAGAGAAGCAGCTAAGGAAAACAGTGAATAGGCTGAAGAAGCGTATTGAGGAAGCTGTCATGGAGCCTAACTTCTGGTTTCTGCCTTTCTCAGCAGCCAGTTATAACAAGTTACATGGCTCTTTGGCCAAGATGGTGGACTTAGTATTCTTTCTAGATCAAAGCATGGAGTTCCTAGAGCAAGTGTCGCGAGGAAATGTGATTCAGGAAGCCATCAAAGGTGATTTGGAGCACTTCAAGGAGATGGTTGATACTTCAGTTAAGTGCTTCGAGGATTCAAGGGAAGTGATTGAGAGGCTTGATGAGAATGTAGGTACAGAGATGAAGGACCAATTGGTACTTTGCTTGGCTTCTATTGGGTTTTGCATTGAAGGGATTATGAGAGAAATAAGGGAGACGGAGAAAGGAATTTTGAAGCTTTTCCAGTGGGGGAATCCTTGCTGTAACATAAATTTGTATGACATTATTTGTAAAGTAAAAGTGCCTGCTATGCTGTTTGAGGCAATGCCTAGACATGCCTAGGCAACCTAGGCGGACAAATATATGTCGACTCGTTTTGTATTAAATTTTTTAGTTGTGGCAATGGTCGCCTAGGGGTGCCCAAGCGACAGCCTAGGCGACCATTGACAAATGATATTGGGGCAGTGGGTTAAGATATAGTAGTAAAGGATACCTGCGGTATGGGTATTTGTTAATCAAGTATCTCAAGAAACTTAGTTTATGAGCTTAGGATACTAAGGGTGTAACCAAGTAGGTATCTCCAGTACTTGGGTGTGTGTTAAGCTAGTACCAAGGTTGTGGATTAGTATCTTGGGGCAGTGGGTTAAGGTATAGTAGTAAAGTGGTATTAAGATATTATTTGGGTAATGTTATATATATATATATATATATATATATATATATATATATATATATATATATATATACTGCTTTTCCCATAACGGACACTGACACAGACACAGAAGTTAATTTTGCATGTAATGATTTATATGATACATACTATCAATTTTGTAGAAGTATCTAGAAATGGATATGAATTACTATCTGCGTCATCGTTCGTGGATGTACAACCGTCATCCTGATGACATGTGCGGTGTGCGGGATGAATTCATTGAGGGTGTACAGCAGCTCCTGCAGTTCGCCAAGGCATTCCCTCAGTACATGGACGGTACCAAAATTAAGTGTCCGTGTGTGAGATGTCGCAACAGGAAATATCATCCAGAAGTGGAAGTTACATATCATTTATACTCGAAGGGCTTTACGTCGAATTACTATCAGTGGACCGTGCACGAAGAACTTGTATCTCTAGCATCGGAGTCGGAGCCCTATGTGGAGCCGTATATGGATGTCCAAGACCACGATGCTTACGACGACGGGTTGGTGAACATGGTTTATGATGAGGCGGGGCCTAGTTTCAATCCTGACAATTATGATGCGGCGGGACCTAGTTTCAATCCAGACAATTATGATGCAGCTGAGGAGGCACCGAATGCCGATACTGCAAAGTTTATGGAGTTGCTGGAGAATGCAAGGACTCCACTATATCCTGGTTGTGAGTATCATTCACCGTTGGAGGTGGTTACAAGATTATTGAGCATCAAGTCTGATTTTAACATGTCACAAGAATGCTATAATCGACTGCTCGATTTGATTATAGAGATCTTGCCTGAGGGTGTAAAGTTGCCTAAAGACTTCAATCGATCTAAGAGGATGGTGAGATCGCTTTGGATGCGATACGAGAAAATCGATGCATGTCGCAACGGGTGCATGTTGTACTACAAAGACGACAAGGATGAAGATGCGTGCAGATTCTGTGGTGCTGATCGCTACAAGGCCACTGTTAGAGGAAAGTCTGTCGATGCAAGGAAGCCTACCGATTTGATGCACTACTTGACTTTGATGCCGCGGTTGCAGCGGTTGTTTATGGTTAAGGAGACTGCAGAAAACATGAGTTGGCACAGGCGAAAACAGATCGAAGGAGTATTGGATCATCCATCCGATGGAGAAGCATGGAAGCACTTTGATCGAGAGTATCCACATTTTGCCGAGGAAGCGCGTAATGT
Source organism: Iris macrosiphon (assembly GCA_036927795.1). NCBI lineage: Eukaryota > Viridiplantae > Streptophyta > Magnoliopsida > Asparagales > Iridaceae > Iris > Iris macrosiphon. Next base: position 54,074,259 of record JAYESA010000019.1, on the reverse strand, counting down.
CAGATTGGGGCTCTGCTCTGACGGTTTTACCCCATTCGGACTTTCGGGCTCCCAGTATTCGTGTTGGCCTGTGATCGTCACTCCGTATAATCTACCGCCTTGGATGTGCATGAAGACTCCGTATATGTTCCTAACCGTTATTATCCAGGGTCCAAACAATCCGAAGAGGAACATTGATGTGTATTTACAGCCTTTGATAGATGAGTTAAATCAGCTGTGGGAAGTAGGTGCCAACACGTACGATGTTTCTAGAAAGCAGAATTTTCAGAATTTGTAGTTAACTTGCATATATCTCCGTTGGCTGAGGTAATGGGTTCTGCTACTGGGATGCTGCACTCCAATTACCTGGAGGATTTGTCCCATGTGACATTTCCTATTTCTGGACCCCAATATCCTGAAGGAAGGGGAATCCTGATATCGTCTCAAGGAGAGCGAATGCTGTTGAGCATGATCAATGGAGAGCCCCTGGAGTACATAGACGGGGCACAATACATAAAACCGGCTTTCCTCTTCGGGGATATGATTGACAAACAATCCCAAACGAAGTCCAAGAAAGAAAACTGGGTTTTTTCTGTCGGGGGCCTGGTCCTGTATCTGCCCAAGATGCTGAGAGATTACCCTATCTCGGCATTCTTCCATGCCACGCATCCCAGGAGGATGTCGTGGACCCTGACTCCCAATCTTCACGGCCAGCCGGGAAAGATATTTTACCAGAAAGGATCCGAGCAAGGGTCATTTGTAAGCCGCCCTTCCGGCCCGGTCATGCCGTTCAGGGGATTGTATCCGGGCAGTGTCCCGAGTGAAGACACTTCACTGCTCCAACCAGTCCAATTATCGACTTTCTGCAATGACTTCGTGGGGCATGAAGGAGTATACCCCAAGGTTAATCCTCGGACCAATGGGTGGGTTACCCCTACAAATCTTCGATGGGCACGTTCAGCTGCCTGGGCCCTGAAGCATTTTTAGATTGAGCTGGAGAGCATTAGTCTGTACACGGCTGTGAGTGCTACCAGTGTTGGGTTACCTCTCAACCCCAACCTGTTTCTGGCTCTGATGGAGCGATATATCTCGCTCACTGGGACTTTCGCCACTCCACTGGGGGAGTTGGGATTGGCCCTTCATGAAATGGCAGAGATTTCAAGACTGCCAATGGGGGATACTCCTTATGAAGAGTATGTTCCCATAAACCGGGAGCTGGGGGATACAGACCCTCGGGTAGTGGCAGTGTACCAGGAGCTGATGTGTCACTATTTAGCATGCACCGCCTTCTATAATGAGTCCTCTGATTTGGCTCATACCAACAAATGGGCGTCCTACCTCTTCTTCCATCAGGCCAGGGCTGCTAAGCCAGACAAAGTCGTGGATAGCAGGGATAGGCCTTTGAGCTTTCTGAGCGTGCTTAGTGCTCAAGTAGTCGATGACCTTATTAAAGACGCTGGGGCTTCAGATCAAATTCTCGACGAAGGGATAGGGAAATATCCTGCAGGCACTAAAGCCTACAGTTATTTGAGGCATTGCCGCAGGCCTCTGTCACGGAAAGCTCAACTGGCTGGCTTCCTCTCTGTATGGCTGCGCCGATTGGTAGTACCAGGCATTGCATCTTCGGATCGCATTCACCGCAACACCTTATGGCCTGCAGTGCATCTGGTGTTCGGGGCAAGACTGGGCTTGCTCCCTGCCATGGTATGCCGCATACAAGCTGGCCTGAGGGCAATTACTGATGGGCTGCTTGCCGATGAAACACGGCGTGACAGCTTTCCCAGGGTAGAATTACCGTTCCTATATTTGATGGGATGGTTAATTCTCCATAACCCAGGGTGATGTCTCCCGGCTCTGGCAGTAGTTCGGGGAGTAATTTCTTGTTGAATTACAAGAATTCTACCTGGAATGTGACCACAGTTTTAGACTGTCGACGGGCACTAAATTTTGCTCACAGTTGGAAACTCTTTTGCATCGTCCCCTCTGTACATCTCAATCAACAGGGGAGCAGGCTTCAGGACTCAAGTGAAGGGAAGACCATTCTTTCTCCTGAAGCTTTTAATTGGTTGGTCTACATTAGACCTTCCCATTTATTGTACAGAAGTGAAGACCAATGCTTCTTGGATCCCTATCTGCCTAGTCGGTTCGCCAGACAGTTTGGGTATGACCAATTACACGTGGGCAATGCCGTCACCAGCTTCAAGTCCAGGGGTGGACTCATTGATGGAGCGAGAGGATGACGATACTTCATAATGGGTTACTGTCACGCCCCAGTCCCAATAATACGTAGGACTAGAACACGTAAGCATGCCAGCCGCATGGATATGGCAACTCCAATATATGGAAACCATAACCCATACGTACGCTGTAATATGAATATAAACTCACATGTGGTATATATAATGTCACAAGTCACATATATGCTAATCTCATCCACACAACAAGTCATAGAAAAGAAATACTAAACTAGAATAAGGAGTCTGAAATATCCCAAAATAATAGTCGGGTGGAGACAAATCCACTACCAATGACTATATCCAAAACTAAAATGGGAGAGGAGTATAAAGTCTCCAATATAAAATAATGTGAAGACAGAAGTGTATCAGCTAAAAAGAATCCATCGCTAGATGTACTCAAAGATGCTCAGAAGGTAAGACCTCCTCGGCAGAAAGTAATACGTCAGGTCCGGGCCCGTACTCCTGCAAATACTCAAGAGCAGATACACCTAGCAGAGGACCAGGTCCTCAGAGGGACGTAACAAGATACAGAAAATGAGCCAACTTGAATACAGTAAATATGCATATAATTTGAAAAAAAAGGTACGCTGTACAAGACAAACTATATGAATGCAATGAGGATAACTTTTCGACGTATGGGGCCTCACAACTCACACACCCGTCTAGAACATCAGAAATCGACATACCTCTGGGGTAGCGACCAGCGCGACTCTACAGAAATCGACATACCTCTGGGGTAGCGACCAGTGCGACACACGCCCGTAGTGCGAACTATATACTATGGTTTACCAGAGTGGTTAAAAGTCCATACACCTAATAATTGTCCTCTAATGATACTAGGTGCTATGTGTGTGTCAACATATCTAATAAATAGTAATGACTGAAGAAAAACTACACATGCAAGAACTATACAGAAATGCAATATAAACAGAAATATACTAAGCATGCAAAATACTGTAAACAATTTGGCAAGGTATCTTGCCTGGCAAGAAAGCTGCAAAAATGTAATGTCTCGATGTCAACTCCAAGAGTCAGAAGCTACGGCCTCAGAATGAACGTCTCCGGATGCTGAAATAAATATCACCAACGTTCCCAGAATAAGCAAAATAGCTAAAAAGTACTTCCCTTTCGTCCAATTTGGACACAGGGGCAAAACGGTAATTTCGGGTCAAAGCGGGGTCCACATGTGGCCCACTTTGCACCGAAAAACGTACCAAGGGTAACAGTCTCTAAATGGGATAAACTATAGGTCAAACAACTCTAAATGTCAATACGAACCCAATGGTATGTCCAAATCTGAATTTCGATGGGCCGGACACAATTTTGTCCAAAAAGTCAACTATGGCCCTATGGGGCTCGCCAATTGGCGATTTGGTCAACCGTCTCATAATTGCGTGAAAATTGGGTCACAGGACCAGCGCGTTACCACGAGTCCAGTGGCATAAGTTTCGTCACAATCTGACAAGTGTGCACAAAATACGTGCGAGTTCCACAAAAGTTGTGACACGGGATGTGTCCGCGGATACGGCCTGATTCCGGCGCGCACACACGTCCGAATCAGTTTCCACAAATTTTTACGTGTCCGGTTATGCTGCGTGCACCATTCGGTACACTTGGTACCCGGCGGGGCGGTCCCGTTTGGCGGGACGCGCTCCGTTTCACAACTTTTAGAATTCTGGAAAAAGTGGGTTCACGGGGTTTTGTGACAAATTTAATTCTGTCCACAACAGCTAATAATCTAGGGTTATTTAACAGAAAATAAACTAGGTCAAATATTCTACATATATAAAAAAGAATCACCGAATTCGGATCTCTGTGGTGGGAGATACGAACTCGGCAACATGGGTGGTCACCGCAGTTTTCTGCGATCCCAGAATTCGGTCTGCTCGTGCCAACTTGGACGCTGTTTTCGCCTATAGGTACACGTTGTTCGAGGTCTGCTATTATACAAATATGGAAGAGGGTTAAGGGGTGAGCATACCGGTGAAGACAGAACGGTGTTTGGTTGAGCGAGTCGACGAAAAACCACTCCGGAGCGAAGGTGCCTCGTGTGGGAACTGCAGTGCGCGAGGTCGGGGTCGTCGGGACGGGTTGGACGGCCTGACGGAGTTCTCTGGCTGCGGTGGCGGCTCTAGATGAGAGGAGGGGGTCTGGAGATTTTAGGTTAGGGTTTTATGAAATAATATATATATATATATATATATATATATATATATATATATATATATATAGGATAGGGAGAGAGAAAAGAAAAGGAGGCGGGTCCGCGGCCAAGGGGGGTCGGGTCTGTGGGAAGGAATGGTTTGGTTTTTTTTGCTCGGTTTTGCATATGCTAGCAAGTTGCTGTGCTAACATTTGCTTGCTAGCAATAGCAAGTGGAATTCTTTTGCTAAGAATAGTAGTATTAATATTACTTTATTAATTCTTATTATATTATTATTTCTTTTCTTTTCTTTTCTTTTCTTTTCTTTTCTTTTTAAATATATATATATATATATATATATATATATATATATATATATATATATATATATATATATATATATATATATATATATTTGCATATATATATATTTATATATATATATATACACATAAGAAAATTTATAGATTAGGATAATGCACACCGTTAGGCTAGTAACTGCTCAAGGGGTCTCCTACATGAAATAAATTACGAAAAATTCCTGATGGTCCCATAAGTCCTCTAAGTGTCCGAACACCTAAAATAAAAAATTATTAAAAATATATTTCTCCTATTTAGCACATAATTACATAACTAAATTACTAATTAATAAAAAAATAATAAATACAAATTTTTATTTTTTTTTTATTTTTTTTAGAGATAGGGGTTTTACAGTTACACTGGAGCAGCTTTTACTGTGCCCGCGACTTCACTCTCCATGGAGTTGCGCATCCTCCATTCGTATGCCCCGTTTTATGTGGCAACCAATACCTTCCATCGTGATTTTGATATGCGTGGAAGTTTTAGGATGCCCTCTTCTAAGTCAGCGGGAAGAGACGAAGTCCCATCAGTTTTTTCTGACGAGGGTGAAGATTCTGTCAATCCAGATGAGCCTTTGTTGGCAGTACCAAGAGGCGAAATACCTCCGCCTACAGAGCCTCTGGTTATCTCTGGTAAGCGAAGGGCTCCTATTCTGAAGGAGACTTCCCCTCGCAAGAAAAAGAAGACTGTTAGTGGTCCTGACAGGACTTTCAGTCATGAGGCTCCTAGAAGTGAGCCTGTTGTTTCTCCTGTTGGGGATGATCCTTTGATTAGAGGTTCCTCGCCTTTTAGAGAGGGAACCTCCACAGTTCCGGCTGGCAGTGCCGGAGAATCTTTGCTCGAGGCTGCTGTCGCTACTACCGCTTCAGGTAGTGGTACGAGATCGCCTTCGAGGCCGAGCCAAATAAGGATATCTTTATCCAGATCAGCAACGGGAGAAACCCCTGCCGCGTCTGTAAGTATACCCAGCGAGATTCCACCTGATGAACCTCGATTGGATCTGGGTGAAGACTTGGATGACTACCCTCAGTCATCATTTGGTGCACCCTCCTCTCCAGGTATGACAGCTCGCTTAGCATCATTAAAAAATGATTTAGCTGTACTGGCTGCAGACGCAACATATACACCATCGGCCATGGGTAAATATCGTCTTTATGCCTCTTTTTAGAAAAAAATTAACATCAGGTTGATATTAACTTTCTCTTGTCTTCTTTTCAGGGGAAGACATCTACGGGGATAATAGCGTCGACGCAACTTTCAGCTTTGTTTCCGCTCCTGTCTATGACACGGAGGTGCCTGACTTTGAAGAGGAAACATTTTTAGGTGCCGGTTCGCCCGAAATGGTTCCGATATCTCGAGAGGAGGATGAGCCTGTCATCACAACTGTGTCTCTTTTGAGTACATCAGCTGCTTCGACCGTTGTTGTCACGACCCGCACCCGGTGTAAGGGTACTAGTCGAAAACAACGCCCAGCCTACGCCGCTGAATCGGCGGTAGAACGCTGTCTAGATAATCTATCTAACAATATAATGAACCACCAATAATGATAGTATACTCAATCACAGAACTAAGAGAGAAATAAGCACGAATCTGATAAGAATAGAATAGTCACAATACAACTCATGAGTCTAAAATAATATATCAATGAGTCTGAAAAAGTAACAAAATAAGCTGGAGACAAATCCAGTACAAAGAATACTACGAAGCTACAACTCCAGGGTCAACTGTCTCAGTTGGGATAAGTCCCTCTTTAGCCAGGGTCTCAGAATCTAAACCCACAATATCCTGGGGTCCATAATAGGTAGGGTACCACTCCTCAGTGTCATCAGAAAAAATATATCCAGTCAGGAAAGGAGTAGAGTACATCTCTAACAGCAGTTCTAATTAATGATAAAAACTATATAACAGTAAATAGCTGTGGATAAACAAGATGCACAATAGATATAAGAGATATATGTACAATAAGAAAATACTGGAAATAAATACAATAATGAACAATATGCCAATGAAACAATAATGCTAATGACTAAGTGTGTGAGTACTAGCTTAACATGTGATCGGCTTGGGCAAGATGCAATGCGGCCTGGCTAATCATACGTGCGGTACATGATTAACACTATTCTGTAATCTGTACTTTATTCAATAGGGATATTGATCACATATCTATACTAATACTCCCCACCCCCAACTGGTATAATAGATCCAACCACGGTATGCTATGGCACGAGATTCCCCAAGAAGATAGCTAGTCTTCCCGAGAATCGGTGTCTGTACATGTATAAGATAACCAATAAAATAATACTTGCACCATATACACCATATACCAAGGAATAATATCTCATGACGAGATCCGGATATACCAATCCGTGTAACCATAGTGTCAAGAGAACATGGATATCTACACTAGATACAACGAACATAGAGGATATCATAAATAAGAAACTATCAGAGAATGTACTCGCCTGAAGTCCAATGAACAGTCTCACAGATGTCTGACTCGGTGCCTCGAAGACCTAGATATGGAATACAACATCAATACAAGGTCCCAAAAAGAGAACAAGTTAAACTAGTCAACTTCTAGGTCAATAAGTCAATTCTAAGTCAAAAGTCAACTATGGTCAACTCTAAGTCAACTATGGTCAAGTATGGTCAAACCAAGGTCAACTATCTATTTCCAGGTTGCACAAGTCTAGCACCAAAATCTTGGATCAAAATACTAAAATCTAAGTCATAGGAACCACAACCTAAAATATTAGGATACCGTATCTTCGGATACGTGAATCCAAGGTAAACCTCATAATACCTATATCAACAATAAAGTATAATAATATAGAATATCAATTTAAAATAATTAGGAACAATGGTTTTGAACCAACTTGGTACCTACACAAAGTAATGCTCAAGATACATAGATATAGTATTTACACTTATACATAATATAATATATATAAACTAATATTATACAATTAAGAATATAACAATACTAGTATTATATCTCACAATAAATACATATATATATACATATATATATATAAATATAATATATAAAACTATATACTAAACTTCCTAACTGTCACTGAAAACAGTGTGCTAAAACATTGATTTTTCAATAAACAGACTTTCAGCGACAATTCCAACTGTCACTGAAAATGCCGTCGCTAAATCTGCTGTGTAAATGCACTGCTGTCACTCTATTGGTGACAGTTATCAACTGTCACAGAAACGACCGTCACTGCTGCTGTTTAAATTCCGCCCACTGTATTTAATGACAGAATCTGTCATTAAATTTCCAATAAAGCTACAGCGGCTGCTGCTGCTGTTTAATGACAGAATCTGTCATTAATGCAGCTGTCGCCAAAAGCTTAAATATAACTATATATATATTAATATATAAATATATAAATCAATATATATATATGTAAAACAATTAAATAGATATATACTTCTATATATACATAATCCTACACAAATAAATAAATAAATACTAATAGCTATAAAACACATTTTATGTACTAATGTACATATTTTAACATGGTTAAATGCACACATAAAAATACATTCATTTATATACAATTAGTTATATAATAATTATAAATAATATAATTACTCATTTAAACACATAAATATATTTTATAAAATATTTACATATAATTTATACTACTAACATAATTTGCAACATATAAAAATGTATGTAAAAGAAAGCTACATATATATATTTATACATTATATTAGTATACCTACAATACATATTTCTATGCTACCAAAAATACCATAATAAATACACTAAAATAAATATATAACATCTATATATATTTACTAATTATAATTCAAGAATTAAAGCATAAATAATTAGATCTACACATAAACACACACAAATGGAGAGTATCACACCGTATCCCACTAGATCTAGGATACGTATGCGACACGAGTCCAACACACAACCAATTGCACCCCGAAGGACACAAACAAGTCACAAATATTATTTATGAACAAATCAAAGTGTCAAATGTAGATCTATGTGTCCGTGTCAAAATACGACATGTACAAAGTCCCGTGTCGGAGGAAAAACCCCCAAAACAACACGTATCACCAAATTATTGGGATACGACCTACACGTACCCAATTGTGGACACGACACTAGCCCCAAACACATAAGCACATGCCCAATTGATCTATAGGATCAATTGACACACACAACAAAATGTCAATTCGGAATTCCCCCAAAATTGACACAAAAAGCACAATAACTTTCTCCATGGGTCTCCTATGAACACAAAACCAAGTCCTTTGGGTAGTACATACTTATGGGTTGATTTTACATGATTAAATCTTAGATTTAGAAGCTATTTTAAGGGGAAAAACTAAATTATACCTATTGGGAGATGGATTCCCAATAAAACCTCCAATTGAGATAAAATTGCTTCCAAATTGTAGATCCTTGCTCCTTTTTGTAGATCCTTGCTTCCTCCTTCTAGATCCTTACTTCTCAACTTTCTAATGGTGAATTGGGAAGGAATTGGAATGAATTTGGTAGAAAAATGGAATGGGAATGAAAGGAATTTGGTAGTGGAAAATTCTAGATCTAGATTTGGAATGAAAATGAGAGGAGAGAGAATTTCCCCCCCTCTTTTAATAGGCCGGCCCCTACCCCTTCCTCAAGCAATTATGAAATGTCCAATGTACCCCTTGGGGCCTCTCATGAAGAAATAATTAAGGAATGAAGCTTCTAGTCTAATGATTTAATTAATTTAATCCATCTCCTTAACAATGGGCTTTCTAAATGGGCCAAGTCTAACTAATTAATTCATGTTGGTCCATGGGTCCAAACTAAACTAGTTGGGTCCACTAATACAAGTCCAAAATAATTAAATAACATTTAACAATAATTAAATAATACAACAAATATTTATTTACCATACACAATAATTAATTAAATAGGAAAAAACTAAAATATCCTTTCCTAGAAAATATGGTAGTGACAAGTCTACCCTCCTTAAAATAATTTTGTCCTCGAAATTCAAAGACAAAAGATACCCCCAAAAAATTATAGAACAGAACTAAAGAATCACAATTAACTAATGAACATAACATAACTAGAAAATAACATACCTCAAGGTACAAACAAATATGGATAACGCTCTCGCATTTCATCCTCTCTCTCCCAGGTAGACTCCCCCGGAGAGTGATGCCTCTATGCGACGCGCACCAAAGGAATAGTCTGGTTCCTCAGCACCTTCTCTTCCCGATCCAGAATCTCAACTGGCTGCTCTGGATAGCTAAGAGTAGGGCCCACCTCTATCTCCGAGTGATCCAATACATGACTAGGATCTGCCACATATCGTCTCAACTGTGACACATGAAACACGTTGTGCACTCCCTCCAATGCAGGTGGCAAGTCTAGTCTATAAGCAACTGTACCGACCCTCTCTAGAATAGTGAAAGGTCCGATGAATCGCGGACTAAGATTTCCGCCTCCACCGAAGCGAATCGTGCCTCGTGTCGGAGAAATCCTCAGAAACACCAAACTACCCACCTAAAACAAAACACCACCTTAAGAACTTAATCTATAACAAACAAGAACAAGCACAAACAAAATCTAAACTATACCTCAAACTCCAAAGGTCTCCGATGGCTATCGGCCCAATACCGCTGTCTGTCCTGCGCCACTCGAAGTCTGTCTCTGATCAACTGAACCTTCTCTGCTGCATCCACAACCATCTCTGGCCCAAGCAAAACTCTCTCTCCAACATCGTCCCAAGACAAAGGAGTACGACACCTCCGACCATATAGAGCTTCAAAAGGTGACATCTCTATACTGGCCTGGTAACTGTTGTTGTAAGTAAACTCTACCAAATAGAGATGGTCCTCCCAAGAACCCCCGAAATCTAGTACACAAGTGCGCAACATATCCTCGAGAGTCTGGATAGTCCTCTCTGACTGCCAATCTGTCTGGGGATGATATGCAGTACTGAACTTGAGCTGAGTGCCCAAACTCTCCTGCAAACTCCTCCAGAAATGAAAAGTGAAACGACTATCCTGATCTGAGACTATGCTGACGGAAACTCCATGTATCATAACGATCTGCCTCACATATATCTCTGCCAGCTTCTCCGTAGACAAACCCATCTTGAAAGGCAAAAAGTGGGCCGACTTGGTCAACCTATCAACAATGACCCAAATCACGTCTTTCCCTCCTGGAGATCGTGGAAGTCCGGACACAAAATCCATAGTAATGTGTTTCCACTTCCACTCTGGAATGGGTAATGGCTGAAGTAAACCTCCTGGCCTTTGCCTCTCGGCTTTCACCTGCTGGCACACTAAGCATCTGGATACAAACTGTGCCACTTCCCTCTTCATGCCATACCACCACACACTCTCTCGCATATCCCGATACATCTTGTTGGCACCTGGATGTATGGAATACTGAGAGCGATGCGCTTCCTGCAATACTTTCTCTCGCAGCTCCCCACTAGGCACACACAATCTAACTCCATGCTTCAAAGATCCATCCTCTGCAATAGTGAAATCATCCTCAAATCCTGCTCTCACCTGAGCTCTGATACTCCTCAGAGATACATCATCATACTGTGCTGCCTTGATCCTGTCCATCAAATCTGAGTGTATTTGTAATCCACACATCTGCATAGCACACCCAGGAACAATCACCTCAATGCCCAAGCTCTCCAAGTCCAATAAATATCGATCCTGCGTCAAGAACATAGCTACCGGATACCTGCTCAAAGCATCGGCAACTACATTAGCTTTCCCAGGATGATATTGCAAAGAGATATCAAAATCCTTCATCAGTTCCAACCACCGACGCTGCCTCATGTTCAACTCCTTCTGCGTGAAAACGTACTTCAAGCTTTTGTGGTCTGTGAAGATCTCCACACGCTCTCCGTACAAAAAATGTTTCCACAACTTCAGGGCGAATATGACAGCTGCCAACTCCAAATCATGGGTAGGATAGTTCTTTTCATGAGGACGTAATTGCCTGGATGCATAGGCAATCACTTTCCCATACTGCTGAAGAACACAATCTAAACCCTTTCCCGATGCATCACTATAAATAGTGAAACCTCCGGACCCTGATGGCAACGTCAAAATAGGAGCAGACGTCAACCTCTTCTTCAACTCAACCAGCTCGCTGTTGTTTACTCTATAGATATGCTGTAAAATTGGTTCTGCACCTGGCACCAAGTCTATAGAAAATTCAACATCTCGATCTGGCGGCAATCCTGGCAATTCCTCAGGAAACACATCCAAGAACTCTGCTATCAACGGATGCGGCAACTCCTTGTTTTCCACCATAGCTCCACAAATAATGCCTTTGCCTTGCTCCGCTGCTCCTCGCAAACTCGAACTCTGGCTCTCCTGGCAGACCAAACAAAACTCTACCTCTTCTACAATCTATGCTAGCACGGTGCCTACTCAACCAATCCATCCCTAGTACAATATCGTAGCTCGGAAGTGGCATTACAAGTAGACACGTACTCAACTCCCAGCCTCCCAGAGTAACTCTTCGGTCCTTGGAAATATCATTAACCAGGATAATGCCTCCCCCGGTCCTGATCTTGCAAGTCCTAAGCAAAGACTCAGTTACCAAACCATGCTTTAGAGCAAAAGAAACAGATACAAAACTATGGGAAGCACCACTATCAAACAAAGCTAAAACTGGAATGGAATCAAGAAGAATAGAACCTGCGATGACATCTCCGGTGGGTTCCTCCTCTTCGACGGTCATAGCAAACGCTCGTCCCTGTCGAGCACCTCCCTGCTGCTGATGTTAGACAAAACGCTGCTGCTGTGTCGAAAGCGGTCCCCTCGGCTGTGCTGCAGGTAGTCTCGTCTGTGCCCTCGGAGCTGGAGCTGCTCCCTGAACTGCACGACGAGGACACTCCCTCGATTGATGCCCTTCAGTACCACAATACAAATAAAATCCTAGCCTCCTCCTGCAAACTTCCCAGATGTGGCCGGGCTTCTTGCAGTAGTTGCATGGAGCGTGTTGTAACTGTCTCTGCTGCTGAGGTGCCTGGTAAAAAGGCGCTCTAGCTGGAGTCTGGTTCTGTTGTGGCTGCTGGAAAGGTCTGGACTGGAAATGAGGACGTTTGGTAGATACTGCACTGCCGTTGGCCCCCAGAAAAGAATCACGGTCTCTCTTGGTCTTCAAACCCAAATCCTGCTCAACCTTGCGTGCCTCCGCAAGTATCTCCGAGTATGTATCATAAAAAGACGGAATGAGAATCTTCACTTCCCAGTTTAGACCCTCACGGAAACGAATAGCTCGAACCTCCGGTTCTCTCACCAAATACTCTGTAAATCGGCTCAACTTACCGAACTCCGCAGCGTATTCCTCCACAGACATGCTCCCCTGAATGAGACTCTCAAATTGTCTCCCCAAGTCAAGCCTGTCTATCCGGGCGAAAAACTTCTTCTTGAAAAGGTCCTTGAATACCTCCCAAGATTGTCCTACGTCAACCAGAACTGGCTCATTCCTGAACCAAGTGCGAGCAACGTCGAACAGTTGAAGTCCTACCGCCTCAACCTTCAGATCTTCAGAAAGACGAGACACCCACATAAGACGCTCAATGTCCTCGAGCCAATCATCAGCATAGACGATGCCCTCCGTCCCTTTGAAAACCCTAGGCTCCAGTTTCTTGAAGTCCTGAATGTTGCCTGGCCTAAGCTGAGCAACCTGAGGAACAACCTGCTGCTGGACCGGAACTCCTCTCTCAACTACAGTACGAGCAAGCTGATGAGCACTCTAGATGTCCTGCCGTAGAACGTCGGTCTGCCTCTGATGTGCCTCTGACTGAGCCCTCTGTGCCTCGAGCATCTCACGAAATAGTGTAAACATCTGTGACGCCTCTGCTGGCACAGGAGGTGGAGGTGGAAGCCTCTCAGATACAGCTGGCATAGTCCTCTAAGTAGGTGGTGGACCTCCGAAAGCAGCTGACACTCCAATCACCGGAGAAGTGACTGGTGCAGGCCCTCGGGATGTCGCAGACCTCTCAGAAACTGCTCTCCCCTGCTGTGATCTAGTCTTAGGCGGCATCCTGAGACAAAACGTGTCACGACCCGCACCCGGTGTAAGGGTACTAGTCGGAAACAACGCCCAGCCTACGCCACATAATCGGCGGTAGAACGCTGTCTAGATAATCTATCTAACAATATAATGAACCACCAATAATAATAGTATACTCAATCACAGAACTAAGAGAGAAATGAGCACGAATTAGATAAGAATAGAATAGTCATAATACAACTCATGAGTCTAAAATAATACATCAATGAGTCTGAAAAAGTAACAAAATAAGCTGGAGACAAATCCAGTACAAAGAATACTACGAAGCTACAACTCTAGGGTCAACTGTCTCAGTTGGGATAAGTCCCTCTTGAGACAGGGTCTCAAAATCTAAACCCACAACATCCTGGGGTCCATAATAGGTAGGGTACCACTCCTCAGTGTCATCTGGAAAAATATATCCAGTCAGGAAAGGAGCAGAGTACATCTCTAACAGCAGTTCTAATTAATGATAAAAACTACGTAACAGTAAATAGCTATGGATAAACAAGATGCACAATAGATATAAGAGATATATGTACAATAAGAAAATACTGGAAATAAATACAATAATGAACAATATGCCAATGAAACAATAATGCTAATGACTAAGTGTGTGAGTACTAGCTTAACATGTGATCGGCTTGGGCAAGATGCAATGCGGCCTGGCTAATCATACGTACGGTGCATGATCAATACTATTCTGTAATCTGTACTTTATTCAATAGGGATATTGATCACATATCTATACTAATACTCCTCACCCCCGACTGGTATAATAGATCCAACCACGGTATGCTATGGCACGAGATTCCCCAAGAAGATAGCTAGTCTTCCCGAGAATCGGTGTCTGTACATGTATAAGATAACCAATAAAACAATACTTGCACCATATACACCATATACCAAGGAATAACATCTCATGACGAGATCCGGATATACCAATCCGTGTAACCATAGTGTCAAGAGAACATGGATATCTACACTAGATACAACTAACATAGAGGATATCATAAATAAGAAACTATCAGAGAATGTACTCGCCTGAAGTCCAATGAACAGTCTCACAGATGTCTGACTCGGTGCCTCGAAGACCTAGATATGGAATACAACATCAATACAAGGTCCCGAAAAGAGAACAAGTTAAACTAGTCAACTTCTAGGTCAATAAGTCAATTCTAAGTCAAAAGTCAACTATGGTCAACGCTAAGTCAACTATGGTCAAACCAAGGTCAACTATCTATTTCCATGTTGCACAAGTCTAGCACCAAAATCTTGGATCAAAATACTAAAATCTAAGTCATAGGAACCACAACCTAAAATATTAGGATACCGTATCTTCGGATACGTGAATCCAAGGTAAACCTCACAATACCTATATCAACAATAAATATAATAATATAGAATATCAATTTACAACAATTAGGAACCATGGTTTTGAACCAACTTGGTACATACACAAAGTAATGCTCAAGATACATAGATATAGTATTTACACTTATACATAATATAATATATATAAACTAATATTATACAATTAAGAATATAACAATACTAGTATTATATCTCACAATAAATACATATATATATAAATATAATATATAAAACTATATACTAAACTGCCTAACTGTCACTGAAAATAGTGTGCTAAAACACTGATTTTTCAATAAACAGACTTTCAGCGACAGTTCCAACTGTCACTGAAAACGCCGTCGCTAAATCTGTTGTGTAAATGCACTGCTGTCACCCTATTGGTGACAGTTATCAACTGTCACAGAAACGATCATCACTGCTGCTGTTTAAATCCTGCCCACTATATTTAATGACAGAATCTGTCATTAAATACCCAATAAAGCTACAGCGGCTGCTGCTGCTGTTTAATGACAGAATCTGTCATTAATGCAGCTGTCGCCAAAAGCTTAAATATAACTATATATATATATATATATATTAATATATAAATATATAAATCAATATATATATATATATATATATATATATATATATATAACAATTAAATAGATATATACTTCTATATATACATAATCCTACACAAATAAATAAATAAATATTAATAGCTATAAAATACATTCTATGTACTAATGTACATATTTTAACATGGTTAAATGCACACATAAAAATACATTCATTTATATACAATTAATTATATAATAATTATAAATAATATAATTACTCATTTAAACACATAAATATATTTTATAAAACATTTACATATAATTTATACTACTAACATAATTTGCAACATATAAAAATGTATGTAAAAGAAAGCTACATATATATTTATACATTATATTAGTATACCTACAATAAATATTTCTATGCTACCAAAAATACCATAATAAATATACTAAAATAAATATATAACATCTATATATATTTACTAATTATAATTCAAGAATTAAAGCATAAATAATTAGATCTACACATAAACACACACAAATGGAGAGTATCACACCATATCCCACTAGATCTAGGATACGTATGCGACACGAGTCCAACACACAACCAATTGCACCCCGAAGGACACAAACAAGTCACAAATATTATTTATGAATAAATCAAAGTGTCAAATATAGATCTATGTGTCCGTGTCAAAATACAACATGTACAAAGTCCCGTGTCGGAGGAAAAACCCCCAAAATAACACGTATCACCAAATTGTTGGGATACGACCTACACGTACCCAATTGTGGACACGACACTAGCCCCAAACACATAAGCACATATCCAATTGATCTATAGGATCAATTGACACACACAACAAAATGTCAATTCGGAATTCCCCCAAAATTGACACAAAAGCACCATAACTTTCTCCATGGGTCTCCTATGAACACAAAACCAAGTCCTATGGGTAGTACATACTTATGGGTTGATTTTACATGATTAAATCTCAGATTTAGAAGCTATTTTAAGGGGAAAAACTGAATCATACCTATTGGGAGATGGATTCCCAATGAAACCTCCAATTGAGATAAAATTACTTCCAAATTGTAGATCCTTGCTCATCTTTGTAGATCCTTGCTTCCTCCTTCTAGATCCTTACTTCTCAACTTTCTAATGGTGAATTGGGAAGGAATTGGAATGAATTTGGTAGAAAAATGGAATGGGAATGAAAGAAATTTGGTAGTGGGAAATTCTAGATCTAGATTTGGAATGAAAATAAGAGGAGAGAGAATTTTCCCCACTCTTTTAATAGGCCGGCCCCTACCCCTTCCTCAAGCAATTATGAAATGTCCAATGTACCCCTTGGGGCCTCTCATGAAGAAATAATTAAGGAAGGAAGCTTCTAGTCTAATGATTTAATTAATTTAATCCATCTCCTTAACAGTGGGCTTTCTAAATGGGCCAAGTCTAACTAATTAATTTATGTTGGTCCATGGGTCCAAACTAAACTAATTGGGTCCACTAATACAAGTCCAAAATAATTAAATAACATCTAACAATAATTAAATAATACAACAAATAATTATTTACCATGCACAATAATTAATTAAATAGGAAAAGACTAAAATACCCTTTCCTAGAAAATGTGGTAGTGACAGTTGTTGGCGCTTCTTCTTTTGTCGCGCCATCGGCTGAAGCGATAAATGTGGCAACATCGTCTGCAGTCATTCCTGGAAGGGGATTCGCCGATAATGCAGCCACTCCCAGCGTCCATTCGGATCTCGCCATGCTAATTGAGCAGTATACTAGTATTTTCTACACCACTTTGAAAACGCTGATATCAATGGTGCTGGAGAAGAATCTAGACTTCGAGTCTCTGAGGAGGTCCTCCCAGTTTGCGATAGCGCCGATTAGAGACTTCAATGACGCTGGGAGAGCTGGTACACTTGAGCAAATAGTTAATAGTTTGGAACAACCCATTAACGATTATTTGCAGCTATCTCGAGGCAGCATTGACGGTCTCGTTCAAGCTAGGTATGACTCCTTAACTGCAGAGCTTGTTGGGCAAATAGAATCTCTGAACAAATCCGTCCAGGAACAGCAGCAGGAGATGGATCAAGAGCGTGTCGAATTAGAGTATGTCATTCCCCAGCTGACTCATTGCGAGGCTGAATATGAGGAAGAGACAACGAGGGTCCGTAAATTGGAGAATGACCTCGCTAAGGCCAAGGAGAAGGCTTTCTCTTTATCAACAGCTCGCGACGTGTTGAAGGATCGAATGGAGACTGCTCAGCAGAACCTGACGCATGTGGGTGTCATCCACGCAGGTTTTGTACATGTTCGGTCCGAGCTATCTGCTTTGAACAATGAGGCGGCAAGGTTGGAGCGGGCTCGCGCCGACATCTTGAACTCCAGGGATGAGAGAATGGTTACTCTGGCACAGCAGATTCGTGACTTAACTGCTCCCCCTAAATGATATACTTTTTTTAATATAATTTGCTCTTTCTGGAAATTATAAAGAGGCTTTATCTGACTTTGGTGGACCTATCATTTTGGAATATAAATGATAGGCTAGGGTGAAAGTGATATCAGAGGTAATATGGACGTGATATACTTTCGGTAAGCTTCAGCTGGACATATCTATTCAGAGGTTATATGGACATGATAGAATATGATCCAACTAAAATTTGTACACAAAACACTATCAGAGGTAATATGGACGTGATAGATTTTGATGTTCCAAATTAGTTAAACATATCTATTCAGAGGTTATATGGACATGATAGAATATGATCCAACTAGTTCTTTGGAAGTAGTATTGTCAGAATGAGATCTTCACCATACTCCATTTAGCAAAAGAGATTAAGCATAGTACCTCTTCAGGAATTTGCCGTTGATAGGAGGCATTAACAAGTCTCCATTAGGCTTGGCTAATCTGTAAGCGCCGTTTGAGAACGTCGTCTCGATCACATAAGGGCCTTCCCATTTGGATTGGAATTTACCCTTACTCATGTGAGTAATAATTATTGGCATTCTTACAGCTAGAACTAGCTCGCCAACTTTGAACACTCTTTCCTTTACTTTTTGATTAAAAGCTCTGGAAATACGTGCCTGGTAGAACGTGATGCGCTGTTGGGCTTGAAGACGTTTTTCATCTAATCCTTCTAGCTCTTGAAGCCTTAATAGGTCATTCTTTTCTTGAGTCAACTCATTAGCCACTGCTATCCTGAGTGACGAAATTTGAATTTCGATGGAGAGAACTGCTTCACTCCCGTAAACCAGCACGAGAATGGGGTACAACCCGTCGGTGCTCGTACCGTTGTGCGGTATGCCCAGAGACATTCTCCTAGATTCTTATTCTAATCTTTTTTGTTCGAAGAAATGAACTTTTTTAAGAGTTTGATAATGGTTTTGTTGAAAGCTTCCGCCAAACCATTAGCAGCAGGATTATATGCCGTAGAGGACACATTTTGTATCCGATTTTTATCGCAAAATCGGTGGAACGCTTGGCTGATGAATTGAGGTTCGTTTCATGAATTATCCTTCGAGGAATCCCAAAACGATAAATGACGTGATGCTTAATGAAGCTGATCACGTTAGATGTCTTCAC
This sequence comes from Iris macrosiphon, assembly GCA_036927795.1. NCBI lineage: Eukaryota > Viridiplantae > Streptophyta > Magnoliopsida > Asparagales > Iridaceae > Iris > Iris macrosiphon. The sequence continues at coordinate 54,054,958 of JAYESA010000019.1, read as the reverse complement.
CTTAGTAAGAGGGATCGCCTCTGCCCATTTGGAGAAATAATCCGTGATGGCTAATATGAACCGATGACCTCTGGAAAAAGACGGGTGAATAGGACCAATGATATCCATACCACATGCTTCGAAAGGCCAGGATGCCACCGTAGGATGTAAATGTTCAGAAGGTTGATGTATAAAATCTACATGAACCTGGCAGGCTTTGCATTGTCTTGCATATTTTATTGCATCTATGATCATAGTAGGCCAGTAATAGCCCATCCTCCTGATACGATCCTGTAGCTTAGGACCGGGTTGATGCGCTCCGCATATGCCATCGTGAGCTTCACGGATAATCCGCTGTACCTCATCACCAGAGAGACATCGTAATAATAGTCCGTCATAAGTCCGACGATATAGACATTGTGAAGACGCATCAAAATAGAAGCGTAATGATCGTCTTTTGACGGATACTGCTTCTTTAGGGTCCTCCGGCAAGATTCTGTATGCTACAAAATCTATAAAGGGACTTCTCCAGTCTCTCTTTGGAAGATCTGTGTTCACAGCGTAGCTGCGTTCTATGTGAAAGTTGTTTTTCACACAGAATAAATCTCTGTTAAGAAGGATCACCAAATTTTGCCTTCTTATAGGAATAGCTAAATCTGCAGCTAGACTGGCCAGGGCATCAGCTTCCAGATTCTGAGATCGAGGCACATGCTCGAGGTAAAACCCTTTGAAAGTTATTGCTATCTCGATCGTTGCTTGGTGATAAGGGATGAGGTCTGGATTCCGGACTGCATATATTTCTCTGATTTGATTGACGATCAGCAGAGAATCACCAAAAGCTTCCAGATATTCGACGTCCAATTCTTTGGCGACTTGGAGCCCGATTAGTAGGGCATTATATTCTGCACATTATTAGAGCAGGGTTCGCTAAGAGAATATGCTCGATAGATAACGAGTTACTCAGGAGTAATCAGGACAATTCCTACTCCTGAAACCACGTTTCCCCTAGGACCAGTCCTAGAGGCACCATCGAAGAATAGCTGCCATGCATCACTCTCCATCGCAGAATTATATTTTGCAACTTCATCGGGAATGTCCTCATATAGTTTGGAGATTTTCGGAACCGGATGAGCAGCTAGGAAATCAGCCAATGCTTGGCCTTTGATGGACTTCTGAGGGACATACACCATATCATACGGTGTTAATAACATCGCCCAAGTCGCGAGTCAGGAATTAAGAATGCTTGGCTTGTTCATCAATACCCGAAGAGGATTGATCCTGGAGATGATGCGAATAGTCTGGCCTGTGACATAGTGTCACATTTTCTGAATGGCGAACATTAGGGCCAAACATTCTTTTTTTACTGGATTGTACCGGTGTTCAGCTCCGACCATCATCCTGCTTAAATAGTAGATAGCCTGTTCATGACCTTCATTATTTTTTTGTGCGAGGAGAGCTCCCAAAGAATGATTAATTGCTCGAACATACAGCAAGAATGGTCTTCCTATGACGGGAGGCACCAGAACTGGAGGATTAGTGAGATATCATTTGATATCATTAAACGCTTGCTGACAGGCTTCGTCCCATACAAAGGATACACCTTTCTTCATGAGACAAGAAAAAGGCTGACATCTTCCAGAGAGGTTGGATATGAATCTCCTGATATAAGCCAGACAACCTTGAAATCTTCTGAGTTCTCTCAGATTGCGGGGTGGTCGCATTTCTAAGATAGCCTTGACTTTATCGGGGTCCACTTGAATGCCTTTGGCGGTAATGACGAATCCCAGGAATTTGCCATTGGATACACCCAGAAAGGACTTTGTAGGATTCATTTTGAGTTGATGTTGGCGTATCAACTCGAACACTGTCTTCAGGTCTTGGATGTGATTATCCTTGCAGCGGCTTTTGACAGCTATATCGTCTACGTAATACTCTACGGTTTTGCATAGATGCTCATGGAATATGTTACTCATGGCTCATTGGTATGTAGCTCCAGCATTTTTCAGTCCGAAGGGCATGACCGTATAGCAATATACCCCCAATGGTATCCGGAAGGCAGTATGCTTCTCGTCTTCAGGATGCATCTTGATTTGATTGTATCCTGAAAATCCGTCCATGAAAGACATGCGTTCAAAATCGCATGTATTATCGATCATGACATCTGTGATGGGAAGAGGAAATTCATCCTTGGGGCAGGCTGCATTCAAATCTCGGTAATCTATGAAGACACGTACTTTCCCATTTTTCTTTATGACCGGGACAATATTGGCGACCCAGTCGGGATGTTATTCTTCCCGGATGAAGCCATATGCTATTAACTTCTTGATTTTAGCTTTAATGGCGTCCATCATGTCTGGACGGAACCGGCGTTGATGTTGCTTCACAGGCTTTGAATTGGGCAATATATTGAGCTTATAAGTGGCCACTTTTGGATCGAGACCTGGCATATCCTCATAATTCCATGCAAAGACGTCGATATTCTCTTATCAGCTGGATCATTTCTTTCCTTTCTTCTTCGAAAAGATTGTTACTGATAAATATCGACTTTGGCGAAAGTTTATCCCCAACATTAATCCGGATAAATTTATCTTCAGTGGGGGTTCTCTCTGCTCGAACCTGAGTTCCCACTGTGTTTCCATTTACTGAGCCCATGAGTCATTCTCAAACGGTTCAGATTCTTGTTTTTCTGCTTCAAGAGAATCTGTCAATACTGTATTTACTGATAATGCTCGTTCGAGATCATCATATGATAAGCCGGAGGACGGTGATCCATCTTGAGAAGAGGAAGAGATATCCTCATTTGACTCAAAAATTATAAAGGAGGTGGTATACCCTAACCCAAAACGAGTTCGTTGACAGTAGGGATCACCGTGCAACGGTATTCGCCTACCTTTCCCGTAGTTGAGGCCTGGTTCCAGCTTCAAGTCATAACCCATACTTTGCATAATCTTCAAAGCTTGCGGGCTATATCTGTGAACCTGTATTTTACCAGCATCGTCATCGGAAGAATCTTCTTGTACAGTTGGTTCATTGCGCATGCGACCGAAGACTATTGAACGCTGACCGCTGCGAGTAGGTGGGACAATAAAGATAGAATCTTCATGTGGCCCATATGTCGTGATGACATTAGATGGTGATGCTACTTCCCACACATACGGATGATAGGAATCTATAGCTTTCATGAATATTTGTGCTATAGGTTCTATATCGTCATGGGGAGAGGATTCCTGATCAGGAATTTGAGCATCAATGTACTGGAAAAGGGGATCTTTATTATCATCAGAAACCACGTTCCTGGTTGTATTTACATCAATCGGCTGCTTGTTGCACCGAATGTTGATGACCAAGGGTGGAGGCTTCTGGTTCAAAGTAATCACTAGAGGATCACCTCTGTTTCCTGACTTGGTTTTGTTCAGGTGGATAGCCAGGGGTTCCATGACTTTCAGACGAGTAGTTCGCCCTTTCACCTTGATTGACAGAAGTTGTTCGGCAGAGGGTTCTTCTGGCTCCCGGTGGGATTCCTCCTCTGTTTTGCCTGACACCTCCTCCATGTAGTCTTGGGTGTACAACATGACATCAGAGTAGTAGGATTCTACTCCTTTAAACAGGTTAAGGTCAGCAAACTCCATTTGTACTGTTCCTTGGGCATCTACATATTTAAGGCATTGATGTAAAGTCGAAGGCACGATATTATGGTCGTGGATCCATGGTCTGCCCAGCAGAATATTGTAGGACACCTCTGAATCAATAACATAACATGTAGCCACTGATCTGAGGTCGCCAATCTGGATCCTCAGACGAATCTTCCCTAATGGCTTACTTTTTCTGGCGATGAAACCCACGATTGTAGTGGTAGTGTAAGCCAATTCGTTGGTAGGAATCCTCAGCGGTCTGAGCAGACTATGAGGAATGATGGTGATCGATGATCCCGGATCTATGTGAATCCGGTCAACCTCTATGGAACCGACATATCCGGTGTAATAGAGGGGTCTGTCATGCTTGTTGTGTTTCAACAGCATGTCATCTTGAGTGAAAGTGATATTCGGGACCACCTCCATCACACTATGGCATTGAGGACATGCCACAGGTTCTTCATCAGGGGACTTGAACTGGGTCAAGTATGCATCCGCCTGCATTAATGCTTCACTCAGGGCTTGACGAGTGTCTTTAGAGAGCCTGAGTAATTCAAAAATGGACAATCTGGCTGGTGTATGAGCTAACTGGGCCAGGATGTTGACGTTATACGACTTCTCTAAACCTTTGCTTTGAATATTCTTCAAAGGTTTATCGAAGCGCACTTCCTTTTGCTTTTTCTTGTCCGCCGAAGTTGGTCTCGAAGGACCGGCCTCTGGTGTGGCAGGTTCCGGTTCTGAAGGCTTGGCAGCTGAAGCGTCTGCCGATGCTTCTTCTTGACTTCCTCCATAGTCCTTAAGGTAGGCTTTCCCTGAACGGTTTCCAGTAGCCAAAACCTTTTCTTCTGATGTCGAGGATACCACAACCATATGACATGGTTTACGCTTCTAGTTCTTCTTAGACTTAGCCTTAGCAGCTTGAGTCTCTTCCTCGATCTCTGACACCAGATCTGAATGAACCCACATAATCTCGTCCCGCTGGGTAGTTAGGGGTACCAGGTCATGATTTTGACCCCTGGCTGGAGGGAGATTAACGATGTTCATCGTTGTCCGGGAAATAGGTACAATACCATCCGGAACTTCTTGAGGAGGCAGATTGCCAAATTGAAGAGAGATCATGTTGGTTGTGACCGTCTTCTCGCTGTTGCGCAGAATGATAGCCTTAGCATCGATCAACTCCTGTATTTTCCTCTTCAGTATATAACACGTCTTTGTGGGGTGATGTATGTACCTATAGAAAATGCAGTACTTAGGGTTATTGGTACTACCGACTTTATTAGGCCGCTTCACCTCAAGGAGGGTAATCTTGCCGCTTTTGACGAGACACTCGAATATGCTCGGAATATCGTCGTCGTCGAAAGAGTACACTTCAATGGGCCTGAAAGTACCAGGTTTCGTCTGTGTGGTTGCCACAGTCTTTTGCCTGGACGTATTGATCGCCAGAGCTTCTTTTTCTTTGGAACTACGGGGATGGTCGATGTTGGAGGATGACTTCTTGCCTCTATCAGAGGTAGATATCATAATTCCATTATCATGCGCCTTCCGACTGTTGTCTTCAGCGGCCACCGCTGAGATGATGAACAAGGGCCAATCATGGAACTGATATGGTCCTGTGTACACCAAGATCACTGGAAGAAGATTCTTCCTGCAAATGTCCACTAATGCCGAGTCTAGAACTCCGGGAGGTATTTGCAAAGTGGCTTGACGAAAACGTTCGATGAAAGTGCGAACGTTCTCTTTTTTCTTCTGCTTTACTTCGATGAGAGAGGACATCGACATGTCCATCCCTCTTTCGTAGAATCGCGCGAAGAACAAAGTCTTGAAATCTTGAAATGAAGTAATACAGTTGTCCGCAAGACTACGGTACCACTGATAAGCCACTCCCGAGAGACAGTCTTTGAACACTCGAGTGAGAAGGGCGTCATTCCCTTGTAATAACACCGTCATCATACTGAAGTAGTTCATGTACTGGCTCGGTGATGTCTTTCCCTCAAACAAAGCCATAGTTTGTGGTTTGTATTTAGGAGGGAAAGGGACCTCGTCCCAGATAGCTGGGTACGGCTGGTTGATTCCCAATTTCTTGAGATAATCTTTATGCTTCAAGGCATCAAATTAGGCTTTCAATTCCCGTACTGCCTGCATTGGATCTTCAGCAGGTGGAAGGACCGTAGAGTGGCGAGAGATCGGTTGTATTGCAACTTCAACAGGAGGTAATACATTCTCCGAGTTAGGAAGTGGGGAAGCTGCTGATTCTTGATCTAGAACAGACTCCTTATTCGCTTTGGATGGTGGTAAGTCCACCCCCACACGTATTTGAGTCGGAGGAACCGATGCTTGAGCTATAGCAGCTGCGTGTTGAGTCAGCATCATCTGGTGTATATTCTCCATCATGGACTGTATCTCTTTTAGAGATGTCTCCAGCACAGCGATGCGTTGCTCAGTACTTCCTGACGAGGAAGCCTTTTCATGTTCATCTTCAATGGCATAGACCCCCATTTCTCTGGATGTCATTAAAGGGCTAGTATAGGTCTCTGTAGAGAATGACTATATACTTTCAGCATCTGATTCGAGAAACTGGCGACCCCCAGTGTCAGAATCAGAAGAATACGAAGCCGGTTGTCATGACCTTGAACGGGTGTTTCGGAATACCCCAGCTTCAATGTTCTCAAGGAGTTTGTTGAATCTCCTTTGGCTTGGAGTTCTAGAGGGATGACATCTTGAATTCGACCTTCCTCTAGGAACGTGTGAAGCCATGTTCACTGATGCATGTGCAGGCTCTTTTTCCTGGAAAGACAGAGAGTAGTTCAACCGGTCGAAAACCGATCATTTTGCTTCAGAACAACAATAATTAACTATAATCCTATGACTATTACAATAGTGCTCCCTAGGAGGTGTAATAGACATGCTGGAAGATCCCCTATCCTTGCGTTTCTGGATCAGGTATTCACGTAAGTCAGAAGGATTGACTGAAGAGGAAGAGAAAGATGGTTTGTTCCTCTTATTTACATCAGTCGGCATGCGGATATTGGAAACCATAACTTTTCCCCTGCCGCCCGTATACAACAGGTTAGCCATCTGAGTAGCAGATAATCCCCGAGGAGTGTGTCTCTCCGCAAACCGGGCTTTCTTTATGCTGAGGGGTTTAACCTGGCGTAATTTGGAACTCTGTTCATGCTGGTGTAAAACTGAGGAAGCCCTCAATCGGCCATCCGCTTCTCGCGTAATCTGGAGAGCGGGCAGATTCTTCTCTTGCTGCGTAAAGGCTAAGAAGTTGAGTAGTCCGCCACTTGTTTTCCCTTGCGTAAATTGCAGGGACCATCTGCTTTTCCGTGGAGGGCAGATGCATTCTTACTCGCAGAGCGCGATTGGAATTTCTGATTGGCGCTGAGGCATTATCAGAAATCTTGTCTGCCGCATCACAGACGGGAGACTGAGTTTTACGCGCAGAGCGCAGAATAGACTTCTGGATTAGCACTGAGGCATCACCAGAAGTTTTGTCTATCATGTCACAGATAGGAGACAGAGTTTTACGTACGGGGCGCGGAATAGACTTCTGGACTAGCACTGAAGCATTGTCAGAAGTTTTGTCTGCCACGTCACAGACGGGAGACAGAGTTTTACGCGCGGGGCGCGGAGGTTACAAAGCTACAACCTTGCTGGTCTACCAAACCAGAGAGTCGGCAGGAATGGTAGGGGATGTCCGGGGCATCCAGACCTTACGCAATTTCCTATTGTCTTGGACGGAGAGAGAGAGTGAGAGCTACCCCCTGCTCGAAGCATATCTTCGTAGGCAGATTGGTCGAACTGGACGACCAAGGTCTTCTTCATTGATCCTACTGATACTGCATCGTGTTGAGCAATTGCTTTCTCGTCAGATGAGAAAGAGGTCCCCAGCAGAGTCGCCATCTTGTGTTTGATAATAAACGGAAGAAATAAAACTAGGTTTATATAAAACCCTTTCTTAGGTTTACAAACAAGAAGTACTATTAATCCTATACGAGGATGTTAAGTACAAATTTTAATCTGGGTAAATATTGCTATAGGAGTCTGATCTGTAGTCGATCACTTTGTCCCTTGGACCACACGATGATGAAGAAGTGCTGTAGAAGACGAAGAAGCTTCAAGGATTGCAAGAAGGAGTGGATGCTCGATGCCAAAATTGTCGATCACTACTCTCTGTTTGTGCTTCGATTTCTTCGACCCTTTTTCTGACCTTGGACCTCTGTCAATAGAGGTCTATATTTATAGGGTTTTAGTGACAGTAACCATCCAGTCGGCATAAAAACCTGACAGTGGAGAGTATAGCACTTTTTACACGGCGGTTATAATAACTGCCACCCATGTATAAATGATCTTCTGAATCTGCGTGTGACGCGTGTCCCATCATGAGATAATGCATATAACTGCTGCGAAGATCATGGCATACGAGCCACGTAGGTAACTGCCCCTTGCGTAGAAAAGGTTGGCGTAGAAGCCAATAACTGTCACCATGGCGTAGAAGCCAAATAATTGTCAGGTTGGCGTAGAAAAAAAAAGCTGATCCTCCTTCTTTGACTGAGGCCTTGAGCGTATTCTGGACCAAATAGCCTTATCTCGTACAAATGCAAATATAGCCTGAGTTGGCGTATTTCAAGGAGATAACATACAGCGTGCTCCTTATAGCTGAAAATAGCCTGATGGCGTAATATGCAGAGGTGATGATGTGGACGTATTAGCCGTAATTATGGCTCGTCCAGTCTTTAAAAATAGAATCAAATCTCGTGCATTTAATGCAGAGATCTGCCACCATTCTGAGCATTAAATGCAGAGATGTGCCTCGAGCTCTGTACGAAGAGCAACTTTTGACCTGGCAGTTCGTTTTGTCTTTTGCTGAGCGTAAAAGCTCACATCTGCCTGTATAAAACTAGGCAGCATATTCCCTTGTATGAGTAAAAGCACTTTGTATCAGAAAAATGTCACTAAACGACGGTTTGGGTCTATGTGCCGCACCATCATTACAGCCGTCGTCTGGATAGCTGTGCAGTACTCATTGTCAGAAGTCAGGTTCACTGCATGATCTGACAGATTCATTCGAGGAATACAAAGTGTTCCCCGTACAACTTCCCACCGCATTAAAAGCGAGTAGGTTTTACGCCAAAGTGGCGATGTAACAACCCTTTTATGTCGAAGCAGCCTGGAAATACTGCATTACACGGGTTATCCTGGAACTTATATTTTTACGCTGTACTAGAGATGAAGTTCTGTTTGTACGCCAATGGCTCTGAAGTCACATCTTACGCCACCCAATACTGAAATACTGCGTATAACTCTACAGCGTATTTTTTATGCTTCTACACCAAACAACCAAGAAGTTGTGTCACGCCCTAGTCCCAGAATATGTAAGACAAGGAATATGTAAACATACCAGCCGTATGTATATGAAAACTCTAATATATGAAAACCATAATATATACATACGCTATATTATGAATAATAATTCACAACTGGTATATAATGTCACAAGTCACAGGCAATACTAATATCATCCACGAAACCAAATAGAAATAAATAACCAAATATGACGATAAACCAAGTATGAAATAGTCGAGAAGAACTAATATTTGGGTGGAGACAAATCCACTACCAAACTAAGATATGAAAGAAACATAATAAGTACATCATCTAATGATCAGAGAGGCTTGGAGGGAAGACCTCCTCGAAAGAGAATGGAGTAGCAAGTCTTGATCCGTACTCTTGCGAATAGCCATGATCGTCTACACGTGAAAAGGTACCAGGTCCTCAGAGGGGCATAACAAGATACATAAAAGCATGCCATAATAAACTGCAATAAACATCCAACAAGGTTCCTAACCATTCTAAGTGATATGCAGTTTTAGAACAAGTTTTCCGCGTATGGACTATCTGGCAAAAATAATGGGATGAACATAGTTCTCTTGGAGATCCAGTGACCATGTGCATAACGTCACGGACGTCAGAGGCCACTAAGTGTCACGATCCGCACCCAAAAATTAGACATAATTCTTGGGTACGTCCAGCCTACGCCGCATCATCGACGGTAGAACGCTGTAAAGGTCCATAATACTATCTAACAAATCCATGCAAGATATATATACAATCTGTCAATGGTAACTCAAATCCAAAAGGAGGACAAGATGAATATATAGCATCAATACTCAATCACCAAACTAGAGACAGATAATGACACAATATCATAAACAAAAAAGAAATCACAAGTTATATCAATAACAAGTCTAGAGTCTAACAGTAAACATAAATGGTCACAATGTAATCAACATGCCATAGTCTAATACTGGAGACATATCCAGTACAATAAATACTAGTTAAGGGTCTGTTATAGCTAGGTGTGTCTCCTTGACAACTGGTGCCTGATCATCCTGGGCTAACGGTGCTACCTCAGCTAGCTCTCCGTTCTGCGGGCCATAATAGGTAGGACACCAATCCTCTAAATAGCCGTCTGAAAAAATATATCCAGTCAGGATTGGAGCGAAGTTCAATACCCTGAAAGTATTTTCATATAAATGGTAGAGAATATATAAAAGTAGTAGAAAAGTATACAAGATGCACAGGTACTATGAAATGAAAAATACAGCTGAACTAGGCATATAAACAAGGATAACTAGAATAAATAGACATAATAAATATGGTGTGTACTGTAACAAAAGAACTGGTGATACTATCTAAGTGGTTTAGAGTACAAGTTCATTATGTGATCAGGTTGGGTTACACAAGTCTATACTACGGTAACTCAATTATATGTGTATCGTATAATTAGCATGCACACGAATATACTAAATGTTTGATCACATAACCAACTCTTACTCCCCCGTCCCGACTAATATTCATCGATCAAATCACGACACGTTACGCACACGAATATAATATGAGCATACGGAGCAAACAAATATGGCACGAGTACACGGGGTCCACGAATAGATACGAGCACAAGGAATACTTGATGCACACGATAAAGTACATATGTAAGGAGTAGCTGATATACACGTCAAATAAATAACATCTCCTGACTTGATCCATATAATACCAGCTCGTGTAACATGGTGTTAGAATCAAGTAAAACAGATCCAGAACATGTGATATATGCACTATCAAGTACTGAAATAACAGAAAGATGTACTCGCATGAAATCCAGGGTGAAGTATCAAACTGTATCCGTAACAGTGCCTCGCAGACCTAAATATGGAATATCACATCAACGCATGCTTAAAATGATAAAGAAGTTAAACTAGTCAAAATCTAGGTCTTTAGGCCATTTCTAAGTCAACTAGGCCAAAACAGTCACACTAAGTCAACTCTGGGTCAAACTAGTCAAACTTGGTCAAACTAGCTATTTGTAGGTTGTATCTTGATGTTACTAGACATACTAGCTAAAACAAGATACTAGGTTATCCTATGATACCAATATCAATATATAAATTAACTAGCTATTAATATTCGGTAATATCTATCCTTATATACCTATATCAACTTGCATAACTATTATACATATACACTAATTAGCATGGTATCAATATTATATATATATAAGTTATACCATCTATATATCATATAGCTATTACCTTAACATCCTAATATAGATATCATAACTTAGCATAACTAATACCTTAGCTAGAACTAGTGTATTGGCACCACATTAGTTATAGCTAGTAACAACCCTTACTACCAAGACTAATATATATATATATATATATATATATATATATATATATATATATATATATATATATATATAACATAACTTATATCAATTACCTAACCAATCTTAGCTATTTACTTAGTGTCCTAACCCATACTAACTCTTGCACTACCCAACTGATAACACTACTCCACATTGCTATTCTAACTGATATTTCCCCAATTGATACTTGTAACGTCATTTGAAAGTAAGTAACTAATACCAACTTCTCTTAACCAATATCTTACTATCTAACCTATCTTAACTAATTACCTATCTACCTTGGCACTCAACACTTAACTGTTACTTACCTCTCTATTACTATCCTCATTCACTTGCACACACCTGCACTCACATTTGCAGTGCCCTCTCAGACACATATCAAATCAACCCTCAATACCTTAGAATTATACACAAACTACCCCTCCACATCAGTGCTACCATTGTTGCCCAACTCTTGCTACTGCAACAAGTTTGCATACATAGGTGCCCACCTAATTCTGCACACTAAAACCCATAACATCACCCATATTCTATACTTCCTACTACACTATAGGCTACAACCACATCTCCCACACCAAGTCACTTGTTTTCAAGACCATTGCTATCCTCTGTTGCACTTGCAGCTCACTGCTTGCAGCTATTAGCAGCTGCCGCAGTGCAAGACATCCCAGTTGTTGTTACCCAACTGAACTCATCCGAAACTCCACCCAATACACATACAATCAGTCATCCTTCACACAATACCCATTGCGCTGCAGTGCAGTAAAGAACCTCATTGACTGAACAAACTGGAACACCAATCCAGCTGCTCGAGCATGCCCACAAGCTCTGCACTACACAACTAACTCAGATTCCTGTACTAGATGCATCATCTACCAACATTCACACACTCTCCGGTATATGGATACATTTTGGAATACATATTCTATTGTATACCATGATTCCTAATTGATACCAACATCGAAATGATACATATCACCAAGCTAATATTCCCAGATACACAACCTGCTGCCAACTGGCCACCCTCCTCCTCTCATTTCTAACAATTACACCCATACTTTTTAAAACTCTAGTATAAGGATACACTCATGGAATCAATCACCAAGTTGCTGCCATGTAGTGGCTGAAACCATCTATACACCTAAATACAATCACATAATCACTACACACACTCACTTACACCAACTCAAACACTTGGTGTGCAACAAGCCACTCATGAATATCACCATGATACTCATATGATACCCTCTTGATACACACTCAAATCACTTCCCAAATACCACCAAATCATCATGACACATCTAAAATATCAAATATAATATAAAATAGTGAGGAATGACCCATTAGGTATTCCATCAAACACTTGGTGTGCCATCTCGAAGTTTTCTCTAAATGGCCACAAAACTCTATGAAACTTTCTCCATAGGCTTTCTATGGACCTAGTTCTTCTTACTATGGGTAGTCTTAAACCAAGAAAGGATTCCCATTGGTTTAATACACCATTTAAAACTGAAATAATAAGGAAAAATAAGGTTTTATCTATTGGGAGATGGATTCCCAATATGGTTCCTCAAATGAGCACAAGGATGAGAATTAGACACCAACTTCTAGCAAAATCCTTTTTTTCTAGCCTCTTACAATCTTCAAGCTTCTAGCCCTCCTTGGGGATGAAAATGAGAGAAATTTGGATTGATTTGGAGGATTTTTGGTGGATGAATGAATGCTTAAAAGAAGAACTAAACTTAGGATTTCTTTATGAACTTATAATGAAGGAGAGGGAGGCTCCCTCTTCCTATATAGGGCCGGCCACCTTAGGGTTAGGGTTGGCTTGGTTACAATGTACAAAATACCCCTCCATATTGTCATGAAGAGTTTAACTAATTAAGGGTTTAACTAATGAAGGTTCTAATATTTAAATAAATAAGATATTATATTTATTCCTTCTAATTAACTAGTCAACCATGACTAACTAAATAGGTTCCTCTAATGGTCATGACAAGTCTAGTTGGGTTCATTAGCAACTAGTTTAACTAAGGGGGCTCGTCATATACTATCCTCTATATTAATTAATTATATATAACAACTATGCCAATTATTTTTAAATTTAATAATATAATACTAATGACATAAATATCCCTATCCTGAAAAGTAATGGTTACACCAAGTAAATATAGGGTCATCATGACTCGCGTATCCAGCGGAGCGTACGGCCTGAATAGGAAAAGTATATAGGGGTCAAATATGCTTACTCATTGTTCTTCCCACCCAATGCTACTAACGTGTCACATCTATGACACACAAATACCTCTAGTAACTGCTAAGTTTTCTAACATATCTCTATTAGCAGTTATTTCTATCACACATCTCATACGTACTGATGATCAGTCAATACGCAAGTCTATGATCTATATGAGACTCACAACTCGTGTAACACATGTGTCATGGCCAAATAAAATATAATGATGCCTCAAAATCATGGGGTAGTCTCTTAACTCTAAGTCAATATGCATAATATAAATAAATGGATAAATAACAATGCATCTCGTCATTGCATACAAGTCTTCTTGGACGTACAGTTTAATAATATAAAAAATATAAAAAAATAAATAACAGAAATAAAATATCCTTAAATGAATGTAAATAAGCAGTAATTGTGGCAATGTATACTTGTCTGGTGGAGATTTGGTGCTGAAATGGCGCAAGACAATAGGTACCACGAATCCAAAAAATATGAAAGCTGAACAAACATCTCTGGATGCTGCAACAGACATCACCAACATTTTCAGAATAAATGAGATAGTCAGAAAATATTACCCTTTCGTCCAATTTGGACACATAGGCTAATCGGTAATTTGGATCAAAGCGGGTCCACATGTGGTCTACTTTGCACCAAAATGCATGTCAGAGATAAATTTTCTAAATAGGATAAATTATAGGTCAACCAAATCCTACACGATGATATGAACTCAAGGTATGTCCAATTTTTTATTACGGTGAGACGATCACAGAATCGCTCAACAAGTCAAACCGTAGGACCCACAAAATGGTGGTTCAGTCAAATATCTCAGAATTGTATGAAACTTGTGTCACAGGACCAGCGAGATACCACAGATCTGTTGGTGCAAGTTTCGTCACATTCCGACGAGGGATCACAAACTTCTAGGATATTTTATAAAATATCGATATGGAAGACTTTTTACGGATACAGGTTGATTCCTGCGTGCACACACGTCCAAACCAACTTTCGCGAAAGTCCACACGACAGAATATAATATACGCACCTTTTGGTGCATTTGGTATGCAATGAGGTGGTACGATTTGGCGGAGCGTACTCCGTATCACAAAATTTTAATTTCTAAAAACATAATTTTATCCAACTTTGGACTAGTTTTATTCGATGAATACATCGAGCTAATTAAAACTAAAATAAAGGTTTTCTGTCCTATATGTTTTCAATAAACGTCTTCAAATAGATTCTCAAAATTTTACATGGTTTGGAAGAAAACTGGGCGTGAACAGGGATACTTGTACTGATTTTCTGAACTGTTTTGGAATAGTTTTTTGTCTGACTTTGGATCAATTTTTCTTCCAAACCAGGACACCAAAAACCACTCTACTTGAAAAAAATCCTAGAGGGTTATGTTGTGAGCGTGTATGAAGAAACCATTCGTAAAATGAAGCAACGGAGAGGGAGAAACATTACCATGAAGTAGGGATCGTGGCTGTGCTGCTGTGCGATCTGTCCGCGCGCAGGCGGCCCGTGGCGGCTGCGGCGACCGGTGCGGCGGCCATTGGCAGACGTGGGGCGCGCTGGTCATCGAGCAAGGATCTAGGGAACTCCTGGAGTCGAGGGTTCGAGCTATTTGATGGCTTTCTAGGGTTTTCGGATGGGTAATAGATTTTCATAGGATATATTTATATACCATATTTAAATCTAAATTTCCATTAACTTAAACACTGATTTAGATTAGGATTTGGACTAATTAGAGGAGAATCGAATAAGGATTGATCCAAAATTTATTTTATCCAATTTGATTAAGATTTGGGTTAGTTTCAAATTCGGGAGGGGAGTGGTCTCTCGCGCGCACACGGGTAAAGCGGATGAAAGCTTTTGGGTTCTGCAGAAGAAGCTTCTGTTTGTTTGTTGTTTTTTTTTCTTTACTTATCTTTTATTTTTCTTTTCTTTTCTCTTTCTTTCAATAAATATATTTCTATTTTACTTTTCATTAACTAAAACTTGAAAATAATTCTAACACTATTAATATTTTGTTATATATTCTAAAGGAAATTCTCATGGTTAATAATATTTAATATATAATCTAGTTTACTAACTAAAACTTTTATTATTCAATAATTCCTTTTTGAAAAAAATTTATATTTATTTTATAAAATAATCCCCATATTAATTTCTTATTTAAATATTTATTTACACATATACAATTTATATATTTTATTTATTTCTATTGGACACTTTCATTAATATAAAGATATTATTATACATATATACTATCATGAATACTTCATACTTATTTTTATTACAAATGCTGTTATTATCATTTGTATATAAAAAATTTAAATTTTTAGGGGTTTTACAAGTTGGAGGCCGTATAGGATCCTTGCCACAACAATTATGACCTATCTGACACGGCATTAATTGAATTGAGATGCTTCGAGGCCCGTGAAGATGGCAGAACACAAAAAGATAGAAATATCACATCAATGCATTGATGACTCTGTCAGGCGTACAGTGCCACATGGTTACTCTTATGCGGCCTTGCCTCTATGCGGCCAATTTGTCCAGAAAACCTGGTCCAAGCGGAAGTATGTATGCAGTCAAGACGTTATGCGGCCACGTTATGCGGCCAACATGCTATGCAGCTCGTAGCTTGCAACATCTTTCCGTTACAACCGAAAGAATCTTTACACAATTAGTGCTGACTACGTGTTCAGCTGACCCAGTCACACACACAACGGAGTTAAAACAACCCCGAGATATTCTCAACAACATATCCCAACCGAGGTCACATATGTCACCCTCACTTTTTCATTCAAGGGTAGTTTGGTAAAAGTCATGGCTGTTATTTATTTTAGGATTATTGTATGTAATATTTTTACATGCATGATTATTTAATTATTTTTATTAATTATTGTTTGCTAGTTGTAGATTTATTTTAGACTTGTATAGTGGACCTAACATATTTATTAGAATGCATGAACCCAATATTTAGACTAGTTTAGATTGAGCCTATTGAATTAGGCCCATGGGTTAGGAGGTTTGATTAATTAGAGAAATCATTAAACTAGAACCTTTCCTCCCTAATTAATTTTTTCATGAGAGGCCCCATGGGGTATTTGTGACTTTGTATATTTCTTGGGGAGGGGGTTACATGGTCGGCCACAAGGAGGAGAGAGAGAGTGCTCATTTCATTCACCAATTGCCAAATTCTAGATCTATAATTTTTTCTCTTCCAATTTCCCTCTATTTTGTCATCAATTCTCCACCAATTCTTTAACAATCTTTTTTTAAATTCTTCATTGAGGCTTCTATATCAAGAATCTACAAGAAGGAAGCAAGAAGCAGGGAGGAGAAGGCCAAGATCTACAAGGAGAGGAGATACTTAGCAATTGGGGACTTTTCATTGGGAATCCATCTCCCAATAGGTATATTTTAGTTTTTTTCTTCTAATAGACTCTAGATCTAAGATTTAACCATGAAAAATAAACCCACATGTATAGGCTACCCATATGAATTTGTTTTAGGTTCATCGGAGACCTACGGTGGAAGTTATGTCCATTTTGGTGCCAATTTTAGGGAAATTCCGAGATTGGCACATATAGTGCTTGTCATTGGGTCTGATAGACCTAATTAAAATTTGATTGCTTATTTGTGACTAGTTTCATGTCCATAATTGGATACGTGTAGGCCGTATCTCGTCAATTTGACGAAACGGGTTAATTTTAGGGATTTTTCTCCGACACGGGACCTTGTGCATATCATATTATAACACGGACACGTAGATACTCTAATTATTATACGTATTATTCATAGTTAGTGTTTTAGACTTGTTCGTGTCCTCCGGGATGCGTTTGGTTGTGTGTTGGAGCCGTATCACAAGCGTATCATAGAGAATGTATGATACGGGTGCGGTGCACTCCACGTGTTTGTTGTTTTACCCTTTTTGCTATACGTGCATGTATAATTATATATAATTAAGATAACTGGGTTATATATGTATATATATATTAGTGTATTTATGATTAGTTTATATATGTGTGTCAATGTGTATATATATATACTAGTGTATATAGTTATGTATATATCCATATGTATATGTATAAGTACATGTGTTGGTTTTATATATATGATTATATATATGTGTTTGTTTATATATATAGATATTTTGGTATCTATGTATATATAATTGTACAAGGAGTATTTATCTACATAGATGTGTATAGGTGAGGATACATATATATAACAGTTATATAGAGTGTATATATATATATTAGCATAAAGTGCTATGTATCTATGTGATTGTGTATGTGTGTGTTTGAGTGAGTAAGAGGGCAGTGGCAGCCATCGAAGTACAGTGAACTACACAAGGGGGGAGAGTATTGCTGCACAATTTTGGCGAGGAGTTCCACTACACAGCAGTAGTGTTCAGCAGATGGACGAATGGATCAGCAGTCTTCGACTGAAGAGAGCCAGCAACTCGGGCAAGATACAAAACAGTAGTAGTTTATGAGTGAAGAAGGGACAATAGCAGCAGCTCCAGGGCTCGAGTCCACTGTGCAACAGAGTGCTGCTCGAGCCACAGCAGGAGTTCAATTTCAGTCAACAACAGTACAGTTCCCGAGCATAATATCAGTGCAGTATCAGTGCCTGCAAGGGTTCATTCAGTCTCAGTTAGCTTGGTATCAGGGGTTTTGGTTAGTAGTTTTGGTATAGTTAGTATATATATAACTATGTGTACTAGTTGTAATATTGGTTAATAAGTATTAGATAAGTTAGTTTAGTATACTCGTTAGAAATAGTAGTTAGTAGTTAGTAGATAGCTAGTTATAAATATATACTTGTTATATGATAGGTAGTTAGTTATATTAGCTATATGTATTTTGTATATATGTATTGATATGCATTGTATGATAAGTAGTTAGTGGTGGTTTATATTCTATATGTATTAGCTATGTTAGTGTTGAGTGCCTTGGGATACCATGGTATCACTAAGGTATTGGGTCAATACCCAAGGTATTGATTTTGGGTATCAAGATAGGTATGATACGCATTGGTGCAAGGCCAAGGTATCGTATTTTTCTTATTTTGATCTAGTATTATAATGTTTGACTTGTATATATATATAAGACCCTATTTGTATATTAGAAAACTTGCGTATCTTAGGATACGGCTCTTTGAGTGCCTTGTTGTCTCTTAGATTAGTTGGTATAGCATAGCTTCATAGTGTATCGACTTAGTAACTTAACATTAGACTCATGCAACCTAGAATTCATTGGTTTGACTTAGAAATGGCGTATCGACCTAGAATTGCATAAACTTTACTTATTTTCACTCTTGAACCTTCTATTGATGTAACTTACCATATATAAGTTGTGATACACCGGCTTGGGCATCGAGAGACATACCTTGCTTAGGACTTCAGGCGAGTATATTTCTCTGATTGTTTTCAATTCATAATATTGTATATATGCATATTTCAGAATTGTATACATTGATTCCGACACAGTGATTTCACGGACTGGTGCTATATGGATCCCGTCAGGAGATGTTATCCCCTACTGTATTCAGCGGGTACTTGTGTACATTGTATCTCATCGTGTATATTGGGTATTGATTACATTTCGTGTTCACACACTGCTCGTGTTCACACACTGCTCGTGTTCAGTGTGCTTATTTATGTACATCCATCGCTCGTGTTCGGTGGTTATGATATTTGTGTACACCCACTTCTTGTGTTCAGTAGTTATATTTCGTGTTCGTAGCATATCGTAATTGGATCCATCGGTACTAGTCGGGGGGGGGAGGGGAAGAGTAGGAGTTGATTATATGATCAAAGCCATTGTTATATCGTGTACATTCTGGTTATATACCTCACTTGTAATCCGTCTTACCTGATCATGTTCACCCAACTCGATCACATAATGAACTTGTATTCTGAGGCACATTAGTTAGTTTAGATTGCAGTTACTTTATCATATTGTGATATTCATATTGTTGATCTATATATTCTTGTACATTAACTATATATATATCTTGTTCATCCTTCATATGTTTAGTGATCTTGTATTTTATTTCTATAACTGTTTATATGCTCAATTATGTTATTTGAACTATTTTCAGAGGTATGTACTTCGCTCCAATCCTGACTGGATATATTTTTTCTAGATGACTGGCTTATAGAGCAGTGTCCCACATTCTATGGGCCGTAGGACGGCGTACCTATAGAGGATACTCTTATTGACCAGGAGGACTTAGTTGCAGAGACCGATGGGGTCTAGTTATATTTGTGTTGGATTGTATTAGACTATTCTTTTGGTGGATTCACACCTTGTATATTATTTCAGATTGTGGATTGTATCTTACTTCTTTCCTTTGCTATTCCATTCGTGCATTATTCTTCCTTAGTTTGTTTTGTGATTGAGATTAGATATACTTGTGAGATACCATATTGGTCCTCCGTTTGGAGTTGAGATAAATTATAGGTACCATATTATATTATTGAGATGTTAGATAGTTATAAATGACCCAGACAGCATTCTACTGCCGATTCTGCGATGTAGGCTGGGCGTAACCACGTACTCGTGCCCGAGTATTCAGGTGCGGGTCGTGACACATTTTTAGTAGTGGCCCATGCAGATCTAGATTCGCAATTAGTGCGATTCGTAGTTGTGCTCGTCTAGAGTACTGCTACGAGCCTGCTTTAGGAAGTAGAATTTAGGCTGAGAGTTTACTCAATCACACTTAGGAAAAATTTCAAAATCTATTTTACAAATCCTTATCTATTTAATATTATCTTTTATTTTGAATAAAGTTCTGTCCTTCTTTGATGATATCGTATCATATTCAATATTGATTCCTTATTTTAATCTATCTTCAGGATGCCGCCGAGGACACGTTTCTAGCGATCAGGTGCCGCGACAGCACGATCAGTTACCTCATCACCCTTGAGGGCAGCACCCTCAGACGATGGTTCAGCACCTACATTCAGGAGGTCAGCTTCACCGGTCCAGGTGGGCGTATCGGCAGCAGCTTTTAGAGGTACTCCACCTCCAGTACCGAGGACAGGGCAGACAGTTTTCGGAGATCTTCTACCTCCACCACCAGTAGTTGATCAGACGCAGATGTTCTCGATCTTCCAGCAGATGATAGAGGCGTAGCAGCGTCAATCCATGGTCCTGCGACAGAGCATGGAGAATGCTCACCTGATCGCACTTACAGCAGTAGAGAGAGCTACTACCGCCTAGCCACAAACGATACCAGCTCAGTTTATTCTATATCAACCAAGGCCGGGTACCAACATTGACTTCAAGAGGATGGGCCCAAAGGACTTCAGGGGCACAAAGGGGATTATCTATGCGGACGAGTGGATCGAGGACATCGAGCGGAACCTCCGGCTGGCACAGATTCTAGGGATACTACAGATAGAGGTTGTGGGTTGTATGATGTTCGACATTGCCTTAACATAGTTTCGGACAGACCTAAGGATTGCAGTACCAGGACTCTCTTGGGAAGCCTTCAAAGAGCTTTTCAAGGAGAAATTCTTCCCAGACGTGGCTCTTACATCTTTGGAGAGTCAGTTCTAGTACCTCGTCCAGGGAGGTATGTCAGTGGATGAGTATGCAGCGGAGTATTGCCGACTCGGTCGCTTCATGGAGGGTTAAAACCCTAGAGGCAGAGCAAGAAAGTTCAGGAAGGGCTTGAACCGGGAGGTCAAACCCCACACCAATGGAGATCCTACCGCCACCTTCGAGGAGATACTCAGGCAGGCGTAGTGAGCAGAGGATGACTTAGAGCTTGGCTCTAAGAGGCTGAGGGACACAGGTGAATCCAGCAACAATATGGGTCCAGCGAAGAGGCCTCACTTCTAGCAGCAGCGCCAGAGGCCTTACCAGCACCAGAGACAACATTATTATGGGCCAGCTAGAGTGCAGGCTCAGCAGATGCATCAGATCCAGAAGGTAGCAGTTTCTTGTACATTTTATAATAAGCAAGGATACGGATGGGATGCATGCAGGATGAGGCTAGGCCAATGCTTATTCTTTGGATCAGAAGATCATCAGTTGTGGGCTTGTCCTAAAGTCCCAGCTCGTCCAGCTCAGGATAGAGGACATGCACAGAGGGCACCCGCTAGACCACCAGCGGGCCAGCAAAGAGGACCTCTTCCACCATAGCAGCAGCAGTTTGCCCAGCATCAACAGTAGAGAGGAGCGCAACGACAAGGGTGAGCTTTTTTCTTGACTGTCGAGGAGGAGGAGCCGATTGGCAACGTCATCTCAGGTTCTGTTTATCTCGATTCCCTTCCAGCTCATGTTTTATTCGATTATGGTGCTTTTCATAGCTTTGTATCTGTATCTTTTGATTTGAGGCATCATCTTGAGTCTGAACCGTTGGCGAGGACTTGCAAGATCATGACCGGGAGTGGCATTATCCTGGTTAATGATGTTTGCAAGAACCAGATAGTTTATTTGGGAGGCCGTGATCTAAGCGTATATTTACTTGTAATGCCACTTCTAAGTTATGATATAGTACTCGGGATGGATTGGTTGAGTAGACATCACGCTAGTATCGATTGTCATGGAAGCAGAGTTTTATTTTAGTCGCCAGGAGAGCCAGAGTTTAAGTTTGTCCGAGGAACAGAGCAGAGCGGAGGAAATTTTTGTGGAGCTTTGGTAGAAGAGCAGGAGCCGCCACATCCTTTGATTTCAGAGTTCGTGGATGTCTTTCCAGAGGAGTTGTCGGGGTTGCCGTCGGACAGAGATATGGAATTCTCTATAGATTTATTGTCAGGTGCAGAGCCGATATCTCAGCACGTCTATAGAGTAAACAACAGCGAATTGGCAGAGTTAAAAAAGCAGGTAGATGAGGTACAAGACAAGGGTTTTATCTGTTCCAGTTCATCACCATGGGGTTCTCTGGTACTTTTTGTACCAAAGAAGGATGGGTCGGTACGTATGTGTATTGACTATAGGGCACTTAATGACCTCACTATTAAGAACAAATATCCGTTGCCGCGAATTAATGACTTGTTTGACCAGTTGAGCGGAGCAAAGATATTCTCTAAGATAGACTAGAGGTCAGGGTACCACCAGGTGAAAGTGAAGAAGGAAGACATCCCGAAGACAGCTTTCAGGACTCGTTATGGACAGTTCGAGTTCTTGGTGAAGCCGTTTGGGTTGACTAATGCCCCGATAGTATTCATGAACCTGATGAACAAGGTGTTTCATCAATACCTGGACCAGTTTATTATTGTCTTCATTGATGATATTCTGATATATTCGAAGACCCCAGTGGAGCATGAGCAACACTTGAGGATTATTTTGGAGACCCTCAGGAAGGAGAAGTTGTATGGCAAGTTATCGAAGTGTGAGTTCTTCCTTGATAAGATTGAATTCCTTGGGCATGTCATTACAGGAGATGGAATCTCGGTGGACCCGAAGAAGATTTTAGCAGTTGAATCATAGTCTACCCTGAGTTCAGTAGAAGAGATCAGATGCTTCCTTGGATTAGCAGGCTACTACCGGAGGTTTGATCAGGACTTTTCCAAACTTGCAGAGCCGATGATTAGACTAACTAGGAAGGAATTGGAATTCATCTGGACTGAGGATTGTCAGTCAGCATTTGAGGAGCTGAAGAGGAGATTGACTACAACTCCCATCTTGACACTACCATCAGGAGTAGGAGGATTTTTTATTTATAGTGATGCATCAGGGAAGGGTTTGGGTTATGTGTTACAGCAGTATGAGAATGTGATTGCCTATGCTTTCAGACAATTACGCCCGCATGAGAAGAACTACCCTACCTATGATTTGGAGTTGGCAGCGGTCTTTTCTCTCAAATTATGGAAATACTACTTGTATGGAGAGAGAGTAGAGATCTTCACAGACGATAAGAGTTTGAAGTATATGTTTACATAGAAAGAGCTTAACATGAGGCATCGGCGATGGTTGGAGCTGATAAAAGACTTCGACATATCCTTTCATTATCATCCAGGGAAGGCCAACATAGTCGCAGATGCTTTGAGCAGGTATCCCGTGGCTATATGCTCGACTGGAGATAAATATTTATTAGCAGATCTTGACACTTTGGGCATTGGGGTATTGATTCCTGGAGTTGCAGCACAGATGTGGGGACTTCAGGTACAGTCAAAGCTGATGGATCGGGTCAGAGCTGGACAATATAAGGATGAGTCTCTGAGGAGCATCAGAGCACAGGTTCAGATCGGACTGGCAGTGGACTTCATCGTCGCAGATGATGGATCATGGCGACATGGTACCAGGTTATGTGTACCGAGAGGAGCTTTGTACAAAAAGATTCTACAGAAGGTGCATCGTTCTCAATACTCTATGTGTCCAGGTGCCAACAAAATGTATAGAGACATGTGGGAGCATGTATGGTGGTATGATATGAAGTGGAACGTAGCTAGCTTAGTGTCCAGATGCTTAGTTTTCCAGCATGTCATGGCGGAGTGACAGAGGCCAGGAGGATTGCTTCAGCCTTTACCCATTCTGGATTAGAAATAGGAACATGTGACTATGGATTTTGTATCAGGGCTTTCGCGTTCTCCAGGAGGAAAAGATACGATTTGGGTCATCGTAAACAGATTGACCAAATCCGCCCACTTTCTGTCATTTAAAGTGGGTACATCTACGGAGAGACTTACGGAGATGTATGTGCGCCAGATTGTCAGATTACACGGTATTCCAATGAGCATAGTCTCGGATCAAGATAGTCACTTTACATCTTATTTTTGGAGGAGTTTATAGGCTAGCTTGGGCACTCAGCTCAAGTTCAGTATCGCTTATCACCCTCAGACGGACGGACAGTCGAAGAGGACTATTCAGACTCTCGAGGAAATGCTACACACCTGTGTTTTGGATCTTGGAGGTTCTTGGGAGGATCACTTTTACTTGGTAGAGTTTTCATACAACAATAGCTACCAAGCTAGCATTGAGATATCACCATTCGAGGCGTTGTATAGACGGAGGTGCCACACTCCGTTATCCTGGGATGATGTTGGTAAGAGAGATTTATTGGGACCAGAGATAGTAGTGGATACAACAGAGAAGGTGAAGCTTATCAGGGACAGACTTCGAGTGGCGCAGGACAGGCAGCGACATTAGGCCGATAGCCACTGGAGACCTTTGGAGTTTGAGTTATAGATTTAGTTTTTCTCTTGCTTATGTTTGATTGTTGTTTGTTAGAGTGCTAAAGTTGTGTTTTGTGCTAGGTTGGCGGTCTGGTTTTCTTAAGAATTTCTCCGACACGTGGCACGATTTATTTCGGTGAAAGCGGCAAGCTTAGTCTGCAATTCATCGAACCTTTCAGTATTTTTGAGAGGGTTGGTGCAGTTGCATACAGACTAGACTTACCACCTGCATTGGAGGGAGTACACAACGTGTTTCACGTATCACAGTTGAGACGGTATATGGCAGATCCCAGTCATGTATTGGATCACTCAGAGATAGAGGTGGGCCCTAATCTTAGCTATCCAGAGCAGCTAGTGGAGATTCTGGATCAGAGATAGAAGGTGCTGAAGAACCAGACGATTCCTTTGGTTGTGAGGTATAATTCTTTCTTTCATTGTATAATTCTGTTCGAGCCGTGAGGTATAATTCTTTCTTTCATTGTATTATTTGCTTTTGGCAGATAATTTCTTCCTTAATTTCGAGGACAAATTTTTTTTAAGGTGGGTAGGATTGTCACCCTTACTTTTTCATTCAAGGATAGTTTGGTAAATATCATGGGTGTTATTTATTTTAGGATTATTGTATGTAATATTTTTGCATGCATGATTATTTAATTATTTATATTAATTATTATTTACAAGTTGTAGATTTATTTTAGACTTATATAGTGGACCTAACCTATTTATTAGAATGCATGAACCCAATATTTAGACTAGTTTAGATTGAGCCCATTGAATTGGGCCCATAGATTAGGAGGTTTAATTAATTAGAGAAACCATTAGACTAGAACCTTCCCTCCCTAATTAATTTCTTCATGAGAGGCCCCAAGGGATATTTGTGACTTTGTACATTGCTTAGGGAGGGGGTTACATGGCCGGCTACAAGGAGCAGAGAGAGTGCTCATTTCATTCACCAATTCCCAAATTCTAGATCTATAATTTTCCCTCTTCCAATTTCCCTCCATTCCTTTATCAATTCTCCACCAACTATTTACCAGTATCTTTCTAAATTATTCATTGAGCCTTCTACATCAAGGATCTACAAGAAGGAAGCAAGGATCAAGGAGGAGAAGGCCAAGATCTACAAGGAGAGGGGCTACTTGGCAATTTAAGACTTTTCATTGGAAATCTATCTCCTAATAGGTACATTTTAGTTTTACTCCTTCTAATAGACTCTAGATCTATGATTTAACCATGATAAACTAACCCATATGCATAGGCTACCCATAGGAATTGGTTTTAGGTTCATCGGAGACCTGCGGTGGAAGTTATGTCCATTTTGGTGCCAATTTTACGAAAATTCCAAGATTGGCACATGTAGTGCTTGTCATTGGGTCTGATAGACCTAATTGATATTTGATTGCTTGTTTGTGACTAATGTCATATCTATAATTGGATACGTGTAGGCCGTATCTCGTCAACTTGACGAAATAAGTTAATTTTGGGGGTTTTCCTCCGTCACGAGGCCTTGTGCATATCATATTATGGCACAAACACGTAGATACTCTAATTACTATACGTATTATTCATAATTAGTGTTTTAGACTTATTCGTATCCACCGGGATATGTTTGGTTATGTGTTGGAGCCGTATCGTAAGCGTATCATAGAGAAAGTGTGATACGGGTGCGGTGCACTCCATGTGTTTGTTGTTTTATCCTTTTTGCTATACGTGCATGTGTAATTATATATAATTATGATAATTGGGTGATATATATATATGTATATTAGTGTATTTATGATTAGTGTATATATGTGTGTCTATGTGTATATATATATATACTAGTGTATATAGTTATGTATATATCCATATGTATATGTATAAGTACATGTGTTGGTTTTATATATATGATTATATATATATATATATATATATATATATATATATTTTATATATATATAGTTTGGTATCTATGTATATATATTTGTGCAAGGAGTATTTATCTACATAGATGTGTATAGGTGAGGATACATATATATAACAGTTATATAGAGTGTATATATATATATAGATTAGCATAGAGTGCTATGTATCTATGTTATTGTGTATGTGTGTCTGTGTGTGTTTCAGTGAGTAAGAGGGCAGTGGCAGCCATCTAGGTGCAGTGAACTGCACAAGGGGGGAGAGTGCTGCTGCACAGTTTTGGCGAGGAGTTCCACTGCACAGTAGTAGTGTTCAGCAGATGGAAGAATGGATCAGCAGTCTTCGACTGAAGAGAGCCAGCAACCCGGGCAAGATACAGAACAATAGAAGTTTTTGAGTGAAGAAGGGACAGCAGCAGCAGCTCCAAGGCTCGAGTCCACTATGCAGCAAAGAGCTGTTCGAGACACAGCAGGAGTTCAGTTTCAGTCAGCTACAGTGCATTTACCGAGCATAATATCTGTGCAGTATCAGTGCCAGCAAGGGTTCATTCAGTCTCAATTAGCTTGGTCTCAGGGGTTTTGGTTAGTAGTTTTGGTATAGTTAGTATATATATAACTATGTGTACTAGTTTTAATATTGGTTAATAAGTATTATATAAGTTAGTTTAGTAAACTAGTTAGAAATAGTAGTTAGCAGTTAGTAGATAGCTAGTTATAGATATATACTTGTTATATGATAGGTAGTTAGTTATATTAGCTATATATATTTTGTATATATGTATTGATACGCATTGTATGATAAGTAGTTAGTGGTGGTTTATATTCTATATGTATTAGCTACGTTAGTGTTGAGTGCCTTGGGATACCAAGGTATCACCAAGGTATTGGGTCGATACCCAAGGTATTGAGTTTGGGTATCAAGATAGGTGAGATACGCATTGGTGCAAGGCCAAGGTATTGTATTTTCCTTGTTTTGATCTAGTATTATAATGTTTGACTTGTATATATATATATATATATATATATATATATATATATATATATATATATATATATATATATATATATATATATATATATATATATAAAACCCTATTTTTATATTAGAAAACTTGCGTATCTTAGGATACGGCTCTTTGAGTGCCTTGTTGTCTCTTAGATTAGTTGGTATAGCATAGCTTCATAGTGTATCGACTTAGTGACTTAGCATTAGACTCTTACAACCTAGAATTCATTAGTTTAACTTAGAAATGGCGTATCAACCTAGAATTGCAATAACCTCACTTATTTTCACTCTTGAACCTTGTATTGATGCAACATACCATATATAGGTTGTGATAAACCGACTTGGGCATCGAGAGACAGACCTTGCTCAGGACTTCAGGTGAGTACATTTCTCTAATTTTTTTTAATTTATAATATTGTATATATGCATGTTCTAGAATTGTATACATTGATCCCGACACAGTAATTTTACGGACTGGTGCTATATGGATCCCGTCAGGAGATGTTATCCCCTACCGTGTTCAGCTGGTACTCGCGTATATTGTATCTCATCGTGTATATTGGGTATTGATTATATTTCGTGTTCACACACTGCTCTTATTCAGTATGCTTATTCGTGTACACCCACCGCTCGTGTTTGGTGGTTATGATATTCGTGTACACCCACTGCTCATGTTTAGTGGTTATATTTCGTGTTTGTAGTGTGTCGTGATTGGATCCATCGGTATTCGTTGGGGGTGGGAGAGTAGGAGTTGATTATGTGATCAAAACCATTGTTACATCGTGTACATTCCGGTTACATACCTCACTTGTAATCCGTCTTACCTGATCATGTTCACCCAACCCGATCACATAATGAACTTGTATTTTGAGGCACATTAGTTAGTTTAGATTGCAGTTACTTCATCATATTGTGATATTCATATTGTTGATCTATATATGTACATTACCTATATATATATATATATATCTTGTTCATCATTCATATATTTAGTGATCTTGTATTTCATTTATATATCTCTTTATATGCTCGATTATGTTATTGGAACTGCTTTTAGAGGTATGTACTTCGCTCCAATCCCGACTGGATATATTTTTTCTAGATGACTGGCTTATAGAGCAGTGTCCCACATTCTACGGGCCGCAGGACGGCGTACGTATAGAGAATACTCTCATTGACCATGAGGACTTAGTTGCAGAGCCCGATGAGGTCTAGTTATATTTGTGTTGAATTATATTAGACTATTCTTTTGGTGGATTCACATCTTGTATATTATTTTAGATTATGGATTGTATCTTATTTCTTTCCTTCGCTATTCCATTCGTGCATTATTCTTCCTTAGTTTGTTTTGTGATTGAGATTAGATATACTTGTGAGATACCATATTCCTTTTTCTTTTGGAGTTGAGATGATTGACATGTACCATATTATATTGTTGAGATATTAGATAGTTAGAAATGACCCAGACAGCGTTCTACCGCCGATTCTACGGTGTAGGCTGGACGTAACCACGTACTCGTGCCCGAGTATCCGGGTGCGGGTCGTGACAACATGGAAGTAAGCCCGTAGTATGCAGCTACAGTTGTAACCGTATTCAGTTGAAGGAGACCTATGTAGCCACCAAACAGAGGTATATGTGACACACCTATAGCTTGTCAGCATGATGTCTATAAATAGTAGGGCAGCATATCCCACAGAGAGAGCTAGCTACGTGCGTACACATAAGCTCAAGAGAGAGAAAAGAGAAGAAAGCATCCTCATTCCCACGTCGGACCGTCAAAGTAAAGGAGTCGCTGCAGTACTCGATCCTCATCGTCACATTTTCCTGATAAAAAATATTGTACTTAGATTTTCTTTCTAATATTTCTTTGTACTTTTTGTTTGTTGTTAAATAAAATTTTTCCAAACATACATTAATGGCGAACAAGATGGCGACTTTGCTGGAGATAAACTTCTCCTCCAATGAGAAGTTAGTGACGTAGTCTGATGCGTTAAAGCTGGGTTCGACCCAGAAGATACTGGTTGTACATTTTGACCAGTAAGCCTTCATGGAAATGCTCTCCGTGGGCAGCTCTTCACCGAGGCTGGCAAAGACTAAGAAGACCCACAGGACATGGGTGGTCAAGGCCGCTGCGCCCCGTCCAAACATGCGTTCCCTGTCTCTCTCCCTGCCATAGGAGACGCACATCATGCGTCCACACATGCTATCCTCACTCATGCGGCGACCTCTTTTGACAATAAAAGTGCTCTGCACTAGAGTTATGGCAGAGAAAAATACTACGATGCCTGAAGTTCGAGTACTAAGGCACGTTCCATGTGGCCACGACACATGCCGCATAAGAAAGCCTATGCGACACCGGACTCCAATCGCAGGCAGAAGGTCGTATGCGGCCCCGACGGTAACAGGAGCTCAGTCTTCGACCGAATCTCATGCATCCCTGACTCCATACTCCATGCTGAGAAAGGAGAAAATTCAAACATTGACTCTTCATACTATGCACCAGTGCGTGCTAGGATGAGAAAGTCTAGGGCAGTGCAAGGTCACCAAGCTCAAGCAACTGGTCATCTGGCTGGCCATCAGCAGGCACCGGTAACTGTTATGTGTGTCCCTGATGGAAAGCTGTACAAAATCGACCCATGCGTCCAGCCCACAGTGGCAAATGGACAGGGCCTGTCTCAAAAGTATTCCACTAACGACCTGGGGAAAGTTCTTGTACGAACCCCAGGTTAGGGAGCAATGATAGCGCCTACAGATCCATGTGCTCGGTCTACCCGTGCTCATAAGGAAGGTATAAAGGTGAATCACCCCCCGCTTGACTTTTACAATATGATCAATCACAAGCGTAAAGTAAGAAAAATGACTACGGTATGTGAGGTATCCTCTCCAGGGAATTACTGTGCTAACATCGTCATTAACTGCTGCAGTGCTAAAGTAGTAGTACCTGCATATAGGTAGTCGACATTTAACGACTGCAACCAAGAGCACCCATTCGGCAGCATCCCGGAGAGCAGGTGCAAACACCAGAGGAGGAGGATCTGCCCTTTGCCTCATGTTACTCTGCTTGGAGATCTCCCTTTGCGAGGGGAGGTCGGAAGTCTAGCACTCCAATCCTTCACTCTCAACCAGCGTGTCAAGGAACCGGAGGCAAGAAGCAGTGCCCACAGAAGGAGTGTTCCTGGGTACGCCCTCGAAAAAATTTATCAGCTGCTAGGGTGGCCGTTACTAGAGACCACAGATGGTTCTGCAAGCTGGGGGTAGCAATCCTCCAGAACTCCACAACAATCCGACGTTCTGAGGAGACAATGATTCCCAAGGAACAGATGCAGATATTACTGGGGGTAGTCAACCTCATCAAGAAGATGCAACTTCTTACGCCCTCCCAGTCCGAAGAGGATGTAATACTGTCACGCCCCAGTCCCAAAAATACGTAGGACTAGGACACGTAAGCATGCCAGCCGCATGGATATGGCAACTCCAATATATGGAAACCAAATCCACACGTACGCTGTAATATAAATATCAAATCCATAAGTGGTATAAAATGTAATACACAAGTCATAGGGTATAATCTAAATCTCATCCACCAAAATCATATATGAACTTAAATAACCAATGTCTATGAAACTAGATCTCAATGAGAAGTATCTAAGGAAGATAGTTGGATGGAAACAAATCCACTACCAACTCGAATATAGGAGCAAATACAATATAAGTACAAGCTATCAAACACAATATAAGTATACCAGCTAGCAATTACTGCTCGGAGAGAAGACATCCACGAAGCATCTATAACCATCCAAATCTGCGCTCCTGCAAATACTCAAGAACAGGTACACCTGGCAGGGGACCAGGTCCTCAGAGGGACATAACAAGATACTTAAACACATGCCAATAAAGTACTGAAATAAATATCCAATGGGTCGCCTAACCGTCTAAAGTGAATGCAGTTTAAGAACAACTTTCCAACGTGTGGGCTATCTGGCTAAAATGGGATTGGCATAATTCTCTTGGAGATCCAGGGGCCTACAAAGGCACGGCGTCTTTCGAACACCGGAGGCCCGCTTGATAATAATATAATATATAGTGGTCATCATGACCGCGCATCTCCGGCGGAGCGTACGGGTTACACAAGGAAAGTGCAACGGAGCCCACACGCCTTACTTGTTGTTCTCCCCACCCCATGCTCTAAGCATGTCACATCCATGACACGATAATACCTCTAATAACTGCCTAGTCTACTAGCATGCAAAGTTTCTAACAGCAGTTATTCCTAACGCACGGCCCACACGTACAGGAGGCCAGACCTGTCACGCAGTCCGTGATCTATATGAGACTCACACTCGTGTAACCTCTGTGTCACGGCCAATGAACCTAATGGTGCTACATGATAATGGGGTAGTCTCATGAACAAGGTCAATGCAATACATAAATAAAAACATTCGCGACGTCACCGTCGCGCGCATTTTATATAACAATTAAAATATATGAACTAAAGACAGAAAATAAAGATGCGTGCAACATATGGAATAAGAATAACAGTACAATGGCAAGGTATACTTGCCTGGCCAGAAGGCTGCGACGTACCAATAACCTGCTCCAGAAATTGCGCAGAACAATCCAACATCCTATGCACATATAATATAATGCAAATATATTCATTAGTCATTACACTAGTGCACACACAACAATATTTACACTGGACTCAAGGGGTATACTAGGGGTAAAACTAGTCATCTAACATGGTCAATCATGCGTTGAATTACGCGGGTGTCCTAAATTAAATATTGTAGCACAGTCAGTCGTCAAAATAACATGTGTCTAGGCCAGTACATAATTGTACACCAGACAGTCATCTAGCATGTTCTTAGGATCAACATGGTCAAGGTAATACGGGATGGTCCACGGTGTCCTAGGGTCGTATAATCCAATTATGTATAGTCAGCATAGTATTTAATTATTTACAAATTATGTACATATCATGTATATATATATTTCTATATAACACCCAATTATTCCTACCACTTGAATACATGTACTAAGTATCTATATAAATGTATACCAATAGGTAATATACGTGTACGCGTACATATACGTACACGCATGTGGGTTCACCGACTCAGGGCCTGATGTCAACAAACTGTCAATAAGCAATACTAATATCCTACTGGCACACACACAAACTCACATAACAAGGAGAAGACGGGACAGGTTCTTACCTCGGAGTACATGCACGAAATCGGCTGGACGACGACGAAGAGAGGTTGACGACGATAACGACGATGATGGTGAGGACGACAGTGCTGATGATGATAATAAATGGTAAGGTGACGATGAGGTGATGATGATGGGATGATGGTGAGGGTGATGATGTTAATGGGGATGTGTTTATATTGATGGTGGATTGACGGTGAGATGACGATGGTACGATGCCGACGATGGGATGACGAAGAGGGGATGACGATGAGGGGATAGCGACGTTGTTGGCGACAACGTCGACGAGGGTGATGATGAGTTGTGATGGTGTTGGGATGATGATACTAATGGTGATGATGATGATGGTGAACCGAGATGGCGATTCCGGCCTGCTAACCGGAGCCCGGCCAGGGGGAGAGAAGATCCGGCCAGGGGAGCTGTTCCGGCGAGTCAGGCCAAGGAGGGGGATAGGGCGGAGCTTCTCCGGTAAGGAGGAGAGGCTGTGTTCGAGAAGGAGGATTAGGGAATGGTGGTGGTGGTGATAATGTAGGGTGGTTGTGATGATGATGAATATGAGGATGACCGTAGTTCACTGTTCCGGCCATGCTCAGGCGGCCGAGGAGGGACTGGGAGGAAGGAGGGCATGGAACTGTCGAGGGGGATAAGAGCAAGGAGGAGTGGAGGTCAGGTCAGTCCAGCGTGGCTCACGGAGGAGGGAAGAAGTGGACTCGACGATGGTGGTGGTGGTTGCTGATGTCCAGTCGGCGGTGGTTCTGCCCGTGGACGAGGGAAGAAGACGTCAGGCGGAGGAGGATGTCGAGATGGTGGGGTGCTGTGGCTTAGGCTTCGGGATGTTCGGTTCTGGCGAGGAGAGACGGGGTACTCCGGCGAGGTGGCCGTAGGTTGGTCGTGCGGAGGAGATGAGAGTCGTGGGGAGATGAGGCCGGTGGAGCACAGCAGCTCGGTCGCTCGTGCAGGCGGATGCACGGCGGGGGTGTGTTGATGGTAATGGTGATGGCTGGGAGCGGGGATCGATCGAGGGAGGAGCGGGGATGTCCGGCGGGCTTGGGGGAGGCTCGGCTGCTCTGTGCAGTCGGGTCGACGAGGTCGTACGGGGCAATGGTGGTGGTGTGAAGAAGATGGTGGCTCGGTTGGGTCGTGGGTTACAGTTCCGGCGGTGGCTCCGGCGATGAGGTGAGGAGTCGAGGGAAGGAAGGAGACGGTGATGGGTGTTCCCCAGGGTTGCGGGTGGTTTCAGGCGGAGGAGGACTGGCTGTGGTGGTAGACGGTGACGTTGGTGGTGGTGCAGGAAGTCCAGGTGGAGGTCTGGGAGGTTGACGGAGGAGGAGGCGTCGACTACTCCGGCCGGTTGGGAGGAAGGGGAGATGGAGGAGGAATAGTAATGGGGGTCGGCTGCCTATTTCTTTAGGTTAGGAAAAAAATATAGAAAAAGGAAAAATAATGTAAAGAGTATTTATAAAAGGGGGGTTGGGTGTGACCTAGAATAGGTTTGACTAGTCAACCACTCTTGGGTTGGGCCTTGGGCTACAATCCTTGGGGGTCTTGGCCTCACATGAGGATGTTGGGGCTTTAAACTACATGGTTTAAAATGTGAGGATGGATTTAAAATAAATGGAGGTGATGTGCGCGTTGCACATGCTGAAAATTACGGAAAAATCTACGTGAAGGGAAAAATAGATTTCTTCATGAATTGTCCAATGGTGGGGACACCTCAGTGCATTTTTGCATAAAAGCCCCACAACAATTGGAAAATTGCACAAAGGCGGAAATTAGATTTAATTAATTAAATTGAACCGCGCACGATATTCTAGAATTAATTAGGAGTACATAGGATTAGATTTAGGCGGGGCACAAGTGTCAGGACGTAGAGGGGACAGTGTAAAATATTAATAAAATTTGAGATGCACAAGACGGGCAAGATTGTGTCTCCAATTATCGTAGCAACGGTAAGGTGCGCTACACGATATTTAATTATTACATAATTAAATAAAAGCCGTGTTGTAATTCTAATTGGTTCAATCCAGCCCTAGTTTCACTATCTAAGCAAATTAGGCCTAAATTTGGGTGAGGGAGTTTACAATCTACCCAACTTAAAACAATTTCGTCCTCGAAATTAAGACTAGGGTAGGGTTTTTCTATCTAACCTTACTTGATTACAGTGTAACGAATTCTCCTTAAGTTAACATGGTAGTTTCTACCCAACTTAGAATTTACCCATCTATCATCTAAGGTTATACATCTAAGAAGTCTATGTCCCAATTTATTTAATCATGTTATTGAATCCTCAAAGTCTTTTAACACCAAACATATCCTCTATGATATGTCCTTAATCATTTATAAAAGATAGTCACCAAACAATGTGATTGGCCTATGGGGGATATCTAGTATTATCTATATATACCAAGCAAGATGTTTCGTCTTTTCGAAATAAGGAAAGACGTAGATCAATAAATAAGGGTTCAAGGGAGAAGTAATAGAATGCAAGTATAGGGATCAAGGCGTTTCAAGGAATCCAATGAGAATTGTCAAGGCAGTTGTGGACTGAAATCCTATTTGGTAAATCCATATTCGTATGCTCGTATTAGTACAGTTATGTAGCCGATACGATACGCTTAGACATGTCTAGGAAAAGTATATTCGTCTACTAATCACTACATATCTTAATCCACGTAAAGTAGTTATGCGAAGGGCGAACCAAGCGCACTAAGGTTAGCTAGACCCTAATACACTGATTCTGAAATGTATTATTGTGGGCCCCCAATAATACGTATGTCATGAACAAGCTCGATAAAGAATAAGCTTACAAAAACTAGGCTATAATAGCAGCATAAGTCAAGGTAGTACAGCAAATATGAATACGCTAGATTAGGATGAAAGAAGGTTCATAACAATTCAAGTTCACAAAAAAAACAAAAGCAAAATAAGCAATAATAATGAAAGACTACACAATCTCTACAGTTGTCATACTAATTCTTTATCTGAGTCGCTAGTCGACCAAATAGGGACATGGACCTCTAAATTCTATCGTCTGAATAAATATTGTCATCTTATGCTAGCATACCATTAATGTCATTCAGTTACACTTCAATAATGGGTCAAAAGGCTATGAGATACTAGGTTGTGAGGCATACTACCCAACTTAAACAATTAAACTAATACTGTGACAGTCTTAAGATGGTCCTACAAATAATCTTGCACATGTAAATAGAGCAGAAACTCTTATTAGGGTATATGAGGAAAGATCTTGGTACTGATTAGGGTATCCTTTTTATGTAGGTAATAGTCATCCTAAGTCTTAGTCGTAGCACTTATAAGCAAGTGTCAATGGTAAAGATAGAAGAGTTACTGGCCGTTAAGGAGGAAGGGTCTAACTTGTATCGAGGTGAGGGTACAAATTACGTGGTCTACAACTAGGGATAATCATCACAATTTAATTGAACAACTCCACTATCAGGATCTAACGACAAGGTACACAATTCAAAATTCAAGATCACGACTATCACTTTAGCAAACCATATATCCTATCATAGAATAAAATTGCTTGGTCTATAATCAGAAGCGTCAGGTTGGCATGAATTGAAAGATGGAGAAAAGAAGAACATAATTTAGTCGTCGCGCGAGTGGCGAGCGCTAGGGTTTCAGAGGAACAATATATGAAATTTAAAATAGGGCTCTATATAGCATCACGGTTCTCTAAGGGGGAGTGGTATGCTAGTTGCTATGTTTGAGGTATGATTAGGAAAATGTTCTATACATTGCTCTTGGCTTTCTAAGGCACTGTCTGCTTATCTCAAGACAAGAATCTAAATTTATAGTTCTCCAATACTTATCTAACTGTGAAGGTTAGGTTCAGTCTTAATATTAAATTTTTGGTTTTCTATTGGTTCCTCAATATTAGGGGCAATCATTATGGTAAACTTCTAACTAACTCTAGTAGTATCTATACTACTCTTAAGTCTTCATAATACATCAAGGGGTAATGGTCAATCCATCTACAGGTAAGGGTGCTATGGTTCATTAAGTATTCTACTCAGTGATGTGTCAACACTTTAGTTGTACTCTGAATAGGAAGGTTACTCTACTTATCATCTAACAACAGGAACTTCTATATTCTAGGAGAAGGCTATACTTAAAGAACTATTAGGGAAGCACATGAATCAAGCATGATGCAATTGTTCAAATAGAACAGATAGGAGGAAGATGAATCATAGTCAATTGTGGATGAGATCCTATACTCTAGTCCTAGGTGCAGGATTGTTCGGTACAGTAACGTAACCGAGACAATATGCTCTTGACCTGCATGGGCCACCACAAAAATATGTCACGCCCCAGTCCCAAAAATACGTAGGACTAGGACACGTAAGCATGTCAGCCGCATGGATATGGCAACTCCAATATATGGAAACCAAATCCACACGTACGCTGTAATATGAATATCAAATCCACAAGTGGTATAAAATGTAATACACAAGTCACAGGGTATAATCTAAATCTCATCCACCAAAATCATATATGAACTTAAATAACCAATGTCTATGAAACTAGATCTCAATGAGAAGTATCTAAGGAAGATAGTTGGATGGAAATAAATCCACTACCAACTCGAATATAAGAGCAAATACAATATAAGTACAAGCTATCAAACATAATATAAGTATACCAGCTAGCAATCACTGCTCGGAGAGAAGACATCCACGAAGCATCTATAACCATCCAAATCTGCGCTCCTGTAAATACTCAAGAACAGGTACACCTGGCAGGGGACCAGTTCCTCAGAGGGACATAACAAGATACTTAAACACATGCCAATAAAGTACTGAAATAAATATCCAATGGGTCGCCTAACCGTCTAAAGTGAATGCAGTTTAAGAACAACTTTTCCAACGCGTGGGCTATCTGGCTAAAATAGGATTGGCATAGTTCTCTTGGAGATCCAGGGGCCTACAAAGGCACGGCGTCTTTCGAACACCGGAGACCCGCCTGATAATAATATAATATATAGTGGTCATCATGACCGCGCATCTCCGGCGGAGCGTACGGGTTACACAAGGAAAGTGCAACGGAGCCCACACGCCTTACTTGTTGTTCTCCCCACCCCATGCTCTAAGCATGTCACATCCATGACACGATAATACCTCTAATAACTGCCCAGTCTACTAGCATACAAAGTTTCTAACAGCAGTTATTCCTAACGCACGGCCCATACGTACAGGAGGCCAGACCTGTCACGCAGTCCGTGATCTATATGAGACTCACACTCGTGTAACCTCTGTGTCACGGCCAATGAACCTAATGGTGCTACATGATAATGGGGTAGTCTCATGAACAAGGTCAATGCAATACATAAATAAAAATATTCACGACATCACCGTCGCGCATATTTTATATAACAATTAAAATATATGAACTAAAGACAGAAAATAAAGATGCGTGCAACATATGGAATAAGAATAACAGTACAATGGCAAGGTATACTTGCCTGGCCAGAAGGCTGCGATGTACCAATAACCTGCTCCAGAAATTGTGCAGAATAATCCAACATCCTATACACATATAATATAATGCAAATATAATCATTAGTCATTACACTAGTGCACACACAACAATATTTACACTGGACTCAATGGGTATACTAGGGGTAAAACTAGTCATCTAACATGGTCAATCATGCGTTGAATTACGCGGGTGTCCTAAATTAAATATTGTAGCACAGTCAGTCGTCAAAATAACATGTGTCTAGGCCAGTACATAATTGTACACCAGACAGTCATCTAGCATGTTCTTAGGATCAACATGGTCAAGGTAATACGGGATGGTCCACGGTGTCATAAGGTCGTATAATCCAATTATGTATAGTCAGCATAGTATTTAATTATTTACAAATTATATACATATCATGTATATATATATTTCTATATGACACCCAATTATTCCTACCACTTGAATACATGTACTAAGTATCTATATAAATATATACCAATGGGTAATATACGTGTACGCGTACATATACGTACACGCATGTGGGTTCACCGACTCAGGGCCTGATGTCAACTAACAGTCAATAAGCAATACTAATATCCTACTGGCACACACACAAACTCACATAACAAGGAGAAGACGGGACAGGTTCTTACCTCGGAGTACGTGCACGGAATCGGCTGGACGACGACGAAGAGAGGTTGACGACGATAACGACGATGATGGTGAGGATGACAGTGCTGATGATGATAATGAATGGTAAGGTGACGATGAGGTGATGATAATGGGATGATGGTGAGGGTGATAATGTTAATGGGGATGTGTTTATATTGATGGTGGATTGATGGTGAGATGATGATGGTACGATACCGACGATGGGATGACGAAGAGGGGATGACGATGAGGGGATAGCGACGTTGTTGGCGACAACGTCGACGAGGGTGATGATGAGTTGTGATGGTGTTGGGATGATGATACTAATGGTGATAATGATGATGGTGAACCGAGATGGCGATTCCGGCCTGCTGACCGGAGCCCGGCCAGGGGGAGAGGAGATCCGGCCAGGGGAGCTGTTCCGGCGAGTCAGGCCAAGAAGGGGGACAGGGCGGAGCTTCTCCGGCAAGAAGGAGAGGTTGTGTTCGAGAAGGAGGAGTAGGGAATGGTGGTGGTGGTGATAATGTAGGGTGGTTGTGATGATGATGAATATGAGGATGACCGGAGTTCACTGTTTCGGCCATGCTCAGGCGGCCGAGGAGGGACTGGGAGGAAGGAGGACAGGGAACTGTCGAGGGGGATGAGAGAAAGGAGGAGTGGAGGTCAGGTCAGTCCAGCATGGCTCGCGGAGGAAGGAAGAAGTGGACTCGACGATGGTGGTGGTGGTTGCTGATGTCCAGTCGACGGTGGTTCTGCCCGTGGATGAGGGAAGAAGACGTCAGGCGGAGGAGGACGTCGAGATGGTGGGGTACGGTGGCTTAGGCTTCGGGATGTTCGGTTCTGGCGAGGAGAGGCGGGGTACTCCGGCGAGGTGGCCGTAGGTTGGTCGTGCGGAGGAGATGAGAGTCGTGGGGAGATGAGGCCGGCGGAGCACAGCAGCTCGGTCGCTCGTGCAGGCGGATGCACAGCGGGGGTGTGTTGATGGTAATGGTGATGGCTGGGAGCGGGGATCGATCGAGGGAGGAGCGGGGATGTCCGGCGGGCTTGGGGGAGGCTCGGCTGCTCTGTGCAGTCGGGTCGACGAGGTCGTACGGGGCAATGGTAGTGGTGTGAAGAAGATGGCGGCTCGGTTGGGTCGTGGGTTACAGTTTCGGCGGTGGCTCCGACGATGAGGTGAGGAGTCGAGGGAAGGAAGGAGACGGTGATGGGTGTTCAGCAGGGTTGCGGGTGGTTTCAGGCGGAGGAGGACTGGCTGTGGTGGTAGACGGTGACGTTGGTGGTGGTACGGGAAGTCCAGGTGGAGGTCTGGGAGGTTGACGGAGGAGGAGGCGTCGACTACTCCGGCCGGTTGGGAGGAAGGGGAGATGGAGGAGGAACAGTAATGGGGGTCAGCTGCCTATTTCTTTAGGTTAGGAAAAAAATATAGAAAAAGAAAAAATAATGTAAAGAGTATTTATAAAAGGGGGGTTGGGTGTGACCTAGAATAGGTTTGACTAGTCAACCACTCTTGGGTTGGGCCTTGGGCTACAATCCTTGGGGGTCTTGGCCTCACATGAGGATGTTGGGGCTTTAAATTACATGGTTTAAAATGCGAGGATGGGTTTAAAATAAATGGAGGTGATGTGCGCGTTGCACATGCTGAAAATTATGGAAAAATCTACGTGAAGGGAAAAATAGATTTCTTCATGAATTGTCCAATGGTGTGGACACCTCAGTGCATTTTTGCATAAAAGCCCCCCAACAATTGAAAAATTGCACAAAGGCAGAAATTAGATTTAATTAATTAAATTGAACCGCGCACGATATTCTAGAATTAATTAGGAGTACATGGGATTAGATTTAGGCGGGGCACAAGTGTCAGGACGTAGAGGGGACAGTGTAGAATATTAATAAAATTTGAGATGCACAAGACGGGCAAGATTGTGTCTCCAATTATCGTAGCAACGGTAAGGTGCGCTACACGATATTTAATTATTGCATAATTAAATAAAAGTCGTGTTCTAATTCTAATTGGTTCAATCTAGCCCTAGTTTCACTATCTAAGCAAATTAGGCCTAAATTTTGGTGATGGGGTTTACAAATACTACCAACTTTCCCTGAGGACTATTCACTATAAGAGTCCGAGGCGAAAAGTACGACGTCCACCATCCCATCCATCTCTCCCCATATGAGAACAATATATATGGCAGGGGAAGATCATGAGGGCCCCCGCGATCGACAATGCCTCGAGGCCCTCGAGGTTATGATACACACCATGAGCGCGTCAATGCAGACCTTGACCTAAAAAATGCCAGAGCCAGCCAGTTATTTACTAAATAGGTATGATAGTCTTCAACTAAAGAAAATTAGTATTGGAGATCAAGACAAACATGCCTTCACAGCCACAAAGGACCTCGAGTCAAGCAAGCCTAGATCCTGGGACCAACGTGGACTCGAACGCCACCGCTCTGCCCGCTGGTGGTAAACACACTCTACCAAGATTGTCTTCTCCTCCTGCAGTATATGAATCCCGAGAAGCAATAAGAAAGGTCCGAGAACTTTGAGCCCGCCTGGACTCACTGGGAAATCGGGACACCCTGCGCGAGCTAATGTACGACAACCATATCCCCTCAAGTGGAGAGATATGTCGTACCTACCCAAGTATAAGCCCTTCAACATGACTCAATTGGACAGGAAGACATCCCCTCGCCAATAGATGAGTTACTTCGAGACAGTAACGGGGGTATCTTGTCATACCCCAAAACCAGAATACTAGAGAGCAGAGGCGGACAAAGCCAACTATGTACACCAGAGTACTCAATACTCTGAGATACGGTCATGACTGTCTAGATATGTGAGAGTTTTACTCTACAATCCAACAGTTATTCCTAGGTCAAGGGTCCTAGGTGTCTCAATCTCAAGCAATCAATAAGTTACAAGATGTATGATCACCAAACATATAATAGTAAGGCGTCTCAAACTATACATACACAGATGATCATGAAGCTAGTTATAAAATAAAGAACTATCAAGAGTATAATATTACATGATCAGCTCTAGCTATAGTCTAGAATATGCTTTATATGTAGGACCGCGGAGTAGAATGTCAGGTTCCAAAATATGAGCTAAACATGTGCTCGCTAGCTAAATGCCTCAAAAGTATAAGTACAAGATCAATTGGATAATGAAGAAAAAACCCACTCATGTCCTCGGGTGCTCTTGGTATTCACCATCTTGAGGCAGGAAATATGAGAGATCCTGTAGTCATGCTCTAAAATTTGGCCATAAAAACCAGTGGGGTCAGACCCCAAAATAGCAAGTACCATAAGGGTGCCAACTTAGGAACTAAAACTAGCATACAGATAAATCAGTAAGAAACAACACAAGGAACAGTTAAATAAGTGCAACAGGTAAAATAAAAGTTAAACAGTTCTGCAGTATTTAAACAA
Organism: Iris macrosiphon; assembly: GCA_036927795.1. Lineage (NCBI taxonomy): Eukaryota > Viridiplantae > Streptophyta > Magnoliopsida > Asparagales > Iridaceae > Iris > Iris macrosiphon. Next base: position 54,012,569 of record JAYESA010000019.1, on the reverse strand, counting down.
GGATATCTAAAATCAGTACTCAAGTTACAGTTTCTAGATCAGTTGTTTAAACAAATTAGGACAGGACTAGAATAGACTGAAAATTAAGCAATCACGACAAATCCTGCCCTGCTATCATTAGCTAACTAGGGTTATCACAGTCCTAGTTACTAATACATACAATTTTGAGATTCCATACAGCCACATACCCTATAAACTATCCGGGTTATCCAGATATAAGGATACGTAGAATATATTATATTAGGTATAGTAATTTACAGGTAAATGCAACACTCGACGGTGTACTGGAAGTGTGCCCCTCGCGACGGAGAGCTCCAAATCCATCAGGTATCATTGGGATACCAGAATTGCATGTAGCCAAAAAATCTCTTAAGATGCTTCTAACACATTATTCTAGTTCTATCCTGGGCAAGTTATTAAGAATTCTTGACCGTGGTGCTTAGAAATTTGCCTTAGACATGATGCAGGACAGGACATGACAGTAGCTTGACAAGTACATTCAGGACAGGAGCAAACAAATCAACCATAGAAATTTATCTTATCAACTCAAGAATTTTAGTTTAGAAAATTCTAGCATGTCAGGAGTGTGCTTCGTCGAGCAACTATCAGGAGTATCAATACATGTCAGGTTAACTCGATACGACGAGCTATTATCAAGAATATCAGGGAAAGTCTGGTATCGGGAGTTTAAGATTAACAATATCAATACAATCCATGTTTAATTCTAGCATGTCAAGAGTGCAATTCGTCGAGACACTATCAGGAGTATCAGTACATGTCAGGTGTCGAAAGTTCAAGATTAACAGTATCAATACAATCTATGTTCAGAAAATTTTATGTTCTGGCAGGTTCTCACAAATCGGGTTATAAGCAATCTAGAGAATGCTTGCATTCATAATAATCAAACAGAATAGGCTAAACAAGGATAACAGTTAAACCATAAGAGAACAAATCATAAGAGGTTAAGCTACTACAAGTATCATAGAAACATGGGATAAGTTGGTCGCATGCAACAAGCTGGCCGCATACAATAGCTGGCAGCATACAGCACTCTAGCTGCATGGGAGATGCAAAGTTCACTCCTCGAGACAAGGTCAGTGACATACAATAAATACAAAGTCAGGAAAGTGACTAATGTGACTGGCCGTGTTAGAGAAGTGAAAGATGTGACTGGTCAAAAAAGGGAGTCAGAAGGAAAAGACAAAATCATGGAAAGTCATGCCAAGGCGGGGCTGAGTCATACGTTAAAAGAAAGAGGAAAGCATAGCTCCGGGCTGCATGGAGACTCAGCCGTATGCTCCTCTTGGGTGCATACACATTTGGCCGCATAAAATCTTTTAAACTTTAAGAACTTTGATTCATTCAAGTTCCATGCATTTGGCCAAGGGACGCATATGCAGATTCAGTTAAGCGTCCAACAAGATGGTCACATACTGACTTAGAGTGAGAAGTCTAGGCCTCATACCAAGCGGGGCGCATAGAACTTCTTCGTCCCAGAACAACAAGTTTCAGTCATGGAAAAGCTCCAATCTGAAAACTTATTTTCTCCATGAAATCCTTATTTCAAGTCTGAATCCAGCAAAGTAAAGTTCAAAATCACAGAAAAAAGTGCTCAACAACATAGAACTACTAGTTTTAGAAAACATCAAGTTTTAAGAGATCAAAACCAAGTAAACTCATGAACACCCAAAAAACTTAGAATTCAGATCTACTCCTACCAAGACATCAAAACTAAAAATAACAAGAAGGAAATATGAAGATCAGTTCATAAATCATAATATAGACTAATAAAATGCAATAGTGGCTAAAAGTGTAACTTCTTTCTCATTGTCAAGATGTACTTGCCAAAATCCACTACTAAACTACTACCACTACTACCCAAGGCAAGCTCACGGCTGGGGCTAGGGTTCGTCCAAGGAGAGGAGAGGGAGAAAAAAATAAAAAAAGAGAAGGAAATGAAGAATAATGAGGAGAAGAGAGAAAGGGAAGGCTATATATATCAATTGGTGACTAGCATTATTCACAATTCTAGAAATTACATGAAAGCAGCTAGAAAAATCCATAAGTTACACTGTAAGCAATATACAGCTATAACACACATATACCAGATAAAATATAATAATACTAAAATAGTGAGACGGGTCTCACATATCTGCCTCGCAATGATGCTCTCCTCAACAAGCTCTTTGTCGGGGCATTGTCGGGAGTGGCCTTTAATTGGTTTTGCAGTCTCTAAGACAATTACATCTCGTCATTTGACGATCTTAAAAGCCTTTTTTGCGTCCAATTCTATGAAAGGGAAAATAATATGACGATGTCTTCTCTGATGGACATCATACAAAGAGAGAAAAAAAACTTGTACGGGAGTACATCTAACGATACAGGAAAGCTGCGTTGAAGTTGCCCCCATGACAATCCTCAGTCCATGATGATGGACACATGCCAGAGGAATCTACTACCAGTAGTCAGGCTCTGGACGGCGTTCATCATAAATGGGGTCGGCGCTTAGAGGAAGGTAAAAGAAGCATGATTCCTGGGCATACAAATTCCCATCGCTAATGATAGAGGAAACGTCCTTACAATAACAACAACAACAAAACAACAACAACAGTGAAATAGCAGCCGTGACGACAAAGGAAAGCAAGCCCTTATGGCCAATCTAACCAAGAAGCCTGAGCAGAAGCCTGCAGAGGCTCCATAACCGAAATAGACTAACTCTTTCGAAGATGAGGACGTCAAGAAAATATTTGATATACTAATGAAGGGAAACAAGCTTCGGCTTCCCGATATCAAACATCTATATTGATTGCCCTAGATAGACAACTACATAGAGGGTCTCTACAAGTCTATAAATAAGTTTCCATATCGGTAGTAGTCCGGTCGCACCCGAACAATAATATTCAAGAGGAAAATGTACCTAATATCAAATATTTTGAGCCGGCTTTCGTAGAAAATTCAGACTTTCTTTTTGATGCTGCAATTCTGAGGAGACAAACAAGGTCAATGACCCCAAGTACTGCCACTACTACCGATACGTCTACCATTCAACGAAGGATTTTACATGTTGAAGTAATACATCCAGCATCTGCTTGATTCCAAGACCCTCACCTTGGACTTTGAGGACATGACAGTTACTGCCGATATGGTATCTCTCTAGTTTTGTGACTTTTCTGTAACAGAGGCCCAAGACGACATGGTCCCGATCCCCAAGGCCATAATGAAGGTTGTTAATCTCCCTCCATCTTATGACCAAGCAGCCGAACTGGTACCTTTCAGCACACCATGGGGTGAGGTTATGTGGATTCACCCGAATCTTACTTCAGACTTGATGCAGTAAGCAACATCTTCCGCCGTTAAGTCCAATCGAAGAAAGTCCAAATCTTGCCATATGGTTTCTCCCACCACCGAGGAAGCCATAGCGGGGGTAACTAGGTCAGGTCTTACCTACTAGCGGGACTATGATGCTCCCGACGATAGTACACCTCCCATCACTACAGCTATTATATCTGATTCAGGTCTGTCTCAACCCCCGTATCAGACAAATCGAATCAAAAAGAGACTCGCTTCGACAAGCCGTTGCACAAGTAAATGGGTCAAGGGATCAAGAATACCTATAACTTTGATATCTTGGAATAACTGGCTAATAACTCGGTGAAGTTGTCACTGTTTGAGCTTCTCTGACCCTCCAAAAATACTCGGGACGCTCTCAACGAGGCATTACATAATGCCGACATCTACCTGGCGCAAGTCAAGCCGCCAGCTGAGAACCCGATTGTATGCCCTCATTATAATATTATAATGGAGGCGATACCCAACATCACGTTCTTGCAGCAGGACATTTTGTAAAAAATAATAGGCACGATCGCCCCCCTGTATTACACAGGGGATATCAGCATCATTAAGGTGGACTGGATGCACATAGACCCTGGTTCATCCATTAGCATCAGCCCACAAAGTCTGCTTCAAACCCTTGGCATCCCTATGCACTTGCTTCAGCAACCAATACTGCCATCGGTAGCTTCAACGCTGGAAGGAGCTACCCTCTGGATAAGATTCGCTTGAAATGTCAGATCGATGATTTGAAAACACATGTCACTTGCTACGTCATTGACGTAGACATATCCTATAAATCTTATTGGGACGTCCATGGATACAGGAGTAAATAATCTTACTTCAACTCTGCATCAGTGCCTAAACATCTTATGCGACGTTTATGAGCCCTGACTCCATGCGGCATGACTCCAGGGCAATATAGACGACATATAATAACAGTATTGAGGCTTTAGATCACGATATATCAATACATGGTATCGTAAGGAACTGAGGATTACAACACCTTGTTTGACTTAGGAAGCTTTCAAAATGCTTTTCAAGGAAAAGTTTTTTCCAGATGTGGCTTTGAGTGCCCTGGAGAGCCAGTTCCAGGACCTTGTCCCGGGGAGTATGTCCGTGGACGAGTACGCCATCGAGTTTTATCGATTGGGCAATTTTGTAGAGGGAAAGAACCCCCTAATAAGAGCGAGAAGGTTCCAAAAAGATTTTGTTAGAAAGGTCAAATCACACACCAGGTGTCATCGTACTACAACATTAGAGGAGATGTTAGACGCTAAATCAAGAGAGCAAAGGAAGACTTGGCGCTCAGGTCTAAGAGGATGAGGGATGTATTAGGTGGAGCTAGTGGCAGTGGCGGTGCAGGTCCAGCCAAGCGACCCTAATTTTAGCAGCGGGCCTTCCAAGCTCAACGTCAGCAGTTTCCAGTGCCAGTCAGGACGCCATTCCAGCAGACACATAAGCAGCCCCAGAGGCATCATCAGCAGGATCTTATCTGTCCTTTCTGCAAGAAGCCAGGATATGGATATGATGTCTGCAGGAAGAAGTTGGGAGTGTATTTATTTTATGGAGCAGCAGAGCACCAGTTTAGAGACTATATTTTGGCACCAGCCCATCCAGGTTACGGTGGAGCTCCTGCTCAGAGAGCACCAGTTAGAGCCCCAGCGGCATAACCGAGGGAACCTATACTCCCGACCCATCATCAGTGGTTCGCACAACACTAGTATCAGAGGGTGTAAACCCCCTCACCCAAAATTTGGCCTACTTGGCTTAGATAGTGAAATTAGGGCTAGTTGAATCCAATTAGAATTAGAACACGATATTTTATTTAATTATGCAATATTTATATCACCTAGTGCACCTTACCATTGCTTCGATAATTGGAACAATACACTAGCCATTGTCTTCCTACAAATTTCACAACCTTGTCCGAGACATGCCAGCCTACTATTCTGAATAATTTCAACTTTGTACCCTTGTGCGTTCTAATCAAAATTGGAGACACAATCTTGACCAGTTTTGTGCAACCCAATTTATGATAAAATTCTACTCTGAGCCCTCTATGTCCATGATACTTGTGTCCCACCTAATTTTATCCTTATATACTTCTAATTAATTCTAGAACATCTTGCGCACAAATTTTAATTAATTTAATCTGAATTCCGTCTTTGTGTAATTTTCTAATTATTGGGCACTTTTATGCAAAAGCGCATTTATGTGTCCACACCATTGGACAATACATGAAAAAAACTCGTTTTCCTCTTCACATAAATTTTTTTCATAATTTTCGGAATGTGCAAACGCACAATATCGCCCCTTTATTTTAAACCTATCCTTGCATTTAAAGAATGCAAATTGTAGCCTCCAAACATCCCCATGTGAGCCCAAGGCCTAACCCAAGAGGATGTTGACCAAAGTCAAACTTTTCTAGGTCAAACTCCACATGTATAAATACACCACTTCCTTCCTTTTTTACCTTTCCCACTTCAAAACAAACCCAACCCTATTTCAGCCGACATCCCTCCTTCCCTGTGCAACCCGACCCAACCCCCTCCGCCGGCCAATCACTCGTCGGAGCAGCCGACTCCCACCACCCTTCCAGTTCATCTCCTCCCTCGAACCTGCTGAGCCCGGAGCTCCGCCTGCGCTCGCCCTCTCCGCTGGAACCTCCTCCTCTTTTCCACGTCAATAGCTAACCCCGGCTGCCTGAAGCTATCTCCCTGACTTCCTTCTTCCCCGACTTCATCAACACACCACCACCTCCATGGCCTCCATCTCCTCCTCCCCTTCCGTGTCCACCACCACCACCGCCTCCACCTCGAACTACCTCCCTGCTGCGGTGCTGCCAGTCCCCCCATCACGATAACCATTAATCCCAGTCACCTCATCCATGTCCTCTCCTTCCTCCTCCTTGAGTAACACCATCACACCACCAGCAACACCACAACCCCGAGCCTCCTTCCTCTCCCTGACTTCCTCCTCCCCTTTGCTGGAGCCGTCGGACTCCGGTCAGCCGTCAGCCGCCAGCACCAGTATCATCACCATCAACACTCATCATCATCATCACATAATGATCCTCACAATCACCTTAACCTAAATCCACACATTGACCATATCATCATCCTCGTCATCACCATTGTCCACATCATCGTCCTTGTCATCACCATCATCCCCATCATTATATACATCATCACCAGCACCCTATCATCGTCACCCTCATCGCCATTATTATCATTATTACCTCATCATAACCCCGCATCGTCGTCAACCTCATCGTCGTCACCGTCATTCCCGTGCGAGTGCCCCGAGGATATTGGATTTATCTGCGCGACTTCAGGAGCAGGTTATTGGTACTTCGCAGCTTCCTTGCCAGGAAAATATACCTTGCCTTGTTGTACTGTTTAAATTCAGTCATTATTTAGTTGCATGTTTATTTATTTTAATATTATATAAATGTGCGCATCCGAGAGAGACTTGGGTGTAGTCAATGAAGGCGTTAATGTTAGGACTTGTGTCTGACCTAGTGTCTAGTAGACCCACCTAAAGTTGTGGAGTTATCAGTATGACTCCCCAGGCCTTGACATATTTCTTACACGTGTTATGAGTCTCATGTAGGGCACGGACTTGCGTATGCGGTTGGCCACCTATACGTGTAGGTCGTGCGACGGATAGGGTATAACTGCTAATAGTGATGCATGTTAGAAGACTTAGCAGTTATTAGTAGGCAGAGCATAGACTATTGGGGTACGATGGTCCAATCCTTGTCCTTGTTTGGTTGTAAGGTTGGGCTATTATTCTAGCGATAGAGTATGAGCCAAAGTTACGACGCCTCGACGTAGTAGCTAAGGCGTATTGTGGATACAACATGCATAGATCATTGGGCGGGGAGGACAACTAGTAGGCGTATGGGACACCCACTTCCTTTATGCAGATTTTTCGTTCTTCGGAGCGGTATGGACGTTATATACTATACAGATTCTCGTTCTTCGGAGCGGTATGGACGTTATATACTATGCATATTACCCGTTCTTCGGAGAGGTATGGACGTTATATACTAAGCAGATTCCCTATTCTTCGGAGCGGTATGGACGTTATTATATTATAGCGCCCTTGTATGGGGGCATATGTGGCATATACTAGCCAGTTGTCACGATTGGTGAATTACGTCAGCATATGTCTGGCCTACACTTTCCTATACACTCAAAGTTGTCCTCAAATTGCATTCACTTAGATGGTTAGCGCACCCCTTTTATATATTCAGTATTTACTTTATGGCGTACTTCTATGTATTTTGTTATGTCCCTCTGAGGACCTGGTCCCTTTCCAGGTGTAGCTGTTCATGAGTATTCGCAAGAGCGCAGATCCGGACTTGCTATGTATATTGCGATGAGGTCTTCTCTTTGAGCTTCGTGATTGTTAGTTGATATTCTTATATTATATTTATCTTGTTTATTCTATATTCTAGTTCGGTAGTGGATTTGTTTCCATCCGACTACCATCATTAGATACTTTAGATTGAGATCTAGTTTCATAGATATTGGTTATTTATGTCTATTTGATTTCTGTGGATGAGATTTAGTTATGCCATGTGACTTCTGTTAAATATATACCACTTATGAATTATTGTTCATGATACAACATACGCATGTGTTATGGTTTTCTTATATTGAAGTTGCCATATACATGCGGCTGGCATGCTTACGTGTCCTAGTCCAACATATTTTTGGACTGGGGCGTGACATATTTTTAGTGGTGGCCCATGCAGGTCAAGAGCATATTGTCTCGGTTACGTTACTATACCGAGCAAGCCTGGAATTAGGATTTGAGTATAGGATCTCATCCATGACTATGATTAACCTTTTTTCCAATCTGTTCTATTTGAATAAATGCATCCTGCTTGATTCATGTACTTCCTAATAGTTCCTTGAGTATAGCCCCTCCTAGAATATAAAAGTCCCTGTTGTTAAATAATAAGTAGAGTAACCTTCCTATTAAGAATGCAACTAGGGCATTGACACATCATTAAGTTTAGACTACCTAAAGAACCCTAGCAACCCTTACCTATAGGATGATTGACCATTATCCCTTGATAATTAGGGATGACTTGAGAGCAGTATAGACACAACTAGAGTGAGTTATAAATTTAACCATATTGTTTGACCCTAGCATTGAGGGACCAATAGAAATCCAAGGTTGAATATTAGGACCAAAACTTAACTTTTATAGTGAGATAGTATTATAGAACTATAAATTTAGGTTCTTGTCATGATGCTAGCAGACAATACTTTAGGAAGCCAAGAGGAATAAATATAACGTTTCCCTTGATCAAACCTTGTAACCTCCGATTTCCAATTTCCAAAATAATTAGTTTTTAATTTATTTTAAAATATCAAGTTTTATAAAATATTTCTCCTTGAAATTTTTATTTGATTTAGAACGGGGTTTGATTGTAGGAGGTAATTTAAAAATCTTTATAAAAATCATTTTTTCTAAATAACGATGTATTACAAAATAAATAAATAAATAATAATATATATATTTCTAGTTTCAAATATTTATTGGCTTGAATCATAAAATTATTGTTTTAACTAAATATTTATTTAAAAGACTAGTTGATAAAATAAAATAGATTTTTATTTATTGGGGTAGTAAATAAATAAATGTCATACTTTCTGAGATTTTTGCAAAATGTATTAATTAGTAGCTAATTTAAAATTTGCTAGCTTTCATAAAAATATTTTCTGAAATTATAACCTTTGTTTCTTTAATTTTACAAGTCGCCATTTCCATTAACTAGCCCACACCCTTTCCCACATGAAGAACTTATTCATGTATTGATCTTGGCCATTCATTATTGGGCCAACCCGCAACCCTTTATCCCACACCATCTCTCCCTATTTAAGTCCCTCATCACATCTCCCTGGAAACCCTAGCTAGCCTTCACAAATCCCCATAGAGCCACAGCCACCACCATTTTTGTGTGCTCGTGTCCGTGTGTCCAGCATCCGTGTCAGCCGTGATGGCCTCGGGTCCGACCCCGGGTGTCCCACAGTATCCATTCATTTCTGGGTTCGTTTACAATATTACAATCAGATTTTTGTGTCCGACACACCCGGACACGTCCCTCACAGTTCAGCAACCCATCGTGTCCTGCCCCGGACACGATCCACAGACACGACTCGCAGAAACCCTAAACCTAACCGTGGCCGCGTCGAGCCGTGGCCGCTGAAGCCGGTAGCCGCCGCCGGACGCCGCCAGATCCGTCGAGTGCCGCTGGAATCGAACGCCGCCGCCACCGCTGGAATCGAACGCCGTTGTCGCCGTTGGAACCGAGCTCCGCCGCCGCCTCCTCGAGCGCCGAGCGCCGCTCCTCGACCAGACGCCGCCGTCTCGAGCCGAGTCGACCGCCGCCTCAGATCCGGAGCCGAACGCTGCCACCACCGAGTTCAACCGCCGCCGCCCTGCCGGCGAGACCCCGCACCGACGCCGGAGAAGCCCTCGTAAGCCTCTTCTTCCCTTTCCCTTTTCCTTTCTTTCAACTCTGTGATTTCAATTTAGATAAGTATGTATAGAGTAATCAGTAATTAATTATGTATAATCAATAGTTAATATATATTAGTTTAAGTTAATTAATTAATTATATAATTAGTAATTAATTAATCAATTAGTTATTTATATTGGTTAATCATTTTCTTTTGTTAATTAAATCAGTTTAGTATATATATTTAGTTATTTTATATAATTAGTTCAATTAATATAATTAGTATATATAATTTGGTTATATTAATATGTAATTAGCTAGTTTATGTAATTAGTTATTCTTATGTAACAAATTAAAAGGGTTTTGATATGTAAAAATAATAATAAATTTTTGGTTACATTATTAATTAAAAATATAGTTTCACAAAACTAAATTAGTTCGAAATTGGTTATCTTGGATTGGTATAAATTCATGTAGTATAAGTGCAATAAAACGTATTTTTAATATATGAATAAAATTGGCATCGGTATATATATATATATATATATAGTATAAAGTTGAGTTGGTAAATTAATATTATTATGTTTAACAATGAGGGTGACAATATATATATATATGTATATTCTAAAAATGTACTTTGCACACATATGATATGTACGTATTTTGATATATGTTAATATATAAATGTGCGTATCTTAGTAAATATACGACTATAGCTAGTAATTTATATTGGTATATATTTTAGATATATATACATATATTAGATTAAATTCTTTTTAGTATGTATACAAGTATTACTTATTTTAAAGTATATATATATTTACATATATCTACTATTGTAGTTGATGGAAATTATAATATGGTTAATTGGTAAACCTACTAGATGACCTAGTTGACTAGTGCCATGCCTGGCAGAGCCCCTGAGTTCATGAGTTGTGATGTGTTAGTGTAGCACCTGATGCAAATATTGTATTTGATATATTTTTAGGACTGTTGGTTCCTCCAGACGATACTCTGGGACAGGACATTGGTTTTACCAGCTAAGGACCAAAGGCGAGTACATTCTCTGATTAGTTTCTAATTTATGATATTTCCTATGTTCACTGTATCTAGTGTAAATATCCATTGCTCTTGACACGCTAGTTACACGGATTGGTATACACGAATCTCGTCATGAGATGTTATTCCTTATTCATGGTGTAGCTTGTACGAGACTTGTTTCCTTGTTATCTTGTGCATGTACAGACACTGAATTCCCGGGGAGATTTGCTACCTTCCTAGGGAATCCTGTGCCATAGCGTACCATGATTGGATCTACTATACCAGTCGGGGGTTTGGGGAGTACTTTAGTATAGATATATGATCATACCCAACTTTATATGCACCATAGCTCACCCCACATCTCACGTCGGGTGCGGCCTGACCATTTACATGTCTCCTCACTGTTACATTGGTTAGCCCTACTAACCCCTGTAATGAGTTTACATGCCTCCTCACTGTTACATCGGTTAGCCCTACTAACCCATGTAATGAGTTTACTAGTCCCAAGCCGATCACATGTTAAAGCTAGTACTCACACACTTAGTCATAAGTTTCTTGCTCATTGACATATTGTTTTTCTTCCTGCATTTACTTACAGTATTTCCAGTACATTTCTTTTCTTGTACATTCTCGTACCTATACATGCATCTGGTATGTTTCCATCTAGAACTGCTACATAGTTTATGTCATTTATATAGAACTGCTATTTAGAGATGTACTTTGCTCCTTCCTGACTGGAAAATATTTTTCCAGACTGTGACCTTAGTAGACTGGTTCCGACACATTTGGGGATTGGAAGTTAATGATTGCAGGTATGATTATGTTGTCTTTAGACTTGTGTTGTTTTCTTTACTTCTTCAAATTCCTATCGTGCTGTAGTTGTGATTGAGTATATTGTTGATATTTTATAGTATCATCCGAGTCTCCTTATGGAGTTGGATACTAGCGTGAGATTGTTAGATAGTACTCGACCTAGACAGCGTTCTACCGCCGATGCTGCGGCGTAGGCTGGACGTACCCACGCATTCGTGCCCCTAAACCGGGTGCGGGTCGTGACACGTTTTTAGTGGTGGCCCATGCAGGTCAGACTTCGCTAGTTGTGCGATGTCGTAGTAGTGCGACGTCATAGTTGTACTATTGCGTACCTGCTATTAAATATAGGACATAGGATACTAGGATGAGAGAGGATACTCAATCACAAATTCTTGAAAGATTTCCTGGGATGACCCCATGAGAATCTTATTTTCAATTTAAATCTTTCCTGGTTTCCGTCCGCTCTCGCTTGTTGTCACTGAACTTGATTCTTGTTGAGCAGCTCTTAAATTAAATTCTTGGTTTTGATTCTTGTTGACGAGTTGTTAACTTTAATTCCTGGTATCGTTGTTGAGTTGATTTCAAATTGAGATGAATTTTTACGGACTAGGATTTATGGTATCATCTGATGACATATATTGATGAGGACAGTGAGAAAGGTAAAACGTCTACTTTGGTTATGGAACCTAGAATTTATCGCAGCCATATTAGCTGTGGTGACGAGAACGTAGGAACCTGACTTGGATGTACATACTATAGTTATGAAGCTTAGAGTCTTTCGCAGCCATACCGGTTGGCGTGGCGAAGATTCTAGACGACATGATTATAGAATGCATACCTTAGTTAAGAAACCTATCGTTTATCGCATCTATGCTTACTGGCGTGGCGAGGATTATGAGTGTCATGATTTCAGACAGACGTGTATGATTATCAGGTTGTATCCTAAATTGGTTCTTAAAATATCATCTCAAGACTTATCTATTTCTGTTATTCCAGGACTTTGTTCCACCGCTTCTTTCTTTACTAGCAGTAAAGATACCTTCTGTCCTCAATTCAGTCTTTGAGCTCCTATTCCTTGAGGATTTCTTGTTAAGTATGATAATTAGTGGCTTGTAATTTTGTTGTGTCTTGTATTAGTATTGACTGTGTTGCTAGTGAGTTGTAAGTGTTTCTTAGTTGGACATGTGAGCAGTAGGCTTTAATCTAGAGTTAGCCCTTAGTATAGTACCTTGTACCAATGATTCTGGGAGTAGTGTCATTAGAGACTGAGAGTTAAGGAGAGTATAGAGTATCAGTGATAGTTCTCAGAGTTAGTATCAGAGCCAATTACCCGTCCTGGATAATCATGATTATGTAATTGAGTGATCTATGTAAACGATTAAGTATCCGGGAATTGTGTTAAGGATTTATGGAGCATAATGTCCAATTGGATGATTGATATCGGAAATGTTAAAGGTAAATAAATGTATATGTATAAAGGGTTAATGAGATGTCATAAGTAGAGAAATATCAGGATTAGTAATGGAAGTTGTGAAGCGTATCACGGATTAGTTTAATAGGCTTTAAAGGATTGAAGGAAATACATATACAACCATCGAGATGAGGAACCATACACATACCCATAAGAGTAAAGAAACATGAGTGTTATAAAGGATACAGGTGATCATGAGTCTAATGAGCTTGATGAGATAATCCATTAATGCAGCTAGTGATATAATACCAAGAGTGCCGATGATTCTATATCAAGGATTATTGAAAATGGTGCTAGTAACAGTAAGCACTCGGTGTGATGATAATTAGATGATATACTAGTTGACATAAATTGAAATTATGAAAGAAAACACAGTTGATGGTAACTTTGATCATTGGAGATAATAGTGCAAGTGATTCGGGCAGTACAAATTAGTACACAGTTCTAGACAATATAGGTATTGAGTGCACCTTGAGTATCAGAGACCGTGAGCACTGATATGTACATTGAGGAGTTATAAATTAAAAGGTGGAAATGAATTTTTAATTTTCAGAATTTTTAAGGAGTTGAGATTTTATGTTGAGGATTTAAATTTGATTCAATAAACATAGTTAAGGCTACAAAGATTTTAGAAGTGATTAAATTTTATTTCGATGTGAAGTACCTGATTTTGAGGAGGTATATGCATTTTATTTTAAGTTGATCGGGAAGTTAAACCTTGACGATTATTTTGAGGATTAATTTTTGGTGGATGAGAGATATGAATATTAATACATGATTAGTTGATATGGGTACCAGTGTACATGAATAGGAATTTGTTAGAGAATGTGCTAGAGTTAAGTGGTTGATAGCAGATACCGCAAGTAATATGTTAGCAGGTTCTTTCTTTTCTTTCCTAATGTTCTTTTTCGTCTTTTGATTGATTGATTCCCTAGTAACATGGTTTATATTCGTGATTTTCTTGTTAGAACTTAGCTAGTAGTACACCTTAACAGAGACTGAAATACCATGACAAGACACATGACCTATATATTTTCTTAAATTGCATGGATGTAAGTAGAATTTTCTTAAACCATGATCATTTGGGTTTTGACCATAGCAAGGATCTATGACAAGGGTATGACCGACAAAAAGGGACAAGATGATTAAATTATGGAGGAGCATAAATTTAAATAAAGAATTTAGGGGATTGTTATAACAGAGTTGATGGAATCATTGTTTTTGCGAAAATCGAGGTTTGATTGAAATTCGAGGACAAACATTTACTTAAAGGGAGAATTAAGAAATTCACAGAGCCAAAAAAAATTTGAGGATTTATTAATTTTAAGGAGGTCTTGATATGATTGAATTGATTATTAAGAATTTGAGAAATTTGAGAGATTATCATTTTATCTATTTGATTGCAAGATAGAAATTTTATATATTATGAATGTTGCATTGAAGATTCTGGAAGCATCGCATCGTTGAGTATTTGAGGAAAAAAAAAAGAAAATCAGGAAATAAAAATCGTAAATGGAATAGTGTCGAATTCAATTATCGGGATAGGATTAGATTTTGAAGGAGCATCAATTGAATTTGAGTTAGAGGAGTAAGGTGATTGATGGATTGTGTTAAAAAAAAAAAAAAAAAAAAATTTAAATTTTGGGGATACGATTTTTATAAATATGCATTGATTGGATTTCAATTAAAAGGATTGGATAGTAAAATTTTGTATTTAGTTATTTACTCAAAATTTGAGGAGATTGTGATACGACTGGAATTCAATTAAAATATTGAGGATTCGAGTAATAAAAATTTTGCATTGGGATAATAAATTCAGAGGATGAAAAAAATATATTAGTTCAAAATTCGAAAACACTATACATATGGATAAAGAAATATGGAATGAAATGAAGCTCATGGTAAAGAAGATTATAATATAATTGATTATGGGATCATATAATTGAAGGTCGTAAGGTAAGATCATGGTATATTGAGGTTGTGATTTAAATTAAAATCTTGACCATGACAGTAACATTTGAAATCGAAGAAAATAATCGAGGTATAGTTGATGTTAAGATAAATAAACTCGAATTTGATGATAAGGATTTTGGACATGTAATAAATTTTGATTCAGAAATTCTAAGATCTAATCTAATAAAGTTTGTGGAATTTGAAACTTTTATAGATATTAGTTAATGATGAATCACAAGATTGAGAAAAGTAAAATGAACGAGGATAAAGAGGAAGGATTATTTTCAGATGGTAGTAAAGACTACTCTTTTTCCTAGAAATCAAGAAAGGCGATTAGATGTCTCTTGATTACATTCTGAAGGATGTATTTAAGTTTCTTAAATCAAATTGTCGACCGTATCTTTCGAATTAGCTATAACTTTCATGTCTATATCATTCTTTATACTGGGTCTTCCTTGGTTTAGTTACTTTGAAAAGGTAACGTGCATTATTCCGATTATCTGTTTTTTTCAGTGATCGTGTCTACTTCCCAAAACCTAAACTTTCTAGAGGATTCAAGGCCGAGCCATGATTCCTTCAAGTTATTCCTGTCTTAAACCATATTTTCTTTTTCTTCATGTTTTCTTCTGTTTGGTAAATATTATCCTTATAGAAATATTTTCTTCAATAATATATTCATCATTATGAACAACAAATATTTTTCTATCCTAGTCATCCCTAAAATTTCGAGGACGGAGTTTTTCTAAGGTGGATAGACTTGTAACCTCCGATTTCCAATTTCCAAAATAATTAGTTTTTAATTTATTTTAAAATATCAAGTTTTATAAAATATTTCTCCTTGAAATTTTTATTTGATTTAGAACGGAGTTTGATTGTAGGAGGTAATTTAAAAATCTTTATAAAAATCATTTTTTCTAAATAACGATGTATTACAAAATAAATAAATAAATAATAATATATATATTTCTAGTTTCAAATATTTATTGGCTTGAATCATAAAATTATTGTTTTAACTAAATATTTATTTAAAAGACTAGTTGATAAAATAAAATAGATTTTTATTTATTGGGGTAGTAAATAAATAAATGTCATACTTTCTGAGATTTTTGCAAAATGTATTAATTAGTAGCTAATTTAAAATTTGCTAGCTTTCCTAAAAATATTTTCTGAAATTATAACCTTTGTTTCTTTAATTTTACAAGTCGCCATTTCCATTAACTAGCCCACACCCTTTCCCACATGAAGAACTTATTCTTGTATTGATCTTGGCCATTCATTATTGGGCCAACCCGCAACCCTTTATCCCACACCATCTCTCCCTATTTAAGTCCCTCATCACATCTCCCTGGAAACCCTAGCTAGCCTTCACAAATCCCCATAGAGCCACAGCCACCACCATTTTTGTGTGCTCGTGTCCGTGTGTCCAGCATCCGTGTCAGCCGTGATGGCCTCGGGTCCGACCCCGGGTGTCCCACAGTATCCATTCATTTCTGGGTTCGGTTACAATATTACAATCAGATTTTTGTGTCCGACACACCCGGACACGTCCCTCACAGTTCAGCAACCCATCGTGTCCTGCCCCGGACACGATCCACAGACACGACTCGCAGAAACCCTAAACCTAACCGTGGCCGCGTCGAGCCGTGGCCGCTGAAGCCGGTAGCCGCCGCCGGACGCCGCCAGATCCGTCGAGTGCCGCTGGAATCGAACGCCGCCGCCACCGCTGGAATCGAACGCCGCCGTCGCCGCTGGAACCGAGCTCCGCCGCCGCCTCCTCGAGCGCCGAGCGCCGCTCCTCGACCAGACGCCGCCGTCTCGAGCCGAGTCGACCGCCGCCTCAGATCCGGAGCCGAACGCTGCCACCACCGAGTTCAACCGCCGCCGCCCTGCCGGCGAGACCCCGCACCGACGCCGGAGAAGCCCTCGTAAGCCTCTTCTTCCCTTTCCCTTTTCCTTTCTTTCAACTCTGTGATTTCAATTTAGATAAGTATGTATAGAGTAATCAGTAATTAATTATGTATAATCAATAGTTAATATATATTAGTTTAAGTTAATTAATTAATTATATAATTAGTAATTAATTAATCAATTAGTTATTTATATTGGTTAATCATTTTCTTTTGTTAATTAAATCAGTTTAGTATATATATTTAGTTATTTTATATAATTAGTTCAATTAATATAATTAGTATATATAATTTGGTTATATTAATATGTAATTAGCTAGTTTATGTAATTAGTTATTCTTATGTAACAAATTAAAAGGGTTTTGATATGTAAAAATAATAATAAATTTTTGGTTACATTATTAATTAAAAATATAGTTTCACAAAACTAAATTAGTTCGAAATTGGTTATCTTGGATTGGTATAAATTCATGTAGTATAAGTGCAATAAAACGTATTTTTAATATATGAATAAAATTGGCATCGGTATATATATATATATAGTATAAAGTTGAGTTGGTAAATTAATATTATTATGTTTAAGAATGAGGGTGACAATATATATATATATGTATGTTCTAAAAATGTACTTTGCACACATATGATATGTACGTATTTTGATATATGTTAATATATAAATGTGCGTATCTTAGTAAATATACGACTATAGCTAGTAATTTATATTGGTATATATTTTAGATATATATACATATATTAGATTAAATTCTTTTTAGTATGTATACAAGTATTACTTATTTTAAAGTATATATATATTTACATATATCTACTATTGTAGTTGATGGAAATTATAATATGGTTAATTGGTAAACCTACTAGATGACCTAGTTGACTAGAGCCATGCCTGGCAGAGCCCCTGAGTTCATGTGTTGTGATATGTTAGTGTAGCACCTGATGCAAATGTTGTATTTGATATATTTTTAGGACTGTTGGTTCCTCCAGACGATACTCTGGGACAGGACATTGGTTTTACCAGCTAAGGACCAAAGGCGAGTACATTCTCTGATTAGTTTCTAATTTATGATATTTCCTATGTTCACTGTATCTAGTGTAAATATTCATTGCTCTTGACACGCTAGTTACACGGATTGGTATACACGGATCTCGTCATGAGATGTTATTCCTTATTCATGGTGTAGCTTGTACGAGACTTGTTTCCTTGTTATCTTGTGCATGTACAGACACTGAATTCCCGGGGAGATTTGCTACCTTCCTAGGGAATCCTGTGCCATAGCGTACCATGATTGGATCTACTATACCAGTCGGGGGTTTGGGGAGTACTTTAGTATAGATATGTGATCATACCCAACTTTATATGCACCATAGCTCACCCCACATCTCACGTCGGGTGCGGCCTGACCATTTACATGTCTCCTCACTGTTACATCGGTTAGCCCTACTAACCCCTGTAATGAGTTTACATGCCTCCTCACTGTTACATCGGTTAGCCCTACTAACCCATGTAATGAGTTTACTAGTCCCAAGCCGATCATATGTTAAAGCTAGTACTCACACACTTAGTCATAGGTTTCTTGCTCATTGACATATTGTTTTTCTTCCTGCATTTACTTACAGTATTTCCAGTACATTTCTTTTCTTGTACATTCTCGTACCTATACATGCATCTGGTATGTTTCCATCTAGAACTGCTACATAGTTTATGTCATTTATATAGAACTGCTATTTAGAGATGTACTTTGCTCCTTCCTGACTGGAAAATATTTTTCCAGACTGTGACCTTAGTAGACTGGTTCCGACACATTTGGGGATTGGAAGTTAATGATTGCAGGTATGATTATATTGTCTTTAGACTTGTGTTGTTTTCTTTACTTCTTCAAATTCCTATCGTGCTGTAGTTGTGATTGAGTATATTGTTGATATTTTATAGTATCATCCGAGTCTCCTTATGGAGTTGGATACTAGCGTGAGATTGTTAGATAGTACTCGACCTAGACAGCGTTCTACCGCCGATGCTGCGGCGTAGGCTGGACGTACCCACGCATTCGTGCCCCTAAACCGGGTGCGGGTCGTGACAAACCTTGAGCATAGATATTATCATTCCAACTTCCCCTCAGGAAACCACGATATTACCTAGAGTCCCTCTATTTTTTTTTAATTCAAATCTTGTTCCCCTGAAAACTTAGTGCTCGCTATTTTTGTGCGACGACTAATTATGTTCTTATATTCTTTATCTTTCAATTTGTGCCACTTAACCTTTCTGATTGTAGGCCAAGTGATTTTATATTATGTTAAGGATATATAGTTGCTAGGATTATAGTTGTAACCTTGAACTTTGAATTATGTGCTTGGTAGTTAGAACTTGATAGTTTGAGTTATTCCTTTAGATTGTGATTACCCTCTAGTTGTAGATCACATAATTTGTACCCATACCTCGATACGAGTTATATCCCCTTTCCCCTTGAAGGCCAGTAACTTTTCCATTCTTAGTGTTGACACTTGTTCTATAAGCACCATGAATAAGATTTAAGATGACCATTACCTACATGATTCAATAGGAGACCCTAATAAGTATTAAGATCCGTTCCTCGTATAGCCCAATAAGAATTTATACTTTATTTACAAGAATAAGGTTATTTTATAGATTCCCCTTGAGACTGTCATAATATTAGTTTAATTCTTTTAAGTTGGGTAGTATGCCTCATAACCGAGTGTTATATAGTCCTCTTGACTCATTATTGAAGTGTAACTGAATGACATTAATTGTATACTAGCATAAGATGATAGTGTTTATTAATACTGTAGAATTTAGAAGCCCATACTCCTATTTGGTCGACTAGCAACTTAGACAAGGAGTTTGTATGACAATTGTAGAGATTGTAGAGTCTTATCTTTTAGTGAACTTGAATTATTTTGTAATTTCTCTCATCATAATCTAGCGTACTTATATTTGCTGTACTACCTTGACTTATGTTGCTATTATAGCCTAGTTTTGCAAGCTTATTCTTTATCAAGCTTGTTCATGACATATGTATTATTGGAGCACAACACTAATACATTTCAAAATCAGTGTATTATGGTATGATCAACCATAGTACACTTTGTTCGCCCTTCGCATAACTACTTTACGTAGATTAAGATATATAGTGATTAGTAGACGAATGTACTTTCCCTCTAGATATGTTTGAGCATATCGTATCAGTTACATAACTGTACTGATACGAGCATGTGAATAGGAATTACCAAAATAGGATTTCAATCCATAACTGCCTTGACAATTTCTATTTGAATTCATTAAACGCCTTGATCCCCATACTTCTAATCTATTACCTCCCCCTTGAACTCTTTATTATTGTTTTCCGTCCTTCCTTATTTCGGAAAGATGAAACCTCATGCTTAGTATAAGTATGATATACAGAGAGTACTAGATATACCCCATTGGCCAATCATATTACAAGATGATTGCCTTTTATAACTGATTAAGGGTATATCATATGTGATAAATTTGGTGTTTAAATTTTTGAGGATTGAGTAACATTATTAAGTAAATTTAAGGAATAAGTTTTCTTAAATGTAAGAGCCTTATGTGTTAGATGGATAAATTCTAAGTTGGGTAGCAGTTGCATTGTCAACTTGAGAGGAATTTCTTTTAGATTGTGATCGAGTAAAATAAGATTGAGAGGTTCAAGTCATTTAATTTTTAAGAATTCTAGAAGAATGATTAAGATAAGGAGGATTAAATAATTTTAAAAACTGTGATATGACAAACCAAATATGTATACGTGAGCACATGATTTAAATTTTGAATACTGAAGGTTGAATAATCGGTTTAAACTTTGAGGATAAATATAGAAATCTAGACTTGAACAATTGGTTAACTAAATTTCAAATTTCACAATTTGAGGCCTTAAATTAAAAGAAATTTTGATTGTTGGATTACCAAATTGAAATATTGAGGAGGTAAATTGGAAGTAAAATTTGAAGAGTACGGAATTCACAAGTTGAAAATAGAAATAAAATGTGGTTGTAATCATTTTTAGAGGAGATTATGATAATTGAATATTGTGATATAAAATTTTAATGTGGGATGTCATATAGATTTGAATTAGATTGTATGTGGATTATTTGATTTAAAACTCGAGAAGATAGTGTGAGGTGTTGAAGTTCGAATTAAACAATGGTTAATCTAATTTAAAAGTCATTGCGATGTAATTGAATATGTTTAAAAAAGAAACTTTTTTTTTTGGAAGAGATTGCAATAGACTTGCCTTACGTACGCATGTGAAGAATTTAAACCAAATTATGCCTTATTTTAATTTCGAGGACAAAATTGTTTTAAGTTAGGTAGATTGTAAACCCCCTCACCCAAAATTTGGCCTACTTGGCTTAGATAGTGAAATTAGGGCTAGTTGAATACAATTAGAATTAGAACACGGTATTTTATTTAATTATGCAATATTTATATCACCTATTGCACCTTACCGTTGCTTCGATAATTGGAGCACTACACTAGCCATTGCCTTCCTACAAATTTCATAACCTTGTCCGAGACATGCCCGCCTACTATTCTGACCTTTGTGTAACTTATAATTATGCTTTCTTGTGCTACATTTTAGTCGCACAACATTCATCGCAGACATTATTATTTAATTCTAAATAATTTTAAATTTGTACCCTTGTACGTTCCTGTCACGCCCCAGTCCTAAAATACCGAGGGACTAGAGACGTGGCAATGGCCAGCAGCACGCACCGATGGACAACCCAATTTAATGGATCCATCAGGGCATACTTAAGCTGTAAAATCAAGTCTACGATAATATGGCACAACTAATCTCATCCACACAAGATATAAAAATATGATCCACAGAATAAATAAGGAATACAAATCATCAGCTAGTCTCAACAAAGTACTTCGGGGAACATCCCGATAAATATCTGATACATGGTTCAACAGACCATACTAGAAATGCCTGTCCTTACGTCCAATTTGGACACAGGGGCAAAAAGGTCATTTCTGGGCCAAAGCGGGGTCCACATGTGGGCCACTTTGCACCAAAAAGCGTGTCAGGATCAAAGATCTCCAAATTCATCAAACTCAGTGTCAATAAGTCAGGAACGGTGATACGAACCCAATGGAACTTCCAAAATTGGATTCCGATGAGCCGATCACAACATCGGCCGTCAAGTGGGGCCTGTGGGGCCAACGATACACGATTTTGTCAACGTTCTCAGAATCGAACCAAACTTGGGTCACAGGACCAGCGTATTGCTACGAGTGCGATGGCACAAGTTTTGTCTCGATTCGACGTGTGTACACAAAGTTACAGCGTGTTCCAGAAAGAACGGATACGGGGTGTCGTCGGTGGATACGCGTTGATTTCGGTATGCACGCACATCCGAATCAACATCTCCGAAATCCCATACGACCGTATCAACGACGCGCACGTTTCGGTAAAGACCGCGTGTGACCAAGTCGTCCCGTTTGGCGGGGCGCACTCAGTTCCGGGGTAAAATAGGGCGTTGTTTTTTCTGTTTTTGGATCGCGGTGTGCGATCACCACAGAATGCGATGCACCGAGCGGGTTACACGGGCACCGAGAGGGTTATACAGTCTACGCGTAGCAACTGACAGAATCAAAAATGGAGTTACGAGGTGCGAGAAAATGGTACCTGAACAGGGCTCCGTGAACGCTGATTTTCACGTGTCCGAGGGTACTGGTTGTGTCCTGGTTGAACTCTTGTGTCCTCGCGTCCTGTGTCCGGTGTCTGCTGTGGAGTCCTGCTGCTCGCTTCCAGGTCGAGGGCTCCGTGAACGCTGCTAGGGCTGCGTCGACCGACGGAGAGGAACTCGCGGCGGCCGCAGCGAGGATCGAGGCCGCGTGATGTGGTCGAGCGGCTGCTCGGCGTCTAGGGCGGAGATGGGCCGAGGGTTGAGGGAAGTCGGGGTCGTGCTGGACTCGGTGGCGGGTCGATGACGGCGTGTCATCGTGAGGCGGGGGCTTGGAGTCGACGGCGGGGCTGGGATTCGAAGGAGTCGGGGACGAGTGGCGGCGCTCGCGCGGAGGGGGAAAGGGTCGTAGTAGGCAGCCTGGCGGCAGCGACGTGGTGGAGGGCCGAGGGTGAGGTCGCTGGCGATGGGGGAGCGGCGGAGATCAGGGTACGGCGGTAGATAGATGGAGAAGGGAGCAGCCCGAATGTCGAGGCAGCCCTTTATAAGCTGCTACAGGAACTCCGGCGGCTGCTAGGGTTTCCATCGGGTTTTCGGGTCCGGGTCGGGTTTGGCTCGGATTCGACCCGACCCGACCCACTATGCTGGGTTCGGTTCAGGCAGGGTTGGTTCAGGTTTTGGGTTTGGGTTCGATTTAACACCCAAGAAGTTTTAAGGCTTTAAACGCGTCTCCGGAGTCCAATAAATTCACCAAAAAATACCCCATGTTCGGTTTTCCATTTTACACTATAAATTTTTATTTCCATAATATTTTAACACCAATAAACTGTATTTAAAAATCCTTAACCTTTAATTACCTTGGTTCTTTTCCAGAAACTACCGAAAATTCGGGAATATTATATTAAAATTTATTCTGACAAATCAGGGTGTTTACAATCTTCCCTCCTTAAAAGGATTACGTCCTCGCAATCAAAGAATAAGCTACTAAAGAAAGAGTTTCGGAAATACAAGATTGCTTAGTTTACAACTGCCTCCTCAAACAAGTGGGGGTAACGCTGGCGCATACTATCTTCTCGTTCCCAAGTCGATTCGCCAGGAGAATGATGTTTCCAAGCTACACGAACCAGTCTGATTGTCTGTCCCCGTAATGTCTTCTCACTGACGTCGAGAATGCCAATTGGTTGTTCTTCATATCTCAAGCTTGGGCCTACTGCGATCTCTGAATGATTGACTACGTGACTTGGGTCGGTCACGTACCTTCGCAGCTGTGAGACGTGGAATACGTCATGCACTCCCTCTAAAGATGGAGGTAATGCAAGACGATAAGCCACCTCACTAATGCGCTCTAGAATATCAAATGTCCCAATATACCTTGGGCTCAACTTGCCTCTGCTCCCGAATCTGATAGTACCACGAGTGAGCAAAATCCTCAAGAACACGTGCTCTCCTTCTTTGAACTCTAGGGGACGTCTGTGCGTATCTGCCCAATGCTTCTGTCTGTCCTGAGCTGCTCGAAGATGATTCTGAATCTGTTTTACCTTCTCCACTGTCTGCATTACCAATTCTGGACCCAGTATTTGACGTTCACCAACGTCACTCCAACATATAGGCGATCTGTACTTCCTTTCGTATAAAGCTTCGAATGGTGCCATCTGAATGCTGGCCTGATAACTGTTATTGTAGGAGAACTCTACCAAGTGCAAATGATCTTTCCAAGATCCTCCAAAGTCTAGCATACATGCTCGCAACATATCCTCCAAGATCTGAATGGTGCGCTCCGATTGGCCATCTGTCTGCGGGTGGTAAGCCGTGCTGAATTTGAGTCTGGTGCCCAGACTCTCTTGCATGCTTCTCCAGAAATGAGATGTAAATCTCGAATCTCGATCCTATACAATACTAACCGGCACTCCATATAATTTGACGATGTATCGCATATATATGTCGGCTAGTACCTCTATGGACTGTCCAAATCTAAATGGCAAGAAGCGTGCCGATTTAGTGAGTCTATCCACGATAACCCATACTGCATCTCTTCCGCTGGGGCTCCTTGGAAATCCTGTGACAAAATCCGTCGTGATATGTTCCCACTTCCATTCTGGTATAGGAAGCGGCTGTAGCATACCTGCAGTCCTCTGATGTTCGGCCTTTACTTGCTGGCAGACTAAGCATTTGGCCACAAATCTTGTAATCTCCCTTTTCATTCCATGCCACCAGTAATACTGTCTCAAGTCTCGGTACATCTTGGTTCCTCCTGGGTGAACAGAGTACATAGAGCGATGTGCTTTCGTCATTAACTCATGTCTCAATTCTCCATTTGGAACATACAGGCGATTTCCAAACCTCAATGTCCCGTCTTCGTGTATACGAAGTCCTGTCTGCATGCCTGCTTCTGTCCTCTCTTTCAGTCTTCGAAATCTAGCATCGTTGGGCAATGCCTCTTTAATCTTCTCCACGAGTGATGACTTAATTTCAAGATTAGCCATCAAGCCATTATGTCCTGGTAAGACAGCCTCTATCTGAAGCTCCTGTAGATCTCTCAATAACTCGGGCTGCATCGTCAAGAAATAAGCCGTAGGCTTCCTGCTCAGTGCGTCTGCTACAACATTCGCCTTTTCCGGATGATACTGCAGATCTATGTCAAAATCTACCATCAATTCAAGCCAACGTCTCTGCCTCATGTTAAGCTCCTTCTGAGTATATACATACTTCAGACTTTTGTAATCTGTAAAGATGTCTACTTTCTTCCCGTAAAGGTAGTGCCTCCAAATCTTCAATGCAAATATAACTGCTGCTAACTCCAAATCGTGTGTTGGGTAGTTTTTCTCGTGGACCTTCAACTGTCTTGATGCATAAGCAATAACTTTGCCATGTTGCATTAAAACACATCCCAATCCGCTACCTGATGCATCGCAGTAAACATCAAAACCTCCTGACCCTGAAGGAAGAGTCAAGATAGGTGCTGTTGTTAATCTTCTCTTCAATTCTTCAAAGGTCTTTTGGCAGTCTTCTGTCCATATAAACTCCTGGTCTTTACGTGTCAGCTTCGTCATTGGTTCTGCAATCCTTGAGAAATTTTCTACAAACCTTCGGTAATATCCCGCAAGTCCGAGAAAACTTCTCACCTCTGCAACTGATGTGGGTGTAGGCCAAGTCTCTATTGCCGCAACTTTCTCTGGATCAACTGAAAGTCCTTCTCCTGAGATGATATGTCCCAAGAAAGGTACTTTGTCCATACAGAACTCACACTTACTGAGTTTGGCATATAACTTTTCCTGTCTCAAGGTCTCTAACACGATTCTGTGATGCTCCTCGTGCTCTTCGTGGCTCTTGAAATATATTAGAATATCGTCAATGAACACAACCACAAATTTATCTAAGAACTGATGAAAGACTCTGTTCATCAAACTCATAAACACTGCTAGCGCGTTGGTTAAACCAAACGGCATTACCAAGAACTCATAATGTCCATACTTGGTCCTGAAAGCTGTCTTCGGTATGTCTTCCTTCCTTACTTTAATCTGATGATAGCCGGATATAAGGTCAATCTTCGAGAATACCCTTGCACCACTCAATTGATCAAATAGATCATCAATGCGTGGCAAGGGATACCTGTTCTTGATGGTCACAACATTCAGTGCCCTGTAGTCAATACATAACCGTATTGTTCCATCCTTCTTTGGCACAAATAATATAGGTGCTCCCCAAGGTGAAACACTGGGCCGAATAAAACCCTTCTCCAAAAGATCATCAACCTGTTCTTTCAACTCCACTAACTCCTTAGGTGCTAGCCGATATACT
Source organism: Iris macrosiphon (assembly GCA_036927795.1). Classification (NCBI taxonomy): domain Eukaryota; kingdom Viridiplantae; phylum Streptophyta; class Magnoliopsida; order Asparagales; family Iridaceae; genus Iris; species Iris macrosiphon. The sequence continues at coordinate 53,986,093 of JAYESA010000019.1, read as the reverse complement.
GACGAAGTGATAGGCTCTGCTCCTGGAGTTAAGTCAATTGTGAATTCTATTTCCCGATCAGACGGTAAACCTGGAAGATCATCAGGAAATACATCCACAAATTCTGATATGACTCTTGGGTAACCTGTCTCCCCTTCTACAGATAGTACCCTAAGAGTAGGCTGAACTCCTTGCTCTACTGCTCCTCAAAGAAACTCAAATTCTGGATGTCCTGGCGGTCTAAATATAACCCGCCCAAGTCGGCAATCAAGAGTCGCATGGTACTGACTTAACCAGTCCATACCAAGTACAACATCATAATCCGGCATGGAAAAGATCAGAAATTGAGCTCACATTTCTCTGCCACAAACTACTACAGAACATGATCTACAGACGTCACTAACCGGAATAATTCTACCTCCCGCAAGAATCCTCTTCATCTTCGGAAGGGATACGGTAGCTACTCTATGGGTGGCTACAAAGCAAGCTGCTATAAATGAATGCGATGCTCCAGAATCAAATAATGCTACAGCTGGTAATGAAGCTACTAAAATAGTACATGCGATAACTTTGCCTGTCGTAGCCTCCTCCTCAACAGCTAACGTGAATGCCTGGCCTCGACCCTGAGCTGGACCTCTCTGCTGCTGTTGAGCCTGCTGAAATAGAGCTGCCTGTGGTGCCAGAGGTGGTCTCTACTGATTCCCTCCTAGGGCTGGTGGCCTGACGCCTCCAACTCCTGCCTGCTGTGCTCTAACTGCTGGATAAGCTGGTCGTGGTGCAGGTAAGGCTAGTCTCGGTGCTTCCTCTCTGCGTTCGGTGCAGTCTCTGGTCTGATGCTGGTTGGACCCACAAGCCAGGCAGAGTCCCAACTTACGTCTGCATTCTCTCTCAATGTGACCTATCTTGCCGCAGTGGTGACAAGTAGGGAGAGATATGGCCATGTGTGCTGTCCTCTCGGGCATACTCCTCTGGGTCCGTTTTGCTGAATCCCTATGTGCTGTCCTGGATGGTGCTGAGTTAATAGGCCTCTTCAGGTTCGACTCCCTTCTAGTGACGCGCTCCATGCGTCGTGCGGCTGCTAGAACGTCGGTATAAGATGTAGGCACGACCGATCCAATCAATCTCTGAAGCTCGAACTTCAGCCTGTCAAAGAACTTCTCAGCTTTCTCTTCCTCTGTCGCAATCAAGATTGGGGCAAAGCGACTGAGGCGAATAAATTCTGCGTTGTATTCTTCCACCGTCATATTGCCTTGGATAAGGTGGTTGAACTTGTCTCTGAGCTCTGACCGTGCTACTGAGGGAATATACATCTCTTTGAAGAGTCTGGAGAACTCTTCCCAAGTGACTCAGTCCTGTCCGAGCCTCCTCTCTTCTGCTAACCACCAGTGATGTGCATTTTCAGTTAACTGCATTCTGACTGCAGTCATCCACTTCTCTCTCGGAAGTTCAGCGGCTTCCAACTAATGCTGTATGTTTGTGAGCCATTCATGAACTTCTGTTGGCCCCTCTTTACCAGAAAATGTACGAGGTTTGAGCTAACGGAAGTCGGTGATAGATCCCGTCGTCGATCGTCTTGCTGGTGGATTTGCCTGCTCCAATGCGGATACCAGGCTGGTTCTCAGATACTCGGCCTCCTACCGATGGGCCTCTTGCTGAATCTGCTGCTGGGCTTGCATCATAGCATACATCATCTGGAATATCTATTGCCCGTCCATGGCTTGCCTTGGCGGGAAAACTGGCATCTGGGAAGTGAATTATGGTGGAGGTGGGATGTCATCTCTCCGGAACCTTGGATTAGGCTGACCGGTTTGATCGCTCTGCGATGCTTGCCCTCCATTCCCTGGGGTCACTCCGTCTATATAAGTAACCACAGCGTCGTGTGGCGTATCCAATAGAATCTCGTCTCCGTTCCTGGGATCCATTTCTCTCTGCAACCAAAAGATAAACTGTAAGAACGCACAGAGAAGTCAATACAGGATGCAAATTAAGTAACAATTTTAAGTTCGATATAGAGTTCAACAATGGGTTAAATAATGGATGAGATCCTAAAACTTATCCTATTCTTAGGGCAGGCTGGTTCGGTCCCTAAGTTAAAATCGAACGATTTAGTCGTAGACCTGTATGGGCCACCACAAAAACTATGTCACGCCCCAGTCCCAAAATATCGAGGGACTAGACACGTGGCAATGGCCAGCAGTACGCACCGATGGACAACCCAATTTAATGGATCCATCAGGGCATACTTAAGCTGTAAAATCAAGTCTACGACAATATGGCACAACTAATCTCATCCACACAAGATATAAAAATATGGTCCACAGAATAAATAAGGAATGCAAATCATCAGTTAGTCTCAACAAAGTGCTTCGGGGAACAACCCGATAAATATCTGATACATGGTTCAACAGACCATAAATAAATGACTGGAATAAAGTAAATACTGAGCACGAAGCATGGATGCTCAGGAAAAGTCTTCAGCTAACACCTCGTCCTCGGATGGTGATACAGCTCCTGGGTCAGCTCCTGCTGCGGTCCCGTATACCTCGGGATAGATCTCGTCCTCAAATCCTGGGGACATAATCCGGATCCAGGTCCTCAGGGGACATAGCAAGGTACAAGAAAGCTCAAGCCAAAATAAATACAGTGCAAAAAATAAATAGAGTAAATAGGGTAAATATGTAAACATCTGTGTGAAATGCAAGAGAGAACATAAATAGTACTCAGGTTGAAACAACTACAAGCTCTGTGTAGGGGAGCCGGTAGCAGGGGTATCATGAGGTGGTCTAGCTCAGCGGGAGACTGAGTAGCCGGCATAATAAAATCAACCTGTAGCCTGTGGGTCTCTCCAGCAATAGATGGAACAATAAGGGAATACTAAATAACCAGCTAAGTGATATGCAAGATGAGAGCAGCACTAGAACTCAGGCTGAAGCCACTACAAGCTCTGTGTCGGGGAGCCGGTAGCAGCAGTAATAATGAGTAATGGGCCAAGCTCGGGCTTCAGAGTCTTGTGCCTCACAATAGTAGGGGTGTATATATATGATCAGCCTGTAGTCTGTGTGTCTCTCCCCAACCAATGTAACCACGTATATCATGACCATAACGTCTCATGTCCATGGCAAGCGGGATCATAACTAATGCACAGGTCATAATGTATCTAAGAATATATTATCTCTGTCAAGTCCTGTATCCTATACAGAATCACCACGAATATCTCGGGAAGATCCTGTCTCATGAACAGTGTCCAGTGTCCTGGGTCATAGTGTACTTGGTAAGACAAGTACGAGAAGATAAGTGTCACGAATATCCATCTCGAGATGACAATACACAACACCGCGTACGGTGTTGGCACCCGACTGATAATCGGACGCTAAGTACGTCACACGGTCCTAGGTTAAGCATGCACAGCAATATAATAAAGCAAGGAAAATATGTAACAATACTGCAGAGTTTGGCAAGGTACACTTGCCTGATGTTTGAATACCAACAATCGGCCCGGTATCAGTGGATCCTGTGGGTACTACTCCAAAAGCTGTAATAAACATCACCAACAGTCTCAGAAGATATCAATTAGCTAGAAACGCCTGTCCTTACGTCCAATTTGGACACAGGGGCAAAAAGGTTATTTCTGGGCCAAAGCGGGGTCCACATGTGGGCCACTTTGCACCAAAAAGCGTGTCAGGGTCAAAGGTCTCCAAATTCATTAAACTCAGTGTCAACAAGTTAGGAATGGTGATATGAACCCAACGGAACTTCCAGAATTGGATTCCGATGAGTCGATCACAACATCGGCCGTCAAGTGGGGCTCGTGGGGCCCACAATACGCGATTTTGTCAACGTTCTCAGAATCAAACCAAACTTGGGTCACAGGACCAGCGTATTGCTACGAGTGCGATGGCGCAAGTTTCGTCTCGATCCGACGTGTGTACACAAAGTTACAGCGTGTTCCAGAAAGGACGGATACGGGGTGTCGTCGGCGGATACGCGTTGATTCCGGTGTGCACGCACATCCGAATTGACTTCTGCGAAATCCCACACTACCGTATCAACGACGCACACATTTCGGTAAAGACCGCGTGTCACGTCCCAGTCCCAAAATACGTAGGACTAGGTCACGTAACCATGCCAGCTGGCCCGTATATATGGCAACTCCAATATATGGAAACCATATATACGTGCGTACGCTGTATAATGAACAATAATTCATAAGTGGTAAAACTAACTCCAAGTCACAGGGTAATATCTAAATCTCATCCACAAAAATAACATAAACATGAATAACCAATAACCAGGTAACTAGATCTCAATAAATAAGTATCTAAAGAATGACAGTCGGATGAAATCAAATCTACTGCCGAAATAGAATATAAAAAGGAACCAGATACACACCATATAAGAACAACATCTGACAATCACGAGGCTCGAAGAGAAGATCTCCTCGGAATATAAGTAGCCTGTCCGGATCTGTGCTCCTGCGAATACTCAAGAACATATACACCTGGCAGGGGACCAGGTCCTCAGAGGGACATAGCAAGATACAAAAAAATAACATGCCATAATGTAAATACTGAATAAATAAGGGGTGTGCTAACCATCTAAGTGAATGAAATTTAAAGACCTGATAGTACGCATGGGAATGTGTAGGCTTGACATATGCTGACGTAATTCACCAATCGTCATGACCGGCTAGTATATGTGTCATATGCCCCCGGACACACGGGTAGCTCTGCAATCGACCATCTCCGAGGAGCATGGTACGAAGGATAAAACATCATGGAGGGGGTATCCCATACGCCTACTAGTAATCTTTCCCGCCCAATGTAGATGTACAAATCGTGAAAACGACGTGGATATCTCATACTATGATGCAAGTCTCTATGAAATAAACAACTGAGCTAAATACCGCTACACGTGTTGCTCACACTGATGGCCAGTCGCTCATGAGGCACGCGTCCCTACATGTACTCACTCTGTGACGTGTAATGATACGTGTCAAGGCCTGAGAAGTTATATCAATAACTTCACAACTTTAGGTGGGTCTACTAGACACTAGGTCAGACACAAGTCCTAACGTCAACGCCTTCGTTGACTGCACCCGAGTTTTCTCGGACGCGCACATTTATATAATATAAAAATAGATAAACATGTAACTAGAAATAACTGAATTTAAACAGTACAACAAGGCAAGGTATACTTGCCTGGCAAGAGAGCTGTAAATGTAATATCCAGATGTCAAATACCAAGTGTCAGAAACTATGGCCTCAGAAGAAAAGTCTCCGGATGCTGAAATAAATATCACTAACAGTCTCAAAAAATATCAAATAGCTAGAAACGCCTGTCCTTAAGTCCAATTTGGACACAGGGGCAAAAATGACAGTTTCCGGTCAAAGCGGGGTCCACATGTGGGCCGCTTTGCACCGAAAAGCGTGACAGGGTCAAAAGTCTCCAAATTCGCCAAACTTAGTGTCAACAAGTCCAGAACGTCGATACGAACCCAACGGAACTTCCAGAATTGGATTCCGATGAGCCGGTCACAAAATTGCCCGTCAGGTGGAGCCTATGGGGCCCACGATACGAGATTTTGTCAACGTTCTCAGAATCGAACCAAACTTGGCTCACAGGACCAGCGTATTGCTACGAGTCCGATGGCGCAAGTTTCGTCCCGATCCGACGTGTGTACACAAAGTTGCAGCGTGTTCCAGAACAAGCAAATACGGGGCGGTGTCGGCGGATACGCGTTGATTCCGGTGTGCACGCACATCCAAATCAACTTCTCCGAACTCCTACACGTCCGTATAAACGTCGTACACATTTTGGTAAAGACCGCGTGTGACCAAGTCGTCCCGTTTGGCGGGGCGTACCCAGTTCCGGGGTAAATCGGGTCGTTGTTTTTCCTGTTTTTGGATCGCGTGCCGCGATCGCCACAGGACGCGATGCACCGAGCGGGTTGCGCGGGCACCGAGATGGTTACATAGTCTATGCGACGCAACTGACGGAATCGAAAACAGAGCTACGAGGTGAGAGAAAAATATACCTGAACATGGCTCCGTGGAAACTGAATTTCGTGTGTCCGACTCGTGTCCGACACGTGTCTGAGCTAGGGCACGGGTTCGGTTCGCCGGAGAGGAGCTGGGCACTGCTGGGGGAGGTGGTACGGCTCGCTGTGGCCGGGCGGCTGGGTCCTCGCTGCTGCGGCGGCTCGCGGCGAGGTCGGCGGCTGCCGGAGCGAGGTCGAGGTGGAGAAGAATAGGAGGAGGAGGAGGAGGAGGAGGAGGAGTGAGTCGAGGTGGCGGTGGCGGACTAAAATCGACGGGGGTACCACGGTGAGGAGGAGAGGCAGAAGTCTCGGCCATGGGGGGGAGGTTGAGGGGAGATCTCCGGCGGGGCCAGCGGGGCCGGCGGGGAACGCACAGGCGGAGAGATTGGGAAGGAGGGTGGTCGAGGAAGAGAGGCCAGCGGGGGGGAGGGGAAACTCGGCTCCAGCCAGGGGCGGCGAGGAGCGGCCGAGCGGGGGAAGGCTCCGGCGGCGAGGGGTCTGCGGGCTGGGGGGAAATAGATTTAGGATTTTTATTTTTTTTCTTTTCTTTTCTTTTCTTTTTTTTATAGAAAATAATATTAATAAAATATGTAAAATATCTATAGATATTTTTAGGATATTTTTGGAATATTTTCGGGATCTTTTCGGGTGGGTCCCGCATCCAAATGGACGGTGCAGGTTCACCGGCCAATGAGGGGGTGACACTTAATTCTGATATTTGCAGGAAAGTCCCTGTAATTTCATAAATTGTATAATAGTCCTATTTCGGGAATTTGTGCAATTTACGAAATTGTCTGAAAAACATCCGATTCCTGAAAATGCTAAAATTCACAGGATTGAAGGGAAAAGCTGTGTGAGGGTCTCGGGGGTATGGGGGTGATTCTGGGCAGGGGTTGGACCTGGTTTCTAGGTGATACGGATTACCGTATTTATTAATTAATAAATACTGTGCACGGTGTTCTCTAATTATTTAGAGGGAGGTAGGGTCATAATTTTTCTACGGTGTCAATACACTAAATGTAGTATACTCAGTGTAAAAAATTAACGTATTTTTGTTTGGGGAAAACAGGTGCATGTTGGGTCTCAAATCTCTAGGGGTACAGAGATGGGTAAAGAGCAAGAAATAAAATAGGAAATAAATACGGACGATTGTAACGATATTTGTGCGTCTCATACGAGGCTCAAAACTGAGTATCTGGGAGTTGCAAAAAGTGCAGGATAGTAGACTGGCAAGTCTAGGAGAGGTATGTGAACTTCGTTCGGGGATAACAGTCAAGGTAAAGCTCCAAATAATTAGGTGATGGACATGTGCACAAGTCAATAGGATATGTAAGCAAAATTAATTAAAATATTGCAACAAATCCTAAATTGTTAAAATAATCCTAAAAATACCGAAATCTGGTCGAGAGGGTTTACAATCTACCCAACTTATAAAAATTTTGTCCTCGAAATTAAAACTAAGCCACGGTAGAAGTCAAAGACGGCATAAGATATAATTTAACAAAGTAATTTATATCTTGGTTTACGAATAGGTTCGAAAAAAATGTTTTCGTATGTCGTCCACATGCTTCCAAGTAGATTCTCCTGGTGCACCATGCTTCCATGCCACGCGGACCAAGGGAATAGACTGATTTCTCAATACCTTTTTCTCGATGATCAAGGATTTCTACGGGCTGCTCCTGATATGACAAGCTCGGCCTAATAGTGATCTCCGAATGGTTGAGAACATAACTACTGTCTGTCACATATCGCCTGAGTTGCGATACGTGGAATACAGCAAGTACTCCCTCAAGTGAAGGTGGTAGCGCAAGTTGATATGCCACTACTCCTACACTTTCTAGCACGTGAATGGTTCAATAAACCTTGGACTTAACTTGTTGCGTCCTCCGAATCGAATGGTGTCTCTAGTAGGTGATATCCTCAAGATGACATGATCGTCCTCTTTGAATTCCAAGGGGCGATGATGACGGTCTGCCTACTGCTTCTGTCTGTCTTGCACTGCTTGCAAGTGTCCTTGTATTACTTAACTGCCTTTACTGCGTTGACTACCAACTCTGGTCACGTGAATCCTTGTCTGGTAAAATGCTGACTGGTATGCCGTGCAATCTTAGGATTTGCCTCATATAAGTAATGTCTTCATATCTTCAAAGTAATTACGTCGGTTGCAAGTTCTAAATTCTTCTCATGTACTCATAATTGTCTAGATGCATATACTATTACCTTTTTATCCTGTATTAATACGCATCCCAAACTTTTTCCTGATGCGTCTGTAGATCACAACTACCTGATCCGGATGGAATAGTCAATACGGGTGTTGTGGTCAGTCGCTTCTTCAACTCCTCGAAAGCGGCTTGACACTCGTTGGTCCATAGGAATTCTTAATCCTAGTAAGTCAACCTAATCATAGGTGCTGCTATCCATTCAGGGGTCAATCAATTGTTCATCCAGGTAAAATCCATTTAGACTCCTGACAGCAAAATGATATATTCTTTTATTGTAACACTTTGACCAAAGTTACGAGGCAAAAATTTAAATTCTATGCTGTCATAGTGATGCACGTACCAGGAACGTAATAAAGCGTTAGGTAGGTAGTGAAGGGTCATCTAAAGGTAGCACAGTTTAACTGCAATCAAATCTAATAAGGTTTGGTAATTACCCAAGAAACAAACAGAAATGGCTACAGAAACATTACACTTTCGTATTTATACTAAGGACGAGGTTTCGTCTTTCCGAAATAAGGGAAGACGAAAAACAATAATCAAGAGTTCAAGGGGAAGGTAATAGATTATGAGTGTGGGGATCAATGCGTTTAAAGAATTCAATAGGATTTGTCAAAGCAGTTGTGGATTGAAATATTATTCCTATTCACATGCTCGTATCAGTACAGTTACGTAACTGATACGATATGCTCAGACATATCTAGAGGGCAAGTACATCTGTCTACTAATCACTATATATATCTCAATCCACGTAAAGTAGTTATATGAAGGCGAATCAAAATGTACTAAGGTTGATCAGACCATAATACACTGATTCTGAATAGACAATTGTATTAGTGGAGTGGATCAGGCCCCAATAACACATGTGTCATGAATAAGCTCGATAAAGAATAAGCTTGCAAAACTAGGCTATAATAGCATTATAAGTCAAGGTAGGATAGCAATTTTAAGTATGCTAGATTATGATGAGAGAAATTACAACATAATTCACAATCACAAAAAGATAAGACTCTACAATCTCTACAGTTATTTTTCTAATTCCTTGTCTAAGTCGCTAGTTGACCTAAAAGAGGTATGGCCTTCTAAGTTCTACAATCTTAATATACATAATAGGTTGTCTGTCTAAAACAGAGATTTCAAGAAAGTCCGCGTAAAGTATGGATTCGAGGTTGTCTGCGTAAAGCAGAGATAAAATAATTTGGCGTAACGTATGGTTTTAGAGCTATCCGCGTAATACAGAGAAGCGTAAGGTAGAGCTTCAGAGCTGTCCGCGTAATAAGTCTGTGCGTAGAAGTCTGCGTGAAAGTCTGCGCGTAAAAGTTTTGCCTAAAAAGTTTGCGTAAAATCTCCTGTGTTGCAGCGTAAAGTTGTACAAGATACTCATGAGTTTGTCAGTCAAAATTAGTGAATCCTGACAACTGACAAAAGTACTTGTACAACGATCGAGTGGTCCGTTGCGATGATAAATTTGCACGGGGACCCAGGTTGTCGTTTAGTGACTGATTAGATACAAGTCACTTTTACGCTTGAGGTGAGACAAAATCAGATGTCCTGTCAGAAAGCTGTTTCCTTTTTGCACAGGGCTCGAGGCGTATCTCTGCATTTAATGCACAAGATTGGGTCATGGCTGGGGAAAGCTATGGCTGTAACAATACGCTCACATTCTATTCTTAGGTTACGCCTAATCAGGTTGCTCTACAATGGTTATCTATTATTCATGAAACATCAGGTTTACGCAGGGCAGTTACCTGCATGGCCTTCATGACGTGTCATACGCAGGATAAGGAAGACTAAGGGATCGAGGGTAGCAGTCGTCATAACTGCGGCGTAAAGGAGATAATCTCCTGCATAATTTGGTTTTTATGCCAACAAGAAAGTCATTAGGCTTATACGCCAACTAGGCAGTTGTTTGGTTCTTATGTCAACAAGGGTCGAATGGGTTTTACGCCAACAAGGGTAAAGGGTATCTGGCGTAAACTCTGGTTTATCCAAACATAGGTTGAGGTTTAGTCTTAGTATTCAACTTTGGATTTCTATTGGTTTCTCAAGACTAGGGTCAACACTATGGTCAATTCTCTAACTAATCCTAGTAGTGTTTATACTACTCTTAAGTCATACAAAAATACGTCAAGGGTTAAAGATAAGTTAATCTATAGGTAGTGATGCTAGGATTTATTAGGTAGTAGGGAAAAGTAGGGTTTATTAGGTAATATGGAAGGTTAGGGTTCATTTAGTAGTCTGAACTTAATAATATAACAATGCCCTAGTTGTGTTCTTAATAGGAATACTACTCTGATTATCATCCTATCAACAGGGGTTTTTATATTCTAGCAGGGCTAAACTCAAGGATTTATCAGGGAAGCACATGAATCAAGCAGGATGCAATTATGTAAGTAGGACAGACTAGAAGGAAGATAAGTCATAGTCAATTATGGATGAGATTCTATATTCTAATCCTAGGTGCAGGCTTGCTCGGTACAGTAACGTAACCGAGACAATATGCTCTGAGTCGCAGGCTTGCTCGGTACAGTAACGTAACCGAGACAATATGCTCTCGACCTGCATGGGCCACCACTAAAAACACTGTCATGCCCCAGTACCAAAATACGTAGGACTAGGTCACGTAACCATGCCAGCTGGCCTGTATATATGGCAACTCCAATATATGGAAACCATATATACGTGCGTACGCTGTATAATGAACAATAATTCATAAGTGGTAAAACTAACTCTAAGTCACAGGGTAATATCTAAATCTCATCCACAGAAATCACATAAACATGAATAACCAATAACCAGGTAACTAGATCTCAATAAATAAGTATCTAAAGAATGACAGTCGGATGGAATCAAATCTACTGCCGAAATAGAATATAAAAAGGAACCAGATACACACCATATAAGAACAACATCTGACAATCACGAGGCTCGAAGAGAAGATCTCCTCGGAATATAAGTAGCCTGTCCGGATCTGTGCTCCTGCGAATACTCAAGAACATATACACCTGGCAGGGGACCAGGTCCTCAGAGGGACATAGCAAGATACATAAAAATAATATACCATAATGTAAATACTGAATAAATAAGGGGTGTGCTAACCATCTAAGTGAATGCAATTTAAAGACCTGATAGTACGTATGGGAATGTGTAGGCTTGACATATGCTGACGTAATTCACCAATCGTCATGACCGGCTAGTATATGTGTCATATGCCCCCGGACACACGGGTAGCTCTGCAATCGACCATCTCCGAGGAGCATGGTACGAAGGATAAAACATCATGGAGGGGGTGTCCCATATGCCTACTAGTAATCTTTCCCGCCCAATATAGATGTACAAATCATGAAATTGATGTGGACATCTCATACTATGATGCAAGTCTCTATGAAATAAACAACTGAGCTAAATACCGCTACACGTGTTGCTCACACTGATGGCCAGTCGCGCATGAGGCACGCGTCCCTACATGTACTCACTCTGTGACGTGTAATGATACGTGTCAAGGCCTGAGAAGTTATATCAATAACTTCACAACTTTAGTTGGGTCTACTAGACACTAGGTCAGACACAAGTTCTAACGTCAACGCCTTCGTTGACTGCACCCGATTTTTCTCGGATGCGCACATTTATATAATATAAAAATAGATAAACATGTAACTAGCAATAACTGAATTTAAACAGTACAACAAGGCAAAGTATACTTGCCTGACAAGAGAGCTGTAAATGTAATATCCAGATGTCAAATACCAAGTGTCAGAAACTATGGCCTCAGAAGGAAAGTCTCCAGATGCTGAAATAAACATCACTAACAGTCTCAGAAAATATTAAATAGCTAGAAACGCATGTCCTTAAGTCCAATTTGGACACAGGGACAAAAATGACAGTTTTCGGTCAAAGCGGGGTCCACATGTGGGCCGCTTTGCACCGAAAAGCGTGTCAGGGTCAAAGGTCAACAAAATCGCCAAACTTAGTGTCAACAAGTCCAGAACGTCGATACGAACCCAACGGAACTTCCAGAATTGGATTCCGATAAGCCGGTCACAAAATTGCCCGTCAGGTGGAGCTTGTGGGGCCCACGATACGAGATTTTGTCAACGTTCTCAGAATCGAACCAAACTTGGCTCACAGGACCAGCGTATTGCTATGAGTCCGATGGCGCAAGTTTCGTCCCGATCCGACGTATGTACACAAAGTTGCAGCGTATTCCAGAACAGGCGGATACGGGGCGGTGTCGGCGGATACGCGTTGATTCCGGTGTGCACGCACATCCAAATCAACTTCTCCGAACTCCTACACGTCCGTATCAACGTCGCGCACGTTTTGGTAAAGACCGCGTGCGACCAAGTCGTCCCGTTTGGCGGGACGTACCCAGTTCCGGGGTGAATCGGGTCGTTATTTTTCCTGTTTTTGGATCGCGTGCCGCGATCGCCACAGGACGCGATGCACCGAGCGGGTTGCGCGGGCACCGAGATGGTTACATAGTCTATGCGACGCAACTGACGGAATCAAAAACAGAGCTACGAGGTGAGAGAAAAATATACCTGAACAGGGCTCCTTGGAAACTGAATTTTGCGTGTCCGACTCGTGTTCGACACGTGTCTGAGCTAGGGCACGGGTTCGGTTCGCCGGAGAGGAGCTGGGTACGGCTGGGGGAGGTGGTGCGGCTCGCTGTGGCCGGGCGGCTGGGTCCTCGCTGCTGCGGCGGCTCGCGGCGAGGTCGGCGGCTGCCTGAGCGAGGTCGAGGTGGAGAAGAAGAGGAGGAGGAGGAGGAGGTGTGAGTCGAGGTGGCGGTGGCGGACTGAAATCGACGGGGGTACCACGGTGAGGAGGAGAGGCAGAAGTCTCGGCCATGGGGGGGAGGTTGACGGGAGATCTCCGGCGGGGCCGGCGGGGATCGCACAGGCGGAGAGGTTGGGAAGGAGGGTGGTCGAGGAAGAGAGGCCAGCGGGGGGGGGAACTCGGCTCCGGCCAGGGGCGGCGAGGAGCGGCCGAGCGGGGGAAGGCTCCGGCGGCGAGGGGTCTGCGGGCTGGGGGGAAATAGATTTAGGATTTTTATTTTTTTTCTTTTCTTTTCTTTTCTTTTTTTTATAGAAAATAATATTAATAAAATATGTAAAATATCTATAGATATTTTTAGGATATTTTTGGAATATTTTCGGGATATTTTCGGGATCTTTTCGGGTGGGTCCCGCGTCCAAATGGTCGGTGCAGGTTCACCGGCCAATGAGGGGGTGACACTTCGCACTGAAATTTGCAGGAAAGTCCCTGTAATTTCATAAATTGCATAATAGTCCAATTTTGGGAATTTATGCAATTTACGAAATTGTCTGGAAAACACCCGATTCCTGAAAATGCTAAAATTCACAGGATTGAAGGAAAAAGCTGTGTGAGGGTCCCGGGGGTATGGGGGTGAGTCTGGGCAGGGGTTGGACCTGGTTTCTAGGTGATACGGGTCACCGTATTTATTAATTAATAAATACTTTGCACGGTGTTCTCTAATTATTTAGAGGCAGGTAGGGTCATAATTTTTCTACGGTGTCAATACACTAAATATAGTATACTCAGTGTAGAAAATTAACGTATTTTTGTTTGGGCAAAACAGGTGCATGTTGGGCCTCAAATCTCTAGGGGTACAGAGATGGGTAAAGAGCAGGAAATAAAATAGAAAATAAATACGGACGATTGTAACGATATTTGTGCGTCTCATACGAGGCTCAAAACTGAGTATCTGGGAGTTGCACAAAGTGCAGGATAGTAGACTGACAAGTCTAGGAGAGGTATGTGAACTTCGTTCGGGGATAACAGTCAAGGTAAAGCTCCAAATAATTAGGTGATGGACAGGTGCACAAGTCAATAGGATATGTAAGCAAAATTAATTAAAATATTGCAACAAATCCTAAATTGTTAAAATAATCCTAAAAATACTGAAATCTGGTCGAGAGGGTTTACACCGCGTGCGACCAAGTCATCCCGTTTGGCGGGGCGCACTCAGTTCCAGGGTGAAACAGGGCATTATTTTTCCTATTTTTGGATCGCGGTGTGCGATCACCACAGGACGCGTTGCACCGAGCGGGTTACACGGGCACTGAGAGGGTTATACAGTCCATGCGTAGCAACTGACGGAATCGAAAACGGAGTTACGAGGTACGAGAAAACGGTACCTGAACAGGGCTCCGTGAACGCTGATTTCCACGTGTCCGAGGGTACTGGTTGTGTCCTGGTTGAACTCTTGTGTCCTCGTGTCCTGTGTCCGATGTCTGCTGTGGAGTCCTGCTGCTCACGTCCAGGTCGAGGGCTCCGTGAACGCTGCTAGGGCTGCGTCGACCGACGGAGAGGAACTCGCGGCGGCCGCAACGAGGATCGAGGCCGCGTGATGTGGTCGAGCGGCTGCTCGATGTCTAGGGCAGAGATGGGCCGAGGGTTGAGGGAAGTCGGGGTCGTGCTGGACTCGGCGGCGGGTCGATGACGGCGTATCGTCGGGAGGCGGGGGCTTGGAGTCGACGGCGGGGCTGGGATTCGAAGGAGTCGGGGACGAGTGGCGGCGCTCGCGCGGAGGGGGAAAGGGTCGTAGTAGGCAGCCTGGCGGCAGCGGCGTGGTGGAGGGCCGAGGGTAAGGTCGCTGGCGATGGGGGAGCGGCGGAGATCAGGGTACGGCGGCGGATAGATGGAGAAGGGAGCAGCGCGGATGTCGAGGCAGCCCTTTATAAGCTGCTACAGGAACTCCGGCGGCTGCTAGGGTTTCCATCGGGTTTTCGGGTCCGGGTCGGGTTTGGCTCGGATCCGACCCGACCCGACCCACTATGCTGGGTTCGGTTCAGGCAGGGTTGGTTCAGGTTTTGGGTTTGGGTTCGGTTTAACACCCAAGAAGTTTTAAGGCTTTAAACACGTCTCCGGAGTCCAATAAATTCACCGAAAAATACCACATGTCCGATTTTCCATTTTACACAATAAATTTTTTTTTCCACAATATTTCAACACCAATAAACTGCATTTAAAAATCCTTAACCTTTAATTACCTTGGTTCTTTTCCAGAAACTACCAAAAATTTTGGGAATATTATATTAAAATTTATTCTTGGATAGCATGGGCCACCACAAAAACTATGTCACACCCCAGTCCCAAAATACCGAGGGACCAGATACGTGGCAATGGCCAGCAGTACGCACCGATGGACAAACCCAATTTAATGGATCTATCAGGGCGTACTTAAGCTGTAATACAACAATAATGGTCTAAATATACTAATCTCATCCACAGAAATGAATACAACAATATCAGAATCATAAAGCAAGATCAATCTCAATATGATATAAACTCGGGGAAATAACCCGATAATGAGTCTGATATATCTGTCAAGATACAAGAGAAAATACTGAGTAGGGGTAAAGTCTATACCCAGAAGATACCCTCGGGGATCAATCGTCTACTGGATCTGGTACTGCTCCAGTGTCTGCTCCTGCTCCAGCTTCTGCTAATGCTCCTGTCCCGTGTAACTCGGGGTCGATCTCGTCTGCTAGTCCTGGGGACATAGTCCGGATCCAGGTCCTCAGGGGACATACAAGGTACAGATAATACAAGCCAAAATGCAGTGTAATAGTAAATAAAATGAATAGGGTAAACTATATAACTATTTATGTGAAATACAATCTGAGAGCATCACTAAAACTCAGGCTGAAACCACTACAAGCTCTGTGTCGGGGAGCCGGGTAGCAGTGATATCATGTGGTCGTCTAGCTCAGCGTGAGACTGAGACGCCGGCATAATATAAATTCAACCTGTAGCCTGTGTGTCTCAATAGTGTAAACTATATAACCAGCTAAGTGAATGCAAGATAAGAGCAGCACTAGAACTCAGGCTGAAACTACTACAAGCTCTGTGTCGGGGAGCCGGTAGCAGCGATATTATGTGGTCGTCTAGCTCAGCGTGAGACTGAGACGCTGGCATAATATAAAATCAACCTGTAGCCTGTGTGTCTCTCCCCACCCAATATAATCATACGTCTCATGTCCATGTGGCCCCATGTCCATGTCACGTAAGATCATATCTAATGCAGTAAGTCATATAATATCTAAGAATATAATGTCCATGTCAAGTCCTGTATCCTATACAGAATTACCATGAATATCTCAGGAAGATCCTGTCTCATGAATAGTGTCAAGTGTCCTGGGTCATAGTGTACTTGGTAAGACAAGTACGAGAATATATATAGTGTCACGAATGTCCATCTCTAGATGACAATACACAACACCGCGTACGGTGTTGGCACCCGACTAATAATCGGACGCTAAGTAAGTCACACGGTCCTAGGTTAAGCATGCACAGCAATATAAATGAAGCAAAAAAAATATGTAACAATACTGCAGAGTTTGGCAAGGTACACTTGCCTGGGGTCATGTTGCTAGTATGAATCAGAGTCCAAGTCACAGTCCAAATAGCCTATGTATTACAAATTTATCACGTCAAAAGATAATTTATTTTAATTTATTTAATTCTGGAATAATTACTCTAAAATCCTATCTTAATCTTATTATTCTGATTTTTATGTTAATTCCTAAATTTTATCCAAAAAAACTGAATTTTATCAACTCGAGACTCATGGCACGCAAATCGAGGCGATATGTTGACCAAAACTTGAACCAACACAAACTCGACTTTCATGCATGATTTTCTGTAGATTTTAGCATCAAAAATATATTGGAATTTACGGCTCATCCGAATTTAAATTCGTTTGGGAATTATGGCACATACAAATTTTGTATTGTGTACCGATGGTTAAATTCTAACCTAGAAGTTCTACAGAATTAACAGTATATAAATACTTCAAACTAAATTTTTGGAAAATATATGTCGATGATCTCGACATTAGCTTTCCGAAACTTTAAACGGTTCATAATTCTGATTCCGGGTTCTCCCGAAATTGCGAAAACATCAAAACACGTCTATTTTCGGACATGCTGTGCTCTACGAATTTTCCAAAATTTAATACTAATAATTTCGAAAAGTAATTTATATAATCAGAAAGCTAATATCAATATCTTTCTAACGCAAGAAACTATGCCTCGTTTGGAGTCCTGAGCTATGCGCAATGGCTTCTGGAAGATGAAGAAACCCTAGATGACAATTCTCCCAAATCTCTCTCTCTCTAAAATAATGAGATAACTAGGGTTATTATATTATATATATATATAGATGTACCTGCGGCTGAATGGATATCTATAGGCTAACATGTGTCAGAATCTGATTGGATGGTTTTATTTATATTATTTATTTTTGATTTGCCTTTATCAAAACATTATTTAAGTCATTTTAAAATCTAAATAACTCAAAATAAACATTAAAAATAATCATAAAAATCTGGAAAAATTACAGAAAATATATTTTGAACCGAAAAACCCTAAAAAATATTTGGGATAATTTTATATTCATAGATTTCCTACTATAATTAGGAGAAGCTCTAAAAATTAGTTTTAAATATTTAAATAAAATTAAATATTAAATATATTCCAAAAATTTTGAAATAATTCCAGAAAATATATAATAATATTATAAACACTAAAATATTTATGTGGGTCAATTCTATATACCTGGACTTGCACAATAAATTCTAGAAGTCCTAAAAATTAGTTATTAGTCTAAATAACTCCCAATAAATACTAAAATTATTCAGAAAATTCCCAGAAAATTCTAGAAAATATATTTGACTATTTAGAACCTAAAATAAAATTTTGAGATATTTTTAATTAAGTTTGTATATAAAATAAATTCTTCAAAGTCCTAGAAAATTAGTGTTACTAGTTTTTAATTAACTAAAAATTATGGAAAAATCTCAATAATCTAAAATAGCCTAAAAATAATTCTAAATAAATATTTATATAAGTAAATATACTAAAAAAATTATTTTCTAATTAACTAAGAGAATACTCTAAATAAATTCAACATCTATAATAAATATAATAATATAAAATATACACAAAATACCTATTTTGGGTGAGGGAGTTTACAGTTCCAATCGAAATTGAAGACACAATCTGGACCCGTTTTATGCAACCCAATTTATGATAAAATTCTACTCTGAGCCCTCTATGTCCATGACACTTGTGTACCACCTAATTTTATCCCCAAGTACTTCTAATTAATTCCAGAACATCTTGCGCACAAATTTTAATTAATTTAATCTGAATTCCGTCTTTGTGCATTTTTTTAATTATTGGACGCTTTTATGCAAAAGCGCATTTAGGTGTCCACACTATTGGATAACACATGAAGAAAACTCGTTTTCTCCTTCACATAAATTTTTCCCATAATTTTTGGAATGTGCAAACGCACAACATCGCCCCTTTATTTTAAACCAATCCTTGCATTTAAATAATGCAAATTGTAGCCTCCAAACATCCCCATGTGAGCCCAAGGCCCAACCCAAGAGGATGTTGACCAAAGTCAAACTTTTCTAGGTCAAACTCCACATGTATAAATACACTACTTCCTTCCTTTTCTTATTTTTCCCACATCAAAACAAACCCAACCCTATTTTAGCCGACATCCCTCCTTCCCTGTGCAACCCGACCCAACCCCCTTCGCCGACCAATCACTCGCCGGAGCAGCCAACTCCCACCACCCTTCCAGTTTATCTCCTCCCACGAACCCGCCTAAGCCCGGAACCTCCTCCTCTTCCCCACGTCAACAGCCAACCCCGGTCGCCTAAAGCCACCTCCCCGACTTTCTTCTTTCCCGACATCATCAACACACCACCACTTCCATGGCCTCCATCTCCTCCTCCCCTTTCCTATCCACCACCAGCACCGCCTCCACCTCGGACCTCCTCCCTTCTGCGGCGTTGCCAGTCCCCCCATCATGACCACCATTAATCACGGCCACCTCATCCATGTCCTCTCCTTCCTCCTCCCTGAGTAACACCATTATACCACCAGCAACACCACCAGCAACGGTGCGCCCTACCGTTGTTAAAATATTCGGAGCCCAACTTTAGCCCATAATTTCCAACAGATTGTTGCACTCTTGACTTGACACGCCAATTTAGGCGCTGGTCTTTTCCGTCACTCAAAATCATAATTCCCTTTTGCTCTGATTTAATTGCACAACTTTCCGTAACTAAAATCCATTTTTAAATCCTGTATCGCGCACCTGCGTCGTTGCCATCAATTTTGAGACACCAACTCAACCCGTTGAGCCAGACCAATTAAAGGATCCAAGACTGACACCAAGCAAACACCATTCCTGACCTTTGTGTCACTCCCAATTGAGACCCCAGGTGCCCCCATTTAATTTAAGAGCACATGACATTTTTATTCTAATTTAATTGGGGATACCAACTTTGACTAATCCCATTTTTAATCCCAACTTAACCCAATATCCCATGAATTAAACCCATGCAAAACACACAATACCCCCTCACCCTACAAAACACCAAATACCATTTCTTCCACAAATTTTCCATCATTTTATGTGTTTGTGCAAATACCCAAAATTAAGGGGCTTATTTGCAAATATTGCATTAGGTGTCATTCCTTCATTGGTTTAAACCCAAATGAAGAAAACTCCCTCAACCATTGACCGGTCCAACATCACCCCTCCCTCTCTATGGTGTAAACAAAATTCCCTCATGACTAATCCTAGCCATCCATTCAAATTTGGAAGCATCCTCACCCCACAATCTATATCACACCTCCCTATAAAACATCACCATCACACTCTTACCCCAAGGCCGGCCCTAATCCCCAAAACCTAGAGAACCTCACCCTCTCTCTCTCTTTCCTTCCTCTTCTACATACAACCGAAACTCCCTCTTCCTTTCTTCTTCTTCTTCTCTTCTTCTTTATTCTTTCATCAAGAAGCCATAACCGTTCTGGGGGAGAGCTCGGCCATGGAAGACCCGGAGCCTGTAGGCGAGCTCGCGGATCCCTCCTTCGCTAGTAAGGCATCAGTCGAGGAGCTCGATTACAAGTAATAGTAGAGCTCTACCTGATCTCGGCTGTTCCAGATGACTACAAGGCATCAGTCGAGGAGCCCGTAGGCGAGCTTCCGGCGACCCGATCCCGACAAGATGAAGACAGATCCACCGAGACGTCGTCCCCTCCGTCTAGGGTTCCGACCGTTGTTCCTCGTCCCCACCAAACGAAGCTTCGTCAAACAAACTCAGTGACCGATCAAACGGTTCTCACCACCGTGCGCGAGCAGGCTTGTAGTGCCGAACGTCTGTCTGTTAGGATGTCGATCAACTCCGGTGATGAACCACTGCCATCTTCCCCACATGACCACCCAACCTCAGTCGAACTCCACCACCCGCTACCACTTTCACCACCACCGGACCTCCGCCTGAGCATGGCCGCCCCTCCCTGACCGCCCTGTCAACCATTGCCACCACCACCATACGCCATTGCCACCACCACCACACGCCATTGCCACCACCACACACCATTGTCACCACCCATCCCGTACAGCCAACCCCGCACCGACTTCAACTCCAGCGGGCCACCTCGCTGTCGACCCCACCAGCCAGCATCGCCACCTCGCCGAGGTGAACTTTACCCCCTCTCCTAATATAAAGTGGTTTTATATATTGATTTTGAGTTATATTTAACTTAGCTAGGTTCCTGTATAATGCATTAAGTTAGGAAATTAATTAGGGTTTTTGTATATGCATGAGCTTAGGGTTTATTGATGTGTTTAGGGTTATGTTCATAGTATGTAATGCGAATTAATGGATATACAATTAAGTTTAGGGTTTGAGGATAAAATAGATTTAGTTGGGGTTATATATGCATATGAGATTTTAGGTTTAATACATGTTATAATATACATTAATGGAGAATTGCTAAGTTAAATATTTATGGTTTAAATATGAATTGGAATATATGCATGTGATGGTTAAAAAGGTAATATATGTTGAGGTTGGGTTTTAAGTGTCGAATAAGAATTGTTAGGGTTGAATACGTATTGTCGTATGAAATATTGGTCGTTGATTAAGTGTATGTCGTGATACCTAAGGATTGGTCGATTATTGATAAATGGATAACAATAGTGAATTAGAACTAGGCAAAGTTTTACTTTAAAACCATAGTAAGTGCACATATTCGAGGGTTTTAATAAATTAATTAATTGTTATTTCGGGGATGATAGTAAATGTTAATGTTAACGTCTGTGCACACTGAGGTGGAATCTGAGGAACAATCATACTTGAACTACTGAAAAACACCACGACAAATATAGTGGGATTGAGGATTTGTTGGGGATATTATATATGTGGTTGATCATAACAGACGTGATATACCTTTAGTCAACCATGGTCAACCCTCGAGCTTAGTGTCTTGTGACCTATAACTAAGGTTAAACATATGATAGACATGTGTAATGTCTTATTTTAGCCGCGTGATAGTCTATTGATTGAGCTTATATCTCGTCTCTAGGTACGACGGGACCTGCGGACTCGGACGTGGTACCAGATCCCCGTCATCAGCAGCCGGGCGCAGGCAAGTGTACCTTGCCACCCTGTATTTTAGTTACCCGATATTTATTATTTTATTATGTGCATTGTGCGTGAGTTTGATTAGAATCATTACTCCGTGTCAGGGTCAAAACCAGGTGCAAACGTTCGTCGGTAACGTCTGGTAACGAGTGTTAGATGTTCGCAACACCTTGATGTACGTACCAGTGTACATCATAATCCTAGGACACGTCCATACACTATTATTGTGCCAGATTTCTTGTATCCTGATACTGACATCATGACCGGAGACTGTGATGACCTTAGGGTCGCGTCTGTTGAGTTATTTCTGTGTGACGAGAGTGTTAGATAGAGGTTCAGGTTCAACGCACAATCGTTGACCGCTTGGGATGGAGAAGACAGTTACTAGACGTTTGGGCTCCTCTGCACGTGCTTATATATGTATATGTACTATTTCTATAGTGATCCTGTATCTAGTATAGTTGTATCACCCGTGTGACTCTTTGCCCGGAGCTGCGGTACGTCCCGTGTGTTTCCGTGTCCGGAGCTACAGTTTTATTTTGGACAGCCCACGCGTCGAACATTGTCTTCAAAACTGTGTCTCACTTAGTTGGTTATGCTAGATTACACCGTCGTTGTACTTGTACTTTCTGTTATACTTGGCATGCTGTATTTTTGTACCTTGCTACGTCCCTCTGAGGACCTGGTCCCCTGCCAGTTTTGCAGCATAGACGATTACGGATCATTTAGAGTTGCTGATGGAGTTACATGTCTTACGGGCATTATACCAGGTACTCACATCATATCTACCAGCATTATGGTTATTTTTATATTGATTATTCATCTGCTGTTGTAGCCTAGTTTTTATAGACACATATTTCTTCTCGAGTCTATTCGAGTTGGTATGTTATTGGGCGACCGACTTTAGCACATGCAGCTCTTTCTTGTATATTTCTGTTCAATGTGGATTAAGACATAGATGTTTACATTTACGGGATTTTTAAATAGTGCCCTTTATTATACAGCTTATACGTATTCGAATCAGACCAGAGTCTAGTCGAATGCGTAGCTGACGTGTCACATATTCCTGGTCCTATATATTTTGGGACTGGGCCGTGACAGGTGCATCGCTCTCAGTATGCATCCAGGTGCCAACAAGATGTATAGGGATATGAGGGAGCATGTATTATGGTATGGTATGAAGCGGGAGGTGGCATACTTTGTATCATGGTGTTTAGTGTGCCAGCAGGTAAAGGAGGAGAGGCAGAGGTCGGGTGGTTTACTTCAGCCTTTACCCATTCCAGAGTGAAAGTGGGTGCATGTTACCATGGATTTTATTTCAGGGCTTCCGCCTTCTGCAGGAGGAAAAGACGTAATTTGGTTGATTGTAGACAGTTTTATGTTCCACTTTTTGTGAGCATAGTTTCAGATTGATTGCATGGGGTCCCTGTGAGCATAGTTTCAGATTGGGATAGTCGCTTTATGTTCCACTTTTTGTGGAGTTTGCATGCTAGCTTGGGCAACCAGCTCAAGTTCGGTACCGTATATCATCCCTAGACAGACGGACAGTCGGAGAGGACTATTCAGACTCTCGAGGATATGCTTTGCACTTGTATTTTAGATTTTGGAGGCCCTTAGGAGGATCATCCTCACCTGGTAGAGTTTTCTTACAACAACAGTTACCAGGCCAATATTCAGATATCACCATTTGAGGTGTTGTATGGACGGAGTTGTCGCACTCCTGTATCTTGGAATGATGTTGGTGAGAGAGCCTTGTTGGGATCAGAGAAAATTGTGGATGTAGCTGAGAAGGTAAAGTTGATTAGAGATAGACTTCGGGTGGCGCAAGACATACAATAGCATTGGACCGACAACCAATGGAGACCCTTGGAGTTTGAGGTAGATTTTGTTTTGTATTGCTTGTGATTGCTTTACTGTAGATTAAGTGTTAAGGCAATATTTTGTTCTAGGTTGGCGATCTGGTGTTCTTGCAGATTTCTCCTACACGGGGCACAATTTGCTTTGTTGGAGGCGGAAAGCTTAGTCCATAGTACATTGGGCCCTTCAATGTTCTCGCGAGGGTCGGTGTAGTAGCCTACAGACTAGACTTATCACCTGGACTAGAGGAAGTATATGACGTGTTCCATGTGTCACAGCTGAGACGATACGTGGCAGATCCTTGTCACGTATTAGATCACTCGGAGATCGAGGTGGGTCGGACTCTCAATTATCCAGAGCAGCCAGTGGAGATTCTGGATCGCAGGGAGAAGGTGTTACAAAATCAGACAATTTCCTTGGTATGCGTCGCGTGGAGGAATTACTCTCCGGGTGAGTACCTAGGAGAGGGAAGCCGAGATGCCCGAGCGGTACCCTTATCTATTCGATTCGTGAGGTATTTTCTTTACTTGCTTGTGTAGTGCTAGTTCTTTCTTAAATTTTGAGGGCAAAATTTTACTAAGGAGGGTAGGTTGTCACAAACACTTTTCAGGATAGGGATATTTTTGTTATTTTATATTATTTATTATTGATATATCTTTATTTCACAATAATTGGTATAGTTGTATATACATATATATTTAATATAGATAATGGGTGTATGTTAGCCCTTTAGTTAGACTAATTGTTATTGAACCTAAGTGAACCCAACTAGACTTGTCATGACCATTAGTGCATCATCTTTAGTTTAGTCACAGTTGACTAGTTATAGAAGAGGGAATGAGTCAATAATCCCTTGTAATTAAATTAGAAACTCTTTTAGTTAAATCTTCTTTATTAAATAGCTCTTCATGACAACTTGGAGGGCATTTTAGAAATTATGAACAACTAGCCCTAACCCTAGAAGTTGTCGGCCCTATAATAGAGGGGAGGAGCCTCATTAATCACCATCACTTTATTTATTTCCTCCCTTATTTATTTCTTCCTCAAAATTACTTTATTCCCTCCACCAAATTACTCCAAATCAATCATAATCCCTCTCATTTTTATCACCAAGGAGAGCTAGAAACTTGAAGATTGTAAGAGGCTTAAGAAAGAGAAGTTTTACTAGGAGTTGGTATTTATTTCTCATTCTTGTGCCATTTGAAGGAGCCATATTGGGAATCTATCTTCCAATAGGTAAAATCTTATTTTTCCTTGTTATTTCAATACTAGAATGGTGTAATATACCCAAAGGGACCCTTCCTTGGCTTAGGACTACCCATAAGAAGAATAATTAAGTACATAGGAGGCCTAGGTGGAAGCTACATTAAGTTTTGCGTCCATTTAGAAAAACTTCGATGTGACACACCAAGTGTCTGATGGAATGCCTAGTGGGTCATTCTTCATTAATTTATATTATATTTAGTATTTTTGACATGTTCATTGGGATTTGGTAGAGTATCTTGGTATTTGGAGAGTGTATCAAGAGTATCATGAGTGTATGGTGTGATACTTGAGAGTACACACGAAGCGTTAGGTTTTAGTATTGTTGGGAGTGTGTGTGTACCCATTTAGAGTGTTACGTTTATATATATATGGGAGTTAGCTTGGTGGTTGGGGATGAGTGTTGTAAGTGTAAAGGGGTGCTCAGGATCGGGTACCAATAGGTGTTTGGGAATAGGGTATATCCTTGTGTTTGTCCATATAGGAGCGACCTGCAGAGTATAACAAATTAGAGTATCAGCTCATAAGTCAGTTCCCAGTTCATTGAGCTCAGTGGTATCTATTACTGCTAATTGGTTTGGGTAGCAGCTAGCATATGGAATAAGGTTAGTATTGTATCATCATATTTCCAATCATCAAGCAAGAGGCAATACTGAGAATATTAGGAAGAATCCATATTTGGGGGGGGGGGGGAATTAGAAACTGTTAGTGCTGCAGTTGTTATTAGTTTTTGTTGTGGGTGATGTTAGGTTGGTCATGGTGTGATGGTGATGGAGCTGTAATGGTTCAAGCATAGTACAACTTAATGGGAATTGGGTGCAGGCGTGGTGGTGCTCGGGGAGATCCACATCAGAAGTAGTAGCAACAATATTAGGGGAATTGATGGGGTCGGTTTAATAGAAAGTAGCAGTGTCTCAGTTGGTGTTCACTGCTTAGATACAATTGGAGATTTCAGTAGCAATACAACTTAGTGGTCAGTTGCTATGAGGGGAGGGGACTTGGAAGCAGCAGGTGGTGCAATTGCACTAATAAAGGGTGTGTCTGATACTAAGATCAGTAGATTCAAGATAGGTAAGTGTGTGCCTTGTATTGTTGGATTAATTGCAATTATAGTTATGTGTGTGATTAGTGAAAGACAAGTAGATGAGGAACATATTAATACTAGAATACAAGATGGGGGGTGATATCCTAGTATCTGTGTCAAGAGGAAGGATGATTATCTTAGAATATTGACCTAGTTTCAATATTTTGCTAATAATGTCAGATACCAAGTTATGTGCTAGGTATTCAGATACTAATTTGTAGTAGAATAGATATAAGGTATTAGATATTGAAGGTATCTGGATTAAGTTGTAGGTGAACAGCTATAGATAGTATAGTATCTAGTTACATATACCTATAGTATGCATATATGGCTATAAATGAGTGTGTGTTGGTTTCAGATGCCTTGAAGGGCATGGTTGATGTGGTGTAGGCCATGACTAAAGAATTTGGTATAAGTTGGGGTAAGAGTCAGGTATCACACATGTTGTAGGGGTATAGCTTAGATACTAAGGTAATGGTAAGTATTGTAAGTGCTAGTAGTAAGGTATTGAGTTATCTTAAGATATTAAGGTATATATAGATATTGAAGGAAGTCTCATATAGAATACCTACTGGAATGACCTATAAACCTAGGTATAACCTAGTTTTGACTAGAGTTGACTATTTTGACCCTAAAAGTCAATCATTTAGGTAGTTTGACATAGATTTGACCTAGAAATCACCTTTTTACTTAATTAAACTTGTTTATCCCTTCATTACACCAAACGACATGATGTTTCATATATAGGTCTGTGTGACACTAATTTGGACACTGTTTCGTATCATTTGCTCGGGACCTCAGGTGAGTATATCTCTTTATTAGTTTTCATTACTTGATAGTTTATATATCACATATTCTAGATCTTCACTACTTGATTCTAACACGATGTTACACAGCTGGTATTATATGGATCAAATCAGGAGATGTTATTTATTGACGTGTGCATTGGGCATTCTTTATACTTGTATCTTATCGTGTACATCGTGTACCCCTTGTGCTCGTATCTATTCATGGGCCTCATGTGCTCACACTATATTCGTGTGCTCCGTGTGCTTATATTATATTCGTGTGCGTAATGTGTCATGATTGGATCAATAAATATTAGTCGGTGAGGAGGAGTAGGAGTCGATTATGTGATCAAACCCTTTAGTGTAATCATGTGCATGCCAATTATACAAGACACATATAATTGAGTTACCTTAGGATATTCATGTGCAACCCAAACCGATTACATAATGAACTTGTAATCTAAAGCACTTAGTTAGTATCATCATTTCTCTTATTTACAGTTATTTATTTGTAGTTTATACCTTGTTGCCTGTATTTACTTTTCCAATTATCATTTGTGTTTATATGCCTAGTTCAACTGTATTATTATTTCCTACTGAATGGTGCATCTTGTATTCTTTCTACTGTTGTTATATATCCTCTACCATGTATATGTAACTGTTATTAGAGTTTTGTATTTTGTTCCAATCCTGACTGGATATATTTTTCCAGACGACTATTTAGAGGACTGGTGTCCTACATACTGCGGCCTAAAGGACAAAGAGCCAGTTGAGGTAGCACCTTTAGGCTAGGACGATTTGGTACCAGCTGTTGAGGAGGCCCACCAAGCTATAGCAGATCCTTAGCTAGTATATATTTATTGTGCTGGATATGTCTCCAGCTTAGACATTAGCATGTTATTTATATTTGAGACCATTTGTGTTTATTGTTAGATTCTAGACTTGGATATTATCATGACTTGTTATTTTCTTTCTTTTTATGATATCTTGCCATTATCTGCCTCTAGTTCCTGGTGATTGAGTATTGATGCTATATATATTCATATTGTCCTCATTATGGAGTTGAGTTACTATTGACAGGTTACATGTATATCATTGCGTGAGTTTGTTAGATTATGTGTGGACCTTTACATTGTTCTACCGTCGATGCTGCGGCGTAGACTGGACGTACCCATGACTCATACCCATTTTTCGGTACGGGTCATGACACGACAACTAAGAAATAGACTTTCAAGGACCATAAATTCAAGAAGATGAATCCATAAGAATTTAATGGCAAGACTCAACCGGACGAAGTAATCGACTAATTGTCATAATTGAAGGTTCAAGCTCATCATTATCCAAGACTCCAAGAAGGTAGCGTACACATCTATGTAACTATGCTTGAGGGCACATTTCTGGTGAGAAGCTAAGAAGAAGTCGATCTACGATGCCAACCAAAACACTAGGATATTTGGGAGACATTTAAGCAGGTTTTCCTTAATAATTATATTCCTTGAGAAGTCTGGTAGCAAAAGGAGGATGAGTCCATCATACTTAAGCAGGGGAGCATATCGGTTGATGACTACGATACTGCATTTGCAAAACTTGCCAAGTTTGTTGGGTCTTTCTACCATATGAGAAAGCATGTTGTCAACAGAGTTAGAATGGCCTAAATAACATTCTGAGAAGGGATATGGTGAATCAGAGATGTTAGATATACCAAGAATCATTTAAAAGCCGCTTTTGAAAGCGAACGACTATTTGGCCAAAGCATATATGGGAAGTACAACACAACCACGTCAACTTCAACAAGAGGACTCATGAAGCGGGGGAAATCAGAGTGCCAAGTGTCAGAACATAGATGAACAAAGAGGGACCAATCTAGGAATGCAATATTTTAAGTGTGGCAAGTATGGGCACAAGGCAACAGAGTGTCGAGGACTCTTAACATTAAAATCTTTTAGATTTAAATCTGGACCATAGGATTCATGCTACAATTACCTTTCTTTAACATTAAAATTGTTAGTTATTGTAATGTCCCACAATCGCACGGTGCATTACGCTGAGTCGGATTGAATAAGGCAATAACTGGTTATATTTTGGTTTGTTGGATTTGGGAACAAGTATTGATTTAAGGTGGTTTCATGTGCAGATCACAAGCGGAGTTCGATGGAATTAGGTGTTCGTTCAGAGCAGTACTGAGATAGCTGGATTAGAGCGATAATGCCATCTTCCTTAGTCCGGTCAGTCGGATGATTTGGAGAGCACGACCTGCTTGCACTGTCATACAAATTGAGTAGATCGTGCTTTGTATCGGACCACGAGTTCAAGGTATCAGCCATATCGGCAAGACAGGATGCTTAACAAAATTAGACTAGTGAGTAGGCTTTATCCCTTCTTCTCTAATCCTTCATGCCTAATAATATGGAACATACAAAATGGCTAGAACACTTGGGACTGGAACTTGGAAATTACTACACTGTGGCATGCATAGAGTATAAGTTATTTGGTTGGATAGGATTTGTGGCTTGAGTTGGTTTGTGCATTGGGCAGTTGGAGCTTGAGTTGGATTTATGTTTGGAAAATTGGTGCTTGAGTGGATATCTTGGTTGGAACATTGAGGCACTTCGGGTGGGAGAGCGTGCATCCGTGCACGAGTATCATTTGGACGATTTGTCAAGCAAAATGTGCAGTTGTGGTTCAAAACCGGACAACTGTATCGGTGAGGGCATTGTGCCACTGTTGGGGCATTATGCCATAGGATTTCCTAAGCGAGGGGTGTTGCACCAATTGGATCATTGTGTCGAGAAACAACATATTGCCTATGGGGATAAATTGAGATGGTGCCTTGGGCTATTATTGGAGAATGGTTATGGATAGTTGGTTGGTTTGAGGTAAGATTGTTTGGTGGAGCGAGAAAGCTCGATTCTCTCATCATACCTACTTGGTGTCTGCATTATCATGGACAACCTGTTGCGCAAAGGATTTTATTTCCTCGAACGGTATAGGCTTCGGGGCACCGGAATCGTTCGACCATGGAGGAGACAAATGGTAATATGCCTTAGCACGGTATCGGCAGTTTGATACGACCAGGCGGGCTAGCTACCCAGTATTGGATCGGGTAGAACTGCAGTTGACTTCATATAGACAAGAGTTGCTTTGCTTTGCTTGGGTTTGATTTGTGCTTTTCGTAGGCGACGGCCACCTTGCCTCGGCAAGAGTGTGCATATCGATGATTGGATTGTGGCTTTGGTTTGAGGATGGATATTGAGGCTTGGATGGTGATTCAATAGATTCATATATTGCTCGGGTTTGAGTAGGATGGTTTGTATGCTAGTTTCCTTCGAGTTGGCTATATTCTACTTGTATATTTGCTTAAGTTGAATGATAGCCTACTTAACTTGATTTACAGCTTTTCTTAATATGTCATACCTCTGCCATAAAATGAATCTAGTATTCAAGTAGAAAGATCACCATATAACTGTTTGTATTCACTATTCTACTTAGGTCGGTTTAGACGAGTGGGTTATCCCGCTCACCAGTACGGCTGTGCACTGACCCACGTTTGTGGACATTATTTCAGGTACGCAGGTATAGTGGCATTTCTTGGATATACGGGACATAATGTATGAACGGTAAGTACCTTTGTGGGCTAGAGAAAGAACAATAGTGTTGTATCGCCTTTGAGGCATTCGCCTTTGTGGTATTTCATTTGGACCCTATCAAAAGCTTCGCTGCATATACTCTGACTTGTTACACAATACTTGACTTTTACTCCAAGTTGGTCATTTTGATGATAACTTTGATGTTTGATAACATCGTCTTATGCGAGCGCAACTCCAGGCTCATACGGCATCACATCCCGATGAGAACGATTGTCCTGCAGGAGCACTGCAACGTAGTGATTCACGTTCGGCGGGGATGATCGGGCTTACGGAAGATTGGGTCATAAAAAATTGGTATCAAAGCGCCCAGTTTATTTCCTCTGACTTTGTCCTTTGGTTCATCACAAACTCTAAATAGCTTCCGGGTGTCGTTTGGCTCTTAACTCTACTCGGTGCCGTATTGGATGTTTCATGCAATAAGTCTATATATTGTTGGTTGTGGGTGCATGTTGTTCTTTGTTGGGTTGGCTTTTATTGATTTTCGATAGATCACATAGCTTCGTTGGGCATTTTGCATTCGTTCAACAATTATGTGGCATTATTGCATTCATGCAGCAAGTTGAGAGGTATCGTTGCGTGGCTTTGGCTTGTCATTCAGGGAGATTCTAATTACATTAGTGGATCAGTTGGTTGGCAGACAATATTGGTTATGTGTCATGTTGTGAGAAAAAACATCAGACGGGAATGGAATGTTGTACGAGTTTCTCATGTAGCGAATGTGTTGGATAGAGTTTAATTTTTGGCTGGATATATCACAGAGAGCGTTGCATGAGTTGCTCGTGTGGCGCATTAGTTAAGCAGGTTTGAGGTTGGCTTGAGAATATCAGGATAGCGTTGCACGAGTTGCTCATACAGCAAATTATGAAACAATTGGATTGGGTATTGGGTTGGATTACTTGGAAGAGATCATTGCACGGGTTGCTCATGTAGCAAAAATATCAGACGATTTGAGAATAGTTGGAAGTATTGGAAATGTAACATGGCACAAGTTGCATCGAGCAAGATTTTTGGAAAGAGTTGGATGGTTTGTGCATTGGCTGAGTTTAATGTCAGACCTTGAGTTGGGGATGGCAGGATCACGCATAATGGATGGTTCGAATGGATCTTGGATCAGTACAAAGGAATTATGATGCGAGTAGCGACTTGAGTCAGATTGGTATATGGTAAACCACATAGTGAGTAAGGCATTAGAATATTTTGGATAGTCATAAATGGGATTGCCGTAACGGATGCGAGTAACAAGAATGTAAGTTGGTTGGTGCACATCGATTGAGTTAGAAAATAGAACATGGAGCAAGCGAATATTGAGTTATAATCAACAGAAGCCCCTCGGAATAGTTGGTTTGGAATAGACATTCGTCGATGTAGAGTAAGCATGAGAGTGATTCTATTTCCAAGTGTTATATGGTGTAATAGAATTTGACTCAGGTATTCTTCAATACATTAGACTTAAGAAATCAAGAACGGACTTTTGCAAATGGAAGTATCGTTGGACTTGAGTGATGGACGAGGACGGAGCAAGCAATGGAAGAGTGTTTGAAATTTGAAGGATTGAGATGGACCAAGTATTAGAAATAATTTGTGATCGATCAGATGGAAGGCTGAATATCAGAGTTTGCTTGCACGATTTAAAAGTTCGGTAGAGCATCCATTGATGCAAAGAGAGAGTTGAGCATGAGGAATAAACAGTTGGAATACGCTTGAGCGAAGCGATGGATGAATTGAAGGGAAGCGAGCATGAACTATGAATTTGGGCAACACATTAGAGCTGTTGGTTGACCAATGAAATACGATTTGGTTTGGAGGGTCAATACGATGTATTCGTATGAACTTGAAGGATTTTGGATATTGGCGCTCGAGAAATTTGACTCAATAGTTTAGCGAAAGTAAAATTTGCAAAATGGTGCAACGATGGTGGACGGATTCTTCGAAAGACGCGAACAGGCATGAGGCAAGTCTAGTTGATGTTAAGTCAGATTGAAAGTTAACACTTATAGTACTGAGGCAGATTGAGGCAACGAGTGAAGGAAATATGGATTTAAGATTGTTTTGGAACTTGTGCACAAGTCATTGAGAGCAAAGATTGTGGTGGATAGACTTTCAAGTATAGCTAAACAAAAGAGCAATGTTGGGGCAAAATACCGTGCCATTTGGAGCAAGTTGGATGTGCACTGGGAAATAGGACATACAGATAAGAATTGGAGCAAGTCTATGGTTTCGGGAATCGTTGCAAGTGGTAGTGCGAGAAGTCGAACTTGGCAGTTCAAATTTTTTGATGGATTCAGGAAAGAACGACGGATTGATGGAAGACAGTTTCAACGAGCGCAATTCTCGATTTGTGGCTTGGATAGATAGTGAGACTCTAGGTGGTTAAATGACGTTTGGATAAGAGATCGTCAGAAATAGTGCATGAAGTGCCCGGATTCATAAGTTTGTTCGGATGGAATGGTTGGATTATGGCTCAAAATTGCAAAGAAGATATAGCACGGTTCATAGTAACTGTCCATCGTGATAACTTACAATTATCGAGCATAGCTTCGGAACAGCTGACCCTAGTG
This sequence comes from Iris macrosiphon, assembly GCA_036927795.1. Taxonomy (NCBI): domain Eukaryota; kingdom Viridiplantae; phylum Streptophyta; class Magnoliopsida; order Asparagales; family Iridaceae; genus Iris; species Iris macrosiphon. Next base: position 53,953,178 of record JAYESA010000019.1, on the reverse strand, counting down.
ACTTGACCGCCAAATCAGGGATAAATATTGTAGACATATAGAACGACCCATGCGGAGGCATTTTTGGGAATGCGTCAAGGGTGGATTTGAGTGGTGTATATTTGTTGATAGGTCTGAGTGTTGGATTTGAGAGTTCCTTGGGATAACCTTCAGCTGAATATACAGCCAAAAGATTGAAGCGATAGAAAAAATGGCCTAAGTCAACTGACGAGATTCGGAGTTACAATTTTTTTAATATGGCATCGCCTCTGACTCATCGTGCCCGGAAAGGAAATAACATTCATATGAATTGATGACTGTGAAACTAGCTTGTGAAGTTAAAGCAACGGCTCATTCAGATCAAATCATTATAATACTGGAAGGGACAGATGTACCTCAGATCTATAAGATGTATCAGAACTTAGTTTGGGATGCATGCTTGTACAAGAGGTGAGGGTGATATTCGTGCTTCGAGGCAGTGGAAGCAGCGTGAAGAACTATTTTTCATGTGCGACCTAGGAATTGTGGCGAGTATGTCCACGTTAAAATCGTGGCAAAACTATACCTATGGCATGGCAGCAAAATCTTCGTGGATCACATGAACCTTAATATAGATGTTCACCCAGTGAGGTATCGAGATTGAGGAAGAGGTATTGGCTGAGCTGATCTAAGAGCATAATTGATATTTGGGTAAGTCGCCTAGCTGGGGTAGCATCATTTTTTATGATCGTTCGGAGCATGAGATAGTATTTGGAGATGGTGCTTGCAAAATATTATGCAATTGGAGTCATGTTAGAGTTTTATTGGTTGAGCTTAGATGGTGCTAGTGTTGATTCAGAAATGGATGGATAGATTGAGTTAGAATACGAACTGATTTGAGTCAGATTGGGATGAATATCAAGATTTGGTTCAATCGGGAATGAAGCGAATGGATGCCTCGGACATAAAGATATCTTTGTAACTTGTCCAAATTCGTTATCGCTAAGCTTGGTTGAAATTCATATATTTCAGGGACGCCTTAAATATGTGTATGATCCAAAACTAAGCGATATAAGGAATTCGTATTAAGCTGCAAGGAGGATATGGGAATATGGAATTTGTAGGAGCATTCAGCGCGAGCGAGATATTGAGTCTGGATCAGGGAATGTGAGTTGCATGGAGGAAAGTAATAAATTGGGCAAGCGGCATGCGATAAGAAATATATGCTGGTTTGGTTCGAGGATGAACCTGATTCTAAGTGGTATATTATGTAATGCCCCACAACCGCATGGTACATTACGCTGAGTCGGATTGAATGAGACAATAGCTAGTTACATTTTGGTTTGTTGAATTTGGGAACAAGAATTGATTTAAGTTGGTTTCATGTGCATATCACATGCGGAGTTCGATGGAATTAGGTGTTTGTTCAGAGCAGTACTGAGATAGCTAGATTAGAGCGATAATGTCGTCTTCCTTAATCCGATCGGTCGGATGATTTGGAGAGCACGGCCTGCTCGTACGGTCATACCAATTGAGTAGATCGTGCTTTGCATCGGACCACGGGTTCAAGGGATCGGCCGTATCAGCAAGGCATGATGCTTAACGAAATCAGACTAGTGAGTAGGCTTTGTCCCTTCTCCTCTACTCCTTCATGCCTAATAATATAGGACACACAAAATGGCTTGAACACTTGGGACTAGAACTTGGAAATCACTACACTTTGGCGTGCATAGAGTGTAAGTCATTTGGTTGGATAGGATTTATGGCTTGAGTTGGTTTGCGCGTTAGGAAATTGGAGCTTGAGTTGGATTTATATTTAGGAAATTGGTGCTTGAGTAGATATCTTGGTTGGAACATCGAGGCACTTCGGGTGGGCAAGCGTGCATCCGTGCATAAGTATCAGTTGGGCGCTTTGTCAAACAAAGCGTGCAATTGTGGTTCAAAATTGGACAACTGCATCGGTGAGGGCATTGTGCCACTGTAGGGGCATTGTGCCATGGGATTTCTTAAGCGAGGGGTATTGCACCAATTGGAGCATTGTGTCGAGAAGCAGCATATTGCCTATGGGGATAACTTGATATGGTGCCTTGGGCTATTGTTAGAGAATGGTTATGGATAGTTGGTTGGATTGAGGCTAGGATTGTTGGGTGGGGCGAGGAAGCTCGATGCTCTCGTCATACCTACTTGGTGTCTGCATTGTCACGGACAACATGTTGCGCACATGGTTTCGTTTTCTCGAACGGAATAGGCTCCGGGGTACCGGGATCGTTCGGCCATGAAGGAAACAAAAGGTAACGTGCCTTGGTGCGGTGCCGGCAGTTCGATATGACCAGGGGGGCTAGCTACCCAGCGCTGGATCGAGTAGAACTGCAGTTGATTAGTCCTTTATGGCTTGGCCAGTGACTTCATATAGATAAGAGTTGGTTTGCTTTGCTTGGGTTTGGTTTATGCTTTTCGTAGGCGGTGGTCACCTTGCCTCAGCAAGAGTGTGCATATCGATAATTGGATTGTGGCTTTGGTTTCAGGATGGATATTGAGGCTTGGATGGTGATTTGATAGGTTCACGTGTTGCTTGGATTTGAGTAGAATGGTTTGCATGCTAGTTTCCTTCGCATTAGCAATATTCTGCTTGTATATTTGCTTTAGTTGAATACTAGCATGCTTAACTTGATTTACAGCTTTCCTTAATATGTCATACCTCTGCCATGAAATGAATCTAGGATTCAAATAGAAAGATCACCATATAACTGTTTGCATTCACTATTCTACTTAGTGACGGTTTAGATGAGTGGGTTACCCCACTCACTAATATGGTTGTGAACTGACCTACGTTTGTGGGCATTATTTCAGGTACGCAGGTGTAGTGGCACTGCTTGGATATACGGGACATGATGTATGAATGGTAAGTACCTTTGTTAGCTAGAGAAATAACAAGAGTGTTGCATCGCCTTTGTGGTATTCGCCTTTGTGGAATTGTATTTGGACCCTATCGAGAGCTTCGCTGCGTATACTCTGATGTGTACTTGGTACAAAATACTTGACTTTAGCTGCAAATTGGTCGTTTTGATGATAACTTTGATGTTTGATAACATTGCCTTGTGCGAGCGCAACACCCGGCTCGTACGATATCACGTCCGGATGAGAACGATTGTCCTGCGGGAGCGCTGCAACTTGGTGATTCACGTTCAGCGGGGATGATCGAGCTTGCGGGAGATTGGGACATGACAGTTATCATGTCATGGGGATGTCATCACCCAAAAATATCTGTGATAAATAATATTTATAGTTTTCTTGTGGTGGAGAGGTGAACAACATAAAGGTGGATATATATAGGTTTAGAGGAGTTTAATTGAGAAAATAAGGAGGGCGTATGAATGGTATAAGAAGGAAAGATACGATAGGTTTATTTAAATTGTATGGGATCATGTATGTTACATATAATTAGGATAAAGGCAATTTTGTTTTGTAGTACTAGTAGATTTAAATAGTTGTAGATAGGTTGGAGATTAGGCTTTAAGTTGGTTGGTAGTAAAGTTAAGAGTTTATATATATATTAGTTTAAATAGGTATAAAATTAGGCTTAGTTTTAATTACATATAGATTTAATTAGCTATATACATTATCTACTTTTGAAGAAAGATATTTATATTTAGTAAATTCTTATATATCTTTATATATAACTAAGTATATTTATTTACATATATCTTTCTTTTATGTTAATTTAGTTAATTAGGGTTTATTTCAAATGATAACTAGTTCTGTAATTATGAAAATTCACTAAAATTAAATATTTTGATTAGAATACACAAATATAAGGTACAAAGTTTGCTAGTGTTACATGGGTGCGTGCATGTGCTTATTGGAGCACATCAAGTAATAAAGGAGACATCTCGATTTCCATAATTCAAGGAGGAGTAATAGACCTTCTACATTGTGTATCACGCATGGACATATTTTGCTCGAGGATGCCGATGTACGAGTGTGAGACTCGGCTCACAGTATCTGTATTGGTATATGTATACGTATTTTATACTATTTTATGTATTTTATTGGATCTCATAGAATCTTGGAAATTTTCTCAAAATTAAAACTTGACTCACTGACCGGCATACCTGCGGTATACTCCGGTATAACGACGGTATACCGTCGACAATTTTTTTTGAGATATTTTTGTCACGCCCCTGTCCCAAAATAAGTAGGACTAGGAATACGTAAGCATGCCAACCGTATGTATATGGCAACTCCAATATATGGATACCATAATATATACGTACGCTGTAATATGAATATTAACTCACATGTGGTATATATATAGTCGCAAGTCACAGAAATATTAATCTCATCCACACAACAAGTCATAGAAAAGAAATAACTAAACTTGAATAATGAGTCTGAATAATCCAAAATAATAGTCGGGTGGAGACAAATCAACTACAAATGACTATATCAATACTAAAATGAGAGAGGAGGGTAAATCTCCAATATAAAATAAAATGATGATATAAAGGTATCAGCGAAGCGATCCATCGCTAGAGATAATCAAAGATGCTCAGAAGGTAAGACCTCCTCGAAAGAGATAAGTAGTAAGTCCTGATCCGTGCTCCTACGAATAGTCAAGATCGTCTACACCTGGAAAGGGACCAGGTCCTCAGAGGGACGTAACAAGATACATAGAAGTATGCCAATTGAATACAGTAAAACATGCATAAATAAACGAAAAATATATAAGTATGTTGTACAAGACAATCTATATGAAATGCATAATGAGGACAACTTTTCGACGTAAATAAATTAAATTTTATTTTATTTTCTTATTAACTAATAAATACTATAAATAAATTAAATAATTAATTAAATAATTTATACATTTTTATAAAACTAGGGGTTTTATATTCTACCCAACTTATAAAAATTTTGTCCTCGAAATTGACACTAACCCATATTCATAATAAATCACTTTAGCTTCATTGCTATCTAGCAGTGCTTCCTAAAAGTCATGGTCATCCCTTCTAACACTTTCTCATTTATTGTCTATACTATATTCTGTCATCCTCTAACTCGTCTATACTACCCAACTTACAAGAATTCTACTAGTAGTCAAAGTCTCTTGAGGCTATTGTCTAGGTTGTAAGACAAATTTATTTATTGGGTCGAGAATCTTGGGATACCTGTCTGGAATCTCATAACTATGATTTTTCTTTATAACCGTCAAGTATCGTAGTCTAATATTGCCATGCCACCTGACTAGTATGTCTGTAAATACTTTAACTACTCTACTATAACGTTCTAGCTGCATCTGTCGCTACTTCACCAGTGATTTATCATAGTCGTCAGTTCGTAACAAGTGTCTTCAACTCTATCCTAAGCTTAGTCTAATTTTTTTTTTTTGGCATCAGTTAAGGTCTTGACTAACTTATAAAACTATTAGAAGTATAAACTAATCTAACAATCCAACTAATTCCAACAAGACTAAGGGATGATATACATGGTTTTAAAATGATAAGAGGATACAAATATTGCTATAGTGCATATACATAAGGGTTATCATTATGTACTCATATTTTTGTTATTAATCATTTACTAAACCATTTATGTTTTAACTAACAATAAAAAGGGGTGAGGTTGAAGTAAATCCAACAGTTCATAATGGCACGAAAGGATACGACTATGATAGGAAGAGTTAAGCACGAGATAAGGAATGGGTATAGAAGAGAAGATGAGCCACCCAAGGGGGGCGAGATGGTGATAGGGAAATAATACTACTACTGCTACTCGCGTCATCTATTAGCATCGCGTGTATGCCATCTGGGTAGAATATCAATATATCCTCATAACTGCTAAACTACCATATATATAATTTTATGTCTACTATGCACCTAAGATCCCATGTCATAAAAGGGGTCATAAGTATAAAATGAAAAATATAACTAAAGGTCATACATGTATCTACGACTTCCTGTGTCTGTGCACCCTTATTTGTCATTATGAGTGCTTGGCCTATGGGGTATATCTAGTACTATCCGTGTATCAAACTTATACTAAGCACGAACGTTCATCTTTCCGAAATAGGGGAAGACAAAAAACAACAATAAAGAATTCAAGGAGGAGGTGATAGAATACAAGCACGGGATTCAAGGGATTAGAAAATTTGAAAGGGAGTTGCCAAGACAGTTGTGGATTGAAATCTTATTTTGGTAAATCCCTATTCGCATGTTCACATCAGAACAGTTATGTTTCTGACATGATATGCTCTGACCAGTCTAGAGGACAAGTATATTCATCTAACAAGTTGAGTCAACTATATCTCAATCCACATAAAGTAGTGATACGAAGAGCGAACCAAGTGCACTAAGGTTGATCAGACCATAATATACTGATTCTGATTTAGATAATGTATTAGTGTGGGCCCCCAATAATACATATATCATGAACAAGCTCGATAAAAGAATAAGCTTGCAAAACTAGGCTATAATAGCAGCATAAGTCGAGGTAGTACAGAAAATATAAGTACGCTTGATTATGATGGAGGAAGGTACAAAAATAATTTAAGTTTACCAAGAAGATCGATGTTGTGCCTCTACAGTTGCTATACTAACTTCTTATCTAAGTCTCTGGTCGACCAAATGGGGGTATAGCCTCTAAGTTCTACAGTCTTGATAAACATTATCTTCTTATGCAAGTTTATAGTTGGTGTCATTCAATTATAATTTATCAATGGGTTAAAATGACTATATGATACTAGGTTATGAGACATACTACCCAACTTACAAGAATTTAACTAATAGTGTTATTGAACAATAGAGTATATATACCTAGTACAAGTCACCTTCCTAACCCCTATCAAGCACGAAAGAAAAAATAAGATTAACGTTGAGAAAGGATCAAGTAAGATGCAATGCAAGCAATCAAACAAGAATGCGAAATGAAATCAAGGGCGGTAGTTAAATAAGTGGATGAGATCCTATATTATAATCCTATGCGCCGAGACAATATGCTCTCGACCTGCATGGGCCACCACAAAAATATGTCACGCCCAATTCCAAAATACGTAGGACTAGGAATACGTAAGCATGCCAGTCGTATGTATATGGCAACTCCAATATATGGATACCATAATACATACGTACGATGTAATATGAATATTAACTCACATGTGGTATATATATAGTCGTAAGTCACAGAAATACTAATCTTATCCACACAACAAGTCATAGAAAAGAAATAACTAAACTAAAATAATGAGTCTGAATAATCCAAAATAATAGTCGGGTGGAGACAAATCCACTACCAATGAATATATCAATACTAAAATGAGAGAGGAGGGTAAATCTCTAATACAAAATAAGATGATGATATAAAGGTATCAGCGAAGCGATCCATCGCTAGAGATAATCAAAGATGCTCAGAAGGTAAGACCTCCTCGAAAGAGATAAGTAGTAAGTCCTGATTCGTGCTCCTGCGAATAGTCAAGATCGTCTAAACATGGAAAGGGACCAGGTCCTCAGAGGAACGTAACAAGATACATAGAAGCATGCCTATTGAATAAAGTAAAACATGCATAAATAGACAAAAAATATATAAGTACGCTGTATAAGACAATCTATATAAAATGCATAATGAGGAAAACTTTTTGACGTATGGGCATGGGTAGGCTACTCGATCTAATCTCACAACTCACACATACATCAGGGACATCAGAAATCAACATACCTCGGAGGTATCGACCAGCACAACACCAGAAATTGACATACCTCGGGGGTAGCGACCAGCGCGACACACTACCATAGTACGTGCTAGTTACTACGGTTTACCAGAGTGGTTATAGCCCATACGCCTACTGATTGTCCTCCTCTCTCATGATAGTAGGTGTCAATTGTGTGTCAACATATATAATATATATAGTAATGACTGAAAGAAAATACATATGCAATAAATATATAGAAATATAATAAGCATGCAAGTACTGTAAGCAATTTGGCAAGGTATCTTGCAAGGTGTAACGTCCTGGAGTCAAGCACACAGGATCAGAAACTACGGCCTCAGAATGAACGTCTCCGGATGCTGAAATAAAATATCACCAACGTTTCCAGAATAAGCGAGATTTCTAGAAAATACTACCCTTTCGTCCAATTTGGACAGGGGACAAAACGGTAATTTCGGATCAAAGCGGGTCTACCTGTGGCCCACTTTGCACCGAAAAGCATGCCAGGGGTAAAGGCCTCTAAAAAGGACAAATTATAGGTCAAAAAAAATCTAAACATCAATACGAACTTAACGGTATATCCAATTTTTGATTCCGGTGAGCCGAACATAAATTCGCCCAAAAAGTCAACCGTAGGGCCCGCAAATAGGCGGCTTGGTCAACTATCTCATAATCGCGTGAAACTTGGGTCACAAGACCAGCGTGATACCACGAATCCAATGGCGTATGTTTCGTCGCATTCTGACGAGCCTACACTAAATGGTGTGGTGTTTTGCAAAAGTCGCGATACGGGGCCTTTTCGCGGATACGGGTTGATTTCGATGCGCACACGCGTCCGAATCAGTTTTTGCGAAAGCTCACACGTCTGGACATACAATACGCGCCTTTCAGTACAATTGGTATGCGATGGGGCAGTTCCATTTGGCGGGGCGCGCTCCGTATCGCAAATTTTGAAGGTTTCGAAAATAGTTTTTCATGATTTTTAACCCAATTTAATTCTGCATATAACGCCAAATAAATTAATCTAATTAGCAGAAAATAATCTAGGTTAGGTGTTCTTTACATAACAAAAATAAAATCTAAGTTTGGATCTCTGGGGTAGGAGATACGAGTCCTTAAACATGGGTGGTTGTAGCAGTTTTTCTGAAGTTAAAGTTATGGTTTTTCTCCAACTTGGTCTCGATTTTCACCTAGGGTTATACGCTGTTCGGAGGAAACTAATACACAGAGTTGGAAGAGGGATAGGTCATGAACATACCGGTGAAGATGGGGTCGAATTTGGTTGCGAGACGGAGCGGGAATCTATGCGTGAACAGGGGTTCGTTACAGTGATTTCCTGTGCAGTGCTCGCGGGGGCGCGGTTGCGGACGCTGTTCTCGGCGGCGGGCGGCTGCTCCGGTCGTCGGCGGCAGGTCAAGGAGGTCGGCGACGGTCTGGGATGTGGATGGTAAGGGTTTAGGTTTAGGATTTTTATAATGTTACCATATATATAAAGAAGGAGGAGAAGGAACATCGGATGTATTCTGCGGGGGAGTGGGGGTGGGGGTCGAGTCTACAGTGGGTTTGGGGTAGGGAATTGCTACTGGGCCGGGTTTGTAAGGTTTGGTTTTAGTTTTTTTTTTCTTTTATTCCTTTCTTTTCTTTTTTTCCATTCTCTTCTTTTTATAATTCAATTACTTATATATATATATATATATATATATATATATAAATAATTCCATAAATATATATTTGTACATAAAAATAATCTTTTATCCTTCTACAACGATTTTCTAAAATGAAAAAAATAAAAAAATAATAGCTTTGCTCCACAACATCTAGCTAAATATTTACCTAGTAATTAAATCCAATAAATTATATTTTCTCATTAACTAATAAATACTATAAATAAATTAAATAATTAATTAAATAATTTATACATTTTTTTAAAATTAGGGATTTTACAATTTTCGAGATATTTTAATTCATATATTTTTTGCATAGTAACTGATACTTTCTATTATCCATTGGTTTCTTGGTTTTGTTTTGAGTGGTCGAGATTGATTTAATCTCATGATTTGGATCGCGGACAAGGCAGATCAGACGGTCATGATTAAATCACCTCTTATATATATATGAATTGATTTTCTCTCTCCTATCTATTTTCTTTCTTTCTTCACTTTCTTTATTTTCTCTCCTTTTCTCGTGAGAGCTAGGAGCTTGGTCTTGAGGCCTAAGAGTGTGGTTTCTGAATTCCTCTTGGTGGTGGAGTTGAAGGTTAAGGCTGGGAGTTTGACTTGAGGCAAGTACATCTTGCCAAAACTTGAACAACTTTACTTTACTGCAGTTTTCGATTTTCTTGGTAGTTTATGCATAAAATTCCATGGAACTTATTTTATTAAATATGTTTCTCTAGTGATTTTCTGCCATGGGCTAGTTTCAGAACCTGTTTTGAGCTTGGTTTTGACTTTTTCGGTAAAAATCCTGATATTTACTGGTTAGGTAACTCGTTGTCGAAAACGATAATCAAAGTGATTACTATGAGAATTTGTCTATATGCTATATGAGACTTACCATTGGACTTGACATCTTGTAGAACCAGTTTCTATTATGTTTTGAAAAGTGATTTCGGTTCTGGAATACCCGTATTAATTTAAATTTCCTTAGAATTGCCTATGGCAAATGGCATACCGACGATATACTGGTGATACCGACGGTAAACCAATTTTGGCCCAGCCTAGAATCATAGAACTTGCTGTGACCAGAACTGACATACCGTCGGTATACTGGTGTATATCGACGGTATACCGATTTGATGGAATCAAAAACCTGTTATGATTTTGTTATCTCTTGTTCGGTATACCGATACCGACGGTATACCGATTGCCTAACCTTAATTTTCTTAATTTTCCTGCCATTTTCTGATCGACATACCAATGGTATACTGGTGTATACCGACGGTATACCGTTGATGTACTCTTTTTATATGTTTCCATTTTTATTATACTTTTTACTTCTATTGCCTGGAACATATGTGCATACTGTCTTACTTGTTTATCTGTGTTGTACTGCCAGACCTAAAGTCATGTATATTTAGGGAATACCTACCCCTTATATACTCCTTTTAACCTGGCATCATGTATAGTTAGGGGACACTTACCCATTATACATATGTCCAAAGCTGTCACTTGATATAGTTAGGGGACACTTAACCTTTATATCCTTGCCAGACCTGACGTCATGAATAGTTAGGGGATACCTACCCTTTATACATCCGTCCGGTATTTGTTATATGGTAAGAAAAATGATGTCATACCTTAACTCTTGAAGGAGTGCATCGGTTAGGCACTAAAATCTTACAAGCACAAAATCTTCAACCCTACCTATGTAGTATCTAAATCATTTATTCTACATCTAAGACTGTTATTATTTCTTCATTCTTTCCTTGGTACAACGTCATCAACCTATAGTATCCCTAATGAAATTCTCTAACCTAACTTCTTATAATTGCTCCTAGCAGCAATAAGTCTAATCTAGTCAGTCAGTCATACATAGTCTAGAAGCTCAACTCAAAGATTCCTAGGAGAAATACATATAATGAAATACGACATAAGCCCCTATTCAAATACATAATACAAAAATCTATATATAGAAATTATGTAATAAATATCTATTCAATCATTCTAAATACCCTAGATAAAAATATAACCAATACAATAATGAGAATAAGATTTCTAAAATTGAAAAATCCATCGGTTATGGTAAATTAGAAATAGGTTCTCATCACCTACTACTAAGGATAGGTCCAGCAAGCTCATACCCTATTAGTAAAAATCTAAATCTCTGGCCCTAAACAGTTTATGTGTAAACCCACAATATTCAGCTATTATTCCTATAAGACTTCTATCTTCCATTTACACTCCCCTACCATGTATAAATCTATAATCTAAGGGTCTTATGATAATCTTCTATAGAATGACCAACAAGTCAGTATGTGATTCTGAACCTGTGTTTAATTTCTTGAAATTTGTATCACTTCGAGACTGATCAACAATTTCTACTCGCACTAAATTCTTAAAATTTCAAAAGCATCATAATTCATAAATACTAAAATTATTATCCCTCAAGTCCATATCACAATCCCTTCTCCTTGGATTATGCGACCATAATATCTTTCCCTTATCATTTTTTTTCTACACACCTCCATATCCTTTTACTATGTTAATCTTATTTTCAACTATAAGCTTCGTCAATCATGACCCAGTACTTTCTGTTTCGTAGTATAGATCTTCTAGGCAACAACCGAGTGATAGAATCTTTAGTCCTTTCTAGATCCTTCTCTTAATTTAAAATGCTCAAGGTCATGTACTCCTCGTGAATCTCTTCTTGTTACCATTCTACCTTCTTCACCTTGAACCTGAGATTTTTCCTAGTTTATTTCATGTATACCCTTCATCCAAAATGCATGGTTACCATCTTGTTACAACTTGCCATCTATTATAGGCAATTTACTATATCTTACTCAAGACTATAACATCTATCAAAATTCTCATCTTTTAACCTATTTGCTCTATCATAGATACTAGCTTATCTACCCAAGTAATTACGGATAGAACTCACTTGTTCAATTAACACTGATAATCCAAATAATCAAGTACATCTAATTTGATTTCAAAAGCTATATTTTAGTACTCGAGTTATCTAATTACTCAAACATTAGGTCTAGCAATCTACCTATCTATTTAGTCCATACCTATAGTCATCAATAATTTAAGGGGGTCATAAGATCTAGTTTTGATACTAAAAGTCATAAGAAAACTAGAGATTTAACCACTATAGCCTGCTACGTAAAGTTTTAATTTTTTTAAGGTTATAATACCATTACTTGTATCACCACCATAGGCCACAACTAATCCCTAGCATCTAGCTATGTATTCCATAAAGTACTCCAGAGCATTAGAAATCAAACCATCTTTCTAACTTCTTATACTTCCAAATTACTGCTACCTCAAGCAAGGGTAAGGTTTTATTAGTTCTAGGCCTCTAATACTATATTCAATTCTCATGCTAACAATCTACACTAGCTCTAGCATATAGGAATAACCTATCTACCTACCCTACTAAGGGTAACCATCTTCTCAAAATTTTATATCCAGCATGTCTTCTTCCACCTTGACAAGGATCTGCTTCTGGAGGAAACACCACGCACGAACGTCCATCTCTCTGAAATAGGGATAGATGATAAAAAATAATAAAGATGTCGAGGGGAATGAACGAGTACAATTATGAAGTCCAAGGGCGATAATCAAATGCTAAAAAAGTTTTTAAATCAGTTGTGGATTGAGATACTAATACTGCTAATCCTGATTACAGGCTCGCTCGGTACCGGAAAGTAACCGAAACAATTTAATCAGGACCTGCATGGGCCACCACAAAAATATGTCACACCCCAGTCCCAAAATACGTAGGACTAGGAATACATAACATGCCAGCTACGCATTCGAACAGACTCTGGTCTGACTCGAATACGTATAAGATGTAATATCATGGTCACTATCTACATAAAATAGTAAATATATCTATGTCTCAATCCACAATGAACAGAATACATCAAAAATGAGCTACATGTGCTAAAGTCAGTCGTCCAGTAACACACAAACTCGAATAGACTCGAGAAAAAAAATATGAGTCTATAAAAACTAGGCAAAATTAGTAAATGAATCAATAATATGAATAAATAAACATATCTCCAGTAGAAATAAAATAAGTACCTGGTAGCAATGCCCGTATAAAAAAGCAACCCATATTAGCAACTCCAGGCAGGCTCCACAACGATCTATGCTGCAAAACTGGCAAGGGACCAGGTCCTCAGAGAGACGTAACAAAGTACAAGAAATAACATGCAATGTAACAGTAAAATAATAAGCGATGTGCTTAAGGGTATCTATCATAACCAGCTAAGTGAATGCAAGTGAGAACGTACTCGTCCGCTAAACCACCTGGGCCTGTAGGTCTGCATAGACACAACAATAACTAGTAATACTAGTAGCAAGTAGTAGTAGTAGTAGTAGTAGTAGTAGTAGTAGTAGGTGCGTACAGGCCCCGTCAAGGTACTTGCAGCACTATAGGGCCCGAAACGCAATCATCGGTAGCAAATATTGTGTGGTAGCCTAGCGGTACGGTCGGTTCTCCGCAGTCCCCATGTATCTCATATCTCATGTCCATAATACACAAGATCAATAACTAACTATGTCGTGAGTCAATGTGTAGATAAACTCATGTTAATTATTGTAAGCCCCTGATTTTTTAAAATATGAAAATTAGGATTTTTCCCAATTTTCTGGAATTTTCTGGGAATTTTTTGTAATTAAAATCAAGCTTTTTAATTAATAAATGATTTTTAATTAGCAATAAATAATATTAAAATATCATAAAAATAACATTTTTGGGTGTAAAATGGAAAATTGGACTTAGGGTAATTTTTTTGGATTTTTCTGGGCCTCAGACATATTTTTAAATGCCTGAAAACTATTTAATTAATTATTTAATTAATTTTCTAAATTATTTACTTATTATTTATTATTTAGTATTTATTATTTATTTTTATTTTTTTATTTTTATTTTTCCTGGCCCATTGGGCCGCGGCCCAGCCCGCTAACCAGCCCAGCCCAGCCGCCCTATCGGGTCGGGTCGGGTTCAGCCGAACCCGACCCGCCGTCAGCCGACACGCCCGCACGACCCCGTCCCCCCCCCACGACGCCCCGATTCCTCCGCCGCCCTCCGCGCGCTGCGCCGCTCCCCGCGGCCACGTCGCCCCGCTCCGCCTTGGCCGGCTCCCCTAACCGCCTCGCCCATCTATTTAATCCCCCGCCCCTTCGCCGTCTCCTCCACCACCCTCGCCCTAACCCTAACTCTCCGGCCACCCCTCTCCGCCTAGCTCCGCCCTGCCTCGCCGTCTGCCCAGCCACCGCCAGCGCCGCCTCCTCCCTCGGCGCACCTCCTCCCCTCCTCCGCTCCTCCTCCGGCGCCGCCGCCGACTCCAGCAACCGCAGCAGCAGCACGAGCAGCCCCCCACCGCCGCTGCCGGCCGCCCTGAGCCACCGCCGACCGCCAGCAGCTCCGCCTAGCCCCGGCGAACCGTCCCTCGCCCTGGCCGACGCCTCTCCGGCCGCCCTCCGCCGCCTACGGCCGACACACGTCGAAACCCTAACCCTAGCCCTAATTTGGATTTCGTGTCGGACACGACACGGACACGTCTCGACCCTGATTTTTGGGTCCCCTTCAGGTGCGTGTAACTTTCGCCTCGTAGCACCGTTTCCATTTTCGCAAATTGCGTTGCGAAGCCTGTATGACCCTCTCGGTGTCCGGACAAACTGTTCGGGACATCGCGTCCTGTGGTGATCGCACACCGCGATCCAAAAAACAGGAAAAAACCAGACCCTGTTTCACCCCGGAACCGAGTACGTTCCGCCAAACGGGACGACTTGGTCGCGTGCGGTCTTCACAGATACGTACGCATCATCGATACGGACGTGTGAGTTTTCGTGGAAGCTGATTCGGGTGTGCGTGCACACCGGAATCAACGCGTATCCGCGGACATCGCCCCGTATCTGCCTTTTCTGTATTTCACCCTAACTTCGTGCACACTCGTCAGATCAAGACGAAACTTGCGCCATCGGACTCGTAGCGATACGCTGGTCCTGTGGGTCAAGTTTGGTTCAATTCTGAGAACGTTGACGAAATCGCGTGTCGTGGGCCCCACAGGCCCCGCTCGACGGGCGATTTTGTGTTCGGCTCATCGGAATCCAAATCTGGAAGTTCCGTTGGGTTCGTATCAGCGTTCCTGACCTATTGACACTAAGTTTGGTGAATTTGGAGACCTTTGACCCGGACGCATTTTTCGGTGCAAAGCGGGCCCACCGACGGACCCCGTTTTGACCCGAAACTGCCGTTTTTGCCCTTGTCTCCAAATTGGACCCAAGGACAGGCGTTTCTAACTATTTGACATCTTTTGAGAGTGATGGTAATGTTTATTTCAGCTTTTGGACTCATCTCTGGATTTTTTCCCCAAGAACCCAATTAATCAGATCCAAACAACAGGCAAGTACCTGCACTTCAAGTTTATTCTGTGATAATTAATTCCTTGCTCTACTAGCATCATTGGATGATTTGCTCTACTAGCATCATTGGATGATTACACGTAGTGTTAGAACACTGGATTTTCATGTCTTGAATACTGGAGTTCATGTCTTGTTTTCATGTCGGGTGGGAGAATACTAAGGAGGCATGTAGTTTACCCTTTCCCCTGGATTGTCTAATAGCTGTTGGTACACGACTGTCCATCAGCCGGATCTCGATTGTATTGTCTAATAGCCGTTTATGATGGCCGGATTAGCCTTATAAACCCCTACATGCCAACTATGTATTCTAAAAACAAACACAAGTTCACACAGATAGTTCTGGTCATGTTATATTTCTTGCTGGCTATTGTAGTTCATTTCCTGTTTCATTTATTTCTGTTCTCATATTTCCTGTTTACAGCTAACTCTGAGATAATAATGTTCTGCTAATGCTGTTTCTCAACATGATATCCAATATTTAATTGTCATAAAATATTCAGTTTAATCTTGTTGTGCACTGTGTACTTTGCTCCTTTCCTGACTGGATCTGTTGTTTAGGCGATGATGAGAACCTTGCCCCCACCTATTATGGCCCCTATGAGGCAGCAGGTGATACAGTTGCAGAGCCAGTTCCCGTACAGGAAGCTACTCCTGCTGAGTAGTTAGCAGTAGTTATCTTAGTTTTGCTCTTTATCTTAGCAATCGGGTTTGTCCCCGATTTCATTCTGATTCCTGTACTAAAATATTTGAATCTGTTGTCATATTTATTTCAGTTGCAATCTTAAGTTTCATTTCTCATTATTATCTTGCCTATGTTATTTGTGAATGAGCTAGTTAGTAAATCTGGATTTGACCTAGACAGCGTACTACCGCCGATTCTGCGGCGTAGGCTGGACGTACCCACGCACTCGTGCCCGAATTTCCGGGTGCGGGTCGTGACTCATTTTTGTGGTGGCCCATGCAGGTCAAACGACTAAATTGTTCGGTTTCAACTTAGGGACCGAACAGGCCTGCAATAAGATTGAGGATTCTAGGAAAAGCTCATTCACAGTATAGGGTCCTTATTTCAATTCTTAATATCATTTCTGATCAATTTTTCCTATCGCCCTTGATTTCCAAGTAATCTATTCTGATCTCCCTATCCCTTCATTTTTTAGAATGGTCCAGACCAGGAACACAGTAGGAGGCACATCAGAACCAGCTGAGCAGAATGTGCCCGAGACTCTTGTACTCCCGCCGCCTCCATCTGTCCCGGCAGTTACCCTAGATGGGGCACAACTGCTAGGAGTGTTCCAGGGATTGGTGGAATCCCAGAAAGAACAGACGGCACTTCTGTGGACCAGCCTCTCAGAAGCTCTTAAGTCCCAGGAGTCGCCACTCAAGAGGCCAGGGAGTGCCAAGGACTTTAAGAACCTTAGACCCCTGGAATTCTACGGAACTGAGGGCATTCTCTATGCCGATGAGTGGATAGAGAACGTCGAGAGACTCCTGAAGACTGCTCGTGTTCCTGATGATCTTAAAGTGGAGTCTGCAAGCCTGCAACTGTTCGATATAGCTCGGACCTGGTTTAGAGACGAACCTCAACTATCTGCTCCTGACCTCACCTGGGAGGACTTCAAGAGACTGTTCAAGGAGAAATTCTACCCCGAAGTGGCTCGGGAAGCTCTCGAAAGTCAATTCGAGAGACTGGAACAAGGTAACCTATCTGTAGATGAGTATACTGCTGAATTTAGCAGGTTAAGCCACTTTGCGGAGTACATGGTTCGTACCCCGGAGGACAGAGCCCGTAGATTCAAGAAGGGGCTATCTCCGGATATTCGCCTTGCTGTCACCACCAGCCGAGCTCGCACCTACGAGGAAATCTTGAGCGTGGCACAAGGCGTTGAGAGAGACATGGGGCATAAGCTAAAGCGAGAAAGAGATACCGAAAATGCGGGACCCAACAAACGCCCTTTTCAACAACAACAGCAGATGGCCCCGCAACAAGCTCAGCGTCCTCTCCCTCGAGCTCCAGCACCCCAACACCAGGCCCAGGGACAGAACCAACAAGCTGCTGCTTGTAACTATTGTCATAGACCAGGCCATACTTGGCAAGTTTGCAGAAAGAGGCTAGGTGTTTGTCTACTTTGTGGCTCAGCAGCACATCAAGTGAGGGACTGTCCCGCTGCTCAAGGACGCGGACAGGCCTACGTAATGACCGTGGAGAACGCGCAAACTCTGGAAGCAGCTAATGCGCGTAAGTGATTCGTAGATATCTTTTCTAGTATTGTTTTGGTGCCTATTGGTTCGTGACCTCAGCCCCAACCTAGTAAATTTTGAACTTGCTAAATACCTGGTATGCTTTTAATTTGATAACTGTTTTAGAGGATTTTGCTATTGTGCTTATTTTGTGTCATTTTGTGAACTTCAATAATTTGCACCTCCTTTTCATCATCATCTAGCGCACTTAATTTTGCTGAACTTGACTTATGCTGCTATTTTATAGCCTAGTTTTGCAAGCTTACCCTTTATCGGGCTTGTTCATGACACATGTATTATTGAGGCCTGATCAACCCCACTAATACAAGTGTCTACTCAGAATCAGTGTACTACGGTCTGATCAACCTTAGTGCATTTTGATTCGCACTTCGCATGACTACTTATGTGGATTGAGGTATAGTCGACTAGTCTACTTGCCCCCTAAATACGTCCGAGCATATCGTTTCAGCATTACCAGAATAGAACCTCGATCCTTAACCGCCTGACAATTCCCATTAGAATTCCTGAAAAACGCCTTGATCCCTATACCTCTGTTATACCACCTCGCCCTTAAACTCTTTATTATTGATCCTCGTCTCGGGAAGACAAAGACCTGTGGTTGGTATAAGATGATTTGTAGTGCTAGACATACCCCTCAGACCGGACGAATTGATGATAACCCTTTATGACTAAGACAAGACCCTATGTGCTGTGTTTTGTGTTGCAGACTTAAGATTCAATACCATGATTTATTAAGTTGAGACCTAGCCTCACTAGTTGTACAGTCTTAGAGGATATGGGTAAAATTCTAAGTTGGGTAGCGACCGCAATGTTCACCTGAGAAAAATCCGCTGGACTGTAATCAAGTGAGTTTGGACAGAGAGAACCTTGCCATAATTTAAATTTCGAGGACGAAATTATATAAGTTGGGTAGATTGTAAGCCCCTGATTTTTTAAAATATAAAAATTAGGATTTTTCTCAATTTTCTGGAATTTTCTGGGAATTTTCTGTAATTAAAATCAAGCTTTTCAATTAATAAATAATTTTTAATTAGTAATAAATAATATTAAAATATCATAAAAATAACATTTTTTGGTGTAAAATGGAAAATTGGACTTAGGGTAATTTTTTTGGATTTTTCTGGGCCTCAGACATATTTTTAAATGCCTGAAAACTATTTAATTAATTATTTAATTAATTTTCTAAATTATTTACTTATTATTTATTATTTAGTATTTATTATTTATTTTTATTTTTTTATTTTTATTTTTCCTGGCCCATTGGGCCGCGGCCCAGCCCGCTAACCAGCCCAGCCCAGCCGCCCTATCGGGTCGGGTCGGGTTCAGCCGAACCCGACCCGCCGTCAGCCGACCCGCCCGCACGACCCCGTCCCCCCCCCCCACGACGCCCCGATTCCTCCGCCGCCCTCCGCGCGCAGCGCCGCCCTCCGCGCGCTGCGCCGCTCCCCGCGGCCACGTCGCCCCGCTCCGCCTTGGCCGGCTCCCCTAACCGCCTCGCCCCTCTATTTAATCCCCCGCCCCTTCGCCGTCTCCTCCACCACCCTCGCCCTAACCCTAACTCTCCGGCCACCCCTCTCCGCCTAGCTCCGCCCTGCCTCGCCGTCTTCCCAGCCACCGCCAGCGCCGCCTCCTCCCTCGGCGCACCTCCTCCCCTCCTCCGCTCCTCCTCCGGCGCCGCCGCCGACTCCAGCAACCGCAGCAGCAGCACGAGCAGCCCCCCACCGCCGCTGCCGGCCGCCCTGAGCCACCGCCGACCGCCAGCAGCTCCGCCTAGCCCCGGCGAATGGTCCCCCACCCTCGCCGACGCCTCTCCGGCCGCCCTCCACCGCCTACGGCCGACACACGTCGAAACCCTAACCCTAGCCCTAATTTGGATTTCGTGTCGGACACGACACGGACACGTCTCGACCCTGATTTTTGGGTCCCCTTCAGGTGCGTGTAACTTTCGCCTCGTAGCTCCGTTTCCATTTCCACAAATTGCGTTGCGAAGCCTGTATGACCCTCTCGGTGTCCGGACAAACTGTTCGGGACATCGCGTCCTGTGGTGATCGCACACCGCGATCCAAAAAACAGGAAAAAACTAGACCCTGTTTCACCCCGGAACCGAGTACGTCCCGCCAAACGGGACGACTTGGTCGCGTGCGGTCTTCACAGATACGTACGCATCATCGATACGGATGTGTGAGTTTTCGTGGAAGCTGATTCGGGTGTGCGTGCACACCGGAATCAACGCGTATCCGCGGACATCGCCCCGTATCCGCCTTTTCTGCATTTCACCCTAACTTCGTGCACACTCGTCAGATCGAGACGAAACTTGCACCATCGGACTCGTAGCGATACGCTGGTCCTGTGGGTCAAGTTTGGTTCGATTCTGAGAACATTGACGAAATCGCGTGTCGTGGGCCCCACAGGCCCCGCTCGACGGGCGATTTTGTGTTCGGCTCATCGGAATCCAAATCTGGAAGTTCCGTTGGGTTCGTATCAGCGTTCCTGACCTGTTGACACTAAGTTTGGTGAATTTGGAGACCTTTGACCCGGACGCATTTTTCGGTGCAAAGCGGGCCCACCAGCGGACCCCGTTTTGACCCGAAACTGTCATTTTTGCCCTTGTCTTCAAATTGGACCCAAGGACAGGCGTTTCTAGCTATTTGACATCTTCTGAGAGTGATGGTAATGTCTATTTCAGCTTTTGGACTCATCTCTGGATTTTTTCCCCAAGAACCCAATTAATCAGATCCAAACAACAGGCAAGTACCTGCACTTCAAGTTTATTCTGTGATAATTAATTCCTTGCTCTACTAGCATCATTGGATGATTACACATAGTGTTAGAACACTGGATTTTCATGTCTTGAATACTGGAGTTCATGTCTTGTTTTCATGTCGGGTGGGAGAATACTAAGGAGGCATGTAGTTTACCCTTTCCCCTGGATTGTCTAATAGCTGTTGGTACACGACTGTCCATCAGCCGGATCTCGATTGTATTGTCTAATAGCCGTTTATGATGGCCGGATTAGCCTTATAAACCCCTACATGCCAACTATGTATTCTAAAAACAAACACAAGTTCACACAGATAGTTCTGGTCATGTTATATTTTTTGCTGGCTATTGTAGTTCATTTCCTGTTTCATTTATTTCTGTTCTCATATTTCCTGTTTACAGCTAACTCTGAGATAATAATGTTCTGCTAATGCTGTTTCTCAACATGATATCCAATATTTAATTGTCATAAAATATTCAGTTTAATCTTGTTGTGCACTGTGTACTTTGCTCCTTTCCTGACTGGATCTGTTGTTTAGGCGATGATGAGAACCTTGCCCCCACCTATTATGGCCCCTATGAGGCAGCAGGTGATACAGTTGCAGAGCCAGTTCCCGCACAGGAAGCTACTCCTGCTGAGTAGTTAGCAGTAGTTATCTTAGTTTTGCTCTTTATCTTAGCAATCGGGTTTGTCCCCGATTTCATTCTGATTCCTGTACTAAAATATTTGAATCTGTTGTCACATTTATTTCAGTTGCAATCTTAAGTTTCATTTCTCATTATTATCTTGCCTATGTTATTTGTGAATGAGCTAGTTAGTAAATCTGGATTTGACCTAGACAGCGTACTACCGCCGATTCTGCGGCGTAGGCTGGACGTACCCACGCACTCGTGCCCGAATTTCCGGGTGCGGGTCGTGACTCAATTATCTCAAATCACGGATCCTAAATCCTGACACAGAAGTCGGGAACCATGCATGTCTCAAGTAAGGCTTATGTACATACAAGTCATATCCAGTGTCCCAAGGTATATTGTGCAAGAATTAGCATGAACAAAAGAATACGATGACAATGCAATCTAACGATACCCGATTCAGCGTACGGAAGTCGGCACCCGAATATAATTCGGACGCTATAGGGTCACAATAACATATATGCAACGAACTAGAAATATAATATCAAAAGCTAGTAATAGCAATAAGCACATAATACTGTAACAAAGGCAAGGTACACTTGCTTGAAACTCTAAGCTGATAATAAAAAGAACCTTCTCTCGAATCCACGCTCGTGCGATCCCAAGAGCCTAAATATATAATATCATAAAATCAGTCACTACAATACTGTTCACTAAGCATGCACAAAAGTATAACTACTCTAGTTTATTAATCATTTGACAATTAGGGTCTAAATTAATCAAGGGTACAACTTACACAATGCCATCAACTATTTTGAGCCTAAAATAATTAGGGGTTCAAACTAAGAATGTTGGCTAAGTTTCACTAGTCAAGGACCAAGAAAGTGTGTAAATACCAAGCCTACTAGTCACATAACATCATCAAGTCCTCTAAATGTACAACTTCTCATATAACATAAACATGGTTATAACGAAGGTTTATGTAGGTACTAGGTGTTCTTATACTATGTTTCCATATACAATATATCATCAACATTAGTATTCACTAAGTGTCAAACTATGTTAACCAACCTAGGGTTAGTTTTTTCTATTAAAATATGGACATGAGCGTTAACAATAGGTCAAGTTAGGGTCATTTAAAAAATCACATACTCTATTCCTCAATTATATTCATTCATCCAACTATATACAACTCTCTTTATACTACAAAATGTCAAGTATACATAGAGAAGTCAAATCTGAATTTATAATAAGATCATGGCATATATCTCATTTCCAACTTGCAATTGTCATGAAACATGTGTGCAAACACTACTACAACTAGTTCACAACCCTAGCATGGCATCTTCTACATTCTAACATAGTGTTTATAAATACTAAAATTAGCCAGCACAAAACCTAGGCAAAGTGCACTACTAGTTGCACAATATTTAATCATGCCTCAACCATACATTTATTTATATATAACACCCTAAAAAAACTTATATATTCTCAAATTTAGTAAAAATTGGATTAAAAATTATATATTTCAAGTGGTTGCTTGGGTTTTAGATCATGGCAAAGTGAATTGGACAAGAAGTGCATAAATAACATTCAAGTCTAGACATGAGAAGTAGTAAGGTTCTTAGTGTAATATCATAAAAAAATATAAATAGATAGTTGGTTAAATTTAAGAGGGATGTGAAGTACATTTAGAGAGGGTTGATTAGGTGTAGTTTGATCTCTTACTAAAGTAAATGGGAAGCCAAAAGAGGACTGTGTACTGTTTGCACAAATCTGTCCATATTTGGATACTTCGGCTCGTAGCTGTTGTCCGGGGCTTCAAAACATTTCTTCAAGTGTTATGGGGCTTAGATAGATTAGGGGAGAGGTAGAGGATGAGTATAGGGTAGTTTTTGAAGGGGTTTTGGTGCTGAAAGTGGAGCAACAAGGTGTTGAAATGGTGCTATTGCTGGCGGGTTCAGTAGGGTATCTTCGGTTTGTATGGGTGTGGGGGAGTTGTGGGATGATTTATGTGCTGATTTGTAATGGAAACATTTTAAAAAGAGGTAGGGGAAGGAGATTTGGGTGCTATAGTGCTGGTTTTGAGGCTGTGGAGGTGGTGGAGTGGCCTGAGAAGAGGATACACTAAATTCAAATTTAGCCTAGATACCCTAATGGAGAGCTGCTCTGAGGAACTTAGAGTGGGTTTTGATATAAATTTTATGAAGAGAAAGTGATAAGGACAGGGATATGAAGAACCATACAAAATTTTAGAGAAAGATACTTACTGTGGAGGGACATAGGGCCGGACTGGTGGGGGTGTTGCTGAATTCAGATTCAACCTAGGTAGGGTTGGATAGATGGAGGTGTGGAGGAAGATGGAGAAGGAATTTGGAGATGGTTTATGAATAAAAAATGTGAGGAAGAGAGATAGGAAGAAGTGTTCTTCAGGTGGTTTGAATAGGGAAGGTGAAATGAGTGGGATTATGGATAGGCTAATGGGAAGGGAAAGAGTTTGGGGTTATAACTTTTGCTAGTGGGGAGAGGAAGAGTTTGGGGGTTACATACTTTGGTGTGAGTGGGGAGATAAAAGGAGATGGGGTTATATGATAAATTTATTCTTCTAAAAATAGGTTTTGGTTTATGGACTATTGTATTTGGTGTTTTGTGAGTTTAGAGAGGGTGTTTGTTGTTCTACTTGACCACTTAATTATGTTTTTAAGGTTGGGTTTGTGGGTTTGCTCTAGGTTGAGTCAAGTTAAGCTCAAAGGGTTCAATGTGTCACATCTATTAAATTACCATATAAAATATATAAAAATAGATGTGATACAAAGGATTAGGTTAGGGTAGTCTCAATGTAGGTTAGTGTCAGCCATTTGGTTGTAGGAATCTGGTCAGTGTTCTGCATCAGAAATTCAAGCTACTAGGTGAAAAGTTAAGATTTTATGACGCATAAGTATCGAGAATATTTTGTTGCTAAAAATAGAATACAAAAGTGTGAGTTTGAGAGTGACACTAGGGTCAGGATTGAAGATTGGTCTGTCTGGATTAAGATTATGAAAGTTGTTGGTCAGCAAGGGTTAGTGTAGTGTTCCAAATATTAAAACTATAGTAAGGTGCACCAAAGATATCATAATTGAAGTATGTATAATAACTCCATTTTTCTAACCCTAATTATTCTAAAATAAATTATAATATCACACTAAACTATATATATACCTAAATTTGGGTGCGGAAGTTTACAATAATTATGCTAAATGACCAAAATATCCTCATCTAGAAATATGGTAGTGACACTTGCGGAGTCATGGGAGTAACACCCTCTTATTCTACTAGATGAGGAGATTGTTAGGAATCCAACCTAAGTTTTAGTAGAACCATGAAAATTAAAGATGCCCAAATTTAGTAAGGTATTTTTTGGGCTAAATTGGGGTCCAAGTAAAATTATGTTTCTTAATTAACTTTGGGTGTGCTTGACTCCGTACAAATAGAATATTAATAAAAAAATTTAAGGTGTATTCTTCATTGCGGTTCAAGAGAATTTCCCTTATTGTTCTAAGAGTTCTCCGGCTCTTAGGTCTTACGCTTCAAGATAGAGAGGGTGGTTGAAGAAGCATCACCTTCTCCGTTAGGGTTCGAGATCGTCACCATCATGACGTCGGTGAGCAAGGGGTCATATTTTTCTTCTTGTGATCTTCACTATTTTTCTTTCTCTTTTAAAGTGTAAGGAGTCTCTCTTGGGGTCAAGTGATTTGACATATTTATTATAAATATAATTTTTGACAAATGAAGATTGAGACTTGTCCAAGTAGTTATAGCTACAATAATTCAATCTTGTATGTTTGCTTCAACTCATGGCAGGTTATGATTCATTTTTTGTTGGATACGGTTTACGCTTCCACATGTATCCCTATTGGAAACGAAAGAAAGAAAGAAAATCGTTTTCCAAACCAGAGAGTACCTGTGAGAGAACCGTGCAAGATGCACAAACCCAAAAATGCCAAACACAAATGGCAGATACAGAGATTTTTACGTAGAAAATCTAGATGAAAAAAACTACGGGACGATCGGAGTCCAACTCCGACGAACCTCCACTAATGGAATAAAGAGAATACACCTTCTATAAGCTCCTCCCGATCCAACACGGATCACCACAATACGTAATAATAGAAAATAGATTACACCACGAAGATAGAAGACAATAAAAAATTACCCAAAATTGATCTCCTTCTCCGAAACAGACACCAATCCTTCTTTCTCCGTCCCAAAGTTGCAATGGCCCGCCAACCGAACTCAGACCGAATTCGGCCCGAGTCGAAATTTGCGAGTAAACGAAGACAGCAGCTTTCTGGAGCTTCTGGAACACCTTGACCGAGTTCGGCCCAAACTCGCCCTGTAGAACTGAGTTTGGTCCAAAGTCGGTAGGATCGTTTCCAGCAGCCCCTCCTTCTCTTGTTCACTGCTCCCGAGTTTCTCTAACTTCTCGAATGGCCCTCGTCTTCTCCACAAGCTTCTCTGACACACAGAAGGCGCTCGTCGCACTCTGAGGTATTCTCCACAAAGGTTGAGAACCCCACCCACTCCAACAAATCTCCTCATTCACAACTATGTGAGGGGTCGTCATCACGACGATCCGCCTGCAGTACTCAAACTTTTCCCTTGGATGAATCTTTGTGAACATGTCTGCTTTGTTGTCATCTATATAAACCTTCTCAAGCGTCGCTTCCTTCTTATCAACCATATCCCGTATCTAATGATACCGAGTATTAATATGCTTGGACCGGCTATGAAATATCTAGTTTTTTACAAGGTGAATTACACTCTAGCTATCACAAAACAAAGGATAATGCTCTTGCTTTAGCTCTATTTCCTACAACAGCTTCTTCATCTATAATAACTCCTTGCAAACCTCTGTTGCCACAATGTACTCTGCCTTTGACGTTGATAATGCAACACACTTCTGCAATTATGACTGCCACGATACCGCTCTATCAACAAACATTATCACATAGCCCAAAGTCGATCGCATCGTGTCTACATCTCCAACCATATCGCTCGTCACCACCAAAAGAAAGTCTCTAATCGGCAGTGCCCTGAAGGTATCGTAGGATCCACTTGACCATATTTCAATGTATCCTTCCAGGATTGAAAAGATACCTGCTAACTGTACTAACTGCGTGATCGATGTATGGCCTCGTACACACCATATCATACATAAGACTTCCCACAGCTGAGGCATATGGAACCCAGTCCATATCTTCCTTCTCGTC
Source organism: Iris macrosiphon (assembly GCA_036927795.1). Lineage (NCBI taxonomy): Eukaryota > Viridiplantae > Streptophyta > Magnoliopsida > Asparagales > Iridaceae > Iris > Iris macrosiphon. The sequence continues at coordinate 53,926,515 of JAYESA010000019.1, read as the reverse complement.
CTTGGTAGATGGGCATTGCTCCTCAGTGAAGATAAAGTGAGCAGCAATGGGGCAACTCACTTTCTTTGACCTGTCCATCCCAAAATATTGAAGTACCTGGTGAATGTACTTCTTTTGGGACAAATGTAGCAGTTTGGACTCTCTCTTTCGGTTGATCTCCATCCCAATAATAGTCTTTGCTGCACCTAAATACTTCATAGAGAAAGCGGCGCCCATTTGGCGCTTCAACTCTGCTATCCTAGTGGTATTCTGACCCAACAGTAGCATATCATCAACATAAAGCAGTAAAATAATGAAATTATCCTCATCAAAGTACCTCACAAACATAAAGTGGTCCGACGTCATCTGTGCATAACCATGCTCCCCCATAAATGACTCAAAATTTATGTACCACTGCCTTAGAGCCTGCTTCAGACCATACAAGCTCTTCCTCAACAGGCAGACCATGTGTGACTTGCCCTTCTTATAGAATTCCTTTGGCTGCTAGATGTACAACTCCTTCTCAAGATCACCATAGAGGAATATCATCTTCACACCCATCTTCTCGACCTCCAAGTCAAAACTGGCTGCCAATGCTAGCACCACCCAAATAGATGACTGCTTGACGATTGGCAAAAAGATCTTATCGTAATTAACGCATTTTCGTTGACCATAGCCTTTAACTACCAGTCTTGCTTTGTATCGAGGGAGTGTAGCATAATCTGTGTGCTTAACTCTGAATACCCATTAAATTTTAAAGCCTTCTTGTCATTTGGCAACCACACCAGATCATAAGTATAGTTGGCCTGTAAGGAACTTATCTCCTCCTGCATAGCCTCCATCCACTCATGCTTGTGTTCGTCTTCCATAGCCTCTGAAAAACTTTCGGGCTCTCTCCCGTCAGTCAATAGCATATACTCACCTGGTGAATATCTCGTAGATGGTCTACGCTCTCTATCGCTCCTCCTCAACGGAACCACTGGTGCTAGCTAAGCATCAACAACCTTCTCCATTTTAGGAACTGCATCCTCGGCATGCTTATCCTCCTGAGGGTCACCCAGATCACCATCAGCAGGCTGATAATCAAGGTTGGGAGCAAATCCATGCACTGGCTCCCCTATAACTGGATCCTCTGCGATGTCCACTGAAAACTGTTCGAAGCAAAATGACTCTAACTAAGGCAATTCCCCAGCCTCGAAAGGCATCTCAGAATTCGGAGTGTTGGTCATAGTCTGATCCTCGACGAATATCACGTCTCTGCTTCTGTAGAGCTTTCTTTCCACTATATGTAGAGTCTATAGCCAAACTCATCCCGACCATATCTGACAAAGATGTACCGCCTCATCTTCGGCTCAAATTTGGATCTTTAGTCCTTCGGTACATGCACGAAGGCCTTACAACCAAACACTCGCAGGTGATTGTATGATAGCTCTTTGTCGTACCTTACTTTGCCAGGAACATCATCCTACAAAAGAGTATTAGGATATAAATTAATAACATAAGCAGCAGTGTAAAGAGCCTCACCCCAATAACTGCTCGATAAGTTTGCATCTGATAGGAAATACCATACACGCTCCATCAGTATCTTGTTCATCCGCTCCGCTACACCATTGTGCTGAGGTATCTTTGGCGGAGTCTTGTGGTGTCGTATCCCTTGCTATCTGCAATAAGCATCAAAGGGATAGATATACTCGTCGTCATTGTTCGACCGAACATAAAGCAGCTTCTTGCCTGTCTTCCTTACAACAGAGGCCTGAAACTCTTTGAAAGTAGGCAACATATGATCCTTGGTCTTTATGGCATAGACCCAAATCTTTTTGAAACAATTATTAATAAATGTTACAAAATAAGAACCACCACTAATAGACTTTACCTACATAGGACCACAGACATCCGAGTGAATCAACTCGAGCAACGTCGGCTTCCTCGAACTTGGGTAACTTTGGAAAGACCCCATATTTTGCTTCCCCGACAAATAGTGCATACATCTCTCTAACTTTGTAGACTTCAGCCCCAGAATCACCTTCTTGTTCACTAAGTATCTCATTCCCTTCTCGCTGATATGGCTGAGCCGCCTATGCCACAACTCAGTAGATGCATCAGTAGCTACATTTACCTAATGTGCCCTCTGTGGGCTCTCTTCCATATAGTAGAGTCCAGACCTCTTGTTTCCTCTGGTAATCACCAAGGAACCTCTGAAAAGCTTCCACTGATTGTTCCCAAAGAGATTGAAGAAACCCTCATCATCCAACCTTCCAACAGACACCAGGCTGAAATGGATATCAGGGACACGACGGACATCTTTATGAACAAGAACTGCACCCGTCTTTGTCTTGAAATGCACTTCTCTAATGGCAACCACCTTTGACACATCTTCATTTCCCATCTTCAACACTCCACAGCCGCCTGTTGTGTAAGTAACAAATAGTGCCTTGTTGTAAGATACGTGCGTTGAAGCATCTCAGTCCACCAGCTAAGAGTTTTCATCGCTGTGAGGTTTATGACAACCTCATCACCTACAACGATCACATGCATCCATGTACCGAGGCCACCATTGCAGTGTTCTCGCCTTGATTTACCTTGTCGCCCTTCTTCTCTCTTTTCCAAGCGAAACAATTCTGCTTGATATGGCCCTTCTTGCCACAATGGTAACACTCCGAGTCCTCGTACCGACCCTTGGACCTTCCCCTGCTTTTGTCACTGCCACCGCCTGGACCCTACTTTTACCCCTTTCGCGGCTCTCTGAAACTAGTACCTCTGAGTGGGATTGGATGAAGTGTCCTAAGAACGTCTTCGTATCTCTTCATTCATTACCCCGCTCTTGGCAAACTCCAGACTGACCACGTCTTCTAGAGCAGAAGCGATCATAGACACTTGTACGATCTCCCACAAGTCTAGCAATGTATACAGCAACCATAATCCCTGAATCTCATCGTCGAACTTGACTTCCATCGAGGATAGCTACTCCATCACGCCCTAGAACTCACTCAAATGATCTATAATGGACGTCCCATCTTTGTACCGCAGACCCATCATCATCCGGATCTGGAATAATTTATTTATCCTGGTCTTCTTCGCATATAAAGATTTTACACTACCAGAATAAGTCAAATTAGCGACGCCTAAAAACGTCGCAAAATAAGCAAAAAACGTCGCTAAAGTAGTTTAGCGACGTAATTAGCGACGTTATACAGTTGTCGGAAAAAATCAAGTCGTAAAAAAAAATGTCGCTAAACGTCGCTATACCGACATTTTTTAGCGACGTTAATGTGTCGCAAATGTTTGCGACGTTCAGCGACGTTATTTAAAGTCGCTAAACGTCGCTAATTAGCGACTTATATAGCGACGTTACACCAACGTCTTTAATGACCTGGCAATACTGCCGTGTCAGCAGTTGGCGACGTCATTAGCGATGTCTATAGCGACGACCTGGCTATATTGCCATGTCAGCATTTGGCGACGTATAGCGACGTCATTAGTGACGTCATTAGCGACGTATTTAGCGACATGTTACGTCATCGCTAATTAGCGACGTATTTAGCGACTTCAATTAACGTCGCTAAACGTCGCTAAACGTCGCTAAAAGCGTCGCTAATTTTTAAAAAAAATTAAAAAAAATATTATCCAGATTGGTGATTCCCTGCAGTTCTAGTCCTCCTCCTCCTCCTCCTCCATCTCCTCTTCTTGACACCACAAGAACCACCCTTCTTCGACTCCTCCATCTCCACTATATAATCCAATTAAATCCACTATATAATCCAATTAAATTAAAGACCACAAGAAGCATTGTTGAAGTATCAATCCAATTAAATTAACTAAAAAAATAAATACCACAAGAAACATCAGACATCATGCCTATTGTTGAAGTATCAATAATTCATAATATACAATCGCATCATAAATAATAATAAAAATAACTATACTACTGCGGATCTGCAGGAGGCTAACCACCGGCGCGCTTGAAGGATAGGAACTCCTCATACTCGTCCCGTGGAATCGACACCGATGTCGATGGATAAGGCAGTGACGTCGATGGAGGCCGTGCCCGCTCCAAGTCTGCGAGTCGCTGGTTGTAAGAATCCAGGGTAGATAACAGCCTCGTACTGCTATCACCCATTGAATCCTGCATCCTCGTCAGCTTCTTGTCCATCGATAGCTGTGACGCCTGCAGCTCCATGATGTTGCGGTCATTGGAGGCTCTAATATCATTTGTCACGTCCCGTAGCTCCGTCATGCTGCGGTCGAGCATATCCAATCGTGCGATGAGCATCGGATCGTCCGCCTGCGGCTGGGACCGGGGCTGCTCCTCCATACTTCGCAGCAAGTCGTCACGGAGAGACGCAATCTGACGGTTAACGGTCTCCTGGACGGCCTCCTGGACGGCTTCCTGGACTCGGGCCGACGACTGCGAGGGCTGCATCATAATTGTCCGGATTGAAACTAGGTCCCGCCGCATCATAATTGTCAGGATTGAAACTAGGCCCCGCCGCATCATAAACCATGTTCACCAACCCGTCGTCGTAAGCATCGTGGTCTTGGACATCCATATACGGCTCCACATAGGGCTCCGGCTCCGATGCTAGAGATACAAGTTCTTCATGCGCGGTCCACTGATAGTAATTCGGCGTAAAGCCCTTCGAGTATAAATGATATGTAACTTCCACTTTTGGATGATATTTCCTGTTGCGATATCTCACACACGGACACTTAATTTTGGTACCGTCCATGTACTGAGGGAACGCCTTGGCGAACTGCAGGAACTGCTGTACACCCTCAATGAATTCATCCCGCACACCGCACATGTCATCAGGATGACGGTTGTACATCCACGAACGATGACGCAGATAGTAATTCATATCCATTTCTAGATACTTCTGCAAAAATGACAGTATGTATCATATAAATTATTACATACAGTAGTTTATCACCTAGCTTCATAACTTAACCGTACTATAAAAATCATATCTGATATAATACATACTTTCATTTATCAAATTCTAAAATAAGAAATATTCAAAACAACTAAAAATAGGCCAAGTCTCTTAGTTTTTTAATATTTTATACTATTGGTAAAAGCTTGGGTTCTTTACTGTATACAATGCTTACTAGGACATATAGTTACTTAGCTAACTACTAACAAAATCAAGTATATCAGTAAGTAACTATTTAACTACACTAACTATGTACTAATTTAATACTAAATGATACCCTTAACTTCTACCCAATAACTCATGCTAACCCATCTTAAACCAACGAACCAATACCTGGACACTAAGCTAACTAAAACTAGTATACATAGCTCACTAAATGCAACTGAAAACGGATACTGACACAGTGGGACTTGTTGATACTTACTGATACATGGTTGCTGAAATGACACAGTGCTGATGGTTTTCCTCTTCGGTTGCCTGCTCATTGTTGCAGACCTCCTTCTCACTGCCCACTACAAGGCTCGAGCATGCCATTCCGCTTATTCTAGATACCATCTTAGTACACTCCTATCTAACATCTCTAAACATCACTAACCTACATATCTATATATACCCTATTAACACTTGACTTTATACCTTGCCTGCATCAACTCCTACAATTGCCTGTACTGATACCTCACACAGTCCCTGATACGTATCAGTGTATAAGTACTGATGACTGATACCAAACTGAAACTGAGATGCACTAAGGCATGCCTCTGCAGTGCCTAGGGACTGCCCCCAAGCCTAACTGACAGGCACCATTTGGGTGCACTGCTGCAGTGCCCTATGCAAGAGCCCCAAGTCTGTAACCAAACTTTATTTGGTCTCCTCCATGTACCAATACTAACAACAGATAATATACTAACTGATGACTCCACATACTAACACTTCTAAAGTGTATCACTTGCAGGTAATAACCCTACTACAACTGTCACAATCCCTCACATCTCGAGCTTAGTGTCTGTGTCACTGTCTGTGTCCATGTGATATTAGTGTCTGTGTCTATGTCAAAAAACTTAATCCTAACCCTAGGTCCTTATCAGTGTCTGTGTCAGTGTGTGTGTGTGTCGTGTCGTGTCTGTGTCACCATCTGTGTGTGTGTGTCGTATCTGTGTCAGTATCACATGTGTTCTGAGAGAGAGAGAGAGAGAGAGAGAGAGAGAGTTAGGCTTTACCTAGAGCTCGAGGAAGAGGAGGGGGATGCCGGAGTAGCCGCGGGGGAGGTCGACGGAGCAGGCGGTCGACGGAGCGGGGGGGGCGGGGGAAATTTTTTTCGTTTCAAAATTTCAACAGATGGGGAAAAACGAAACCGAGCCCTAATTAACCAAATTTTAGCGACGTTTAGCGACGTCAAATAAGGACGTCGCTAAATTAAATTATAGCGACGTTACGGTCGTCGCTAAACACGTTGCTAAATATTTCTAATATAAACGTCGCTATTTGCGTCGCTAAACATCGCTAACTTAGATATATTAGCGACGTTTAGCGACCAAAATTTAACTTATAGCGACTAATCTTATAAAAACTGAACATAAGTCGCTAAACGTCGTTAAATGTCGGCAATTAGCGACGTCTACCGACGTTTTACATGGAGTCGCTAAATTAGCGACGTTTTTACCTGGAGTCGCTAAAAAACGTCGCTAATCCCGCTTATTCTAGTAGTGTTAGCTTATCTTATAGCGTCTTCGCGTGCTCAATATTGGCAACGTGATTGTACATTCTCATCAACGAACTGCCTGATATATCCATACACATGTATATGCTCGAACTTCCAGTCCTCTTCGAATTTGTCACTGGGTTTCTCGGACGCAAATACTGGAAGATGCAGCTTCTTGACGAACAACAAATCCTCCATCTTCTCCGCCAATAATGATAGTTGGCACCGTTCAGGTTTAACATGCGCATCGGCTTCACTTCTATCTCTCCTCCCTGGTTTGCCTGTCAACTCCTGACACCCTTCTGAAATTCCAGAACCTGCCTCTGATATCACTTTGTTGGGAACAAAAGCGCGAAAATTGTTCTCCAAACCAGAGAGTGCCTACGAGAGAACCGTGCAAGACACACAAACCCAAAAATGTCAAACATAATTCGCAGATACTGAGATTTTTACATAAAAATTCAAATAAAAAAAACCACGGGACAATCGGATTCCAACCCTAAAGAACATCCACTAATAGAATAAAGAGAATACACCCTCTACAAGCTCTTCCGATCCAACACAGATCGCCACAACATTTACGAATAGAAAATAGATTACCCCACGAAGATAGAAGACAATAAAAATTATCCAAAATTGATCTTCTCCTTCGAAAGGGCCTCCAATCCTTCTTTCTCCTTCCCAAAGTTGTAATGACACTCTTGCCTCCTTTTTTTCTCCTTGTTGCATGTGTTAGGGTTAGGAAAAATCTAACTTATACTCCTCAATCCGCAACCAACCTGGACCAAAGGATACAATCCAACGGTGTATAAAATACTTCAAAATTTTCGTTCACCCCGCCGACCGAACTCGGACCGAATTTGGCCCGAGTCAGTTTTTGCGAGTAAACGAAGACAACCGCTTTCTGGAGCACCCTGACTGAGTTTGGTCCGAACTCGGCCTGGAAACCGAGTTCGATCCAAACTCGGTAGGCCTGTTTCCAGCAGCCCCTCCTTCTCCTGTTCGCTGCTCCTGAGCTTCTCCGACTTCTCGAATGGCCCTCGTCGTCTCCCCAAACTTCTCTGACATACAAACGGCGCTCGTCGTACTCCGGGATGTTCTCCACATAGGTTGAAAATCTCACCCACTCTAACAATCCCAACAATATTGTGTAGCAAATTTGTGATAGTTAAGTTTGAAAAGTAGCCAAGCTAGCATTTAGAAAGAGATTTTCTAGGCTAAACAATGAATGACCTGATTTTTTATGCAAGTATTTTGCTCTTTCTAACAATTAACTGGAAGATGATACTAGCTAGATAGCCTTGTATTAAAAATTGAAAGACAAGACTTCATAGATTGCATGTGGGGATTATTTTAGAGACATCAGCACGTACGTAATTCACGTAATGGAAGTTCGATTTTTTCTCAATCTTTGAAGTTTAATATATTGTCAGAAAAAGGTTACATCGTTGAGGGTTTCAATCAGCATATTGTTAATAACCTTTTAATATTCCACCGCGTTTTGTATTCTAATGAGTATATATGAGGGCGCCAATTTAATATGCATAGATGACTTATTCACTCTAAGTTGGCTACTTATACAATAAGAAAGATGATTGGTTTCTTTGAATCTAGACATATGATTTCTTTGTTTGACCGACAATAATTGAGACTCTTTTAGATTACTCAATCATCCAAAGCAACCGCAAACCCAAATAAAGAAGAAAATGTAAGTACAAAAAAACGATAATGAAATCTCAGGTGTGACAGATTGGAAGCAGAAATGCAAGTGTGGTTAGGAAACGGAGCTCACCAACAAGGACTTCCATGGTCACTTCTCTTCCATTATAGCGTATAGAATTTTGCCACAATATTATATATAAATCTCCAAGTTTTAAAAAAATGCTGTATTTTTGTCTTTCTTTTGTCAACCTAATATTGTCCCTTGTTGATGGAAGCAAATTTAATTTTTCTACTATCTTTTACATAATTTTGATAACTCTAGGTAGAGATTAATTTTTATCTATTTTATCAGTTATTATTTAAATTATTTTAGAAATAAGATCTAAAGATTGACTTTATCTTTTTTTTATTTTTTCAGAACATATAAATAGTCTATGTTTTGAGTTTGAATGATGTGATGCCAAAATGATCTCTCTATCTTATCTCCGCAAGACTTTCTAATTATTATTTTGTCTTTCTGTCAAAATTATTTGTAATAATTTTTTAAAACTTTTGCGTCCCAATTCTTTATAAATTTCTAATTTTCATACTATCTTAGGTTTTTTTTTAACTTTTGCCCCCAATTCTCCCTAAATTCCTAATTTTCGCACTCATGATCTTATTTTTTTTTTTTAATTAGAATTTGTCACGTGCCAAATTGGTATAAGAGTTGTAAGTTAAGAATATTTTTTCTTTCCTAGGTAAAGACCTAGAGAGCAATTAAAAATAAAATATTGACCATTAAGAGTTTATTAAAAAGTTTAAGAATCTTTTAGAATTTAAACATGATAAATTTGTAAAAGCTATATATGTCAATCATGGTCTTAAGAAAAAAGAAGACTAGTATTAATACACAAATAGGCTCCATGTCGAAGCCAACCATATCCTTAGAATATCAATTAGTTGAAACTACTGAACCTAAAATAGTGAACTTATCTACACAATATACAAGTAGAATTTAATTCTGAGTCGACTAGTATTCTTTAGTTGAACTTAATAAACATATCAGAATTAAAACATAAATTAAATCTATGGTTGAAATTAAGTCTGGAATTAAAACAAAATCATTATATATATATATATATATATATATATATATATATATATATATATAATCAGTATAATTGTTCTAATAAATTTAGACAACTTATTAGGTCTTCTAAATATTTAAATATTTTGAACATGTCACAAAATATTTTTTATTATTTTTTATTACAAATCATTGTGATAGTTTGTAGGAAATAATAAGGGACGATGATTTTACTTATTTGGACGTATGGTGACAACCACCAAGGTGCTTGATGTTATTTGTCAAGGGATGTTCTGTTTCTTCCAACTCCACAACCATTAGTGCCATCGTGGGATATCGTCGCCTTTTTAGAAGTATTTATATTGATTAAACTACTAATCAGATACCTCCGTCGTGGCCAATTTGGAAGATATCACTTTTTATTTTTTGAGAGTTTATAAATAATCTGTACGTTCATAAATTATTCTTCTAAAAATTAAAGAAAGAAAAATTAAGTTTTAAGTTTGTATGGTGCAATTTATATGGATCTATTATCTTCTTCCTACTATATGGATCTATTTGTTGGAGTAGATGAGGTTCCCAACCTATGTGAAAAATACCTCGGAGTTGGATTGAGTATTCCTACATATAATAGGAATACGACAATAGATTTGGATTGAATATTCTTATATATAATAGGAATACCTCAATAGATTTGGATTGGGTATTCCAAAATATAATATGAATATGTCAATGGATTTAGATTTGGATTGGGTATTCCTATATATAATAGGAATACTAGTTGTGGATTTGAGGCTATATATATTAGGTCTCGTAGCCCTAAAATATATCTCAAAAATATTGCAAAAGGAGACAATAGTGCTTTTACAACATTGGAGAGGAGAAAGAAGCATTGGAGGCCGTTTCGGAGAGGAGATCAATTTGGGGTATTTCTCATTGTCTTTTTTTTCGTGGTTGTAATCTATTTTATGTTCCAAAGAGTTCTGGTGATCCATTTGGATATGTGAGAAGTTTGTAAGGAGTCAGTGTATTTTTTGTTCTATTAGTGGAGGCTTTCAGGATTGGACTCTGATCGTCCTGTAAATTTTTTCTGCAAGAATTTTCTACGTCAAAAATCTCTATGTTTGCGATTTATGTTTGGCATTTTTGGTTTGTGTGATTTTGCTCGGTTCTCTCGCAGGACTTCTAGGTTTGGGATAACGATTTTCGCATTTGCATTCCCAACAGGTGGTATCAAAGCTTTGGGTTCAAAGTGGTATCAGAGCTAGGTTCTGAAATTTTAGAAGGGTGTCAGGGTTGACAGGCAAACCAGGGAGGAGAGATGGACGGAAAGCCAGTGCACATGGTAAACCTGAACGTTACCAACTATCACTACTGGCGGAGCAAAATAAAAGATCTGTTGTTTGTCAAGAAGCTTCATATACCAGCATATACCAGTATTTGCTTTCGAAACGCCCAGTGGATATATCAGGCAGTTTGTTGACGAGAACGTGTACAACCATGTTGCCAGTATTAAGCACGCGATGACACTGTAGGAGAAGCTGGAATCTCTGTATGCGAAAAAGAACGGGATAAATAAATTTATTCTGATTCGGATAATGATGGGTCTGTGGTACAAAGATAGAGCGTCCATTACGAATCACTTGAGTGAGTTTCAGGGCGTGGTTGACCAGCTATCCTCGATGGGAGTCAAGTTCGATAAAGTGGTTCAGGGACTATGGTTGTTGTGTACATTGCCAGACTCATGGAAGACCGTAATAGTGTCTATGATCGCTTCTGCTCCGGAAGGCGTGGTTAGTCTAGAGTTTGCCAAGAGTCGGGTACTGAGTGAAGAGACACAGAGACATTCTCAGGGCACTTAAGCCATATCCCACTCAGAGGCGCTTGTTTTAGAGTGCCATGGAAGGGATAAAAGCAGGGGTCCAGGCGGTGGCAGAGACAAAAGAAGGAAAAATTCTAAGGGTCGGTACGAGGACTCTGAGCCTTACCAGTGTTGCAAGAAGGGCAACATCAAGCGAAACAGTTTCTCTTGGAAGAGGAAGAAGAAATGAGACAAGAAAAATTAAAGTGAGAACATTACAACGACGGTATCGGCACATGGAGGCGACGTGATCATTGTAGGTGATGAGGTGGTTATGAACCTCGCATGTGATGAAAACTCTTGGCTGGTGGACTCAGGTGCTTCAGCATACGTATCTCACAACAAGGTATTATTTTCTACTTACACAACAAGCGACTGTGGAGTGTTGAAGATGGGCAACGAAGATGTATCAAAAGTTGTTGATATTGGAGATGTGCATTTGAGAACGAAGATGGGTGTAGTTCTTATTTTCAAAGATGTCCGTCATATTTCTTGTATCTGTTTCAACCTGGTGTCGATTGAAAGGTTGGATGACGAGGGTTTCTTTAATCTCTTAGGGAATGATCAGTGAAAGCTTTCCAGAAGTTCGATGGTGATTGTGAGAGGAAGCAAGAAGTCTAGACTCTATTAAATGGAAGGGAGAATACATAGGGCACAGGAGGTGAACGCGACTACTAATGCATCTACCGAGTTGTGGCACGGGCGGCTCATCCATATCAGCGAGAAGGGGATGAGCTACTTGGTAAACATTAAGATGATTTTGGGGCTAAAGTCTACAAAGTTGGAGACATGCACGCATTATTTGGCGGGAGAGCAAAATATAGTATCTTTTCAAAGTCACCCAAATTAGAGGAAGCCAGTGTTGCTCGAGTTGATTCACCCGGATGTATGCGGTCTTATGAAGGTAAAGTCCATTGGTGGTGCTTCTTATTTTGTGACTTTAATTGATGATTATTCCAGGAAGGTTTAGTTCTATGCATTAATGACCAAGAATTATTTGCTGTCCACTTTCAAAGAGTTTCAGGCCTTTGTTGAAAGGAAGACGGATAAAAATCTACTATGTGTTCGATCCGACAACGACGTCGAGTACATTGGTCCCTTTGATGCTTATTATAGAGAGCAAGGGATACGATACTGGAAGACTCCACCAAAGACATTGTAGCTCAATGGTGGAGCTAAGCGCATGAACAAGACGCTGATGGAGAGGGTACGGTATTTGCTTTCAGAAGTAAACTTGTCGGGCAGCTATTGGGGTGAGGCACTTTACACAGCTGCTTATGTTATTAATTTATCTTCTAGTGCTCCTTTGAATTAGGGTGACGTGCCTGACAAAGTATGGTATGACAAAGAACCATCATACAATCACCTGAGAGTGTTTGGTTGCAAGGCCTTGGTGCATGTACCGAAGGACGAGAGATCCAAACTTGAGCAGAAGATGAGGCGGAAGTCTTTGTCGGCTATGGTCGAAATGAGTTTGGCTATAGACTCTACGACCCAGTGGAAAAAAGCTTTACATAAGCAGGGACGTGATATTCGTCGAAGATCAGACCATGACCAACACTCAGGATTTCGAGATGCCTTCTGTAGTTGAGGAATTACCTAAATTAGAGTCATTTTGCTTTGAGCAGTTTCTAGAGGACATCATAGAGGATCCAGTTATGGGATAGCCAATACATGGAGTTGCACCCAACCTTGATATCAGCCTGCTGATGGTGTGGTCAAGGTAACTCTTAGGAGGATGAGCATGCCGGGGAGGCAGTTCCTAAAGGGGATGAGGCTATTTATATACAGCTAACACTAGTGGTTCCATTGAGGATGAGTGATAGAGAGCGTCTACTATCTACGAGATACTCACCGGGTGAGTATGTGCTACTGACGGGGGAGAGCCCAAAAGCTTTGAAGAGGCTTTGGAAGACGAACACAGGCAGGAGTATATGGGGGCTATGTAGGAGGAGATGAGTTCCTTACAGGACAACTCCACTTATGATCTGTTGTGGTTGCCAAAGGAAAATAAGGCTTTGATAAATAGATGGGTATTCAGAATGAAGCAGACAGTTGATGCTACTTGCCCTCGATACAAAGCAAGGCTGGTAGTTAAAGGATATGGTCAGCGAAAGGATGTAGATTATGATAAGATTTTTTTTTCAGTCATCAAGCAGTCATCTATTAGGGTGGTTCTAGCATTAGCAGCCAGTTTTGAGTTGGAAGTCGAGCAGATGTACGTGAAGACGACATTCTTCCATGGTGATCTTGAGGAGGAGTTTTACATGGAGCAGCCAGAGAAATTTTATGAAAAGGGCAAGTCACACTTGGTCTGCCAGTTAAGGAAGAGATTGTATGGTCTGAAGCATACTCTGAGACAGTGGTAGAGAAAGTTTGAGTCGTTTATGGGGGAGCATGGCTATGCATGGACAATGTCGAATTACTGTATATTTGTGAGGTACTTTGCCAAGGATAGTTTTATCATTTTAATGCTCTATGTTGATGATATGCTACTGGAGGGTCGGAATGCCACTAGGATAACAGAGTTGAAGCGCCAACTGGGCACGACCTTCTCTATGAAGGATTTGGGCACTGCAGAGACTATTCTTGGGATGAAAATTAGCCGAGAGACAGATTCTAAGCTGCTACACACTTATCCCAAAAGAAGTATATCAACCGGGTACTTCAGCGTTTCGGGATGGACGAGTAAAAGAAAGTGAGTAACCCCCTTGCGGCTCACTTTAACTTCACTCAGGAGTAGTGTCCATCCATTGAGGACGAGAAGGAAGATATGGAGCGGGTTCCATATACCTCAGCTGTGGGGAGTCTTATGTATGCTATGGTGTTTACGAGGTCAGACATCGCTCACGCAGTTGGCATAGTTAGCAGGTATACTTCCAATCCTGGAAGGATAAATTAGAGTGCGGTCAAGTGGATTATACAATACCTTCATAGCACTACCGATTGGAGATTTTTTTTAGTTGTGACGAGCTGAAACTGGTTGGGTATACCGACACTGATATGCCTGAAGATATAGATACAAGGCGATCGACTTTGGGCTATGTGATGATGTTTGCTGGTGGAGCGATATCATGGCAATCGCGGTTGCAGAAGTGTCTTTCCTTGTCGACAAAAAAGGCAGAGTTGTCACGCCCCAGTCCCAAAATGAGAGGAACTAGGACACGTGGCATTGGCCAGCTGACACGTCACTAAGGGTTTTATGGACCCACATGAACGTGCTACGCTGTCCTAAAATTTCTATAAGTCTAATGCAGGCAAATCTATCTCATCCACAGAAAATGTCAGGAAATAGTGCTGAATATATATAATGCTGAGTCTGGAAATATAATAATACACATCTTGTGGGAATAAACCCACTACAAAAATATAATAAAAGTGCAGAAAGGATAGACTGGGTATCGTCTATCTAGCAAAACATCTCCATCGCATAAGAGAGCATCTCCTAGAATCAGGTAGATTCTGATGGTGTCTCCTCAAGTTCTTCCTCGGTGGCATGCCTGGTCTCCTGTCCTGGACCATACACCGTGGGGTAGTAGGCCTCATCTAAATCTGGAAGGGAACCAGGTCCTCAGTGGGACATAACAAGATACAGAAAAATAACATGCCAGGTATGAAATACTGAATAAATAAAATAAATGCAGGGTGCTAACCATCTAAGTGAAAATGCAAGTAAAGACCTTGTAGTACGCATGGGAATGTGTAGGTTTGACATATGCTGACTTAATTCACCAATCGTGTTGACTGGCTAGTATATGTGTCATATGCCCCCGGACACACGGGTAGCTCTGCAATCGACCACCTCCGAAGAGCATGGTACGAAGGATAAGGACTCATGGAGGGGGTGTCCCATACGTCTACTAGTTATCTTTCCCGTCCAATGTAACTAAATGCCAAGTCGTACTTTTCCTGAGTTTCTTGATTTTATGCTAAGCCGTGATGCATGTCATACGTACTGGTAGCTAATCAATTACGTAACTCGCATCCCAATATGTATTGCAACCATGTTGCGTGTTCCCGTGATAGGGTCTAGGAAGATATTAGGATATCTTCACAGTTGTTGGTAAGTCTGTAAAGTACTAAGTTATTTACACTATGTGTCAACGTATCTGTTGACTATACCTGAGGCAAGCTCAGGTATTCACAGTTATATGGAATTCAGGAAAGAAAATAGCATATAACAGTACTTGAATTTAAACAGTAACTTGGCAAGGTATACTTGCCTACTTCCTGACTGTGCTGGACAACTGATCCCACTGTCAAGACTGAGGGTCCTTGTGACAGGGGGTCACTGACTGTGCTGGAGATGTTTTCTGTTTAAGATGTTTACAGGATTCGTAAATACCAATTTAATAAAAGGCATAAATATATAGTATATATTCTTATGTAAAAATATACACATAATACATATATATATATATAGGGTTCAAATACATATATAGAGTATATATAAATACATATAGATATAGCATATATAGTATGTATATATATATAGCATATAGGTATACGTATAAGTATATATATATTTACATATATATAAGGGAAAGGAAAAAGCAGAAAAAGATACATATATACATACATATATATGATATAATAAATAATATATATATATAATAGGTAATATATACATATATAGATATATAGATATATATATTCTCATATATATATATATATATATATATAAAAGAGAAAAATGCTGAAATTTAAATGTACATATATATTATTATGTATATAATATACTTTATAATAATTATACATAATTATATAGATATAAATATATATATGAAAGAAAATAAAAAGATGCAGGAATTAAACATACATATATATATTTATATATACATACATATATATGATATAGTATATATATACATATAATTATAAAAAGAAAGGCATATATATATATACATATATATTAGATGTATATATATAATAAATACTATGTAAAAATATATATAGATATATAAGAAAAGAAGGAAAATATATATATACATAATATATTACAATATATATATACTTAATATATATATATAAGTATATAGTAATAGTAATAATTATATATATATATAATTATATATATAATTATATATAGAATATATATGTATATGAATATATATACATATACATATATATATTTAAAAATAAATAAATAAAAAGAAAAAAAATAGAAATTATAAATAAATAATATATATTTATATACTGTATAAAATACAGTATTTAAGTATATATTATATATATATAGTTATATAATTAAATATATATATATATATAGATATACATATATATAAAGAAAGAAAAGAAATTATATATATATATATATATTACATATATATATATATATAATAGTTAAATAACAGAAAATAAAATGCATAAATAATACATATATATCATACTGTATAAAATACAGTATTTAAGTATATATACTGTATTTATATTATATATATATAGTTATATACATACAATATATAATTACATATATATATATATATATATATATATATATATATATATATATATATAGATATATATATAGATATATATAGACATAAATAAATAAATAAATAAATAAATAAATAAATAAAAATGCAGAAATTATAAATACATAAATACTATATTTATACAGTATTATATAATAATATAATATTAATTATATATAATAATGTATATATATAGTATATTAATATATATAAATATATAAATATATACATATATATATACATATACACATACGAATACATAAAATAATACCTATACGTACATTAGAGGGGGGGGTACTGTTCCGGTCAGGTAGGCGGGGCCCTGGGCTCGTCGCCGGCGGGAGCACGGCGGCGGAGGAGGCGGCGGCTAACAGCAGCAGCAGCAGTGCCGGCTTGCAGCGGTGGCAGCGGCGTCAGCGGTGGTGGTGCGGTCGGTGCAGGGCGGGGGATCGGCGGAGGAGATGGTGGCGGAGAGGTTGGTAGTGGTGGTGGGGGTCTACGGTGGCGGTGGAGGTGGCTGGAGGCGGTCGGGATGGGGGTGGTGGTGTAGTCGGGGAGAGGGGTCGGGGCGCTGTGGAGGTGATGGCGGCGGCTGTGGTGGTCGGGGTGGCAGGGGGTTGGTCGGAACGGTGGAGGAGGTGGCGGCGAGGCGTTTGGGGGTGGTGGCGGTGGTCGACGACGGCCGGAGGCGGTGGTGGAAGTGGTTCGGGTGGTGGTGGCTGTGGGTGTTGGTGTTGGTGGAGTTGGGTCTGTGGCAGCCGCAGGCGGCGGAGGCGGTGGCCGGAGGGGGTGAGGCTTGGCCGGAGGGGAGGTGGGGTAAGGGCGAGGCTGTCGGCGGAAGTTGGTCGGAGGGGGTGACCGGAGTTGGGTGGTGTGAGGGTTGGAAGTGGGGAGGGGGTCGGGTTTTATAGATTTAGGGGGAGTGGCAAGGCTAGTAAATAGGGGAAAGTTTAGGGGTGTTTTGGGTATTTTGGGTTTTTAGATTTTTATGCAGCCATTTGGATATTTATGTGGGTCCCACATGACACGTGTGCGGTCCACATTCACCAGCCAATGAGGTGATGCCACCTCACACTGAAAATTTGCATAAAAACCCCTGAAATTTCATAAATTGTAATTAGGTCCTAAAATAGGTATTTTGCGTAATTACGCAATTTGTCTGATAAATTACCCTGTTCCCAGAAAATACTAAAATGCTCAGAATTGAGAGGGAAAAGCTGTAGGAGGGTCCTGAGGGGGTGGGGGTGATTCTGGGCAGGGGTAGGGCCTGGTTTCTTGGTGATACGGGTCATCGTATTTATTATTTAATAAATACTGCGCACGGTGTTCTATAATTATTTAGAGGCAGGTAGGGCCATAATTTTACTACGGTGCCAATATACTAATTGTAGTATATTAAAAGTAGAATAATAACGTATTTTTGTCTGGATAAAATAGGTGCCTGTTGGTCCCTAAATCTCTAGGGGTACAGAGATGGTTAAAGAGCAAGAAATAAAATAGGAATTAAATACAACTTTTGTAATGATACTTGTGCGTCTCAAACGAAGCTCAAAATTAAGCATCTGGGAGTTGCACAAAAATCAGGAAATTAGGTTAATAAGTCTAGGGCAGGTAGGTGAATTTTGTTTGGAAATTACAGCTAGTGTAATGCTCCAATTAATTATGTGAAGTACAGGTGCATAATCAATAGGATATGTAAACAAAATAATTTTTAAAAAGTTACAGAAATTCTAATTAGCTAAAATTAATCCTAAATAACTGAAATCTGGTCGAGGAAGTTTACAAGAGTACATTGCGGATAGAGAATTGTAAGGAGTTGTTATTGATGGAGAAGTTGTTGTAAAAAATTAGGCTAAAGCAAGAGCAGTACCCTTTGCTTTTCGATAACCAAAGTGCAATTCACCTTGTAATGAACCAGATTTCATAGCCGGTCCAAGAACATTGATACCCGGTATCATTGGATACGGGATATGGTTGAAAAGAAGTAAGCGGCGCTTGAGAAGGTTCATATAGATGATAACAGAGCAGACATGTTCACAAAGATTCTTCCAAGGGAAAAGTTTGAGTACTGCAGGCGAATCGTCGGGATGACGACCCCCTCCATATAGTTGTGAAGGCGAAGATTTGTTGGAGTGGGTGAGGTTCCCAACCTATGTAAAAAATATCCCAGAGTTGGATTGAGTATTCCTACATATAATAGAAATACCTCAATAGATTTGGATTGAGTATTCCTACATATAATACGAATATGTCAATGGATTTAGATTTGAATTAGGTATTCCTATAAATAATAGGAATAGTAGTTGTGGATTTGAGGCTATATATATTAGGTGTCTCCTAGCCCTAAGATATATCTCAAAAATATTACAAAAGGAGGCAATAGTGCTTTTACAACATTAGAGAGGAGAACAAAGGATTAGAGGCCCTTTCAGAGAAGGAGATCAATTTGGGATATTTTTTATTGTCTTTTTTCTTCGTGGTTGTATCTATTTTCTGTTCCAAATAGTTGTGATGATCTGTTTCGATCGGTGAAAAATTTGTAAGGAGTCGGTGTATTTTTTATTCCATTAGTGGAGGATTTTCAGGGTTGGACAACGATCGTCCCGTGGTTTTCTGTACAAAAAAATTTTACGTCAAAAATCTCTGTGTCTATAATTTGTGTTTGGTGTTTTTGGTTTGTGTTCTTTAACCCGATTCTCTCGTAGGACTTCTTGGTTTGGGAGAACGATTTTCGCGTTTGCGTTCCCAATACTATTTACCATCTCCCCTCTTCTACCTGAGAATATATTTGTCCTATAGTAGATCTCCTTATCTTATCTACTTCTTCGTCTCCTACGTTATCAATACGTCATTCCAAGTCGTATATTTCTAAAAAAAATTATTGTTTGTCAAGAATAATTTATCTTGGTCTTTTTTTAAATTAAATTGGTTGAGTATTTAATTACTTATGGTTTGGACGGATAAGCTGGGAGTTGGTTTAAGTTTTTATTTATCTCCCGTAAGTTTAAAAAAATTAAATTGTTGAGTATTTACTTACGATTTTAGATTTTTTTTAATCTACCGTAAGTTTTTTTTAAAAAAAATAAATTAGTTGAGTATTTACTTACTGTTTGGACGGATAAGAGGGAAGTTGGTTTCAGTTTTTATTTCTCAACTGTAAGTTTTTTTTTAAAATTAAATTAGTTGAGTATTTACTTACAGTTTTAGATATTTTAATCTTCCGTAAGTTTTTCTTTATAAAATTAAATTGGTTGAGTATTTACTTAGGGCTTTGACGGATAAGAAGGAAGTTGATTTAAGTTTTTATTTATCTCCCATAATTTTTTCAAATTAAATTGGTTGAGTATTTACTTATAATTTTAGATTTTTTAATCTTCTATAAGATTTTTTAAAGAAACTAGTAACTTGCAAGTGTAATTATTATTTATTTCATCATCACACTAGTATTTAATCGAGTAATAAAATAATTAAATAAATATCTAAGCTAATGCATATATATGTGCGTACTAATCTTCTTCATCTTCCGAATCATCATCGTCTTCCGAATCATTTTCTGAATCATTTTCATCTTCTACTTCTTCATTTTCATTTTCATTTTCACTTCCACTATCACTATCACATTCATCTTCTAATTATTGTTCATTGCTCGATACATCCATAACAGGGTTCTCCTCTATATGAGATAAATCTTCTATCTCAATCTCTTCATCAACTCTATCATCATCTGCGGTAACGTCAACCCCCATACCATCAACACCGGCCGTACTCATATATGCAAGTTGAGGCATGACCACCTCATCCTCTTGGCATGCTAGATCCCCAACATTATATGTGTTTCTAGCTTTAGCTTTGCATATAGCCGACCAATCTTTATTATTGCGTCGTTGACTAGGATAGTTAGTATAATATACTTGAATCGTTTGACTAGCCAACACAAATGGTTCAAAACCTATATATCTTTTTTTATATTTTATATCAACAAACCCAAATTGTTTGTCAATTTTCCATCCTTGCTTGGGTGTTGTATCGAACCAATCATATTTAAACAACATAATTTTTGTCTCTTAGTACACCGTAATAGTTGAATTTCATATCAACATCGTAGACTGAACCCCTCACACATACTCCAAAATTCTTTGTATAATTAGCCTCCTCATCGACAAATAATTGATTAATAGACTTATCAGTGGTTCTAAATTTGAAGCCATTGATGGTGTATCCATCCCAACACTTTGCCCTCTTGCTTGGTCCGATAGCTAATGCTCGAAGTTGTTCGTTCTGTAATTCTGCACCATGACGAAAAACCTAAACCATCACGTATCATATAGACATTAGACAAAGATTGGTCTGAATGCTAAATTTAGAATGCTTAATGTTTAGGATCCTTATATAATTATGGAACCACGATAAAATTTTTTTATCAACCTCTATAGCAAGATCATCTTCATTAATATTAGGTCTCTCCATCTTCACCTCAGTTCTAAAAGTACTGTGATAATAAGGAGAAGAGTTAGAGAAATTCTTTTCCAAGTATATACAAAATTGAAATATCTAGGAAAGATGTGTCGCTTACTTCTCAATATCTTGCATCACTTTTATACCACTATTTAATAATATATACCGATGAGCGGCTTCAAACTCATCGTCTTCCAACCAACGTACTTTAATAGCACTTGTAGGCTTCCCTCCCATATTGAAGATAGTGTGGATTACACTATTCAGGACATAAACTCCACCGTCATCATTCTTTGGGGCTCTATTATGATTTGTTCTTATATGAGTATCAAAGTAGATAGAGCAAAAGTTTGAAACCTCCTAAATGATATATGCTTCGCATATCGAAGCTTCTACATGATCCTTATTATAACCTTCTTCTTCAATTGATGTAGATACCTATAGATAATATATTGAATCTTATAATTATTTGAATAAATAAATTATTAGTATAAGAAATTTATACCTCTCAAATGGATACATTCATCGATAATGGATGAGAGCACCGACGCGTACTTCGTATGCAAGATGAATTGGCAAATGCTCCATACTATCAAAAAAACTAGGAGAAAGCACCCTTTCTAACTTAAACAATGTCAATACAATCTTCTCCTCAAGTTTTATTATATGTTGCACCATCAACTTGCTTGAACACAAATCTCTAAAGAATATAGATAATTTGGCCAACGGAGTCCATACTTGATGAGGCAACATCTCTCTCAGAGAAATAAGTAGTAACCTCTCCACAAACACATAAAAATCATGACACTTTATTCCTATTAGCTTGCGTTCATTGAGATCAACACATCTTGCCAGATTTGACACGTACCCGTCAAAAAATCTTAACTTTGAAATCTAGTTGCATATTATCAATTTATCTTCCCTACTAAATATAAATGACGCTGGAGTCTTGACCCAATTGTCGTTGCCACTGTTTTAGGTGCAAATCTGAACGCCTGCAAATAATTTCTAAGTTCTTTCTTGCTTTGACATTGTCTTTCATTTTTCCCTTGATATCCATCACCGTATTGAAGATGTTATCGAATACATTCTTTTTGATATGCATGATATCAAGATTGTGCCTTATGAGATTGTCCTTCCAATAAGGTAAGTCCCAAAAGAAACTCTGCTTCGTCTAATTATGCCTACGTTCGAACCCTTGAAAGTGATCGACCGATATCGGATCGTCCATCAAAGTCGATAATCCATCTACCTCTTTTCAAACTTCGTCTCCTGTCAGTCTCAACGGGGGAGAAGATAGTTCCTATTTACCAGCTCTAAAGGCATCTCTGTTCCTTCTCCACATATGCGACGTAGGAAGAAACTGACGGTGATAATAAAAAAAGTATGCTTTTCCTCCATTCTGGAGACGGAATATCTTACTCTTTTCCATACATATCAGACAAGACAAAGTAAAAGGAGTACTCCACCCCGATAAGATCCCATATGCTAGAAAATTATTGATGGTCCACATGAGAGACGCTCTCATCTAAAAGTTCTACTCCTTTGATATATCATATATCCGAACGCCGAATTGCCAGAGTTGTTTCAACTCATCCACCAATGGCTGCAAGTAGATATCGATGTTCTTCTTTGGATTTTTTGGACCGGGTATGATAAGTGTCAAGAATATGTAAGGAGTCTTCATACACATCCACGGTAGTAGATTATAAGGAGTCAAAATCATCGGCCAACAAGAGTACTGAGATCCCGACTATCCGAAAGGAGTGAATCCATCAGAACATAAACCCAACCGGACATTCATGGGCTCCGCAGCAAATTCAGGATGACACAGATCAAAATGTTTTCATGCCTCTCCATCGGAAGGATAAGATAATTCTCTTTCATCTATCTTTCGTTCCTTGCTATGCCATGTCATGTGTTGTGCTGTATTTGCGGACATATACATCCTCTGCAGCCTCTTTATGATCGGTAAAATCTGTATGTACTTATAGGGACACAACCTTGCTCGGGCAGTTGATTCTTCTTTGCCCTGAATTGGCTTGTACCGGTGCGTATGCCATAAAATATATTTATCATTATCATTGTTCTCCTTGTAGTAGAATATGCAACCGTTTCGACAATAATCTGTCTTTTCGTAGCCTAATTAGAATTTTTGTATTATCATCTTCGACTTGTAGAATTTTTTTAGACAACTATTTTGATCCTTTTGGCAACAACTCTCTAACAAACTTAATTATCTGGTCGTAGCATTCCTGCGGCAAGTTAAAATCAGACTTTAGGTTCAATATTCGTATTACCACCGACAGGACAGAATGAGAGTCATAATCTAGTTATAACAGGGTATCAACATTCTTGAACATATCATAGAATTCTTTCGCATCAGGATTAGGATCCTCCGGATCAAAACTTGGACCTGGCGTATCAAATACCAACTAACGCGCCAGGTTTCACGGTCAATATTCAAAGTTATCTACGAGAGTAGACTCTTCTAACTCCGTATTGAAGGAGGAATGATGATATTGTAAAAACTAAGGTTCTCCTTGAGCCGTCCACTCCTTGTAGTTCAGTACGAAACCCTTCTTGTAGAGATGCTCCCTCACGAAATCCACCTCTTTGAATGGTACATTACGACATTTGACATAAGGACACTTGATGAGCCTCCCATCCATAAAATAAGGTTGACTATGGACGTATTTGAGAAATTTCTCAACGCCGGCAATGAAATCATCTATCAAACCAATACTACTCTCATGTCGTCGATTGTACATCCATGATCGGTCAACTAAGTATCGACTCATTGATTCTGTATGTACCATATATATTAATTCAAATAATATGGATTAATTAGATTCAAGATGAGTTAAGATATTTGAGATCATCTAAGATATGCTTGCAATAATTAACATTAGATTATTAGACTTTTCAAATGACATGGAACCTAAGCTAAGATATTAAAAGCTAGTTGTATATTCAAAGTTCTTAATGTCCACTGTGAAAAGTGCAAAATTGTAAATAAAGACATGATTCATATTAGAAATTCACTAATTAGACAGCCCCAAAATGAAATTAAGAAGAAAATATATTGGTTTGAGAAAATACCATTAACAATAATAAACCAAAAATTAAAGTGTGTGTGTATACACACACTCTTTTTTATAGTATCTAGTTCTATCTTATTATAGATTATATACTATTTATTATTGTGTGTGCATACACACACTATTTTTAATATTGTTGATAGTGTCGATGCCAAAAAATTTAATACGACTCCGGTCCGATACCTCTGATACTGCCGACAGCGATACTTATATAAAATGACCGATACCGATACTTTGAACCTTGATTATAACTACATTATCAATTTTTCTTGATTATAATTTCTAATTATCTTAAGAGATTTATTAACATAGCCAATTGACCAAGTGCATTGCTAACTATCAGATATTAATTTCTTACGTACAATGTATTATAAACTTAGGATGTTTAGAAATTAACTATATATATGAACAAGTAATACTTTTATGACTTTAAAATTGGAAAAATGCTTCCCATGAAGGCTAACAAATCAGCATATCGTGTCCATGTCCAGCGTATCGCACGTGTCTGTACGTGTTTGTGTCCAGCATATTGTGTCCGTGTCCAGCGTATCAAAAATACCAAACAATTTATTTTTTCGTCGTGTCCGTGTCTAGTGTATCGTGTCTGTATGTGTCCAGACCACCAAAATCAAAATGCAATAATTAACCAAATCAAAATATGGGTTAGGGTTACCTTAGCCAGAGGAGAAGGCGATCTGACGAAGGCGGATGGGGTCGGGGGTGGAGGATTCGAGGGGCTTGGGGATCGGACATCAGAGGAGGAGGAGGAGAGGGGGTCGGGGGTCGGTGGAGAAGGAGGAGGAGAGGGGGTCGGACGCCGGAGGAGGAGGGGGACGATGAGAGGAGGGTCGGACGCCAGAGGAGGAGGAGGAGAGGGGGGTTGGACACCGAAGGAGGAAGAGGAGGAGGAGTGAGGGGGAGGGGCTGTCGGAGAGGGGGAGGGCGTCAGGGCAGGGGGGAGGTTCGAGAGATCAAGAGAGAGAGAGAGAGAGTGTGTGTGGGATAATGAAACGCGGCTGAGAATTTTAAGTTTTTGCAACGACGGATATTTTTGTCGCTAATCCGTCGATGAAATAACAGCGACGGATTTGTGACAAAAAATAAATAATATATTTTGTTTACATAAATAACTTAGTCATTTTTTTGTCGAATTTTTGTCGCTGACTCAGCGACAGATTATTTTTCGTTGCTGAGATCCATCGCTATTTAATAGTATTTTTGGAGTGTATTTACTTACGGCTTGGACGGATAAGAGAAAATTCGTTTCACCTTTTATTATCTCCTGTAAATATTTTTAAAAATTAAAAAATTAATTATTTACGGATTAGAAGGAAGTTGGTTTAAGTTTTTATTTATCTCCTGTAAGTTTTTTAAACAAAATTGAATTGGTTAAGTATTTACTTACGGTTTTAGATTTTTTTACTTGAAAAGTTTGTTTAAGTTTTAATTTATCTCCTATACGTTAAAAAAAAAAAATTTGGTTGAGTATTTACTTACAGTTTTGGATTTTTAAAATCTTTCGTAAGTTTTAAAAAAAAAAAATTTGAGTATTTACTTACGGCTTGGACGGCTTAATTTTGAGCCGAATCTAAGCCGCATTATAAGATTGGTAATTTGAATATATGTTTAGGTAATTATAATAATTTTAAGATGCTTCTACGTAAGAAAAACACTTACACGGATAGTTAGAAATTATTTAAAATATTAAATACTTGAGGATAAATAAATATTAATTACGTGAAGAAAAGAATGTGTTACAGATAATGAGGAAAATAGTGGGTTACTGATAATCAGAAGAAAGTTGGTTTTAGAAAAAAAAATTTAATCTTCCATTAGTTTTTTTTTGTTAATTAAATTGGTTGAGTATTTATTAACGGTTTGGACGGATAAGATGGAAGTTGGTTTAAGATTTTATTTAAAATTTACTTACGGCTTAGATGGCTCACTTTTGAGCCGTCTAGAAGCCGCTTTATATTATTGAAGATGGAATATTAAATTGGTTAAATATTTACATATAGTTTGGACGGATAAGAGGAGAGTTGGTTTAAGTTTTTATTTATCTTCCGTAATTTTTTTAAATTAAATTGGTTGAATATTTACTTACAGCTTGGACGGCTCAATTTTGAGCCGATTCTAAACGGTATTATAAGATTAGAGATGGAGATTTGTGATAAATGTTATTTCTGGGCCTAAATCAACGTTGGAAAACCGCATGGTCGAGATCAGAGGTTTACACAAAAGTTCCAACTCTGACTATTCTCGATCTCCACGAAGAACTATATAAAAGGATCCTGTTACAACCTGTTATTACAATAATAACCAAAAAATGAAACTCTCATTCTTTCTTACAATCATAGTTCCAGACGGACAGAACAGAGTTATAACTCACAGAAGTGAGGAGAAAGAAGAAGAAGAAGAAGAAGAAGAAGAAGAAGAAGAGACTTTGCTTACTGGGTGATAAAGATCACCATTGCTCAAAGCAAGATTCTCCCCCACACGATCTGCTTCCAGGAAACAACAAGTTCAAGAAGAACTTCTAGATCGCTCGCTGTCACCTCTGCCTGGACTCGCACGAACTCCCTAGACTCCAATAGTGGCGGCAACAGCAACTCTCTTCGTCTCCTAATTTTCAAAGTAAGTTCTCAAAGAGGCACGAAGAGACTATTTATAGAGAGAGGGTGAAAACTCTAGCCGTCCATCAGTTACGGAAAGATAGGAACAAATTAATTACGAATCCCTAATACATAGGCACAAATTAATTTTAAATCCCACAAAAATGGAATATGAATAACATACCATATCTTTCCATAACCATTCAAATATATCCGCAGCAGCAACGCATGCGGTCTGCCTATGCGACCGCCTATGAGACCGCCTATGCGACCACGCATGCGACTCGCCAATGCGGCCCGCCCATGCAACCACGCATGCGACCCCCCATGCGACAGCGCATGCAGCCGAGCATGCGACTCGCGCATACTCTAGCGTATGAGAGTGCATCAAATACGCACAAGCGCTTGCGACGATGCTGACATGCTAAGTGCAAAGTGTGCCAACAAAGTGTCACTTTGTACCCTTGAGCCCGAGTCTGAGTCTGAGTCTGAGTCCGAGTCGCTAAGCCCCTTTGGGGCTTAGCTCCTATGAAAATAATTCCAAGAGCATGACAAAAAGCATAAATACTTTCATTGAGAAGTTAATCATTTTTCCTCCTAGAAAAATACTCCCACATGGCACCCATGTGCCCCACCACACCCCATGTGAATGCCTCAACTCATACAAAGTATTATGTTGAGATACCCACTTGGTGGTGTAGCTAATGTAGGATAATTTTTACTAGTCTAAAGAAAAAAATACCAATAATCTCCCACATATCTCAATATATATAGGTTGAGCATTCCCTACAGTGACTGCCCATCATGCACTAGGATAGATGTCGCTTCGACTTGAATCTTCCCACATGGGTTGAACAACAGTATGATACAAGAATGGACTAAGCCTTGATTTCTGTACCATAGCTGTAATTCTTTCCACTCACATAATGACATCAGTTGTGCTTCCGGTTGCACATTAAAGGCCCTGTGCACGCCTGGTTTTATTGTATGTATTTTGGGCGTCTATAAGTTTTCCCTCAAGAAATATCCTATATCTCTTTTCATACAGTCTAGATGAGTTCTTGTAAAGAGTCCTTGGCATGAATCCTCAAGCTTCTTTGCGGTGCTACTCTGCTATGACAAGGCCCAGAACTGAGGCTATACCTTATCGTGGTGTCATACCACTGTAGCATGAGGTCCCAGCCTCTTTGTAGGGCCAAACTACCCAGCATGAAGCCTTGCGCTTCCTCGCAGTGTTACGCTGCTGTGACATGGCCGAGGATTTACATCTTTTACCTTTGTGGTATCTTACCATTGTAACATGAGGACACCGGCCTCTTTGTAGTGATGCCTACACTCTTCATTCTACAGCATTAGGCTACCTGCCTATGTGCGATGCTACGCCGCTGTGACATGGCTCGCGAAGCCGAGGCATTACCCTTATCGAGGAACCTCTTGGTGGTGTCACCCACTGTAGCATGGAGACCTTACGTTCCTTTGTAGTGTTGCGCTACCATGCTTACTGTTAAGCACACCAGACATTCAAAATGCCTGAGAACTTATTAAGGCGTCTAAGCCATCCTTCCACAGGACTTGTTCTACACAAAAGAATAATTAGTAGACAACAGTGGTTATGGGTCCTTAATCCCTCAATGTCTCAAAGGACTACCTACTATTTCTGATATTCTTCCAGTCTATGATCCTTCTTTGAACCAGTAGCTAGATGCCTAATAGATTTTTCTTTGAACTAATAGCATAAAACTAAATGGTAGGATTATAAAGACACAATATCAGAATATCTTCAAGCCCATCTTGATTGTTGTATCCTCGACCAGCTGGTGCTCAAGACCTTTGGTGAACGGATTGGCCAGATTTTTTTGGCTCCGAATATCAATCACGGTAATAACTCCAGTCTTGATAAGATCATTCACTGCCCTGTGCCTTAGTCGCACAGTCCTCATCTTTTCATTGAAGAGATCATTTGATGCTACCGCTGCAGTCGCTTGGTTGTCGTAGTAAATCGGTACCGCTGAAATATGCGGACCCACCACTGGAAGATCATATATGAGCTCCTGAAGCTACTCTGCTTCATCTACTGTAGCTGCCAGTGCATAGAACTCAGATTCCATCGAAGAATGAGAGAGCATTGTCTGTTTCTTCGACTTCCATGATATAGCAGCTCCACCCATGGAGAAGACGTATCCTCCTGTGGACCTTTTGCTCTCTACTTCTGAATACCAGCTTGCATCACTGAAGCCTTCTACCACTGTCGGATAATCGTTGTAGTGCAGTGCAAACTTCTGAGTCCTCTTGAGATATCTCATCACTCTCTTCACATCTTTTCAGTGCTCCACTCTTGGTTTGCTCGTGAACTGACTTAGCATCCCCATGACGAAAGCTATGTTAGGCTTAGTGGCAGTTGTTGCATATGTCAGACTCCCAATGACACTTGAGTACTCCAGCTGCCTGACACTTTCCCTTGGATTTGGCTTCAGCTTCTTGTCACACATGTACAGAGTATCGATTCGTGGAAGATCCTGATATTCATATTGTGTCAGCATCTTCTTGATATAATAAGAATATGACAGCGCTACTCCAATGTATGTCCAAATGATCTTTATTCCTAGGATAACATCATCTTCCCCTAAGTCCTTCATACTGAACTTAGATGAGAGAAACTTTTTTATCTTAGTGACACGTGCTAGATCCGTACCCAGGATTAGCATGTCTTCCACGCATAGACAAACGATGACTCATCTTCCGTCAGCGAACTTAGTGTAAACGTACTTGTTCGTTTCACTGACCCTGTAGCTGTTTGATCTTATGACTTTATTAAACTTCTCGTGCCACATCTTGGGAGCTTGCTTCAGACCTTATAATAATTTTACTAACATGCAGACTTTGTATTCAAGCCCTTTGATAACAAATATTTCTGGCTGTTGCATGTAAATCTCTTCGGTAAATTCTCCATTCAGTAATATTTTCTTAACATCCTTCTGATGAATTACTTGCTTATGAATTGCACTTAGAGCAATCAATAACCTAATGTTCGTCATCCGTGCTACTGGAGCATATGTGTCGAAGTAGTCGATCTCCTGCTTTTGAGAAAATCCCTTAGCAACCAGTCTTGCCTTAAACTTGTCAACAGTTCCATCGGCCTTCATCTTCGTCTTGAAGATATACTTACATCCAATCAGTTTTCCTCCTTCAGGTAGATGGACCAACACTCAAGTGTTGTTGGAGGTTATTGATTCATACTCATCATTGATAGCCTTCTTCCAGAAAATAACATCTCTGGTCTTCATCGCCTTATCATAGGTAAGTGTATCTGCTTCCATAAGATAGGTGACAAAATCATCTTCGAAGTCCTTGTGTCTCCTTACTCGCTTAGACACCGGTTCTGTAAGTTCTGATTCGAACGTTGTCTCTATAATGACAACTTCTTCTTGGACTACATCTTTATTAGAAGTGTTGCCCTCTTGTGCACTCACAATATTCTCCGGAATGTCTGTGATAACAATGTTCTTGTTCCTTGCAAACTTATCTTCAAAGAATTCTATATCGCGAGATTCGATGATATGATTTGACTCAATATCAAGAAACCTTCGAGTATCACTATTTTTAACATATCCCAGGAAGATGGTTTTGGTAGTCATTGTACCCAGCTTCTGAATTTTCAAGTCTGAAAGCTTCATATACGTCAGGCACTACCACACTCGAATGATATTTAAGTTGGGTCTGACTTTGAAACAGAGTTCATGAGGAGTGACATCGGAAGTTGCGTACGACACTCTGTTCAGAATAAACGTATCCATAAGCGCAACTTCTCCCCAGAAGTAGTTTAGAAGACCTATAGTTAATAGCATTAAGTTTATCATCTCTGTCAACGTCCTATTCTTCCTTTCAGCTACTCTATTTAATTAGGGAGAATACGGAAAAGTTCTGTCGTTGACAATTCCATGTTCTTTGCAGAACGATGCAAATTTAATAGACCTATACTCTCCGTCTCGATTACTTCTGAGTCTCTTGAGTTATTTTCCTGTTTGACATTCAGCCTCATCCCTGAACTCCTTGAACTTCTTAAACGCTTCATCTTTTGACTTGAGCAGATAGATGAACGCATACTTCGAGTAGTCGTCGATGAATGTAATAAAATACTTCATCATAACCTTTGTGGAGAACTGTTTGAAGTTACAGATATCTGAGTGGACCAACTCCAGAAGATCTGTGCTTCGGTTAACCCGTTTGAATGATTTTTTGTGATCTTTGTCTACACACAGACCTAAAACTTCTTCACCTTCTTATCCCCATATTTGGAGATAAGCCCTAGACTAGACATCATGTTTATCCTTTTATAGTGAACATGTCCTAGTCTATTATGTCATAACTCAAGAGAGTAACCATAAGAAGAGACTGCATTAATGTTGTTCGTAGGAGTTACAAGATAAAGTTTGAATATCCCTTCGTACAAAATACTTTTCTGAAGTATGTTCCTTTGTACGACATCACCATCTATCCAGCATTGATGTCCATCCTCAAGCATGTGTTGTAGAGCAGACTTTTTGGGACCAGATTCTTGGCTATTATCGGTACGTGCTTCACATCCTGAAGCGCTAGTGACTTCCCCGATGTCAGATTTAGTACCACCGTTCCGATCCCAAGTACTTCAGCTTGTGCCTGGTTTGCTACTATGACCTTCTCAGATGTAGGCTTGTAGATGGTAAACAACTCTTTCTTTAAGCAAATATGGTAGGATGCGCCAGTATCCACCCACCAGTCAGTCTCAACACCAGGCGTTAGAACATGTGCAATCATAGTAACCTTGTTACGCTCACCTTGCTCTGTTTGTTTGGGTTTAGATCTGCAGTCTCTCCGGTAGTGGCCCTTCTTGCCACAGTTGAAGCAAGTCACCTCTAACTTGGGCTTATGCTTCGACTTGAACGAAGCCGACTTCACCTTGAGATAGTTAAAGTCCTTCTTCATGTATTGAGAAGCCTATTGCTTACCTTTGGAGTCGCCCGCATTCACCAAGTTGGCTTTTGCCAAATGCTTGGACAACGTGTCTACTTTGTTTTAAGCTATCAACTCATCTTTAACATAGATGTTGTACAGTAGTTGATCAAGGCTAATTTGCATCTTCTTCATGTGCATGTCCGAGACAAAATTGCTCCATCCTGGTGGGAGCTTAGCCATAATTGTAAAAACCCCTTCCTAGAAAATCGTATATACCTTTTTTTTACTAATTATTAATTAAATTGTAGTAATTAAAGCTAAATAGGAGAAATAATTTTTTTTTAATAATTTTTATGTTAGGTGTTCGGGCACTTAGAGGACTTGTGGGACCATCAGGAATTTTTAGGAATTTATTCCATGTAGGGGACCCCTTGAGCAGTTGCTAGCCTAATGATGTGCATTACCCTAATCTATAAATTTTCTTGTGTGTGAATATATATATATATATATATATATATATATATATATATATACAAATATATATATGTGTACATATATATTTAAAAAGAAAGAAAGGAAAAAGAATTATTTAATAAAAATCTATTAATACTAATAGTAATATAATAATAACAATGTTATTAATATACTACTTAGTATACTATTCCCAACTTGTTAGCAATTACTTGCTGTGAACCCTCCTTAAGCAATTTCTTGCTTTGACTTCATCCATGCGACTTAGCTTTGCAACCAACCCGCCAATGTAATCCATAGGGCCCGATCCTTTATGCTTCAGCAGCCTATTTCACCCCCACGGCCGAACTCTTATCACCATCCCTCTCTCTTCCTATATAATATATATATATATATATATATATATATATATATATATATATATTTCTCTCTCAAACCCTAACCTAGAAACTCCAGACTTTCTCTTCCCATCTAGAGCCGTCACCGCAGCCAGAGAAGCCCCGCCAAGCCATCCAACCATCCCGTCGACGCCGACATCGCGCCCTGCAGATTCCCACTTGAGGCACCTTCGCTCCGGCGTAATTTTCCGTCGACTCGCTCGACCAAACGCTGTTCCATCTTCATAGGTATGATCATCCCTTAACCCTCTCCAATATCTGTTTTATAGCCAACCTCGGAAAACGTGTACCCCTAGGTGAAAAATAACGTCCAAGTTGGGCGAGCAGACAGAATTCTAGAATCGCAGAATTCCAGAATGACCACCCATATTGCCGAGTTCGTATCTCCCACCACAGAGATCCGAATTCGGTGATTCTTTTTGATACCTGTAGAATTCCTGACCTAGTTTATTTTCTGTAAAATAACCCTGTACTATTAGTCGCTGTGGAGATAATTATATTCGTCACAAAACTGCGCGCACCCACTTTTTCCAGATTTCCAAAAGTTGGAGATCGGAGCGCGCCCCGCCAAACGGGACCGCCTCGCCGTGTGCCAAGTGTACCGAATGGTGCACGCAGCATAATCGAACACGTGAAAATTCGCGGGGACTGATTCGGACGCGTGAGCGCGCCGGAATCAGGCCGTATCCGCGGACACATTTCGTGTCGCCACTTTTGTGGAACTCGCGCGTATTTTGTGCACGCTTGTCAGATTGCGACGAAACTTGCGCCACTGGACTCGTGGTAACGCGCTGGTCCTGTGACCCAATTTTCACGCATTTCTGAGATAGTTGACCAGATCGCCAATTGGCGGGCCCCACAGTTGACTTTTTGGACAAAATTGTGTTCGGCTCATCGGAATTCATATTTGGATATACCGTTGGGTTCGTACTGACATTTAGAGTTGTTTGACCTATAGTTTGTCCCATTTAGAGACTGATACCCTTGGCACGCTTTTCGGTGCAAAGTGGGCCACAGGTGGACCCCACTTTTATCCGAAATTACCATTTTACCCCTGTGTCCAAATTGGACGAAAGGGAAGTGCTTTTTAGCTATTTTGCTCATTTTAGAAATATTGGTGATATCTATTTCAGCATCCGGAGACATTTGTTCTGTGGCCATAGCTTTTGATCCTGTGCGTTTGACTTCTGGACAGTACACCTTGCAGCTTTCTTACCAGGCAAGATACCTTGCCAAATTGTTTACAGTACTTTGCATGCTATTTATATTTCTGTTTATTTATTTTATTTCTGTATAGTTCTTGAATGTGTAGTTTTCTTTTCAGTCATTACTATATATTAGATATGTTGACACACACTTGACACTTAGTATCATAGAGGACAATTATTAGGCGTATGGGCTTTTAACCACTCTGGTAATACCGTAGTCACTAGCACGCACTATGGTGGGTCGTGTCCGATGGTCGCTACCCCCGAGGTATGTCGATTGATGGAGTCCGAGGGTCGCTACCCCCGAGGTATGTCGGCTGATGATGTTCATGGACGAGCGTGAGGTTGTGAGGATTAGATCGAGTAGCCTACCCTTGCCCATACGTCGAAAGGTTGTCCTCATTTGCATTCATATAGATTGTCTTGTACAGCGTACTTATTTATTTTCAAATTATATGCATGTTTTCTGTATTCAAGTTGGCTCGTATTTTCTGTATCTTGTTACGTCCCTCTGAGGACCTGGTCCTCTGCCAGGTGTATCTATTCTTGAGTATTTACAGGAGCACAGATCGGATGGCTATAGATGCTTCGTGGATGTCCTCTCTTCGAGCCCGTGATTGCTAGATGGTGTTCTTATGGTGTTGTTGTGTTGTATTTACTTTAATGTTTGCTCTTTCTATTCGAGTTGGTAGTGGATTTGTTTCCATCCAACTATCATCTTTAGATACTTCTTATTGAGATTTAGTTTCATAGATACTGGTTATTTATTTCTATATAATTTTGGTGGATGAGATTTAGATTATACCCTGTGACTTGTGACATATATTTTATACCACTTGTGGATTTGATATTCATATTACAGCGTACGTGTGGATTTGGTTTCCATATATTGGAGTTGCCATATCTATGCGGCTGGCATGCTTACGTGTCCTAGTCCTACGTATTTTTGGGACTGGGGCGTGACATATTTTTGTGGTGGCCCGTGCAGGTCAAGAGCATATTATCTCGGTTACGTTACTGTGCCGAGCAAGCCTGCACCTAGGACTAGAGTATAGGATCTCATCCACAATTGACTATGATTCACCTTCCTCCTCTAGGTCCTATTTTGAACAATTATATCTTGCTTGATTCCTGTACTTCCCTAATAATTCTTTGAGTATAGCCTTCTGCTAGAATATAGGAACCCATGTTATTAGGATGATAATTAGGGTAGCACACCAATTAAGAATACAACGAGAATATAGACACACCACTAAGTTTAGAATATCTAGTGAACCTAGAATTCCTTATCTTTAGATTGTTATACCCTTACCCCTTGATGTATTAAGAAGACTTGAGAGTAGTATAGACACTACTAGAGTTAGTTAGAAGTTTGACCATATTGTTGACCCTAGTATTGAGGAACCAATAGAAAACCAAAACTCAATATTTGGACTGAACTAACCTTCATAGTAGATAATATTAGAACTATAAACTTAGATCATTGTCTTATTATTAGTAGACAACACTTTAGGAAGCCAAGAGCATTGAATATAGTAGTTTCTTGAACATACCGCAAACACAGAGAGTAGCGTAGCATCTCCCCTTAGGAAACCTTGACATTATCTATAGCCTCTCTATTTTATTTCATATATTTGTTTCCCTGAAACCCTAGCACTCGCTATTTGTGCGACGACTAATCAGGTTCTTCTATTCTTCATCTTTCAACTCGTGCCCTCTGACACTTCTGATTGTAGGCCAAATGAATTCTTTTATGATATGATATATAGTTTCCTAGAATTATAGTTGTAATCTTGAATTTTGAAATTATGTGCTTAGTAGCAAGAATTTGATAGTTGAGCTGTTCATTTAGATTATAATTTTATGGTTACAACTTAGTTTTAAATCACGTAATTGAACCCATATCTCCACATAAGTTATCTCCTCTCTCACTTGAGGGCTAGTAACCTTTCTATCTTTACTATTGACACTTGTTCTATAAGCACTACGACTAAGAGGTAAGATGACCATGACCTATCTAATAGAAGGGGATACCCTAATAAGTACCAAGACCTTTCTCGTAAACCTTAACAAGATTTTCTACGGTATCCTTAAGATAATTACAGTACTAGTTTATTGTTATAAGTTGGGTAGTATACCTCACAACATAGTATTGCATAGTCTTTTGCCTTATTATTGAAGTGTGAATGAATGATATTTAACTGTATGCTAGCTTAGGACGACATTGTTTTTTTTTCTCAGACTGTAGAGCTTAGAAGCCATACCCCTGCTTTGTCAAATATCGACCTAGACAAGGAATTAGTATGATAACTGTAGAGGTTGTAGAGTCTTTTATTATTACTGCTTATGTTGTTTTTGCTTCTGCGAACTTGGATTGTTATGTACCTTCTTTCATCATAATCCAACGTATTTATGTTTGTTGTACTACCTTGACCTATTGCTGCTATTATAGCCTAGTTTTTTTGCAAGCTTATTCTTTCATCGAGCTTGCTTATGGCATATGTATTATTGGGTGCACACAATGATACAATTGCCTAATCAGAATCGGTGTATTAAGGTCTAGCTAACCTTAGTGCGCTTGGTTCGCTCTTCGCATTACTACTTTACGTGGATTGAGATATATGGTAGTAGACAGATATACTTGCCCCTAGATATGTCTGACACATCGTATCGGTTACATAACTGTACTGATACGAGCATGTAAATAGGAAATTACCAAAAATAGGATTTCAATCCACAACTGTCCTGACAACTCTCTTTTCGATTCTTTAATCTCTTTGAACCTCGTACTTGTATTCCGTCGCCTTCACCTTGAGTTCTTTATTATTTCTCTCCGTCTTCCCCTATTTCGGAAAGATGAAACCTCGTGCTGGTATAAGTTGACACTGATAGTGCTAGCTATACCCCATAAGGCTAAACACATGACTTAGTGACTCTCTTTTATAATTGGTTAAGGGCATATCGTAGGTGATATGTTTGGTGTTAAACCTATGAGGATTAAAAATCATGATTAAATAATTTGAGCAATAGTTTTTTCTAAATGTATGGCCTTAGGTGGAAGATGGGTAAATTTTAAGTTCGGTAGATTGTGAACCTCTCACCCAAAAAAAAAAAAAAAAAAAAAAAAAAATTTAGACCTACTTGGACGAGATAGTGAGACTAAGGTTAGATGGGATCCAGTTAGAAATAGAACACGGTATTTTTATATTGTATCACTTAGTGCCCCTTATCGTGCTCCGATAATTGGAGCACTACACTAGCCACTGCCTTCCTACAAATTCTACACCCTTATCCTAGACATGCCCATCATCCAATTCTCATCTTTGTGCAATTTTTCAATTGTTGGACGCTTTCATGCAAAAGAGCATTAGGTGTCCACACCATTGGACATGACACATGAAGAAACCTTTTTTTTTTGCTCATGTGGATTTTCCCATGTGCAACGCGCGACATCGCCCAACCCTTTAAACCTAGTCTTGCATTTAAAACGATGCAAATCTTATACCATTCTTGACATTCTATCGTGGCTTAATTTTAATTTCGAGGACGAAATTTTTACAAGTTGGGTAGAATGTAAAACCCCCTTCCTAGAAAATCGTATATACCTTTTTTTTTTATTAATTATTAATTAAATTGTAGTAATTAAAGCTAAATAGGAGAAATAGATTTTTTTTAATAATTTTTATGTTAGGTGTTCGGTCACTTAGAGGACTTGTGGGACCATCAAGAATTTTTAGGAATTTATTCCATGTAGGGGACCCCTTGAGCAGTTGCTAGCCTAATGATGTGCATTACCCTAATCTATAAATTTTCTTGTGTGTGAATATATATATATATATATATATATATATATATATATATATATATATATATACAAATATATATATGTGTACATATATATTTAAAAAGAAAGAAAGGAAAAAGAATTATTTAATAAAAATCTATTAATACTAATAGTAATATAATAATAACAATGTTATTAATATACTACTTAGTATACTATTCCCAACTTGTTAGCAATTACTTGCTGTGAACCCTCCTTAAGAAATTTCTTGCTGTGACTTCATCCATGCGACTTAGCTTTGCAACCAACCCGCCAATGTAATCCATAGGGCCCGATCCTTTATGCTTCAGCAGCCTATTTCACCCCCACGGCCGAACTCTTATCACCATCCCTCTCTCTTCCTATATAATATATATATATATATATATATATATATATATATATATATATATATATTTCTCTCTCAAACCCTAACCTAGAAACTCCAGACTTCCTCTTCCCATTTAGAGCCGTCACCGCAGCCAGAGAAGCCCCGCCAAGCCATCCAACCATCCCGTCGACGCCGACATCGCGTCCTGCAGATTCCCACTCGAGGCACCTTCGCTCCGGCGTGATTTTCCGTCGACTCGCTCGACCAAACGCTGTTCCGTCTTTATAGGTATGATCATCCCTTAACCCTCTCCAATATCTGTTTTATAGCCAACCTCGGAAAACGTGTACCCCTAGGTGAAAAATAGCGTCCAAGTTGGGCGAGCAGACAGAATTTTGGAATCGCAGAATTCCAGAATGACCACCCATATTGTCGAGTTCGTATCTCCCACCACAGAGATCCGAATTCGGTGATTCTTTTTGATACCTGTAGAATTTCTGACCTAGTTTATTTTCTGTATAATAACCCTGTGCTATTAGTCGCTGTGGAGATAATTATATTCGTCACAAAACTGCGCGCACCCACTTTTTCCAGATTTCCAAAAGTTGGAGATCGGAGCGCGCCCCGTCAAACGGGACCGCCTCGCCGTGTGCCAAGTGTACCGAATGGTGCACGCAGCATAATCGAATACGTGAAAATTCGCGGGAACTGATTCGGACGCGTGAGCGCGCCGGAATCAGGCCGTATCCGCGGACACATTTCGTGTCGCCACTTTTGTGGAACTCGCGCGTATTTTGTGCACGCTTGTCAGATTGCGACGAAACTTGCGCCACTGGACTCGTGGTAACGCGCTGGTCCTGTGACCCAATTTTTACGCATTTCTGAGATGGTTGACCAGATCGCCAATTGGTGGGCCCCACAGTTGACTTTTTGGACAAAATTGTGTTCGGCTCATCGGAATTCACATTTGGACATACCGTTGGGTTCGTACTGACATTTAGAGTTGTTTGACCTATAGTTTGTCCCATTTAGAGACTGATACCCTTGGCACGCTTTTTGGTGCAAAGTGGGCCACAAGTGGACCCCACTTTTACCCGAAATTACCATTTTGTCCCTGTGTCCAAATTGGACGAAAGGGAAGTGCTTTTTAGCTATTTTGCTCATTCTAGAAATGTTGGTGATATCTATTTCAGCATCCGGAGATATTTGTTCTGTGGCCATAGCTTTTGATCCTGTGCGTTTGACTTCTGGACAGTACACCTTGCAGCTTTCTTACCAGGCAAGATACCTTGCCAAATTGTTTACAGTACTTTGCATGCTATTTATATTTCTGTTTATTTATTTTATTTCTGTATAGTTCTTGCATGTGTAGTTTTCCTTTCAGTCATTACTATATATTAGATATGTTGACACATACTTGACACTTAGTATCATAGAGGACAATTATTAGGCGTATGGGCTTTTAACCACTCTGGTAACACCGTAGTCACTAGCACGCACTATGGTGGGTCGTGTCCGATGGTCGCTACCCCCGAGGTATGTCGATTGATGGAGTCCGAGGGTCGCTACCCCCGAGGTATGTCGGCTGATGATGTTCATGGACGAGCGTGAGGTTGTGAGGATTAGATCGAGTAGCCTACCCTTGCCCATACGTCGAAAGGTTGTCCTCATTTGCATTCATATAGATTGTCTTGTACAGCGTACTTATTTATTTTCAAATTATATGCATGTTTCCTGTATTCAAGTTGGCTCGTATTTTCTGTATCTTGTTACGTCCCTCTGAGGACCTGGTCCTCTGCCAGGTGTATCTATTCTTGAGTATTTGCAGGAGCACAGATCGGATGGCTATAGATGCTTCGTGGATGTCCTCTCTTCGAGCCCGTGATTGCTAGATGGTGTTCTTATGGTGTTATTGTGTTGTATTTACTTTAATGTTTGCTCTTTCCATTCGAGTTGGTAGTGGATTTGTTTCCATCCAACTATCATCTTTAAATACTTCTTATTGAGATCTAGTTTCATAGATACTGGTTATTTATTTCTATATGATTTTGGTGGATGAGATTTAGATTATACCCTGTGACTTGTGACATATATTTTATACCACTTGTGGATTTGATATTCATATTACAGCGTACGTGTGGATTTGGTTTCCATATATTGGAGTTGCCATATCTATGCGGCTGGCATGCTTACGTGTCCTAGTCCTACGTATTTTTGGGACTGGGGCGTGACAATAATTCCCTCCATGACAAAGGCATCGTTTAAGGGCATGCCATAATCCTCAAGTTTTTGATGTAACTTGAGAAACTCCTTGACTTGAGGCAATATTGTCTTATAATCCTCAAATCGCATGTTCCAGACCTTTTCAGTCACATGTATCTTGTTGTGGTTCTCATCCGCCTTGTAATGCTTGTCTAGAGACTCCCAAATGACCTTAACATGGTCCGTCTTACTGTATGACTCCGTTAGAGTATCCTCCATGGAGTTCAGAATTAGTAGTTTGCAATGGTTGTTGTCTCTTCTCTACTTGTTCTGCTTAGTAGTTGTAGTAGCAACTGTACGAATGATAGCATCATCACCGTCTGGAACAACCGGCTCTGGTTTTGTCAGAACATACTCCACCTCTGCGAGTTACAGATTAAGACAGACCTTCCTCTGCCAAGCGTTGTAATGATCTCCGTCAAACTTCTCAAGTTTGTTAAAACTTATGTCTATAAGTTTCGCACGATTGTTCTCCATCTTTCTCAGATCTTGCTTTGAGATTGTTATTCCCGAGGCTAAATTAAGGATGGAAAACCGCGTGGTCGAGATCAGAGGTTCATACAAAAGTTTTCACTCAGACTATTCTCTATCTCTACGAAGAACTATATAAAAGGATCCCGTTACAACCTGCTGTTACAACAATAACCAGAAAAAGAACCTCTCGTTATTCTTTGTAATTGCAGTTGCAGACGAACAGAACAGAGTTACCACTCATAGAAGAGAGGAGGAGGAAGAAGAAGAAGAAGAAGAAGAAGAAGAAGAAGAAGAAGAAGAAGAGACTTTGCTTGATGGGGTGATAAAGATCACCGTTGCTCAAAACAAGATTCGTCCCCACACGATCTGCTTCCAGGAACTAGCAAGTTCACAAAAAACTTCTGGAACGCTCGTTGTCACCTCTGTCTGGACTCGTACGAACTTCCAGGACTCCAATGGTGGCGGCAGCAACAACTCTCTTCTTCTCATAATTTTCGAAGTACGGGAGCTTGGCCATAATACCCTCCACGACAAAGGTATCGTTTAAGGGCATGCCATCATCCTCAAGTTTTTGACGTAACTTGAGAAACTCTTTGACTTGAGGCAACATAGTCTTTTCATCCTCAAATCGTATGTTCCAGACATTTTCAGTCACATGTATCTTGTTGCGGTTCTCATCCGCCTTGTAATGCTTGTCTAGAGACTCCCAGACGACCTTATCATGGTTCGTCTTACTGTATGACTCCGCCAGAGTACCCTCCACAGAATTCAGAATCAGCAGCTTGCAAAGGTTGTTGTCTCTTCTCCACTTGTTCTGCTTAGCAGTTGTAGTAGCAATTGTCTGAAAAGTAGCATCATCACCTTCTGAAACAACCAGCTCTGGTTCTGTCATAACGTATTCCACCTCTGCGAGTTGAAGATTAAGACAGACCTTCCTCTTCCAAGTATTGTAATGATCCCCGTCAAACTTCTCAAGTTTGTTAAAACTTGTGTCGAGAAGTTTTGCAAGATTGTTCTCCATCTTTCTCGGATCTTGCTTTGAGATTATTATTCCCGAGGCTAAATCAATGATGAAAAACCACGTGTTCGAGATCAGAGGTTCACACAAAAGTTTTCACTATGATTATTCTTGATCTCCACGAAGAACTATATAAAAGGACCATATTACGACCTGTTGTTACAACAATAACCAGAAAAGGAACCTCTCGTTCTTCCTTGCAATCGCAGTTGCAGACGGACAGAATATAGTTATAACTCACAAAAGAGAGGAGGAAGAAGAAGAAGAGACTTTGCTTGCTGGGGTGATAAAGATCATTGTTGCTCAAAGTAAGATTCGCCCTCACACGATCTGCTTTCAGGAACCAGCAAGTTCACGAAGAACTTCTGGAATTCTCGTTGTCACCTCTGTCTGGACTCGTACGAACTCCCTGGACTCCAATGGTGGCGGCAACAGCAACTCTGTTCGTCTCCTAATTTTTAAAGTAAGTTCTCAAAGAGGCACGAAGAGAGTATTTATAGAGAGATGGTAAAAACCCTAGTCGCCAATCAGTTACGGAAAGATAGGAACAAATTAATTACGAATTCCTAAAAGATAGGCACCAATTAATTTTAAATTCCACAAAAAACGGATCTGAATTACAGACCATATCTTTCCATAACCGTTCAAATATATCCGCAGCAGCAACACATACGGCAGCGCATGCGGCAACCCATGCGGCATGCCCATGCGACCACGCATGCGATCCTTCCATGCGCCATTTTGGGCCTTCGAGTCCGAGTTGCTAAGTCCCTTTGGGACTTAACTCCTATGAAAATAATTTCAAGGCCATGACAAAAAGCATAAATGCTTTCATTGAGGAGTTAATCATTTTTTTTCTAGAAAAATACCCCCACATGGCACTCATGTGCCCCACCACACCCCATGTGCACACCTCAACTCATATAAAGTATTATATTGAGATACCCACTTAGTGGTGTAGTCAATGTAGGACTATATTTACTAGTAAAAAAAATAACACCAATAATAAATTTATAATAGTGATTGTTCACGTTTCAATTCTTTCTGAATTCCTAATTTTCATGCTCATCTTTATCTTTTTCTAGATTTTCATTTTTT
Source organism: Iris macrosiphon (assembly GCA_036927795.1). Lineage (NCBI taxonomy): Eukaryota > Viridiplantae > Streptophyta > Magnoliopsida > Asparagales > Iridaceae > Iris > Iris macrosiphon. The sequence continues at coordinate 53,883,657 of JAYESA010000019.1, read as the reverse complement.
TCTCTCGTCAAGGTGTATGTGGTTTCTTTTTTCTGAACATGGAATAAGTGTTAATGTTTTTTCATGGAATGAGTGTATGTATTCTACTATTACCATATTTTTATTTACCACCACCCAAAGAAAGTGCACGGATCTGCAAGTTGGCATATATAATTGAAGCAAATATAGCTTCAGACTCTTAGAATATTAATGGAATGTCTGCATATTCTACTGCTACAAGTCTACAGCTGAGACAAATCAATATTGGAATTGAATATTTTAGTCAGCTCTAGCCTAATTTCCTAGGATAAAAGCATCTCATGGCCCCATCTTGAGAACACGACAATTGGTGTATGGTCATTGTTCCTTGGCGAAAAATGTGGTAGATTCATTTCATTTGTTTCACTGAGAGAAGTGCTCCTTCATGAGGTTTGCAAAAAGCGGCGGCGAAGGAGAGTGTTAGATTATTTATCCGTTAATTCATGAACGAAGAACATAAATTAATTACGGAAGCGTATTTGAATTCATTAATTGGTTTGATGGATCTTATAGGTAACGTTTCTTTATATGATTCAATCTTTCAACTTGATACAACTCTTAATGACAAAGATGAAATATTTGTCCCTTTCTCTGTTGATGGAGATGCAAAAAAGAAAAGAAACAACTCTCTATTGTGGCCGTATTATTCGGAGGTCATAACCCCTATATATATATATATATATATATATATATATATATATATATATATATATATTCTAAGTTTTACGTAATTTTTCTTTGGCCCCTCATCAAATTAGAATTATATTTATGGTATCTGTACATTATTACATGACAATTATATCCATAATCATTTTTCCAAATAAACCACTTTAATTTGGCTTAATTATTTAGATAGCACAACACATTTAAATTTACATGTGTGGCCCCTAATTTTTGGATAATTTCAACAATCTTCCACTGGACCACATATGTAACCTTACAATTGTGTTAACTTTATAAGCTCAAAAATTGCTATCTTAAACTTAGGGTATATCCGGGCAATCTCGTCCATTAACCATATCGATATAGGATCAAAGCGGCATTCGTCACATTAACGCAACTAAATCATCAATGGTCATATATACCCATATAGCTAAATGACATAGATCAATCATGGATGCGTAGCATAGAAATTGCACGCAATGTGATCAACATATGTCTATTTCTAACTGGTCCTCCTTTATTTTAGTGATATCAATACTTTAACATAATGAAAATAGAATGAACTGAATTTTCATATATCTGATCAAAAAATATCCAAAATACTTAAATACATAAATGTGTCCATATCCAAATATATAGTACAAAAATATATAAAACACAAACTCCCACTATATTGTCATATCCTCAAATAAGATAACACTCATATGAGTAGCGCTCATGAAAGACCTTGGTTGGTAACACTTTTTGTGAGCGGATCCGCTAACATATAGTTTTTCCTAATGTGCTATATGGACACTTGACCATTATGAATTTTTTCCTTCACAAATAGAAATTTTTTGTCAATATACTTTGACTTATATGAGCTCTTATTGTTATTGGAATACAGTACTGCTGATTTAGTGTCATACCATAATTTGAGTGATCTTTCAACACCTTCTTGTATACGCCGACATGTGACAAAATTTTGCAACAATATTCCCTGATTGGATGCCTCATAACATGCTATAAACTTTGCTGCCATGGTGGAAGATGACGAGTGTCTGTTTGACACTCTTCCAAATATAACTTAACCAGCCAATAGGTAAGCATAACCTGATGTGGATCTCCTGATGTCTTGGCAACTAGCAAAATCGGAGTCGGAATACCTTATAATCTCCAAATTATTCGATCTCCTATAAATAGCATATAACCCTTTGTTCTCTTTAAATTACTTAATTAACCCGATTGGCTGCTTTCTAATGATCCATCAGAGTTACTTAAATATCTGCCTAACATCCTAACTATGTACGCAATATCCGGATGCGTACAGACTTAAACATACATTAAACTTCCTATCACTGATGAACAGGAAATCTATTGCATATCTTACGTTTTAAGGCTATTCTTAGGGCACTGATTGAGACTAAACTTGTCTCCTTTAGCGACGGGTGTCACTTGGTTTGCATTAAGTACTTTATTCATGTACAAAACCAAAACTACCACTAAACTTGTGATACGTACAAACTTCAACAGTGTTTATCTCGAAACCAAACGAGGTAACCACTTGGTAAAATTTGTAGTACCATCGACAAGAAGCTTGCTTGAGTTCATAAATAACTTTTTTTATAATTTTTTGAAATAAGTCTTTCGAAGAAAGCGGATAGAAAGTCTCTTTAAAATTAATTCCGAACTTTTGAGTAAATCCATCATTTACAAGACGTACTTTATACCTCTCCATATTACACTTTTTGAACCCTTCTTTGTTTTAAATATCTATATGCAACCAATGGGATTCGCACCTTTTGGTAATGGGATAAGTTTCCAAACTTTATTGTCTTGCATAGACATATACTCCTCATTCATTGCATCAATTCACTTATGAGAATTAAAACTTTCCATGGCCTAACGGAAGTTGATTAGGTCATCTTCCGGTATTATACAGTTTTCCTCACGTTCCTAGAAAAATATAACAAATATTTGAAAGTATATTTCTTCTTTATCTGATAGACCGTCTTAATGGCACTGGTTTATTAGGTTGTTGAGTTTGTTCCTCACGAACAATTACCTCATCTGGAATAAGGGTGCCTCTATGTTGTCTGGTTGAGGTAGCTCAACATCGACTTGTAGAGATAATTCGACATTTTCTTGTTAAGGTTCCGGATTCACTTCTTGATCAAAGACAGGTATAGAAACTTGCAAATCATCAAAAGTGATAGTAAGAATCGAAACCAATTCCTCCTCAAAGATAATGTCCCTAACTTTATTTCTCCCCCAAACTCAACATCCTCAAAAATTACAGTTCTCATCAAAAAATTACAGTACCACATGATTGCACATGCAAGATTTCTTTATAAGAAGAAATATTTCAAACAAATATAGATTATCATAAACATAAATTAAAAAAATTACCAAAAATATTTTGAATTTCAAGATAGATCAAACTTTATTGTTTCCAAATGAACAATGATAACCAGATTTGTCCAATAAAGAAACTAAAACCAAATTCCATCTAAAAGACGGTACAAAAAATGACTTTCAAATCCAATAATAATTAATAAGTCAACATGTCATATTGCTTCTGCTTCTACCGACTTGCCGTCACCCACATAGATGTGTCTTTCACCATCAATTGGCTTTCGGTAGCTCAGACAACCTTTTCTTTATACGCCATGTGTGGTACTTTATACAATCATTCTTTACGTGTTTTGGTTTGTCACAAAATAAACAACCTGTAAACCCCCTGAATTTTCAAAATATTAAATCTTGGATTTTTCCCAATTTTCTGGAATTTTCTGTGAATTTTCTGTAATTAAAATCAAGGTTTTCAATTAATAAATGATTTTAAATTAGCAATAAATAATATTAAAATGTCATGAAAATAATATTTTTGGGTGTAAAATGGAAAACTGGACTTAGGGTAATTTTTCTGGATTTTTCTGGGCCCCAGAACTATTTTTAAATGCCTAAAAACAATTTTTCTAATTAATTAATTAAATTAAATAATTATTATTATTATTATTATTATTATTTATTATTTTATTTTTCTTTTCTTTTTTCGGCCCGCGGCCCGTTGGGCCGCAGCCCGGCCCGCTAGCCCAGCCCCGCCCTATCGGGTCGGGTCGGGTCAGACCCGACCCGCAACCCGCCGCGTCCCCGACCCGCCCGCACGACCCTGTCCCCTCCCCCACGTCCCGCGTCCTCCGGCCGCCCTCCGCGCGCAGCGCCGGCCCCCGCGCGCTGCGCCGCTCCCCGCGGCCCACGTCCCCCTCGCCCCCGCCTTCGCCGGCTGCCGCAACCGCCTCACGCCCCTATTTAAACCCCGCAGCCCCGGCCGTATTTCCCCACTCCCTCGCCGTAACCCTAGACGCCGCCGCCGCCGCTCCCCGAGCTCCGCCACCGGCCGCAGCCTCCTCGCCGTGCCCCGCCGACCGTCGCCTCCCCCTCCGGCGCCCCGCTCCGCCGTCCCCGACGCCGTCAGCAACCCAGCAGCAGCAGCAGCAGCCGCAGCCGCCGCTGCCGGCCGCCTAGCGCCGCCGCCGCCCCCGTGGACGCCGCGCCTCTCTCCGGCGACCAGTCCCCCGCCCTCGCCGACCGTCCAGCCGCCGTCCTCCGCCGTCCACGGCCGTTTCCCGACCAAACCCTAGCCCTAATCACTGTGCTGTGTCGGACACAGGACACAGTGTCCGACACGACTCGGACTCGATTTTGATCCTGTTTTCGGGTCCCCTTCAGGTGCGTGTAACTTTCGCCTCGTAGCTCCTTTTTCAATTCTGCAAATTGCGTTGTGAAGCCTGTATGACCCTCTCGGTGTCCGGACAAACTGTTCGGGACATCGCGTCCTGTGGTGATCGCGCACCGCGATCCAAAAACAGGAAAATCAGACCCTGTTTCGCCCCGTTCGACGGGCGATTTTGTGTTCGGCTCATCGGAATCCAAATCTGGAAGTTCCGTTGGGTTCGTATCAGCATTCCTGACCTATTGACACTAAGTTTGATGTATTTAGAGACCTTTGACCCGGACACGTTTTTCGGTGCAAAGCGGGCCCAACGGCGGACCCCGTTTTGACCCGAAACTGCCGTTTTTGCCCTTGGCTCCAAATTGGACCCAAGGACAGGCGTTTCTAGCTATTTGACATCTTCTGAGCATGATGGTAATGTCTATTTCAGCTTTTGGACTCATCTGTGGAAATTTCTCCCAAGAACCTAATTAATCAGATCCAAACAACAGGCAAGTACCTGCACTTCAAGTTAAACTTTATATATTGTGATAATTTAATTCCCTGTCTTACATGTACCCTTGATGATTACTTCTAGAGTTAGAAATGCTGGATTTCATGTCTTGAATATTGGAGTTCATGTCTTGTTTTTCATGTCGGGTGGGAGAATACCTAGAAGGCATGTAGTTTACCCTTTCCCCTGTCGTGACTGCTAGCTTTTGGTACACGACTGTACCATCAGCCTGATACTCGATTATTTCTGACTGCTAGCCGCCTATGGCGTGCCTGATTAGCCTTATAAACCCCTACATGCCAACTAAGTATTCTAAATACAAAAACAAGTTCACACAGCTAGTTTCTAGATCTTGTTGCATTTCTTGTAGACTGTTGTAGTTTCATTTCCTGTCTCATTTATTTCAGTATTCTCGTATTTCCTGTTTATAAGCATTAACTCTGAAATATTGATAATCTTTATGCAACTTTCTCAAAATGATGCTCTAATTAATTGTCATAATTATTTAGTTTAACCTTGTTGTGCACTGTGTACTTTGCTCCTTTCCTGACTGGATCTGTTGATTTAGGCGATGATGAGGACCTTGCCCCTACTTATTATGGTCCATATGAGGGTACCGATGATACCTATGAAGAACCAGAACCCACCCAGGAGACCCCTGCTGCTGAGTAGCTAGTTTAGCTATCTTTTATTCTGTTCTCTATCTTATTTAATCGGGTTTGTCCCCGATTTCATCTGAAATTTCTGTATTAAACATTGAATTGCTGTCACATTTATTTCAGTTTGCAAATCTTAAGTTTCATTCTCATTTTATCTTGTCTATGTTATTTGTGAATGAGTTAGTTTAGTTTAGATGGATTGACCTAGACAGCGTACTACCGCCGACTCTGCGGCGTAGGCTGGACGTACCCACGCACTCGTGCCCGAACTTCCGGGTGCGGGTCGTGACACGTTTTTATGGTGGCCCATGCAGGTCCTATCCTAAAATAGGGTAATACCCTAGGACAGGGTATGGAATAAAATTGAGGATTCTAGGAAAAGCTCATTCACAATATAGCGTCCTTATTTCAATTCTTGATATCATTGCTGCTCAATTTTTTTCTATCGCCCTTGATTTCCAAGTATTCTATTCTGATCTTCCTATCCCTTAATCTTTCAGAATGGTCCAGACCAGGAACACAGTAGGAGGCACATCAGAACCAGCTGAGCCGAATGTGCCCGAGACTCTTGCACTCCCGCCGCCCCCATCTGTCCCGGCAGTTACCTTAGATGGGGCACAGCTAATAGGAGTATTCCAGGGATTAGTGGAATCCCAGAAAGAACAGACGGCACTTCTGCGGACCAGCCTCTCAGAAGCTCTTAAACCCCAGGAGTCGTCACTCAAGAGGCCAGGGAGTGCTAAAGACTTCAAGAACCTTAGGCCTCTGGAATTCTATGGAACTGAGGGCATTCTCTACGCTGATGAGTGGATAGAGAATGTCGAGAGACTCCTGAAGACTGCCCGTGTTCCAGATGATCTCAAAGTAGAGTCCGCCAGCTTGCAACTGTTCGACATTGCTCGAACTTGGTTCAGAGATGAACCCCAACTATCTGCTCCCGACGTCACCTGGGAAGACTTCAAGAGGCTATTCAAGGAGAAATTTTATCCCGAAGTGGCTCGGGAAGCTCTCGAAAGCCAATTCGAGAGACTAGAACAAGGTAACATGACTGTTGATGAATATACTGCTGAATTTAGCAGGTTAAGCCACTTTGCGGAGTACATGGTTCGTACCCCGGAGGATAGAGCCCGAAGATTCAAGAAGGGGCTATCTCCGGATATCCGCCTTGCTGTCACCACCAGTCGAGCTCGCACCTATGAGGAGATCTTGAGCGTGGCTCAAGGCGTCGAGAGAGACATGGGGCACAAACTGAAACGAGAAAGAGATACCGGAAATGCGGGACCCAACAAACGCCCTTTTCAACAACAGCAACAACAACAACAACAGCAGAGGGCCCCGCAGCAAAATCAGCGTCCTCCCCCTCGAGCTCCAGCACCCCAACCCCAGGCTCAAAGACAGAACCAACAAGCTGCCCCTTGTGGATATTACCAAAAACCAGGTCATACTTGGCAAGTCTGCAGGAAGAGGCTAGGTGCCTGCCTCTACTGCGGCTCAGCAGCGCATCAGATGAGGGACTGTCCAGCTGCTCAAGAACGCCCAGCTGCACCAAAGGTTCCAGCCCAGACCAGGGCCCCAGCAGTACAACAAAGGGGACACCCGCTTCCAACACAACAGCAACGCTTTGCTCAGCACCAGCAGCAACAGAGGGGTGCACCGCAGCAAGGCCGTGCTTATGCAATGACTCTGGAAGAAGCTGAGGCCACAGCAGACGTCATCACAGGTTCCGTGCTTATAAATTCAATACCAGCTATTACTTTATTTGACTCTGGAGCTTCACATTCATTCATGTCAGTAGAATTTCTTATGAAGCATAGCTTAAGCACTAAACCCCTTAGGAATTGTTATAAGATCATTACCGGTGGAGGAATCATTCCGGTTAGTGATGCTTGTAACAATTGTCCTATCACATTATGTGGAAGAGAACTGTATGCTAGACTACTTGTAATGCCAGTGCCCAGTTTTGACATTATACTGGGAATGGATTGGTTAAGTCAACATCATGCCACAATAGACTGTCACAGAGGCAGTGTAATCTTCAGACCCCCTGGCAAGCCAGAATTTGAATTTGCTAGAGGTTCTAGAGAAATGGGTAATAACATAATTTGTGGAGCCCTAGTAACAGAAGAATTGCCACCTATCATCTCTGAATACCTTGATGTCTTCCCTGAGGATCTCCCAGGATTACCCCCAGACCGAGAAGTTGAATTCTCCATTGACTTAGTGCCAGGAGCAGCACCAGTATCTCAGAACCCCTACAGAATCAACAAGAATGAGATAATAGAACTTAATGAACAAATCAAGGAGCTAGAAGATAAAGGGTTCATTAGGTCTAGTGTCTCACCCTGGGGAGCCCCAATACTATTTGTGCCCAAGAAGGACGGAACATCCAGAATGTGTATTGACTATAGGGCCTTGAATGCCTTAACAATTAAGAATAAGTATCCCCTGCCCAGGATAGATGACTTATTTGATCAGTTGAGTGGAGCTCGGGTGTTTTCAAAGATTGATTTGAGGTCTGGTTACCACCAAGTAAGGGTAAGGAAAGAAGACATCCCTAAAACTGCTTTCAATACCCGGAACGGACATTACGAATTCTTAGTGATGCCGTTCGGGTTGACGAATGCTCCAGCAGTTTTTATGAATTTAATGAACAGAGTGTTTCAGCCATACCTAGACAAATTTGTAGTGGTCTTCATTGATGATATTTTGATCTACTCCAAGACCTCCGAAGAACATGAAGAACATTTGAGGTTAGCATTGGAGACTTTGAGGAAGGAAAAACTTTATGGAAAATTATCTAAATGTGATTTCTTCCTAGACAAAGTAGAATTCTTGGGACATGTTGTGACTGGGGATGGAATAGCAGTCGATCCTAAGAAGATAGCTGCAGTAGAATCCTGGCCCACTCCAGACTCTGTAGCAGAGATTAGAAGCTTCCTGGGACTAGCTGGCTACTATCGGAAGTTTGTGAAGGACTTTGCTAGGATTGCTGAACCCATGACAAAGTTAACAAGGAAGGATGAAGAGTTTACCTGGACTGATGAATGTCAGCATGCTTTTGAGGAATTGAAAAAAAGGCTAACTTCTGCCCCTATTCTTACCTTACCTTCTGGAACCGGAGGTTTCGCTATTTATAGTGATGCTTCTGGAAAAGGTCTAGGTTGTGTATTGGAGCAGAATAAGAAAGTAATAGCATATGCCTCTAGACAGCTTCGACCACATGAAAAGAATTATCCAACCCACGATTTAGAATTGGCAGCTGTCATTTTTGCTCTTAAATTATAGAAACATTATCTTTATGGAGAAAGGGTGGAAATATTTACAGATCATAAAAGTTTAAAATATATCTTCACCCAGAAAGAGCTAAACATGAGGCAAAGAAGGTGGCTGGAACTAATGAAAGATTTTGATATCAACCTTCAATATCATCCTGGAAAGGCCAATGTGGTTGCTGATGCTTTAAGCAGGTATCCTATGGCGATGCACTTGACTTTGAACCGGCACTTGCTCGAGGACCTGGAAAGTCTGGGTATTGAAGTAATTATCCCAGGAAAAGAAGGCCAAATGATGAACTTGCAGATTCAGTCTACTTTAATAGATAAAATCAAGGAGACTCAATTTCAAGACGAAGGCCTGCGAAGCCTTCGAGGTCAAGTGCAAGCTGGACTAGTAGAAGAATTCAGAATTCATGAAGATGGATCACTGAGGCATGGCGATAGATTATGTGTACCTCAAGGAGACATAAGAGAAGAAATCATGCAAGAGGCGCACAGATCGCAATACTCTATACACCCAGGAGCCAACAAGATGTACAAGGACCTGAGAACGCATGTTTGGTGGCATGGCATGAAGAGAGTAGTATCCAGGTTCGTATCCCGCTGTTTAGTGTGCCAACAGGTTAAGGCTGAGAGACAAAGACCTGGAGGATTGCTTCAACCACTACCCATTCCGGAGTGGAAGTGGGAACATATCACAATGGATTTTGTTTCTGGACTTCCAAGGACACCTAGTGGAAAGGATGCAATCTGGGTGATAGTAGATAGACTGACCAAGTCTGCACATTTTCTACCTTTCAAAGTAGGGCTATCTACAGAGAAGCTGGCATATCTATATATCAGACATATTGTTAAGCTACATGGGGTTCCGGTAAGCATTGTCTCCGACAGAGATTCAAGATTCACCTCTCACTTCTGGAAGAGCTTACAAGCCAGCTTGGGGACTCAACTCAAATTCAGCACCGCTTATCATCCCCAAACCGATGGTCAATCGAAACGTACAATCCAGACACTTGAAGATATGCTCCGTACATGTGTTCTGGATTTTGGAGGATCTTGGGAAGACTACCTACACCTGGTGGAGTTCTCTTATAATAACAGTTACCAAGCCAGCATCGAGATGACTCCATTTGAAGCTCTGTATGGACGAAGATGTCGTACCCCGCTATCATGGGACGACGTTGGAGAAAGAGCCCTGCTAGGACCAGAGATGGTGATCGATTCAGCTGAGAAGGTAAAGCAAATAAGGGACAGACTTCGAGTGGCTCAAGACAGGCAACGACATTGGGCAAATAGCCACCGAAGGCCCTTGGAATTTGAGGTAATTAAATTTATAAAATTCAAGTCAATTTAAACATTTTATTATTGGAACTAAGACTTGATTATGACCTTGTTAAAGGTTGGAGAGCTGGTATTCTTAAAGATTTCCCCGACACGTGGCACCATTAGGTTCGGAAGGAGTGGAAAACTCAGCCCAAGATTTATTGGACCTTTTGGCATACAGGAGAAGATCGGAGAAGTGGCATACCGACTGGCATTGCCACCCTCTCTGGATGGAGTACATAACGTCTTTCACGTGTCGCAGCTGAGGAAGTACGTGTCAGACCCCAGCCACATTTTGGATCACTCGGAGCTCGAAGTAGGCCCAAGTCTGACTTACCAAGAGCAACCCGTGGAGATCCTGGATCGCTCGGAGAAAGTCCTACGGAACCAAGTTATCTCCCTGGTTCGCGTAGCTTGGAAGCATCATTCTCCCGGCGAATCCACCTGGGAGCGTGAAGACGAGATTAGAGAGCGATACCCCTATCTTTTTGAAACCTGAGGTATATTGTATTTTATTTTCCAGTCTTCTCTGTTCGTGCCTTGTTATTCTTAAATTTCGAGGACGAAATTTTTGTAAGTTGGGTAGGTTGTAAACCCCCTGAATTTTCAAAATATTAAATCTTGGATTTTTCCCAATTTTCTGGAATTTTCTGTGAATTTTCTGTAATTAAAATCAAGGTTTTCAATTAATAAATGATTTTAAATTAGCAATAAATAATATTAAAATGTCATGAAAATAATATTTTTGGGTGTAAAATGGAAAACTGGACTTAGGGTAATTTTTCTGGATTTTTCTGGGCCCCAGAACTATTTTTAAATACCTAAAAACAATTTTTCTAATTAATTAATTAAATTAAATAATTATTTTTATTATTATTATTATTATTTATTGTTTTATTTTTCTTTTCTTTTTTCGGCCCGCGGCCCGTTGGGCCGCAGCCCGGCCCGCTAGCCCAGCCCCGCCCTATCGGGTCGGGTCGGGTCAGACCCGACCCGCAACCCGCCGCGTCCCCGACCCGCCCGCACGACCCTGTCCCCTCCCCCACGTCCCGCGTCCTCCGGCCGCCCTCCGCGCGCAGCGCCGGCCCCCGCGCGCTGCGCCGCTCCCCGCGGCCCACGTCCCCCTCGCCCCCGCCTTCGCCGGCTGCCGCAACCGCCTCACGCCCCTATTTAAACCCCGCAGCCCCGGCCGTATTTCCCCACTCCCTCGCCGTAACCCTAGACGCCGCCGCCGCCGCTCCCCGAGCTCCGCCACCGGCCGCAGCCTCCTCGCCGTGCCCCGCCGACCGTCGCCTCCCCCTCCGGCGCCCCGCTCCGCCGTCCCCGACGCCGTCAGCAACCCAGCAGCAGCAGCAGCAGCCGCAGCCGCCGCTGCCGGCCGCCTAGCGCCGCCGCCGCCCCCGTGGACGCCGCGCCTCTCTCCGGCGACCAGTCCCCCGCCCTCGCCGACCGTCCAGCCGCCGTCCTCCGCCGTCCACGGCCGTTTCCCGACCAAACCCTAGCCCTAATCACTGTGCTGTGTCGGACACAGGACACAGTGTCCGACACGACTCGGACTCGATTTTGACCCTGTTTTCGGGTCCCCTTCAGGTGCGTGTAACTTTCGCCTCGTAGCTCCTTTTTCAATTCTGCAAATTGCGTTGTGAAGCCTGTATGACCCTCTCGGTGTCCGGACAAACTGTTCGGGACATCGCGTCCTGTGGTGATCGCGCACCGCGATCCAAAAACAGGAAAATCAGACCCTGTTTCGCCCCGTTCGACGGGCGATTTTGTGTTCGGCTCATCGGAATCCAAATCTGGAAGTTCCGTTGGGTTCGTATCAGCATTCCTGACCTATTGACACTAAGTTTGATGTATTTAGAGACCTTTGACCCGGACACGTTTTTCGGTGCAAAGCGGGCCCAACGGCGGACCCCGTTTTGACCCGAAACTGCCGTTTTTGCCCTTGGCTCCAAATTGGACCCAAGGACAGGCGTTTCTAGCTATTTGACATCTTCTGAGCATGATGGTAATGTCTATTTCAGCTTTTGGACTCATCTGTGGAAATTTCTCCCAAGAACCTAATTAATCAGATCCAAACAACAGGCAAGTACCTGCACTTCAAGTTAAACTTTATATATTGTGATAATTTAATTCCCTGTCTTACATGTACCCTTGATGATTACTTCTAGAGTTAGAAATGCTGGATTTCATGTCTTGAATATTGGAGTTCATGTCTTGTTTTTCATGTCGGGTGGGAGAATACCTAGAAGGCATGTAGTTTACCCTTTCCCCTGTCGTGACTGCTAGCTTTTGGTACACGACTGTACCATCAGCCTGATACTCGATTATTCCTGACTGCTAGCCGCCTATGGCGTGCCTGATTAGCCTTATAAACCCCTACATGCCAACTAAGTATTCTAAATACAAAAACAAGTTCACACAGCTAGTTTCTAGATCTTGTTGCATTTCTTGTAGACTGTTGTAGTTTCATTTCCTGTCTCATTTATTTCAGTATTCTCGTATTTCCTGTTTATAAGCATTAACTCTGAAATATTGATAATCTTTATGCAACTTTCTCAAAATGATGCTCTAATTAATTGTCATAATTATTTAGTTTAACCTTGTTGTGCACTGTGTACTTTGCTCCTTTCCTGACTGGATCTGTTGATTTAGGCGATGATGAGGACCTTGCCCCTACTTATTATGGTCCATATGAGGGTACCGATGATACCTATGAAGAACCAGAACCCACCCAGGAGACCCCTGCTGCTGAGTAGCTAGTTTAGCTATCTTTTATTCTGTTCTCTATCTTATTTAATCGGGTTTGTCCCCGATTTTATCTGAAATTTCTGTATTAAACATTGAATTGCTGTCACATTTATTTCAGTTTGCAAATCTTAAGTTTCATTCTCATTTTATCTTGTCTATGTTATTTGTGAATGAGTTAGTTTAGTTTAGATGGATTGACCTAGACAGCGTACTACCGCCGACTCTGCGGCGTAGGCTGGACGTACCCACGCACTCGTGCCCGAACTTCCGGGTGCGGGTCGTGACACAACCCATAGCTTCAGTTTGTTGTTGCTTTTGGGCTAGACCCTTAGAAGCTTCTGTATTCTTTCTCTTAGTGCCTTTATATTTATCTCTAGGGGTGGTAGCCAAATTAGCACTTGCAATCTTATCTTGCTTCAATCTCTTTTCGTCTTGTACACAATACGAAATAATCTCATTTAGAGTCCATTTCTCCTTTTGGCAGTTGTAACTGACCTTGAACTGGTTGTATTATGTAGGAAGTGAGAGTAGTACCAAATACACGAGCAAGTCATCTGACAAGTCGAGCTTAGGTGCCTTAAGTTTTGAAGCAATATGAGACATCTCCATGATTTACTCCCTTATGTTACATTTTCTCTTATACTTCATGGTAATCAAGTGCAATAGAAGTGTGCTTGTTTTTGCTTTATCATTCTTTGCAAATTATTTCTCGATTTCAACAAGGAATTATTTGGCATTGGTAACCTCATCAGATACTGCACCCCTGAATGCCTCTGGAATGTTGTGCTTTATGATAATTAGAATCATGGGATTTGAGCGTTCACTCTTCTCAAAGTTCTCTGTCTCAGTAGAGGAACGGTTATCCTTAGAGTTAGTGGAACGCTCAATCCTAAGTGCAAGATCTAGATCCATGCAGCCAAGAACAATGTAAATATTCTCTTTCTAGTCCTTGAAGTCTGTTCCATTAAGCATAGAAATTGAGTTCATATTAGCAGATATTGCAGCAATGCTAGCTATAAGGAGAACAAAAAAAAAAATGCACTAATTAATAACCAAAAATAAATAGTCAAACAAATTGAAATAATGGTGAACCCCATCTCAAGATACATAGTACACTGTTAATATCAAGACTTTGGACAATAATATTAATTGTAAGTGGTACTCTTGGTGTAATGATCAAACGTACTCTTGGTGTAATGATCAAACGTTGACAATAATTTATGTCAAATAATAATCCAATCTTTGGATCCGGTTATTATTCACATGTAAACTTTATAATTGTCACACATTTATCACCACAGGTATGTGTGTAATTCGGCCAAGTATTAACCTTCCTTTGAGCTGACTAATACTCGCATGAATGTACACACACAAACATCCGACATCCCTCAATAGACTATCTACGCAAGAGAGGTCACTTTGGTGATATCTTGTTTCAATGGGTCTAGTTAGAATGTTAGACAACTGTTGTCGGTCATAAAGAAGCACCAAATAATTTGAATGTTGACTACATTTTACATGATTAAATCATGTCCAAATCTTTATGTACATGCATGTTTACAAGATTATAACTCAAATAAAATAATCATAAATCAACAGATTCTACTGAAGATATGCACTAGAAGATTATATCAAATAATCCATAAAAATTATTTCAAATAAAATAATCCAATAAAAACAAAATCCTAACTTTTCTGTAAACTGGATCATGTAAATATGTCAAAAGATATCATAATTTGGTTTTAAGACCCAAACTGTAAGATTATTTTATTTAGAGCATAGAGTATAACCAAATAAACTTTACGATAAAACCCTTCATGTATCATTACTTGGTCTATACAAATTTGTTATCAAAAAGACCTCAAATTAAAGCATTAATGCAATCAAATAAAGAATAGGTCTTAGATTACATGGATCAACTGTTGTTTATTTATGACCATCTTTGACACTATATCACGATTTTACAATAAAACCAATAATGCCCCATGTTATTAAGAATAGGTCTTTCGTTGTATTCTCCTTGCTTGGCCGAAAATTTAGTTCAACATATAAAACTTCTTCAACTTTCTTAGATATATGTTTTGTCGCGAAAAGTTTATACGAAACTTTTGTGTTACAAACTATTGAAAAGAAAAAAGTACAAATAAAAATCCTAAACAGGAATCTAAGTACAATTGATTCTTTAATTTTGGAGAAGTATAGCTATAGAGATCTGATCTGCTGACGATCACTTTACTCCTTGGACCACTCGACGGTGAAGAAATGCACACATTGACAAAGAACTGGCATAAAACAATGAAGCTAAAAGGAATACTGCGAACAAGTTGAAGAGTTGATAAATAGGCAAGCTTTGGCACATGGGCACGTAAAAGCTTCTATTTGTCTCGCTCTGCTCTTGAATTTTGAAGTCTTAAAGATTGCTGCAAACAACTTGGAGAGTTGAACAATATGAAAGCTTTAGCATAGGGGCACGTAAAAGCTTCTATTTCCCTCACTCTGTTCTTAAATTTCAAGGATATGAGAATTCTAGCTCCTTTCTCTCTATCTTTGTGTGTTCTCCTCTGTGTGTAAGTGTAGGTAGCTCCCTCTGTATGTAGGTATGTGTAGGTATATCTCTCAATATGTTCTCTGCCGATCGATCCATCCCTAAGTTGCAAAGAACTTGTATTTATAGAGCTTAGGATCAGCTATGAGAATATGCACGCACTTTGTACAGTCAACACTGTTTTACCATTGTGCGCGTACTTTTAGTAGATTAACATTCCACGTTCTACATGAGTGGGAGCACAACTTGCTGCATGCTTGACACGTAGCTTCATATGCAAGGAAAACGTAGGTCGTGGGGGACAGTTATTTGTACACCTTTCACGAGAAGTACGACAAGTATAACACGTACTTATAGCCGCTCACTGTTGATGAATAGAATGTGCACTTTTGAATTCGTTTGGAGACTGGCACATTTTTGAAGAAGTGGCACTGAGGCACACTTTTGCAAGGAGTGGCAGTGTGGCACACTTTTGAGAGGAGTGGCACTGTGACGCATTTTTGAGAGGAGTGGCACTGCGACGCACTTTTGAAAAAGTGGCACTGCGGTACACTTTTGAAGAAGTGGCACTGCGGTGCACTTTTGAAGAGGAGTGACACTGCGGCACACTTATGAAGAAAATAGCACAGCGGCGTACTTTTAAAGAGAATAGCACATCTGCGCACTTTGGAAGAGAATTACATTGAGGCTGGGTCGCTAAACGACAACCTAGATTTTTGTACCGCCGCTTCGCTGTAATGATAACTTTTGACTCTTCGGGTTCTGCATATGTCAGCTGCCAGTCAGCTGCTTTAAATGCTTGAGAGAGAGACGGTCGTTTGTGCACCAACTTTTGTGATATGAAGAAAGTGCGCCACTTTTCTTCCCTCTAAATAATGCGCCATCCTCTGAAATAAATAGAAAGTGCGCCAAAGTAGAAAATTCGCATCTTTCTTCTAGAAGAGGTAGAAAGTGCGCCATTCTTCTACTTGTTGGGTCTTTTTATAGGAAACTGCGCCATCTATATTAGGCGCACTTTTTATGCTTCTATAATACCCCCTTCAAAGTTTTTAAATTCGTTCAGTTGAATTCAAAATTACTTTGAATTAGAAGCATAAAAGTTGTTGAGAAGTTTGTGTGCGCAATCTTGACAGAATCCCAACGGATTTTATGATGTGGCTGTGAGAAATGCAGACTTCACTTTAATGTTGGCTCGCTATTTGATTGGACGCATTTTTTAAGGCAATGTGTGCGGCTTCATTTTTGAGGTTTTGAAAGGCAACTGAAATGTCGTTCCCCCATCTATATATAAAGGGAGATAGAGGGTTTTCTTCTTCAATTCATTACCTTCCTCATGATTCTTCAAACTCTTTTTATCACAGCAGAAATGAGCACAATTGTTCATCGATTCAAGTCTCAGAAGAGGAGGCCAATGGTAGAAGTGCATTACAGACGTTTGAGCAGCTGCCAAAGGAGGCGACTTCCTTTTAAATCTTCTTCTCTGAAGAAGGATGGAAGAGTATCCTAATTCTTCTTATTTGAGGTGATCAACAACATCATTTGGCAATTTGTATTAAAATAAGGAAGGACTTTGACAGAAGCTATCAGAGTTGTCTTAGTCCATACATCATGCTAGCTGTATTTTCGTCTATTATGAAGATGGCTACTGGAGTGCAGCTGGGCCGGGTCTCTGGTTAAGAGACTGGGACAGAGTCCTAATCAAAACTCTGTTGACGGCGCTTGGCGGTGATGGAGAATAGGCTTTTCTGGGCTTGCAAAATTGATACAAGCCCAATTTTGTATCCCTCCGCCGTTATTACTGCACCCAATGTTAAGGAGCGAGAACATATCTAATATTGTGCTCCCTAACATTGGCCCTTATAAGGGTAGAGATAATCATGTGATCTATATCCATCATATGTAATCATGATTAAGCTTCAATAAAATCTTTAGTTTTGGCTTCATTGTGCTGTAAGTATGTTGCTGACTGGAGACTTTGGTCGATGTGTGCCAGAAATAATCAAATATGTTTTACCTTTCTTTGTCATCTTACTGATAGGCGTGCAAATATGTATTTTGAGCAAAAATAGGTTTTGTTCGCACTGTACAACTTACTGCGCACATTTTTCAAAATAGGTTTTGTGCACACTGTTCACCTTACTGTGCGTATTTTTGCAAATTGTCTGATCAGGCGTACTATGTGACATTTTCTGTTGATCAGTTAAATGCGCGCATGGTACCCTTGGATGAACACACAGGACAGTTTGTGTTTTTTGTTCGTTCCTTGGGGGACGGAACCATTGCATTCATTGAGGTTCGTGTATGGGGATCTGAACCATTATCGTTCTTCACGAATAGTAGGACTCTGAATCTTCATCCTTATTGTCAATAAATCTCGTGGAGAAATTTGAACCGTCATCCTATTTCTTATAAATAAGAGTGGGATATGTACTTCAGCATACCTCATTCAAATCTGCTGATGGCTTCCTAGAATGAGTCTCTGAAGGAGGAAAGAAAGTCTGATGAAGTAACTATTCTCCCACCCATTACAGATAACTCTGGTTGTACCACTATTGTTCTTGCATCGATTCTAGATGGCCTTTGTCCGCACCAGAATGAGGTCATTGATTCTCTGTATTCTTCTATTTATTAGGGAAAATAAGAAGAATCAGCCGAGCAGATGACTTGTGTAAACTTCTTGCATCATCAGACATTTGTATTCTGCATGCTTTTGCGATGTTTATGAACAATTCAGAAGATTCTGACCCATCCTCTTCTTAAGTATTTGTATTATCTTTTCTTCATTTTCTATCAATGAGGTCATTGATTCTCTCCATTCTTTTGTTTTACCTTCGTGATACTTTCAAATCGAGACCCATTAAATATATATCTGCTCAGAGGTATTATGGACATGACAAAATAACTCTTGGGGAGAATTTTGTAGATGTATCACTCAAGGCATACTCATGCTGAGCACAAAATTTATAGGATGCAATACTTATCAGAGGTGATGTCACACCCGTTCCCAGATTTGATATTTCTTGAATTTATGATATTTAAAATATTTCCTGTAGATGTATTCAAGCTGTATTTACATGTAGGTTCCTGTTAATTATGTTGTATTTATTTAATTTAATTCTTGTTTATTATGGGAGACTGCCCGAGACCACTAGTGAACATCTTGGCAATTGCCATAGACCCATGCTAGGACCCATATATAGGATAGATACCAGACCCGGTTCACTCTTGGAACCACTAAGTCTATTTTGGATGGTTGAGATTGGTTGGAGAGTGTCATGACTTAATCCTAGGGCTAATCTCATTTCTTCACTTGGTATATATATGTAATTTTCTCTCTCCTCTCGCACTCTTTCTTATTTCCACTTTCTTTCTTCTTTATTCTTCCTCCTTCCCTCAAGAGCTCCCCTTGGCCGAAGCCCTAGCCCTAGCCCTAGACTTGGTTCTAGGAAGAGGTTTGTTAGTCCACCAAGGCAAGTACATCTTGCTCAAAGTGGTGAAGCCATAGAATTTTAGATTTTTATTTATATGTTGTTTTAAAAATATGGTTGATGAAAAATGTTCTCCTTGAGTTGCTGATTATATTTAGTTCTTGGAGTTTTGGATTTGATGTATAAATTCTTGTAGATCTGAGTTTCAAGATTTGGGCTTTTATGTGTTCTATGAGTTTTTCTTGGTTTTGATCTACTAAAACTTAGTATTTTTGAAAACTAGTTGATCCTTATGTCAGAGCATTTTATTTCAAACATTTTGGCTTTTGTTTCACTTGATTTCGACTTAAAATGAAGTTTTTATGAAGAAAATATTTTTTAGATTTTTGGAGCATTTTTTGCCGTGGCTGAACTTGCTTTCTGGAGAAGACGAAGTTCTCATGTGGCTAGCGCAATATGCGACCGAGACTTCCATGTGGCACAATCCTTATGCGGCTGGACTCTTTGTCGCATAACCAACCAGCCTGCGTCCATCTTGTTGGACGCATGACTGGTGATCTACACATGTGTCCGTGAATACTTTGTTCATTCACTCGCTGAACGAATGAGAAATTCACTAAGTCCAAAAGATACTCCATGAGTTATCGAATTCTATGTAACATCGAACTTATGCGGCAAGCAGAGCATGCGGCCATATTTTCTCGGACGCATGACTCTGAACTTTGGCGCATCCTTGGCGCATCTTTCTATGATTTTGTCTTTTCTTCTTGACATACTTTATGTTACATCACACTTTATGTCACTTCATGGACACGCATTTAATGCACGCCACCTCGGCACTTGTTCCAAGAAGTGAACTTTGTCTTGATAGTATGCGGCACCGACCCCTATGCGGTACATGCCTCTTGCGGCAAGCAGTCCAAGCGGCCTGGAGACATATACGGCTAATTCGTCTATGCGGCAAGTGCTCATGCGCCTGATCAGTGCATGTGGCCTGACCCATATGGCAATTCATGCGTGCACTTCTTATGTGCGTATGTGATCCTATGCGACCCTAGTAATCTATATACACATTCCATAATTTTTTGGGTTTAATTGTTTTATTTGAAATATTTATTTGTTCTATGTGGTTGGTCTTGACAATTGCTTGTTATTGATCCTAGGAAAAAAATGGACTTAGTAACCAGACTGTGCTAGAACTGACTATGTGCATAGTATGATTATATGATGTAGTAGGCCATGTGGCAACCCAAAGTGAACTCATATTAGTAGATTAACTTATCCTTTGTTCATGGATAGAGTGAGGGGCGTGGTTCTGCTTGGGGGAGGATATACAATTCTGGTCCTTATTTGGTTTAAGGATTGTGGATCTGCTTCAGAATGGTTCGCACTTTTTTCCTTACTCACGTTCGGCGGCAAAGTCATTGATCGATAATCGGTGTACCTGATTTAAGGAGATTATAATTTTACCATGTGTCCCTATGTGATAAGACTCATATGACTAACTGTAAGTTTGGTGATTCGACCCAATTTCTTGTATCTGTGCCGATACAATTACTATGTGCTACGTGTTCATGTATTATAAATGTGCTCTGAGGTGCGATATAACTTGCTAAGTGCTATGAGATTATATATTTCGGATTGTGCATCAAGAATGTCTCATATACTACGCGACATATGATATTATTATATCTTGCTTCATTCTCTCTTCTTCGTGTACACAATACAAAAAAAGCTCCTTTATAGTTCATTCTAACGATCTCCTTAGTAAGACGCGATGATTCATCCCTACGAAACCTAAGCTGCGATTATAGAGATTTGGTGTGATCCTCTCAGAGACCTGGACTGACACAACGGTGTGAACACGTCAGGCGCACATTAGCACGTGAAGCGCAAGAAGTGGTCATTTCTCTTTCAGGGTACAAATCAATTCAGGTAGACAATCGCGATAGAAAAAAGAACATTTATTTTATAGAAGTAAAAGGAACAAACTATATTTGGGGACCATATCCCGACCGTAGAAAATAAACTAACTTCAAAACAAGAATAAAAATAGTCTCAGAAAAGGAAACACAAACTACTGCTACTCATCGTAGGAGCACAACTCCACGATCCATCCATGGAGACGGACAATCTGACTTTCTTAGTCCAGTGACCCGGCGCTCAACTTCTTTTACCAGGACCTCAGGATTCTCGAAGCGGACATAGGCCTCATACCGGTCATCCAGCGTATGCACCATGACCTCAACGGCGGATGTATTTTTTGCAGCCCGGCTCGCCTCGGCCCGGACAGTCTCCTCTTCCTGTTGAGCCTCCCGAAGATTATTCCCCAGCATGTCAAGCTTGGCCTGGAGCTACATGATCTCATTGTTTAAGTTCCCTTGCTTGGCAAGGCAATCCTCCCTAAGATTGCCCAGCCGATCACGCTCTTGTCGCAACTTCTGGAGGTCATTCAGCAAGCCTTTCCTAGACAAAGTAATGAGGTCCTTCTCTGCACCCAGCCCAGCCGAGAATTCCTCGTATTCACGGGCTATCAATACCCCCAGATCGCTTGCTGATGTTGTCGTAGCTCCATCAGGCATCGCTCCACCTCTGCAAGCTTTAGGTCCAAAAGGACCATCATCTCTTCCGGGAATGCCCTCTAAGGAGTTGTGCTAGCCTTCAACAAAGCGTCTTTTCCAGTCAAAGGATCTATTATGCTCCAATACACCCTGGACGCCTTGCTTCAAAAATATGTAGAAACTACGAATGGAGATATGGACATGTTCATTAATCTCCTCCGATGTTGCCGGAGTCCAAAGCGGCTGGTAGGAGGAAGAAGCCACGGGCGCAGCAGGCCGTGCAGCGACAGAGCCCAACGACCTTGAAGGTGAAGTGGTAGAAGAGGAGCGACCAGTTGTACATCTCACGTTCCAGTCCTTCATAGCCTTCTCAAATGCCCGAACACCTGGCAGTTGAGCAAGCGAGAGTGGGATGAAAGGGCGACCGAGGGCAGAAGTATCAGAGCACCTTGTTGCTGCTGCACCTGCCTGTACACCATCCCCAGGTTGTGATGCACCAGTCCCAGATGACGATCCAGCCGCCACTACACTGGGAACGTCGGGAGCGGCTTCCCCAGAACCGCTTGTCAACCCACTAGTCAGAGAGGCCACAGCTGCAGAATCTTCAACGTCAACAGTTGGGTGAACGGTCATCGCACTGGAAGAACCCATAACAACCGCAGGAGAAGGGGATATCACCCGAGTGGGGTCAGCAGTAGGCTCCGCAGATGGGTCGTTTCTCCCAGATTTGCTAGAAAAAGGACTAGGCGTCATCGCGACAAGTCCGCCGACTACTTCTTCCACGTCCTCCTCAGCCGCCATGTTCACCCTTACCAAGGGAGAGGCTGACCCTGTAGACCAAAAATAACCAGTGATCAGCTTTGCCCAAAGAATGTAAAGTTGAAGCCAGAACACCCCTTCATGAATAAACAGATGGAAGAACGTACTAGAAGGAGGCGAAGGGGGTTGCAGCTCACCAATTATGTTCATAGCTCTCCCGATGGCCTCCACATCATCCACAGAGACGTCCTCAAACGACATAAAGGGCTCCACTATGTCTGCACCCATCTTTTGGGCCCCCGACGTTTCAAAGGCAGGTTCTGACACGCCTGTATTCACCTCCTGGAACCCCAAAGTCTGAGGTGCAGGCTCCGAGGCATCCGCGTCATACCCATGGGAAGTCTCCTCCTTGGGCTCCTGGTAAGAGACTGTCGGGACAGTCACCCGCCGCAGACGGTCCCTCTTCTCCTACGTCTGCACATTGTCAAACAGATCAGTACCGAGATATTTGTATAAGGGAGCAGGAGGAATTAAACTGAGAGGGTCTATAAATACCGCCTTAGCGTCCAAAGTGTGGACTGCTTCAGAATCCACCGTGGAGGGTCTGACCTCCTCCTCCTCTTCTTCTTCTTCTTCTTCTTCTTCTTCTTCTTCCCCAGCCTGCTTCGGGGACTTCCTAGCAACCTGCTTCCTATATCCCTACCGTCTCCTCTTAGCCGGAGGGCTCCATATTGGGGAAGCCTCGTGCTTTGTCGGATAGTTCGCGAGATGCGAAGGGTTGTCAGAAGCTTCCTCTTCCCCCATAACAGAGTCAGAGTCGGCAGCAACGGGCTTTCCTTTGTCTTTCCTCAGACTTTTCAACGGTTCCCTCCTCCGGGTACCTAGCTTAGTACCAACAATGAAGATGGTATCCCGATCGAAGCCAGGGGGTGTATTCACGACCACATGAAAAATAGCCGCTGCATGGCTGATACGATCCGGAACTTTGCTATCCGGCAGAGTGAACTGGACCTGGGTGCTGGTCGCAAAGAAATAGTCCCAGGCTCGGGCTCCATCAAGAACGCTACCCTCAAAACCGAGACATGAGCTTAGGTTGCCCAAAAAGAGCTGGTTGTATCCAAATTGCCGGGCAAACCTACTCTGCAGGTAGGGTTCCATGAAGATGAGGTTCTGGTTTCGATACACCAAGTGGGAAGATCGGATAAAGAGTAACCAGTGGAAGAGATTTGGGGATAAAACCTGATTATCTGCACCACCATCATAATGAACCCGATTCACCTCATCCGGCGTGAACTTCGGGGCTGAAACGAAGAAGGAATAGTCAACCACATAGGCGAGCGCTTCCCGACAAGCGGGAACCTCAGTATGAGCCCAGGGTATCCCACCATATCGGTAAATAAAAGCGTCAGCCTCTGTCACAGTTCCCTTAGCACCAGGATATTTTTCCTTGACGACGGCCTTCTTGTCCCTCGAGGAAGAAGACGAGACCTTAGGGGCCATGGCAGACGCTCTGAGAAGACGACCGGATACGGAGGAAGAAAAGGCGGAGATGATATAAAAAAATAGAACTCAGTAGAAGCAATAAGTTCTCTCTCTTCTTCTTAAACCCTTATTTTTAGGCCTCCAAAAGACAAAGATAGACCCTTCAAATTCCACCCTCATCCAATGACAGCTGCGCTCGGTTGGGATCTCTCCTACAGCCGTCAATACTGGGATCCGTGTGAAAGGGTGGCTCAAAATTCGAACAGAATCCACTCAAGGGTCTAGGCAAATCTGGCAGTTAATGAATAAAGGACAGCCTGGAAGCATTCGTCTATGTGGTTCAATGTCCATGCGGCCCGAACGTACCCCATCCATGCTTCTTATTCAAAGTATTTCAAACTTGTCAGTTTGAAAACTTTGAAGGGGGTCTTATAGAAGCATGGAAGAGATGCATCTAGGCGCTCGACGCCCATGCTCCCCAGAATAAAACTCAACAGATGTTGGACCGCATGGACACCATGCGGCCCAGAAAAGGGACACCCATGCGGTCCAAATGAGCGTCCTGACAACTGGCCACATATCGACCTGACATGACATCCTGACAACAGAGATGACGTCTGACCCAGAATCCTGACAAAAAAGATTTTTCTGATCGTATCAAAGGACGAGAACAGTCTAAGAGACAGAAGTCCCAAGGATAGTGAAGAGCCACATGTACAACACGACAAAAGATCCCATGCGGCTCTGGCCCATGAGTTTCAGACTCCATGCGGTCCATGCGTCTCTGGCCCCATGCGTCCCAGACTTCATGCGTCATATACGGCTCTGGCCCATGCGTCCCAGACTCCATGTGTCCCATGCGGCTCTGGCCCATACGTTCTAGATTCTATGCGGTCCATGCGTCTCTGGCCCCATGCATTCCAGACTCCACGCGTCCCATGCGTCTTTGGCCATACGTGTCCCAGATTTTACATCGACCAAATCTTGTTGTTACAACTGAGTGATTCTCTCCAACCAAATAACGGCCACGTGTCAACTTGACCAAGTCGCGCCTACAACAGATGAGAACCATCCAGATATTCAGCAACAAAAAATCTTAACAAATATCCACGTGACAGTTGAAGCCCAGATTCTTGTGCACAGTTGTAACTCTCTTCTGTTAGGAAAAGACATTTGGCAACTCCCAACGTCCATGCGGTCCAAAATTTATGTGGCCACTGAACAACTATAAATAACAGGGTATTACCCTCATGCGAAAAGGCTGGTTATCTGCGAATCTATACTCAAACAAGAGAGAAGAGCTTATGCATCGGATCATCCACGGAGTCAAGAGAGTTGCTACACTCCTAACCCTCTATCGTCACCTCCCAGAAAATAACTTTGTACTTAGATTGTCTTCTATGACTTTTCTTTATACTTTCTCTAGTTTGTTCAGTTAAATCAAGTTCTTTCCAACTTTCGTATTTAATGGCAAACAACGCCGTTGGAGAATACAGACTCCACGATGAACGGGCCCTCTCATTTAGGCTGTAATTTGTCGACTGCCTTTTAGGTCATAACTATCGGTCTTCTTACCGTCAAGACGAGGTCACCCACTTGGTAGGTCCTCTTCTTACTCCGTTTGTTGAAGGCTCCTGAGAGGCGCGATTGGTACAACTCAATGTGCTGTTGAGCTAAGAGGATTTTCTCGTTGAGAGCTTCCAACTCTTGTAGCCGTCGGTGGTGATTATTGTCGACGGTTAGCCAGTTGGAAAGAGCCACTCGGAGAGAGAAAATTTGGATCACGAGGGGGAGGACTGCTTCGCTCCTGTAGACCAAGGAGAATGACGTGCTACCAGTTGGCATCCGGACTATTGTGTGGTAGGCCCAGAGATATTAACCCAGCTTCTCATTCCATTCGCGCTTGTTAGATGACACGAACTTCTTAAGGAGCTTGATAATGGTTTTGTTGGACGCCTCAGCCAGACCATTTGCCGGTACGTTGTTCGCCCGCGGGCCAGCCCGTCCGCCATGTGTCGTCACCCCATTGGCAGGTCAACCAACGTGGGACCCGTGAATGCAGGGGGGGCAATGGGGATCGGCCACGCGGCGGGCGGGCCAGCCCGCCTGCGAACAAAGTAGCTTATATATATATATATATATATATATATATATATATATATATATAGGAAAAAAGGGATATGAGCCATAGGCTCATATTCCTACATGAGCCAATGCACATGTGGACCAATAGGAATGGAGTGTACTAGTGCACATGTGTGCACATGAGATGTAGGAATCCATTTTTATTGGTCCACGTGTGCATGACTCATGTAGGAATATGAGCCTATGGCTTATATCTCGTTTACCCATATATATATATATATATATATATATATATATATATATATATATATATATATATATATATATATATATAATTTTATACTTCTTAAATAAAAAGTTTAAACCCTAAATTTGTCCACCCATACTCTTCAACTCCTTATCCTAAATCTCATTTCAGTTTGTATTTTGTAATGATTGAGACTTGATCGCTATTTGATTATGTGTTTAATATTAATCTTCTTTAAAATTATTTCAAATATCATATTATAGCCTGATAAAACCGATATATATATATATATATTCGACCAAACTCGATTCTCCGAACTTAGCCTTGGACTATATATGTTGAAATCGAGGTCGGGTCGGACTTAGACTCGAACTAGGATTATGATATGTCGGATTGAACTCGGATTAAGCTCAAGTCCGATCTAATCCGTCCGTGTTGTACTCCTAAAATTTGTGGTATATAATAATTTAAAAATGGTTGCTACTGTCCTGAAGCACTCTTAAACCTGTAACTACTACTCACAATATTAAACTTCAAAAGAATGATATCAGTCCAACATTTGTTTATGCTAATTACGTATTTGCTGATGTCTCTCAAATAATTTCCACGTGCAATACTTTGACGTTCAATCTTGTAGTTGTTAGGAAGAAATTAATCTGCATTATACTTTGCGTCCAAAAATCCAAAGGATTCCAGTGGTAGAGTACTGACAAAAGAAGAAGAGAAAAAAAAAATCAAAAGTGCATTTGATTGCAAGAAAAAAATTATGTGAAAAACAAATTAATTTTAAAACACATTTTGTGGATTCCATTTATTTGGAATTTTTTTTTTTTTTCTAACTAGAAGATATGTATTGGTTGGTTTCGTCATACGGTTCGTCATGCTGATTATGAAAGAATTGACTGAAGTTTCGCGGTAGGCCACATCTTAGGTCGTGATACAGTTTTTCATTTCAAGAAGCAGAGACAAAGGAGCTTACTCTCTAATTAGTTTTGTGACCTCGTAAGGATTTGGAAGTTTTTGTGACCACTCCCTTGACCTCCTCTTGTGGATAGAGTCATCTTACGTACCTGCACAGTGTTGGCTTAGTACTGTCTATTATCTTCACAACTATTCTACAGTCGTATTCAGGGCTGATCCTGAGTTAAGTCGGACAAGTCATCTGCTTTGGACAATTCTTTTGGTCACGGCAACACCTCATACCTCTAAGTCCTCACATTTTTTGCAATTAGAGTCTCCGCGGTCCACTCCAACTCCCCTCCGTCAGTTGAACTAGCAATTCATCATGTCCATATTTTGAGTTCCTAGTAGCTCAAGGAGAGGAACTCGGAATCCGAGCTCCACGACGCTATCAGAACCGTAGACTTCGACGTCGTTACCAACCCCACTCGCCATTAAATTTTTTTTCTTACTCTTCTTTTGTAGTCAAAGACAAGGGACAACCAAATTTAGCTCCGGCTATTTTCGTCGCTAAATTAGTCGATATTTCAACGAAGAAAAGTTCAGTCTAGCTGAATTTGTTGCTGTTTTTCATCGATGCTTAGTCGATCCAGCGACGGATCAAGGAGGAAAAGGAATAGCGACATATGCACAAGCGACGAGATACTACTTAGTTGACATCAGAAATTGTCAATATAGCGACGGAAACTTCCGTCGCTATTTTGTTGTAGTTTTGTTGTGTTATATATTTGTTTCAATGGATTCAGAGGACAAATACTAGATAATTAATAATTTCAAAATTTTTGGAAATCTTACATTTGTTTACAATTGTCCGATTGACTGTAATAACTTTACTCAGAAATGGTCCACTCTCATCACACTACAAATAGGCAACCACTAGCCCGGAGTGAAGCAAGTCGCAGACGACTCTCATCACACAATATCATATCATGTCCGATCCCAGCCAGAAATTGCCTGATCTCCAAGAGAAGGTTCCCGTCAAGAACACCATCCACAGAGTCTCCGACCTCGCAATCTCGTCCCTCCTCCTCTCCCTCCTCTACTACCGCTTCTCCTCGCTCGCCACTCACGGCTGCGTCTGGCTGCTCGCTTCCCTCTGCGAGTCGTGCTTCGCGTTCGTCTGGCTCCTCAGCGTCAATGCCAAATGGAACCCGGTCACCTACAGAACCTTTCCCGAACGACTATCCAAGCGGTATATATATGTTATTTTTTGCCATATTTCGACTTTGTGTTTATCTTTTTGGTCCACTGTCCTTAATTTTCACATACTTTTATACACCCACATCTCCTTCGCGGTTCGATCTCGAGATCGTCCGTCTATCCAGAAAGGTTATACCTCTCATGGCTGACCACAAGGGCCTGCTGTGTTCTGTCCAACGGTATTATATATGACATGCATTGTAAGTACTAGTTATTTAATTTCCTCAAGATGCAGTTCTGACTAAGGAATACTACTCCAAATATGTATATATACACACACACGTGTGTTTGTATGTATTTTATACTATTTAGAAAGAGCAAACAATAACATTTTAATTTTTTAATATTTGACAAGAGCAAAAAAAATTATTTTTTTATATCTTGTAAAGAGCAAACAACAATTTCCTTTAAAAAAAGATTTACATGTAATTACCTAACTATCCATGTTAAATTTAATGAACAATTTTAATTAGTAATATAGATAATGGTATTTTAGGAGCAAAAAATTTTACGGTGAGGCTTCAACTTATTAGATATCGATAGATATATTATGATTACTAGTAACTTCCACGTGTACTGGACGTGCATAAAAAAATGTTAAATTTTTTTTTAATATGAAATTGTTATAGATATTTTCGTTCCTAGGAATCGAACCCAAACAAGTAAGAAAAGTATCTTCCACCTTAACCACTTGAGTAGAATTGTTTAGTTGTAAATAAATAATATTAGTTAGTTAAATAATCAATTATTTAAAAAAATAGTTAGTGGAGTATTAACATACTATTTAGACGGCTCAATTTTGAACGGTTTTCAAGTCTCATTATAAGAGTAGAGATATGCTGCAGATTCGATGATCTTCCGAGAGTGGACATGTTCATCACGACGGCCGACCCGGTACTAGAGCCGCCCATAGTCACCGTCAACACGATGCTCTCCATGCTCGCCGCGGAGTATCCCGCGAACCGGCTCGCATGCTATGTGTCGGACGACGGAGGATCGCCGGTCACGTACTATGCTCTACTCGAAGCTTCCAAGTTCGCAAAGCTGTGGGTTCCTTTCTGCAAGAAATACAACGTTCGTGTACGAGCCCCCTTCGCGTATTTTTCGAAGGAGCTCGAGCCAATTAACGCCGAGTCGGATTTCATGACGGATTGGAAGAATATGAAGGTACGTAGAGGAACAATAGTTCCATGCTCCATATGTAACGGCTAAATTTCAACAACTATTCCAGTTTTTCAACTTGCTATTCTAAATTTTAATATTAGACAACTTAATATTTCAAATATAATTGTACAACTTTATATTCTAACATTGTGAACGAAAAATTCCAAATGACAAAAATATTCATATTTTCTGCTCTTCTCTCTTCTTCCGCGGAAGCGGCGACAGTGACAGAGGGGCAGCGGAACGACAGCGATGGTATTTGGTAGTTGAGGATATCAATTTGAAAATATTCAATTAAGGGTAGTGATTGATATGATATAAAAGTTAAGGATATCAAGTTAAAATTTTTGAATAGTTAAAAGTATTAAGTTAAAATTAAGCCATATTTATATATAATTTTAATTGCTGAATCTTTGTTTATATGTGAACTGTGTGTAGAATGAGTATGAAGAGCTTACCAGAAAGATTGAGGGTGCTGCCAAAAGTTATGTTCCGTATCACATGGATGACGAACTTGCTGAGTTTTCGAACGCAGAGAGAGGAAACCATCCGAGCATTATCAAGGTTCGAATGACAGTTGCGTGCGTCCGTTTCAATTGTTTTCTGCAATTTGTTTCTTAGCTGGCTAGTGTACACCAGGACCGGTCCTGAGCTCATGGAATCTGTGGCAAACTTTTAAAATAAAATTTTCATATATAATGTAAAAAATAATAAAATAAAAGCAAAATAAAAAAATTTGTCTCCACCAAGATTTGAAATAGAAAACTCTTATGTACAAGTATAAGATAATACCACTACACCACAATATCTTTATGATAAAAAAAGGATCCATGATACATACTAGTTCTATTTTCGGTATAAAATTATTTATATATTTAAACTGATTTTTTTTTTGGCACTCCTAGCCCATGGGATCCTGGACAGTCGTTCTGGCTGCTCTGGGCCAGGGCCGGCCCTGGTGTACACCTATATAGCTAGATGGTGGCCCGCTCCAGCCCACTCCAGCTTGAATTTTTTATTTCTTCGGAGTAAAACTACATCAAGAGAGAGAAGAATTTACATAGGTTTATGTTGATCAAAGTGCAAATGTTGATGCTAACTATATTTTATGGCAAGTTTACATTGGGTTGTATTTTATGTAGTGTTTGAAAATTAGACAGATCACTCTTTCTTAACGTTTTCCTTGTGTCAGGTTATAATGGAGAACAAGAAAGGAGATGACCTGCCTCACCTTGTGTATGTGGCTAGAGAGAAGAGGCCAAAACACCCACACCATTTTAAAGCTGGTGCTATGAATGTCCTGGTAATATAAGTCCTGGTGCTACACGGAAAACAAAAGTCAACACAATTATACATATAGGATCCAACTAAAAAAGACAAGAAGACAGATAGGCATGCATGGTTATTTCTAGCTAAGGTTTAATATTGATTGGTGACTCTAAGCAACGAGTTTAAAATTGCTGATGCAATAGCAGAGGTAAGAGTGAAAGAAAACTTGATGCTTACAAATTAAGTGTGTATTCCATCAGCAAATGAAAATAACAACCATAAGAGGACAAAGTGGATGAAGATAAATTATTGTATAATTATTGGTTAGTCTACATGTAAAGGTTTAGTGGAAGATATTTTGTCGTTACAAATCATCCTACACTCAAAGAAAAGAATACTGTTCTATTATGTATGCATCACGTCTCACGCATGAAAACCATAGTCTGGAGGTCGATACCGATATGGTTAATTTGGCATGTCCCAAATTGATACTGACCGATAACAACATTGGAGATATTTTTTCCGATCGATTCGGCAAGGGTGGCTACTATTTTATTCGATTTCAAATTAAAACTCATGAAACAACACCACCGAAAATATTGCTCATGCTGAATGTTGGCGGTTTCGCAACAGGTGATTTTACTGACAGTTATGTACGTACTTGAAAATAATGCAGACGAGGGTTTCCGGAGTGATGACAAATGCTCCTTTCCTGCTGAATGTTGACTGCGACATGTTTGTCAACAATCCTGAAGTTATTCTACACGGAATGTGCCTTCTACTTGGTTTCAGCAAAGAGGACATGAGTGGCTTTGTTCAAGCTCCGCAGAGGTTCTATGATGGCCTCAAGGATGACCCATTTGGGAACCAGTTGGTGGTCTTGCAACAAGTGAGTCTTACCCAAGCTTTCATACTACTTATTGTACTCAAGCACGCGATCTTTAAATATTGCAACGATTTTACCGTTCTTCTGTATATAGTTTCCACTCTATTTTACGTTTATATATTATTAGTTTATTTTTTTCCTACATAGATAATTCAAATAAGTCTTATTGATGGTAAATTGGTTGTCCGTTGATGTTGCCGTTCAAGTTGGGTACAAAATGTACTAAACTAAAAAATTAGAGAAGGTTTTTAAACTATGAACATTTTATTTTACAAAAAGTGTAAATCTTGAGAGGATTTTTGTGCACTTTACCCAATTAAAAGATATAGACCAAACATGACTAATTATTGTGGATTCCCCTAGGATATTAAGAATACTAAATCCTTGCTTCTTTAATTTGACTTCAGGTATTGGGGTTGGGCATAGGAGGGATTCAAGGTCCTTTCTATGGAGGCACAGGTTGTTTCCATCGACGAAAAATTATATACGGCACTTCACCTGAGGAGGACAAAATTAGAGGTCAAGAAGGTATATATATATATATATATATATATATATATATATATATATATATATATATATATATATATATATATATATATATATATATATATATATCATTTGATTCATTTCCATGATCATTTGATTCATGCACAAAATTCCCTAAAACATGATTAAGCCACTTCACTATAGAGAGATTTGGTCCAAAAAGGAATCAAAAGTGAAGAAATTGCACTCTTACTTGCATTATTTTGTGTTGGCAGTATTTGAAAAAAGAAGAAGCTATATATCCTTTAGACTGAACAACTCTTTTGGCAGATGGGCTATCTTATGAAGAACTCCGCAGAATATACGGAAGTTCCAAAGAACTGATAGTGTCTGCAGAAAATGTAACTTCACAAAGCAGTCCAGGTTTTCCAGGACTATCCACTGATATTTCTGGTAGAACCTCTGAAGCAGTACAAGTTGCTGCTTGCACCTATGAGACCAATACAGAATGGGGAAAAGAGGTATATATATTTGTATTTTATGTCAAGTTCAAGACATTTTTTAACAACATACATACAACACATGGTAATATATATATATATATATATATATATATATATATATATGTGTGTGTGTGTGTGTCGGTGTGGGTGTGTGGGCGGTTCCGGAGTCCCGCAGGCCCCCCGACCGATGGTGCAGGAGGACGGAAATCCGGAGGCAAATCTTATATATATATATATATATATATATATATATATATAAGGTAAATATTATAAATAAAACTGCAAACTACATCAATGATCCAGTCCAGTTTACAAAATAGGTTATCTGGGATCCAGGATATCTATATCAACCTCTATATTTTTTTTGTACAACACAATTACTGAGTGAAAAACTCTCGAAAATTTGTCTATTACGTTCCTTCCACCTGTGCCAAATGACAGCATCAAAGACTATTCTGAAACGACGATATTCTCTCGTACCATTTTCCTTGTGCGCTTTAACATCATACATGACATGGGAGATTCCTCTGTACTGAGTGCTATGGGTGCCAAACTTAGCCCTCTAGGCTCTCCATAGATCCAATACATAGTCACATTCAAAAAACAGATGATCCCTAGTCTAATCCTGCTTTCCACATAAGCTGCATTTCAGGTCCTCACAAAAGATACCAAACCTAGCTAGCCTATCCCGAGTTAGGAGTCTGTTCCTGATCATTTTGTAAAGGCATAGAGGGAATTTGCAACCATGCCTTTGGTCCACACCACCTCTGCCCAATATTCTACCTCCTCATGATAGGTTATAATCTGGTTCAAGGTCGTACTAAACTTGGAGGTCCCTTTCTCCATATTTTTCCAAACCCAAAAACCTTCCCTCCCCTGGCTATCAATTTCCATTGCTCGTATGTCTTCCGCATAAGCAGCCTCGATCAATCTGCCATGCAGCTTCCATTCTCCTCCTTGGATAAGGTTCCTCATTGTCTCAGTAGAACTCATCAACACCTAAATATGTCAATCTTCCCTCTCGATCAAGCTAGAGTGATTAATCCAAGGGGTCATGCCAGATGCTTGTTTGAGTCCTAGTACATATCACCCTTCTTAACTTCTGTTTATGTCACGCCCCACTCCCAGAATACTGGATAAATACGAGGACTGACATGGCCAACCACACCTTGCAGAATACCGAAGTAAGCCGCAACGTACTAAAGGTTGTCAAGAAGACAAATAGGTGGACTCTAGCATGCTATGACGTGTCATGCCGTGATCCCCCGCAGGTTTGGCCATCCTTGATAGGCCCGAATCACCATGACAGTGCTCCCGCAAGACGGTCGTTCCCATCAGGACGTGATGTCTCGCGAGCCAAAGCTGCGCCCGCGCAAGGCCATGATCCGAACAGGAAGAGAAATAGCTAAGCCACAGAGTCATACAGATAGTCTCCAATGCAACAAAAATTTGAACAACACGAGTAAATGGCCGTTCAATAACTAGTTCACAAGTCAATCTAGCGGAAGCATCGAATGAACACAAGTATGAAATAAAAGCAAGCTCTTTATTGATAATCAAGATTATTACAAGCGACGCTATGCCGAGATTACAAGTCGCTCAAGCTCTCTCTCTCTCTCTCTCTCTCTCTCTCTCTCTCTCTCTCTCTCTTGAAACAAATAAAGGCGTGACAAGCGGCTTACAACTTCGAATGATATATAGGCGATGTTCCAATACATTAAGTCTTGTATATGTGCCTCAGCTCCGGATGCAACACTCTAATGTTCCAATACATTAATTTATAAGACCCTCGCATTCCGCATTTGCGGCATAGTTAATCGAGAGAGGAAGCCCCAGGTATATAATAGGGAGCTTTCCTTCAGCAATGTTCCTCTTAGCCTGCCAAGTCTCCTTATTCCCACACGAGCGATTCATGAACATCTAGCCCTTGTTCCTATTCAGCTACAATTTCGACCACATTTTCAAAGTATCAAAGATACCCTTGAGCGTGTCTGGGGTTACGTTAGATGGCTCCACAAACACCAGCAGGTCACAAACATAAATAAGATGAGAAACCACTAGAACCAACTTCCAGAAAAAGAGGGTAATCGGACCATCTATATCCGTCTCATCCATCAGGCACGTGAGAAACTCAATCACTATAGAAAACAGATAAGGAGATAGGGGACCCCATACATATATATATATATGTATAAAACTGACTCACGCAAGAAAAATGAAACAGTCACAGCTTAGTGACGGAAACTGTCAATATAGCGACTATTTTGCTGTTTTGAATAACAAAAACTCTTAATGGCCCCTGGGGGCAGGCCCCCGCCTACGTGGCCCCCGGCCATTACCTCCGACTGCATGCATCCAGACCCACAGTCCGAAAATTCCAGACCCCTCTCTAATGGAGAGAGGACACGTGGTCCGCGGCCATGGCCTCCCGGAGCCACCAAGCATAATTGTTTGAATAAACTTTAGAAAACTTCCATCGCTATTTTACTGTATTTTTTTTTAAGCAAAATTGCTGAAATGTGTGACATTCTCTCTCTTATGAAACCTGAGCAAATTTAATTTGTGTGCAGATTGGATGGGTTTATGGTTCGATGACCGAAGACATCCTCACCGGGCTAAGGATCCACGCCAAGGGTTGGAGATCGGTGTACCTTGATCCAGTGCCGCCGGGGTTTCTCGGCAGTGCTCCGATGGGCGGGCCGGCCAGCCTGATGCAGTACAAGCGGTGGACGACAGGCCTCCTGGAGGTCTTGTTCAGCCGGAACAATCCGGTCATCGCCACCTTAACCAAGAAGCTCTACTTTCGGCAGTGCATGGCTTATATGATCATATGCATATGGGGGCTCAGATCTATACCAGAGATGTGCTATGCTCTTCTACCTGCCTACTGTCTCCTCACAAATACTTCCTTTTGGCCTAAGGTATTATAAAGAGTACAAACACCCCAACACGGTTTCTCAAATCTATGGGCATGATTTCAGTTCGCAAATACATGTCGACTATGTTGCTTATGATTTTAATGGATTTTCTTTTGTGTTTCAAAAAAAATTTTAAAAAAAAAATTACACTTCAAAATTACACGTTGACTAACCACCCTAGGTATAAAAGGTTATAGCAACTTAGACCGGGTATGTTAAAAGTCCCTCCCTACATCAAAATGTTAGAATGTTGGTAAGGTTTGCAGTGAAATAGACCAATACGGATTCGATACGGCTGATATCGATATGGTTTGGCATGTCCTGATCCGATATCCATACCATAGACCATCGATACCGACATTGGGAGTATCTTTTAGGATTAATTTGACAGACAAAAAAAAAAAATGACGAAAAAGACCAATCACAAGGGTGTAAAAATATAGTAACGTTGTGAAAGTATGTAAAAGAATAAAATATATCTATCTCATCTAAATAAATCATATTAAAAAATAACACTGAAAATAGTTAAAACTAAGCCTAAATGTATAAAAATATATTTTCTAAAATATTAATAATTATTTGCTTTTCGATACCAAAAAAATTCGATACTTCGATCTGAAACCGTCGATACAGTTGATACCGTCGATCCCGATACTCACGGTAATGGTTTGATACCGATACTGATTTCGATACTGGTAGTGAGAATTACTGATATCTTACTGTTTAAATTACATGCAGGCATCTAGTCAAGAATTCCTCCTTCCGGTCACGCTCTTCGCCACCTTCAAGATCTACACCCTCGGAGAGTACCTACACTGCGGCCTCTCCGTGCGTGCGTGGTGGAACAACCAGCGCATGCAGAGGATCTCCTCCCTGACAGCATTCCTCTTCGGGTCCCTCTCCGTCCTCCTCAAGTTCCTCGGCATCTCCGATACCGTCTTCGAAGTCACGAGAAAAGACCAAGGCGGTCCCGGAGACGCCGCCGACGCCGCCGACGCGGACCCCGGCAGGTTCACGTTCGACTCGTCGCCGTTCTTCGTGCCCGGGACCGCGCTGGTGCTCGTGCACATCGCGGCGCTCGGCGCCGGGACGGCGAAGGCGGCTGCGTCGACGTCCGGGGAACGCGTCTGGGGGCTCGGGGAGCTGGTCTGCAGTGCGATGGTGCTACTGTATTTCTGGCCGTTCGTTAGGGGTCTCTTCGGGAAGGGGAGTTTCGGTATTCCTTGGGACGTCATTTGGAAGGCTTTGGTACTGGGTTCCGTGTTCTTGATCTTGGGTCATGTGGCTGGTTAGTATATATAGGCCTTCCCCAATATCTCTATTAGGTTCTTCTTGTTTGACAACAACAAAAAATAACGTGCTTTTTTATAACAAAAATGATGGTGATTGTTGTATCGTAGCAGCGATGAACAATAAGAATTTTGGTCACGGCTTGGAATTGGTGTGCCTATGTTAGGGGCCAATATTTGGGACGTGAAGTTTATTGCTCAATTTTTTTTGGAGAGAATTTCTGGACCATTTTCTGAATTTCGAAATACCAAAAACTATTCGATTGGAGTAGGATTTGTGGTTGAAAGCAGCCTATTTTCCAAAGAAAATTGTTTGGTATAAAGTGTGAAAGTAGGACAGGGAATTCAATTCTTTTCGCTTTCCCAGTTTGGCTAGCATGCATGGCAAGGAAGTTTAGTAAATTGAGGTATGGTCACCACTTTAAAAATTGATGAGGTCACCATGCATTACAGCAGAAAATAAAAATAAGCATATGCAAATGTTCAGGCAACTTGATATATACAAACCAATCCATGTTCTCTACCAAATTACAAAACCAACATAATTTTTTCAAATAGAAGAATGACAATCTGATACAATGTTTGATTGTTTCTTCTGAAAAATTGTACACTACACCGAATAGAAGCTTGGGAACACGTATAAAAATTAACCACCAAACTGTTGAAGGAAAAATTATAAAAAGAAAAAATACCACTCACACACACAAAGAAGAAAGAGGACACAGAGCCTTACATTTTGTTGCTGGTTCATCTTGTTACTTTTATTCCGGAAAGTTTAAATACAGGAAAATAAACAAACTTGATCCACAAATTGTGCAACTAAACTCCTATTCTAATGCTATTTCTTCTATTTGTGGCTTGACCCAGCACAAGCAATAAAGTGCACGGCATACACCTACAAACGTGTGCATGTGCCATGTATAAACAAAAAATAAGGAAAAATAAAATTATTCCAACAATCAACCCCCTAATTTTGTTGTTCCAATTCATAGCAGCGCGGGGTGTTCATTTTCGCTTACCTCTACGAGTAGAGTTTTCTTCTCATTTTCGGGACATTCTGAAAAAAAATGACCATAATTATTGCAATTATAACATCTTACCCTTACTTTATCAAATCTTCCAATCCTGCGGCTTTGGCCACGAGCAGCACCAGAGGAGCCCTCGGCTTCACACTTCTTCTCACGTGCCTTCCACTCGGCTCGGGTGAGAAGAAGATGCTCCTCGCTATTATCGTCATCGTATCCACGGAGTCGCTCCTCATGGACTTTGAGACGCCCAATCACCTCCTCGGCCGTCATTGTTTTAAGGTCGCCGAATTGCTCTATTGTGGATGCGATCTGCAAGAACTTCTTTGGGACTGCCAGGAGAAACTTCTTGACGACATGGGCCTCCTCAACCTTGTCGCCCAATGCACGAATTTTGTTGATGATGGTTGTTATCTTGACAGCGAAGTCATCGACCGAATCCGTCTCCTTCATGCGCAACCCCTCGAACTCAGTTTTGAGGGTTTGTACCTTAGCCTCCTTCACACGATCGGCACCTAACTGCATCGTCTTCAACGCCTCCCACGCATCTTTGGCCGTTTGCTTTTCGGCCAGTAGGAAGAGCGTTTCCTCGGGGATGCCCGCGTATATGGCCGCCAATGCCATTTGATCCTTGCGCACGTCGATGTTGGTGTCCTCGATAGCTTCCCACACTCCTTGAGCCCTCATATAGACCTTCATCTTGATTGCCCAGGCTTCATAATTGCTCGTCGTGAGCATCGGATAATGCAGCGAGACGGCGGAATTCCCCTTCGCCACCATACTCATCGGTACCTCGTCACGGGTGACACTACTTCCCGGAGAGCGCGGCATATATTTGGACATGAACGAATCAAGTGCTCGACCCAACCTGGGCTCTGATACCAATTGTTGAGAGGCAAAACTATAAAAAGAAAAAATATCACTCACACACACAAAGAAGAAAGAGGACACATAGCCTTACATTTGTTGCTGGTTCATCTAGTTATTTTCATTCCGGAAAGTTTAAATACAGGAAAATAAACAAATTTGATCCACAAATGGTGCAACTAAACTCCTATTATAATGCCACTTCTTCTATTTGTGGCTTGACCCAGCACAAGCAATAAAGTGCACGGCATACACCTACAAACGTGTGCATGTGCCATGTATAAACAAAAAATAAGAAAAAATAAAATTATTCCAACACAAACTAGGGCATACAACAAATACCAAATGGACAGTACACCAACATAGAGAACACCAAAGCATCCACCACCTAGAGTACACCAAATCCTCCACCGATACACCAAAGTATCCACCGATCATTAGTATAATTAAAAACAGTAGAGAATTGTTTCCGAAATGAAGAGACTCGAACAATATTTAAATTGGAATAAGAAAAAAATTATTCAAAACCAAGTGTCGAATAAGTAAAATAAGACTCAGTAAATTGATTGAAAATGAAGGTAGAGGAAACAAAATTGAGGTCAGAGAACTGTTGCAAATGGAGATAGAGGGGAAAAAAAAATTTCAGCCTCGGAGTACTGTGGATAAAATCACACATCCCGGTATGTTTTTAATTCACAGGGAACCTGCATGCAGAATCAGAAATGGAAGCATACAGCATGAAATACACAGTCAAGGATTGAAGATGCGCATCTCATTCCAAAATAGAAGCAGTATGCAGCAAAAGCCTAAATGTTGCTGCCAAACATACACATAAGCACAGAAGTCCCCCAAAAACCTCGTCATAATCGCCTCATCACAGTCTCGAAATTAAATTCATAATAGAAAAGAACACGTACTGAAATGGGAAAATAATAACCAAAAAAGCCAAAAGTAACAGTATATAAACATTACAATATATGTAGATATAAAGAAACTTCCCCCAAAAAAATAACAAATTTTTTCGTTTTAAGTAATAATTTATTATATAATTATATAAAACGGGATAAGTTTTGGTTAATTGCGGGGGGAGGGAGACACTCTCGTCGTCGTCGACGGGATACTGCTGGAGCGGGCCCGAGTTACCAGTATGCTGGAGCGACCCCGAGTTACCCGAGTTATCAGATCAGATCCCTTTAAGTGCGGATCAAAATATATAGCGTTACCTTTAATAGGTAACCCTAGTATATTCGCCACATCAAAAAGGGTGATCGTCATCTCGCCGAATGGGAGTTGAAAAGTGTTGCGTTCTGGCCACCAACGCTCCGCAAGGCTTACAACTAAATGAAGATCGTGAATTAAATATCTAACACGATCTATATAGTGGAATCCAAAGGATTCCACCAAAGCCTTTTGAGCTGGATTAAGCTCCCATGATAATGGTCCCCCCCGCAATTAACCAAAACTTATCCCGTTTTATATAATTATATAATAAATTATTATTTAAAACGAAAAAATCCGAAAAAATAATAATGTTTACATGTACTTATATAGGAAAAAAATAAAAAAAACTACATTATAAGAGTTCATGTACCACGGATCTAAGATTATAGGGGAGAAAAATCATATTTACATGTACTGAAAAAAAAAATTTCATAAAATATGAAAATCTTAACAATAAATACTCAAAAAAAAGTATATGAACTCCACGTAGATCTAAAGATCTTGCCAAAAAAAAATCATGTGTACATGTTATAATGTAGAAACAAATAGTAAAATAAAGAAGACAAACAACAAAAACTATATTATAACATTTCTTGTATCGTGAGTAGATCTAAGTTGAGAGGAGAAAATTCATCTTTTTGAACAAATATTTAGTAAAACATGGGGGGAATTTATTACAGTGTGTGTGGTGGGGGGGGGGGGTGGGGTGGCGCGAGGGAAAGAATCGAACAAGTAAGGTGAGCAGAAATGGTCAGAAAATTCCCAAAATCCATCGTCCGAGAAGAGAGGGAAAGTGGAGAGTTTTTCTGCTCAAAATCCACAAAATCCTTATG
The DNA here is from genome assembly GCA_036927795.1 of Iris macrosiphon. NCBI lineage: Eukaryota > Viridiplantae > Streptophyta > Magnoliopsida > Asparagales > Iridaceae > Iris > Iris macrosiphon. Next base: position 53,843,029 of record JAYESA010000019.1, on the reverse strand, counting down.
ACCGAGAAGAAAGTGGAATGGATACAAATATGGGGGACAGTAATCAATTGCTGTCAGAATTAAAAATCCAACCACCGATTTTACTACTTTTAACTAACAACAGTCCTAAATACACACTAGCAAGGAGGGCCATGGAGTGTTGTACTGTTAAAAGTCCTAAAACTAGGTACGAAGATTGAGGTGCATCTCCTTTGTCAATTTTTGGATTAGTGGTTTGGGTCGACGAGGGACATGTAGCATCCACTACCAAAAATAATAACTAGAACACTTAATAGTGTATAGAACGATAGTTGTAGTATTTGAATTGTCTAGACAAAATCTCTATAGATTTAAAGCTACTAACAGAACCATCATAGCCCATAACCCTGAAGTTAGTTTGGGATTTTGATATGGAGAGGAATACCATCCGAAAAAATCAAATAAGATGGCAGATGCTTTAAGCAGAAAATCTATGGCACTTTTTCATGAACATATCCAAAGAAATTTTAGATGTCTCGAGGGAAATGTAAATCGAAGCAATAGTAGAAGGTCTACCAAAAATCTACAAGTAAAACCATCTTTGGTGGACAGAAGAAGAAAAAAAGACAACTCAACAAGGAGATGTCAAACAGCAGAAATGGGAGAAAATAGAAGCAAGACTACAAAGTAGGATAAGAAAGCATTCAGATGGATCTTTGATATTTGAAAATTGATTATGCATGCCTTATGGAGAACTCGGAACAAAAATAATCTCAAAAGCACACAGCTTCCAATATTCAATTCACCCTAGAAGTGCAAAGATGTATAAGGATCTGAAACAAAAAATTTTGTGGCAAGGAATGAAGCAAAAAGCACAAGGTTCATGTCAAATTGTTTGGTGTGTCATCAACTTAAGACTAAACATCAAACAGACGCATGAGTTCTCCAACCTCTCCAATACCAGCATGGAAGCATGTCATAATGAACTTTGTATCAGGGCAATAATGTTATAGGGGGATTGTAGACTGACTCAATAAATTTGTTCGATTCCTACCATTCTGAATAGGACAAACCAAAGAAGAACTGGTGGATATGTATATGAAGCACCTTGTCATTCAATATGGAGTGTCGGTAAGTATAATTTTAGATAAAAATACTAGGTTCACTTCATATTTTTGAAAAAGTTTACAAGAAAGTCTCGGTACACACCTGAAATTCAGTTCAGCATATCAGTACCCACAAACCGATGGATAATCTGAAACAATAATTTAAACATTGGAAGATATGTTGAGGACTGTTCGTCATTAAAGTAAGTTTGGAAAACTTTTGTTCAACAGCAAACAAAAAAGTACAAAGAATTCCTAGACAGAAAATCTAAGTACAATATATTTTGATCTGGGGAATGTGACGATGGAGATCGAGTACTGCAGCGACTCCTTTACTCCGTTGACGGTCCGACGAGTGAATGAGGACACTCTCTTCTCTTTTCTCTCTCTTGAGCTTGTGTGCACGTACGTAGCTCGCCTGGAGGGGTAGGGGTCTCTAAAGAAGAAAAATCAGCCCTTGAAACGACTAAGTTTATCCTATTTATAGTCATCATGCTGATGGGCTATAGGTGTCGCATGTGCTTCTGTTTGGTGGCCGCATGGGGCTCCTTCAACAAAATATGGTTGCAATTGTAGCCGCATACTATGGCAGGCTGCTCCGGGTTAGAAACTGATTCTACTCCGGGTTTCAACTCTATGCAGAACTCCAGTTCTCTTACTGGGGGTAATCCTGAAAGCTCTTCTAAAAATACATCAAGAAATTCCTTAATTATTCTGGGAAACTGATCTTCAACTCCTGCTATTACTGCAATGCCACCTTCAAGTTGATCCTTCACCGTTCTGGTGAAGATAAACTCTTCCTTGCCTAGGATGTTAAACAATACTCTACCCCTACGACAATCTATCGTTGCATGACTGTCTCTCAATCAGTCCATGCCTAAAATAACGTCAAAATTAACCATAGGAGACTCGATCAACCTTTCAGGTAATAAATGACCGCACACTATGATTGGACACGCTAAACATACTCTACTGACTCCTACGAGACCATTACCAGTGAGTATATTCAGCCTCTCTGGCAATGCCTCGAACCCCAATCCAATACGTATCATAAATTGTCCACATACAAATGAATGGGATGCTCCCGAATCTAATAATGCTACGGTAGGAAAAGATGTAACGAGAATGTTATCTGCCACCACGTTACCTAATACCAAGGCCTCCTCCAGAGATAGGGTAAAAGCTTGTCCTTGGCCTTGATGCGCTCCTTATTGCTGCCTCCCTTGAATATACAGTTGTGGCCTCTGCTGCCCATACTGTTGATTCCTCTGATGGTTGTACATCTGAGTTTGCGTCTGCAAAGGACGCTGAGCCAATGGCCTAATTTCCAGTGCTGGTCCTCTTTACTGAGCTTCTCCTAGTGCTGGTAATGTTAATCGCTGCGTCGGTCCTTCAATCCCATGCATCATCGAACAATTTACAATCTGATGATCTGGACTACTACATCGTAGGCACATCCCTTATGCTTTCCTACACACATCTTTGGTATGGCATCCCTTGCCATAATACGTACATCCGACTGGGGCCAATCGCGGTTGCTGCTGCTGCCTCAGCTGATATTGCCGAACTGGTGCTGTTGTTGTTGATGCCACTACCCTTCTTGGTGGTGTGTCATGAATGCGAATGCCATGTGATGGTTATGACATCCGCTATGCTGGTCCTCCTCCTTCGCTCTGTGCATGAGACCTCTTCTGGCCTCCCGTTCTTGAAGCTAACCTCTGCATCGTCAGCTCATGTCGCCTAGATGCGATCAATATTTCATCAAAAGTCTGGTAGTTATGGCCCTCTACCAGTTGTTGAATCTTGTCATGCCCCAGTCCCAAAATACGTAGGACTAGGAACACATAAGCATGCCAGCCGTATGTATATGGAGACTCCAATATATGAAAACTATAGCACATACGTACGCTGTATTATGAATATCAAATCCACAAGTGGTATAAACTATCTCAAGTCACAGGCATAATCTAAATCTCATCCACAGAAAATCAAATATAATTAAATAACCAATAACTATGTAACTAAATCTCAATATGAAGTATCAAAAGATTATAGCCGGGTGGAAACAAATCCACTACCGAACTAGATATAAAAGCAAACACAATATAAGTACATCAACTAATAATCACAAGGCTCGAAGAGAAGACCTCCTCGAAACATAAGTAACCAGTCCCGATCTGCACTCCTGCGAATACTCATGAACATCTACACCTGGAAAGGGACCAGGTTCTCAGAGGGACATAACAAGATACATAGAAGTATGCCAATAAAGTACTGAAATAAATATTCAATGGCTCGCCTAACCGTTTATGTGAATGTAGTTTATAAGAACAACTTTCCCAACGCGTGGGCTATCTGGCTAAAATAGGATTGGCATGATTCTCTTGGAGATTCAGGGGCCTAAAAAGCATGTCATTTTTTGAACGGCAGAGGCCGCCTGATAATATATAATATATAGTGGTCATCATGATCGTGCATCTCCGGCGGAGCGTACGGGTTACACAAGGAAAGTGCAATGGAGCCCACACGCCTTACTTGTTGTTCTTCCCACCCCATGCTCTAAGCATGTCATATCCATGATACTATATAATACCTCTAATAACTGCCAAGTCTACTAGCATGCAAAGTTTCTAACAGCAGTTATCCCTAACGCACGGCCCACACGTATAGGAGGCCAAACCCTGCACGCAAGTCCATAATCTATATGAGACTCACACTCGTGTAAGAAATGTGTCACGACCAATGAAACCTAATGATGCTTCATGATAATGGGGTGATCTCATAAACTAGGTCAATGCATATACATAATAAAAACAGATCACGACGACACCGTCGTTGTGCTTAAGTTTCCTTGGATGCGCAGTTTATATAGCAGTTAAAATATATGAACTAAATGACAGAAATAAAGATGCATGCAACATATGGAATATGAATAACAGTACAATGGCAAGGTATACTTGCCTAGCAAGAGAGCTGCGAAATGTAACGTCCAGATGTCAAACACCAAGAGTTAGAAACTACGGCCTCAGAATGAACATCTCCGGATGCTGAAATAAATATCACCAATGTTCCCAGAATAAGCGAGATAGCTAGAAAATACTACTCTTTCGTCCAATTTGGACACAGGAGCAAATCGATAATTTTGGGTCAAAGCGGACTCCACATGTGGGCCACTTTGCACCGAAATACGTGCAAGAGATAAAGATCTCTAAATGGGACAAAATTATAGGTTAAATAAATTCTAAACGTCAATATGAACTCAACGGTATATCCAAATGTGGATTCCGGTGAGCCAAAAACAATTTCGCTCAAAAAGTCAACCGTGGGGCCCGCCAATAGGCGACTTGGTCAACTGTCTCAGAATTACGTAAAAATTGGGTCACAGGACCAGCGCCATACCACAAGTACAGTAACACAAGTTTCGTCGTATTCTGACGAGCGTGCACTAAATGGCGTAGAGTTTTGCAAAACTCGCGATACGGGAAATTTTCGCGGATACGGGCTGATTCCGACGCGCACACGCGTCCGAATCAGTTTTCGCGAAAGCCCACATGTCTGGGTATACTGTACGTACCTTTTGGTATACTTGGTACACGACGGGGCGCACTCCGTGTCGCAATTTCTGGAAATTAGAAAAAGTATATTTTTGGGATTTTTACTTAGTTTAATTTTACATACAGCAACAAATAAAATATTGTATATGACAAAAAATAAACTAGGTTAGGTGGTCTTCGCATACCAAAAAGAAAAATCAAATTCGGATCTCTGTGGTGGGAGATACGAGTCCGTGAACATGGGTAGTTACTGCAGTTTTCTGCGATCCAAAAGTTGTCGTTTTTGCCAACTTGGTCGCTGTTTTTGCTTAGGTTTACGCGCTGTTCGAGTTAAACTAATATACAGATATGGAAGGGGGATAGGTCGTGAACGTACCGGTGAAGATGGGATCGAGTTTGGTCGAGCGAGGGTACGAGAATCGGGACGCGAACAGGGGTACGCTGTTGTGTACTTGCTGTGGTGTTCCGGTTGTGGCGTGTGGTTGGCGCGGGCGTGCACGGCGGTGAACGACGGTGGTGTCGCGGCGGTGGTGCTCGCGGCTCTGGGGTGGAAGCTTAGGGTTAGGGTTTAGGGCTTACTATTATATATATATAGAGAGAGAGAGAGGAAGCGAGAGGGGGGGGGGGGGGGCGGATACAGCGGGTCGCGGAGGGGGGGGGACTATATGCAGCGAGTTTTGCTACTAGCTGCTACTATTGTTTTAATTTGGTAGCGGGCCGGGTTGGTTAGGGCTTTAATGGGTAGGTTTTAGGATATGGGTTTGGGTTAGAGTCCATTAAGATTTTCTTATTCTTATTCTTATTCTTTTTTTTTCTTTCTAATTCTATTCTATTTCTATTTCTTTTTCATTCTTTTTCTTCTATTATTCTTTTTAATAAAACACACACACACACACACACACACATATATATATATATATATATATATATATATATATATATATATATATATATATATATATATATATAATTCTAGGAATTTTGTTAGTGCATACCATTAATCTATCAGCTGTCCACAAGGTCTCCTACATGTAAATAATTAAGAAAAATTTATAATTGCTCCATAAATCTTCTATTGCACAAACACCTAAAAATAAAAATCTCATAAATTTTATTTCTTCTAATTAGCTAATAAATACTATAAATCAATTAAATAACTAATTAAATAATTAATATAGTTTATTAAAATTAGGGGTTTTACATTCTACCCAACTTAAAATAATTTCGTCCTCGAAATTAAAACTAAGCCATGATAGAAAGTCAAGGATGGTATAAGATAGAGATTTGTAACTTATTCTGTACCTTCCTCAATTCTAACCTCCATAATTTTCCAATTATCATGTGAACATTTGGAGGGCTATAATTTGTATTGTTTAAAATGCAAGGCTAGGTTTAAATGAGTGGACGATGTTGCGCGTTGTACATTTCAAAAATTATAAAAAATAATTATGTGAAGAAAAAAATGAGTTTCTTCATGTATTATCCAATGGTGTGGACACCTTAATGCATTTTTGCATCAAAGTGCCCAATAATTAGAAAATTGCAC